>OY282503.1:43383094-44583094 GCA_958295605.1 Ajuga chamaepitys | reverse complement strand
AATATTAGAATATAGTATAGGCTCATGTCCTTCCATCATTATACAACTAGTGTCAGTTTACTTCGATAAATTGAATGAGATTGAGACTATCCGTCCCTCATAATTCAATGTTTATTTTTTTGGATCCATAAAACGGGTAATCACCCCACCCAGGAATTGCAGCTATTATTTGGAATTATTGGATGGATCAATGATCCAACCCCACCCCCTTGGATTAAATTAGTCACTAGGGATAACCAATATTTTTAATTTTTTTTTTATCTTTTAACATTTTTCTCTTTTTCTTTTTCTTCTTCTTATTTTTTTTTTTTTAAATTGTGGCTTTCTGCTCACAATCAACAGTGATTATGTCGGGTTTCTAGGAGAAATCTAGATATCTTAGACGAAGTTTGCCTTCAGCTTTCTGGTATTAGTTCTTATGGTGGGCTCTAGCATCCAATGGGTGATTATATGTTTCAAGACAACAATGAACATCATTTACACTGAAGTATGAGTTTTTTTTTATTTGAATGTCTTTTCAATCCGAGTTATATCATGAGTTTGTAAAAATGGTTTGATTCTTGAAAAAACACGAACGCGAATGATGATTGTTTCACACTTTTAATAAGTTTATGGAAGATTTTAATATTAGAAGAGTATTTTATAAAACCATATGAATTTTTTGTTGTAGTGATTTCATCTTGCGTCCAAATATTAACATGATATGATCAATATTGATATATAAACTTACTAATTTTGAGCAAATTGCAGGTTCATATTTGAGGGTGTCAGCACCAGATTCTTCACCTTGTGTTGCAGCTCCCTATTTAAAGCAAATAAAAACTACTATTACTTGTTGCATCCAACGAATTCACTCTATTCCAAGTAATCTGTGGTTTGGGTGGGGGGGTGGGGGGGTGGGGGAGGGTTAGGAAGAAACTAGTTTTTGCATTTATAAAAATTGTGCCAGTTGAAGGTGAGAATGTTCCTGGTACAGAAGATGTTGGAGAAATGTAGAGACTGAATATAAAACGGATGTGAAGCTTAGTTCTATGATCAACATAATTTTGATGGCACAAATGTAAAGTTCATAACGTAATCCGTCAGTGAGCTAGAAAAGTAAACAAAGTACTTGATTACTTAGTCACATGCTAAGCGTGGAGGATTCTGAAATGTAAACATTGGTTTGTTCGGGACCAATTATACCGGTCCCACCCCAAATTCGGCCCAAGTCCCTTACAAAGGGATATAGAGGGATATCCATGCCTTCAAAGTAAATAAGACCCTAGTGTATTAATAATAACTGTTAGATCTACTGTCATTCAATCATGATTGTTAGTTCTGTTTTATCTCTTTTACCTACATAACATATTACTGAAGAACTTGTTCTACCGGTCCGATCTTAATTTCACCTCATTTATAATAAATCAAAATTCAAAAGTAAAAGGCAAAATTGCAGATCCCCTTTCTCTTCTTCATATTACAAAGGAGTAACTCCTGTCTGCAAGATAAAGTAGCCTAGCGTATTCATAATAATCAGACTTCATGAATTGAAGAGACCCTATGACCAAATTCCCAAATCTCAATTCAAATCCACACCACTCTTGGTGTTCTCTGAATGATTCTATGCTACCTTTAAGAGTAGTGATTGCACACACTGAATGTGTGACATGTGGCTGATCTATAACAATCAATAGATAACAACTTACAATTTTTTAAAAAGTGTATCACATGTCATACATTATGTTGTGTGTAGACACTACCCCTTAATGGTAACATAGAATTTCCGGTGTTCTCCAGTACAATATCAATCCTCCATTTTAGTCGTTTGAGTGAGCTTTTGGATAGTATTCATCACTTATATATAGGCATTAAATTAATATGTATGTGAATTTTCAATCATATTAGATTATGTAATTTTAATGTTTTCTATAGTTGTGATAAGTGAGCAAGTCGTACTCTGTAAAGGATTGCAGGCATCTTAGTGCATCATCATTCAAGTTTTCGCAAGCCTTATGTGGTGGACAGAGTAAACAGGCTGGGCAGATTTACTATAATTATAAATCTTAGTGATCCAAGATCCAAGTCTATATTATTGTAGCACCTGCTTTGGCTGAGGACTACAATAATATCACTTAGTAGGCCTTCAAGCCAATTGCAACAACAAATTTTCAATTCTTGCTTTATTAATCTAATTAATTTGCGTCCTCAAACTATTTTGGTTATTTTGGCGTCTCAAATAATTTAAGCAAGTCAATTCTATCACACGATGTCAACCATGCATCTATAAATGAGCCCGAACCTTGTCATTTTAGAGTAAACACTTTGGTTTAAAATCCATGGTCGAAAAGATTAGGAATCTTAAACAATTATGATGGACGAGACATTTTGTTTTCAAACAAGACTTGGTTTCTAGTAGGGATTTTATATGTGATACTAATTGATAAATTTATATCTAATATTAAATTAAAACATCATTACTGGGTGCCACCTACCTACGCATAAGAAATACGGACCACACATATTGGTGCCGCCTACCCAAACATACAACTTTAATTACTATAATTACATGAATAAGCACAAAATCAAATAATAGCTTATCACATAAGAGATCAAATAAAGCTCAACGAATAAAATCATTAATTCAATTAAAATTTTATTCTTTAATTAAATGTGTATTAAAATTATATATTAATTGAAAATTAATATAAATATACATTTAATATTAATTCCAAATTAACAAAAATATATAATTCTATTAGATTAACATATTAATTCCAAATTAATATAAATATACATATATTATTAATCCCAAATTAACATAAATATATAGGTCTATTGCTATTTCAAAAACACTAATAATAAAATTTACTAATCTAATTAATAAATTAATATTTGTAATTAGGATTTAGAATTAATCTAATTTAATTAATTAATTAAATTAAATTAAATTTATTTTAAGACATAACATCCCATTTAAATAAGAAAAGTGGCAAGCATTTTCCGGCCCAAGACAGGGCCCTAAAACAGCCCAGCCCAATCCAGTTTAGTTCTGCCCAGTTTTAAGTCCAGCCCAAAAAGGACCCAACCTGTTCAAAATCGGCCCCAGCCCAGGTCCTAGATCTGGGCCAGCCCAAGTTCATTCTTTTGAGACAAGCCAGTAGTCTACAAATCGGCCCAATAAGTCAGGATTATTTTGCAACCCAGCCCAAAACTATCCGGCCCAATCTGAGTCCAGCCCAATTCAGAAATTAGCGGCATCAGCTGCCGCGCAACCGTTGTCGCCGCTGACAAAACGTCGCGTGCAGCAGCGGCCAAACTGCCGTTGCCGCCACCAGCGTCCCCAATGCACAACAACAGCGGGGCTATTGCCGCTGCTGCCACCACCATCGTCGCCAACACACAGCAACAACGGGGCCACCGCGCCTTTGTCAGCAGTAGCAGGGCCCCGTGCCGGAGTTCGCCGCCCGCCTCGTGTAGCCGCATCACAGCAGCGCGGGCACCCGTAGCTAGACTCCACCACCGCCTCGCGCAACAGCAGTATAGCAGCAGCGAACACCGCTGCCCGCCGCCGCCGCAAGACGTAATAGGTTGTGAGTGTTCAGTTTCAAAAAAAACTTGTTGCATTTTGGTACAGTAATTCTTATTCAGTTTATATTTCAAAATATTGTTTGAAACAATTTCAAAATTTTCAATAATAATATATGTTTCAATTATAAATTATAATCCACAATTTAATCTAAATTTTAAATCAATTATAAATCGAGCCCCGAACTCTGATACCACTGTTAGAAATTCTTGATTGCATCTAATGTATGCAGCAGAATAGCAATCATGAATAACATTCTAGATTTACAATTGACTTAATCGAAGAGCTTTAATTACGCTAAAGTTATAACACTTACTTGTCGCGTACTTAATCGGACTGTTTCTTGCAATTGGATCCACTACCACAGGTATCCACGTGTATGTTTGTCTGATGAAGAACAATTCCCGGTACACTTATTTAATAAGAGATTGCTAGGAAGTCATTTATTGAATTCTACGTGCTTTTGTATTTTTATTTGATAAAAAACTCTTTATTCTCTACTATAGAGAATATGTATATATAATAACATATAACCCTAGGTATATGGGCCTAATATCCATGTCTGCTTAATTAATTAGTCTAACTTATTAATTAATAAAGCTCATATATCCTAATTTAGTTCATATCTTTTACATAATCCCTAATATAGGGAAAACCCCAACATCCAAATAATTTAAAATCAGAATAGGTAGGAATGGTGTGAAATAATAATTCAAACGGAGATTTATTATCTAAAAGAGGGGAGGGCAGAAGATTAATAATGTAGACAGTAGTGGAAAATGCATCAAACCAATATTTAGCAGAAACATGTGAATGAAATAAAAGGGAAATACCAGTTCAGTGATATGTCTATGTTTACGCTCAATACGCCAATTTTGTAGAGGGGTATAGGGACAATACATGCGATGTTGAATTCCATGAAAAGTTAAAAAAAGTTGAACACGACTATTGGTGAATTCAATACCACCGTTAGTTTGAAATTTTTTAATAGAAGTTGAAAACATATTACTAACAAGATCATAAAATCTAGTAAACACATCAAAGAATTGAGACTTAGCATGCAAAGGAAATAACCACGAAAAACGAGAAAAATATCAACAAAAACAGCATAATAACGAAAACCATCACAAGAATCAATGGTAGTAGGTCCCCAAAAATCACAATGAACTAAATCTAAAACACATGATGTTCATTTTTCATTTAACAAGAAAGGAGTTTTTCGACTCTTAGCCAATTGACACGTGGAACAAATAGTAGGTTTTGGCAATAATGAGGAAACAGACAAAATACCCAATTTTTTTAGTAATTGGATAACAAAAAGCGAGGCATGTCCCAAACGGAAGTGCCATAATTCAAAAGATGACCTATTAATATGACTACTGAAAGCATTAAAAAGAGCTGGAGTGCCATGATCCAGAACGTATAAACCGTTTTTACATTTGTCCCGAGCTAGAATTTCTTTTGTCACGCGACACAAAAGATTGATTAGAGAATGAAACATCAACATGTAAGTCTGAAGTCAATTTACTAATAGAAAGAAGATTTTTAGTAATGGACGGAACAACAAGAACATCACGCAAAGAAAGTTTATAACAAATGGATTCAGAATCAGAACGAGAGATGGAAAGAGAATCACCATTACCAATGATAACTGTACCATAACCAGTATAAGGTGTGGCTTCCTCCAAAGTGTTTGGTGAAGATGTTATGTGAGTCGAGGTCCCGGTGTCAACATACCAGTCGGAGTAAGAGGATGGACTAACAGTGCACTGAGTGGCAAGAGCCTGGGCAAGATTAGCAGACTGGGAAGATGACTAACCAACATACCAATCGGGACAGTGAATTACATAGTAGGGCCCCTGGCAGATCTGCCTAGGTGTAAGGCCGTTGTTGACTGCCACGGGCAACGGGACGAGGAGACTGCCTCGCAACCTGGGGACGCCAAGCGCGAGTTGCAGCCCGCTGCTACTGGACGGATGCAGGGGAAGAACCGCGACCTACTGCTGGACGGGAATGTGGGTGGGAAACAGGTGTGCCACGTCCCATAATAGATGGAAAATACCGATTGGCATAGAAAGCAACTAAGGGCAGAGAAGCTTCAGCCGAGGCGATGGCTCGCTCACGCAGTTCATGATCACGAGCCTGACTAACAAGATCCCGGAAGGACAGTTGCAGTGTGAGAGCTAGACAACATCAGTGAAAGTGCGAAATTGTGGTCCCAAAAGGAACCACCGATTTTTATCACCATCAGAAACAGTTGTGCCAATCACCGCAAGTTTATGACACAAAGTGTTAAATTGACTAGTAAATTCCATAACAGATGAATTACCTTACTTCAGGAATTGTAATTCGTCACGCAGTTGTTGTGCGTGAGAGGATGAGGAATAGCTGAAGGCAGTTTCTAGGGTAAGTCAAGCACCATGAGCAGTCGTAAGGCCAAACTTCAGCCATGGCTTCTTCGGTAAGGGATGAGAGCAACAGACTAAGCACCCGATCAATATATTTGCACTAGATTTTGTAGGTGGGATTGGGGACATCTTCATTGGACTAATTTTTAATAGTGGCAGAAGGAACAAGATTAGTATCGTCAACATAAGATTCGAGATTAGCTAGTTTCAACATGGGTAGAAACTAAATCTTCCAAAGAAAATAATTGGAAGAGGTGAGAGGTATTTTTACCATATAAACGAGGGTGGTTAGAGGAACAGTGTCAGCGGCGGAATCGGCATCCATTGAACCGAATTGAGATAGAAAAACAGAACTATGATAGAGAAAGAGAGAAAAAAAGCGACGTCGGACTTGGAAGAAAAGAACGGGAATGAGGAAAATATTTTAGAATTTAGGTGTTTCCTGTCGATACCGTATGAGAAAAGGATTTTGATCATCATAATTGGATGAGTGTATTTCCTTCTATGAATAAGTGTGGTTAAAACATAATTACAAAGAGATATCCGAAAATACAGGGAGAATATTACAACAATAGGGTTTAGCTTTATCTACAAGTTATTGAAAAACTAATCTAAATTATTATCCGTATTAATGCATATCTAATTTTTTTTCTTTTTGGTGTTGGATTTGAGCTTCAACTAAAAATAAATCAGATAAATTTATTGTAAAATAAACTTTACTACATAATATAAAATTATTTTTCTAACTAAAAGTATTTACTTTATTTTATTCAATCATCTTATTTAAAATTTTCTTATAAATAAACATACGTACCAAAAATCGTGTCTCTATATATATCAAGGTCACACAAGTCGCTAGACGTTAGTGAGGCGGTAGACTGGAGCATAGTGATTAATTGAGGCCTAGGGGACTTGATCGGGGCATAGACATGATTAGACGGTGATTAATCGAGGCTTAGGCGGACCTGATAGGGGCATAGACATGATTAGACAGGGGAAAATTGAAAAATTAATATAGGTGTTAATGAAAATCTAACGCCTAAATCGGGATTAATCAGAGTTAGTTGAGAATTTTGACAAGCATACACACATGCATGCAAAGCTGGAAGACGTGTGTGAAACAGTAGACATGTTCAGTTTCGGCAATCTCGCGAAAATCGGCTTCCTCAGATAAAAAAGAAAAAAGAAAAGCACTGAAAGAGGATTTTGTCATTTTTCTCACGAGATATAGGATAATCTCGCCTTAAGAGTTCATGTGCAACGATCCAACTTGAAAGGCAATAGCTGAATTTGAACCCAAGACGCATAGAAAATAGCTCCAAATTTTAACCACCAAACCAAGTCAACATCTTGTTGTAATCTCCACATTGAATCAATATAATTACATATTCATCTAAAATCAAATAAGCAAGAATTGGCCCCTCATATCATAAAATTTATTATTATACTTGACAACGTGTATTTTTGTAAATATTTTGTTTTATTTATAATTTTAAGATGAATTTATGTATTAAAGTTGGTTATAATATTATAAAAATATTTTGTTAAACTTTCAGATTTTTAATATAATATTTCCGTACTAGTAACTAGTAATGTTGTATAAAAAAAGTTCAAAATATTGCCACTCATTGTTTATATTATTTTATATTTATTAATTAGTTATAAATCAATCAATTTCTATCAAATTTCAAGATGCGTATATGTATTTAAGTTTGTTAAAATAATTTTAAAAATATCATATTAGATTTTCAGCTTTTTAATATATTATATATATATTTTTTAATTGTACGATATCTCTACCGATATCGATATTTCTTCAAAATCTTCATAAATTTAAAACGCTAATATTTTCGAGAAAATGATATTTGGATCCTTGACTAAAACTGAGGAAAATTCTCATCTCAGTTTGACAAAAAAACCTGATCTATATTAAACAAAATATTAATTCCTGCACAAGTAATATCAACCGACAGACAGTACTTGAGAAATTTCAGAAAGCAAATTATTTTCTTGAGATTCTCTGATGCTATATTTATTTAGTTATTATTTAAATTCTGCTAAATATATGCATTTATAATACATTTTCTTGCCCCTATCATCATCATCAGTATTTATATTTATATTGGGTGTGTGTGTGAACGGGAACCAAGTTTTGTATTTACCCCTGGATTAAGGGGGAAATATATAAATGTCAAATTGTATGATAGTTCTACTTTGGTTTTCGTCCTAACTAGAGACGTAATATCTATGTTTTTTTTAATCTTTAGTACTTAATTCGCATTAAATTATAATGATTAAAGATTGCTGATTTAAGTGATTATTTGTGTTCTGACATACTTTCTACTTTAAGGAAAATTAAAACAAAATTCTGAATCTCAGTGCAATCATTACTTAGTAGGCGTTCTTATTATTGGAGCTAATAATTACATTTCTTTAATTTTTTTGATTGTGACACATAATTTTGTTATTAATTTGGATTCCAATTTAAGGATTTGTACTAAACAAACATCATCACAATCTGAGATTGCAAATATGTAAGACTTACAATTTAAATAAAAATAAAAAATATAAATAATAATTAAGTTGATTTGTCAACTGAGTATTCATTTTTCTGGAAAATCGTAAAGTTAGGCAGGTGTTGGAAAAGAGATGAGAAAAGGATGGATGGTTCACCATATCCACTCTTTCACCTATTTAGCAACAACTTTCACTCATACTGCGACATGCTAATTCAATCCTATATATATATATATATGAGATTATTTAAAGTGTATCCACATATATATATATTTTAAATAGTCAATTTTTTTCATTTTTATATAATTGAATCCACAATAAAAAAAAAAAAACTAAAAACTAATTCAACTTAAAGAAGGTGAAAAGATAATTAATTTGACATATTATATGTAAAAATTGATTAGAAATAAAAACTTGTGATTATTTTAAAAAATTGAACGGAGTTGTTGACAAAGAAACAAACTTATAGAATGCTAACACAACAACAATTTATTTTTAAGGATATATACATGAATAAAATCGTAAAAAATGTCCGATTTTGTAATTGGACAGGAAAATGATAATTATTTACATATTGGCTCCATTTTAATGTATTACACGTGCACACACACTTATAAGTATACTAGTTTAGATATAGATTCATCTATAGAAGAAAATTAAGATAGAAAGGTATACAATAAATGAATTAATTATATATTTGAAAAAATGAAATTGTTAAATAATTTTTTAGAAAATAAAAATTATTCAACTAATTTATATTTTTAGCTTAAACGTGACAACAATAAACATTCACAATAAGTACTCAGATCTAACCAAATAACCAATCAATAAACAACTATATTTTGTTTAATATACATCACACTTTTTTCCTCCTAATTTTAGAACAAAGAAAACCATCCCCTTCCTCCTTAAGATGACTTGAACCATTGGTTTAGGTACTAGATGCTCGTAGCACTTGAGCTATCCTACTTTATCTATAATATCACACTTTTATATATATGAATGTCAACTCAAAGATTATAAAAATATGATCAATTTGATATACAATATGTTAGTTAAGATAAAAAAAAAAAAAAAAAAAAATTGTATTTAAAAATTTGGGAAAGGGATTTTTTTATAGAAATAATGAAAAAAAGAACAAATTGTATTTAAAAATTTGGGAAAGGGATTTTTTTTTTTAGAAATGATGAAAAAAAGAACAAACAAATCAAAGGTTGATACTTGTACAAATAATCATAAATAACACAAAATATTTTGGTGCAGAAATGCAATTGCAATTTTAACTTTCTTATTATAGCTTGTATAATTCTAAAAAAAATCTTATAGTTTTTATTATGAGATTTTTATTATATTTAAATGAAGTTCCAAGTTCTAAATATAAATATTTAATTATTTCTTTTTAAAATTAGATTCTCATTCACAAATTTTAGCATTTCACTTTGTGATTTTAGATATACGAAAATTCTTCTTATTTTTAAATAACTTTTAACATTAACAAAATAAATTCAAAAAGTTATTCAATAACTCGAGTGACAATATAAAGTATGTGAGTTCTTAATTTTTTTTGAATATTTTCATATTTTATTTGCTATTTTAATTTATTCTAATAAATATTATATTTTTATTGTAAATATTATATCTATTTGAAGATATAAATTGATTAATGTAAACAAAAATGCTTAGGCTACAAAGAGTAAAAAAAGACATAGATGAAGTTAGTAAGTGCGACAAAATATTTTTTTGGTTGCAAAACGTAAAAAATATATAGTTGAGGTTGGTTCACGTAAAAAAGAAAAAAAGAAAAAGATTGAAAAGAGTAACAAATGTCATAACTTAGGTTACATAGTGTAAACTTACTTAATAAAGTAATTTTAACAAAATATACATTCACTACAACAAATAGGTCATTTTGTGATAAATTTTGTGAGACCACAAATGTGATAACTAATAAGTTTGTTACAAAACACTCTACAAATTATTTGAGACCATTTTAAGACTATTTTTTAGAGACAACTAATCGGTGCAAAAGATATTTAAGACAACTTTTCTTGTCCCAAATTTATTATTTATGTCTGAGTTATTGAGATGACTAACTAGTGACAACATGTTGTCTCTAATAATTAAGTTATGACAAATAATCATTATTTGTGACCACTTTTTGTGGTCTCAAAAGACCATTTTCTTGTAGCGATTATATAAACATGTGAATAAGTAATAAAAAAAATCTCAATAATAATTATGATATATAAATATATGTATGGTCAAAGCTCCAGTAATCAAATAAATATTGTTATTATATATATATATATATATATATATATATATATATATATATATATTAACAAATGTAAAGATTTAATAATTTATCTGCAGAATTAAATATTAACCTTTTACTTTAATTTGATGAAGTAAGAGTTTTCATTATTTAAAAAATAACTTTTCTCCATGCCTAAGTTAGAAAAAGAAAATATTTAAAAATTTATTCTAAATGAAATAAATTGATTTGTTACACTTCAAAATTAATTAAAAAAAAAAAAACTCAACTAATATTTTTTATAACGAAATTATTTTATTAAGGAAAATTACAAAAGTTGCCCATTAAGTAGAAGGTTGTGGACTTCATTCCCAACCTGTACGAGCTGTGCAATTTATACCCAACCTGTATCAATTTTGTTCAATTTGTACCCGCTTGTGGCTGGAAAACACAACAAAACCCATGTGAAATGTGAACCCGGTAGACGAGTGCTTCGTATCAGCCGACGTGTACTCCAGCTGGGTTTGGGAGGATAATTTAGTGCCAACTCGGACAAATTAATTGACAACTTCTGCAATTTCCCCTTTTTTGATAAAATTTACTGAATATTGATAATTTGATCATGCAACCAGCTCCCACCCCCAACCGCCCCCACCATCCCGATCTTCTTCCCTAATAATCCCACCCACCCTTGATCTTCTTCCCTGATAATGTAGAAATCACACCACAAGTTCGATAAGTAAGACCTATTCCTCAATTTTCGCTTTTCTCTAGCTTAGTGATTCACCATGAATGACATCATTAATCCATTCTTCTTGGGTTTTGCTACTTGAATACGAAAATCTTTTAATTTTTAATGTTATTACTAAATTTGTGTGTGACTTTTTTATGGTTTGGGGAAGATTTGCAGACTATAAGGTTGGGGGTGGGGTGGGGGGGGGGGGGGGAGGGTTGGGGAAGGGGGGTGACTTCCTTTATTTTAAACATATGATGGGGAAGGACTTGAGAAAGAATGTTTGGGGAAGATTTGTAGTAAGATTGGTGAAGTTGAAGGCGGGGCGGGGATCGCTTTTATTTTTTCTTAGATATATTTATTTAACAAACTATATTTTTATTTGGAATAAAACATGACATTTATATATTCTATATTTTTGTACTATTATATAACTAGTTATATTTCAATAACCAAATATTGGTAATCTTTTTTCTACTTTTTTGTCCTCTTGTATAACTAGTTATGTTTTCAATTACCAAATTTTAGATTATAAATATAATATTAGATTTGTTTAAAAATTATCAAAATTTAGATATGATCTTTATATTTTTATTAATAGTTTGTGAATTTTTACAATTATTTTTTATATATTACATTTATATTGGATATTATTTAATTTTTTTTATTTTAAGATTATTTTTAGTTATCTAAAAATTATTAAATTGCCAAATTTTCACGTTTGTTTTTACAAACAAGTTAAATGTTAATAACTTTTAATTCTCTAATTCTTAATTTTTCATATTTTACTAGATAACTTTTAATTATCTAAAAAAATTCAATCACCAAATTCTGTTTACGATTAATTTTTTACTTTATTTTATTATTTACTGTCTAGATTTCACAGATTCTTAATTTTCTTTACAATTAAAATTTTTATTTATATTTCCAGAATCTTAATTTGTAAACGTTGTCCATTAATTTGTCGGGGTTGACACAAAATTTTCCCTCCCAAACCTAGCTGGAGTACCCGTAGGCTACCTCATAGGACTCGCTGGCCGGATTATTAAACAAAAAATGGACACAAATTGAATAAAATTGCCACAAGTTGGACATAAATTGCGCGACCCAAACAGGTTGGGCAGAAACTCCACACTCCCTATTTAATGGACAACTTTTGCATTTTTACATTTTATTAATATTTAGTTGCAACCTAAACTCAAGTAGTATAGTCCAATTCATAATAAACACATAAATATAATCCAAATAATTAACCAATACATAATTTGTTGGAATGCCTTGAATCCTACTGCGAGTTGGTCGGGGGTCTCATTGAATTTGTGTTTTGGGCCTATTTTGAAGCCCAGGGGGTTATACATAGTCCTATTATTTGACCTAGGGTCATTCTGTACTATGTAAACATCCTAATCATAATATACATTTTCTCTCTTCTACCCATGGACATAGCTAACATATTGTTAGTGAACCATGTAAATTCTGTGTTTGTTTATTTCTTGTTTATATCTTTCTTGCATCTTGTTATAACAAATTTGTACCTAGAGCCCGGTTAGGATTTTCGCAATCTGGTGAGAATGATGTCTGCTTAAACGTGAACCATTGACAAATTTACGGGGAGGAATAGTTTCAGTCTATGGCAGATCAAGATGCGAGACTTGTTGAAACAACATAAATTTTGGTCACCGTTGATCTCGAAAGATAAGATGGGCGAGGCGATGGCTCTGGGAGAGGCCAAGATGGCCAGTCTAGAGGAGAAGGCGCACCCGAAAATCATGTTGTCTTTTGCAAACGATATCATTATCGAGGTTGCAGAGGAGGAAACTATAGAAGGACTATGGTTGAAACTAGAGAGTCTTTATATGACGAAGTTGCTAACCAATAAGTTGCTATTGAAGCAACGTTTGCTCAGTTTGCGTATGCACGAATGTCAGTCACTTTGTGAACACTTATATCAATTAAACATAATTTTATTATAATTGCGTAATATTGATGTTAAAAAAGATGATGAAGATGCTGCTTTAATTCTGTTGACTTCCCTACCCTTGTCGAATGAGAATTTTGTACAATTTTTCATTATTGGGAAAGACATTGTGATTTTAGAAGAGGTTAGACCATCTCTGTGTAACAGAGAGCTGCGCCGTAAGGTAACTGGTTTGCGTACGGATAATCAAGCCCCTGGGCTAGTAGCCAGTGGGAATGGGAGTAAGGTATCTGGAAATTCAGGGAAGAAGATATTTAAGAAGAAATCAGGCTCCAAAGGCCCTAAACCAGATGATACTTGTAACTACCGTAAAGAGACATGGCATTGGAAGAATAATTGTTCAAAGAAGAAGCGAAAATAGGAAAAGAAAGCAGGTACTGCTGCTGTTGCTGAAGGAGATAACACCAACTACGAGGATGATTTAGCCCTAGTTGCTGCTGAACAAACACATCACACTGATGTGTGAGTTCTTGATTCTAGGGTAACTTACCATATATGTTTGCGTAGAGAGTGGTTCATAACTTACGAGCAAGTGAGTGGAGGCAATATTTCTATGGCCAACAGTTTGATTTGCAAGGCGGCTAGAGTAGGCTCAATGAACTTACGGACACATGATGGTAATTCTGCACATTGAATGGTGTTAGGCATGTTCCACTCATGACGAAGAATCTGATATCACTTAGTCTATTAGATAATAAGGGTTTCAGTTCCAGAGGTGAATGTGGAGTTTTGTATGTCTGCAAGGGTTCTATCGTGGTTCTGAAAGGTGTGAAACGGGGGACTCTATATTCACTATAGGGTTCAACTGTATTGTATTATCTGAGGTTCCCAAAGATGATTTGACTAAGTTATGTCACATGAGACTTGGTCACATGGGTAAAAGGGGGATGTAGATGCTGTTGAAAGGAGATCTTCTTGGTGGCCACAAGGTCACTAGCCTTGAATTCTGTGAACACTGTGTTTTTGGGAAGCTACACTGCAGCAAGTTTCCCAAGGCAGTTCATAGAACGAAAGGCACACTTGATTACATCTATTCTGATTGTTGGGGTTCTTCGCGTGTTGAATCTCTAGGAGGCCATAGATATTTCTTGTCTATGATTGACGACTACTCAAAAATGACTTGGGTGATTATGATGAAGCATAAGATTGAAGCTTTCAGGAGTTTTAAGCAGTGGAAGGTTTTGATGGAAATTCAAACTGGAAGGAAGATCAAAAGGCTGCAAACTGATAATGGTGTGAAAATATGCTCTTCTGATTTTGAAGAGTTCATCAAGAATGAGGGGATCGCAAGACATCATACAGTACGACATAAACCACAACAGAATGGTGTAGCATAACGCATGAACAAGACGCTTCTGGAGAGAGCTCGATCACGCTCTCTAATGTTAAATTAGCTTGAAGATTTTGGACTGAAGTGGTGAGCACAACATGTTACCTCATAAATTGCGGACCTCACACATATATCAATCTCAAAATTCCCTATGAGGTGTGGTCTGGTAAGTCTGCTGACTACTCTAATAAATGTTTTATATTTTTCTTTAATTTACTCTATCAGTTCTCATGTTTATTTATTTTATAATTTTTTGTTAAGAGTCATGCTACTAACTGATTATATCCGCTCGCAGATGACGAATGCGGTAACAAACCTCAAGTTTGGGGGTGCCCTATTATGATAAATCAATTGGAATGATGGCACGATACCATCGCTTTACTTAAACACTGTGAGTACAACCAACATGCACCACTTCTTTCCGTACTTGTCCATGGAAGAAGTTTAGGGGAGGGGATAAGTGGTTCATCTTGGTTAGTTTATAGTCTTTATTGTTTCACGACTCATGAAGGGTTGTTTTTATAGTCTTGTTTAGTCTTATTAGTAGAAATTTTATTCCGTTTATTACTTTTGTAGGATTTGATAATTAGTAGACTTTTGTGTGTCATGAGTCACGAGGCTGGTAATGGAATTGATGATGATCTGCTTATGATGAACTTATTTTTTTAAAATTTGAAAAATACTCAAAGTCAAGCATGATAGGCGTGAAGAGACCGAACTGAACTTGTTCTTTGAGAAGTGATCAAGGAGCCGGTGAAATTTTGAGCCTAGAATGAAACTTGATTCTTTGGATTTTAAAGTCGTTCTTTCAGTGTGCTTTGTTGGTCATAGTGTATAGAGTTTCTAGAAATTGCCTTGGATCTTCTTGAAAATACATTGTGTGTGTGCCATTAAAAGTAATTTTAGCTCACCGTTATTATTTAAGCCCACATAAGCCTTAAAACAACTCTTATCAAATAGCATTATAATTGCTAATCAACCATTTTTAGCCTTAGCTTAAAGCTTTGATAGCCACATATAAGATTTAATCTATTTTAGCCCTTTTCCAATTGCTTGGAATGTTTAAGTGAGAGAGATGGTTGGAAAAGATAAGAGTGAGATAAAAGAATGAATTGTTGAAGAGTGAAAAAGTAGGATCTGCGAAAAATTAATCATCGTGAGAAAATACTAGATTAGTTTGTCTGCCTTTGAAAAAAAAAAAGAATAAGAAAAATAATCGAAAAATAAAAAAAATTAGAGTTGTCATGTAGGAAAGGGTATCACCAGTCAAAATTACACCCATACGCTGTTAATTCAAGAAAGGAAAAAAGAAAAAAGAAATATGAAGAAGTTTATTTTGTAAAAAAAATGAAAAAATTAAAGGCAGACAAGAGTCTAGTATCAATACGAGTTGTATGACACGGGAAGTTAGCAAAACTTACTAACTTATATCAAATGAGCCGGAGAGTGATTGGTTGATGTAGTTAGTATTAGAAAGATATCAATTAGATAATGAAAGGCATTTTAACATAATTTCCTTGAGCTCAAGTGTTTTCAATATTTAAATGTATCAAATACAATACAAAGATCATCTATTTATACATAAACCAACAACTATCAACTAGGTTAGTGTGGTGGCTAACACATCAGAATTACACCATCTAAACTACACTAGTCGTTAGATGATAACAGAAAAGCTGCTGCCTTCTTTGTCCTGTTCTATTGACCTGAGTATGTACTTCTGTTTACATTAATATCAGTGGTAGCAACTTTGACTAGCTGTTGTTGATCTTTACTTAGGGAAGAAGTGTTATGTTGTGGACCCTTATGTAGTTGAGGTGGCAATCCAATAGATGCCACGCTAGTTTCTTTTTCCAAACAATCCAGATCAGCATTGTTGCTCATGCAAGCCATGCAAGAGTGAAGAGCAATCTTGAGTGAAGAATGAGCAGTTGATGTTTGTTCTCTAACAACCCCCCTCAATTCGAGCTGAGCTAAAGAACTAACTTTGAGTTGACTTCGAAGCTTGGTGAAGAATTGATTACTTAATGGATTTGTCAAGACATCAACAATTTGATTAGAGGATGGAACATGAAGTACTTGAAGCCTCTCATCTGTTACTTCATCTGTTACAAAGTGGAGATCAATCTCTACATGCTTGGTCCGGGCAAGAAGGACATGATTGGAAGCAAGTGCAATAGTACTGAGGTCATCTACCTAGGTTGTGGAAGGTTAGTGAGAGAAATGTGCAATTCATGTAGAAGAGATCGAATGCACATTATGTCAGCAGTGAGATGAGCCAAACTTCTATATTCAGCCTCGGCGCTTGATCTAGAAACACTTTACTTTTTTTAAAAAAAATATTTCCAAGAGTTGAGATTTCTGCCTAGTAAAACACATAAACCAGTGATATATTGTCTATCATCTATATCAGCAGCCCAATCAGATCACTAAAACTAATGAGATTAAAATTTTGATAAGCCTGGATATGTAACCCATAATCTGGTGTCCCTGCTAAGTATCTTAAGATTCTTTTGACTGCCTTCCAATGAGTATCAAGAGGGCCAGCCATATACTGACTTGCCTTGTTAACTGCATAGGAGATTTCAGGTTTGGAAATTGTAGCATTTTGAAGACCACCAACTAAACTTCTGTAAAGAAATCCATTAGAGTGAGGGTAGCAGCCATCAACTTTGGACAATTGAGGGGATGTGATCATGGGAGTGGCCAGTCCCTTTGCTTCAATCATGTCTGCTCTCTTAAGAAGCTCCCTGATGTAATTGCTTTGATTGAGATGCAGGCCAGTCTTTGTCTTTGTGAATTTGGTGCCTAAGAAATGCTACACTTTACTCATATTTTTAAGTGAGAGATGAATGCTGAGTTATTTGATGGCAGGAGATATCTCTTGAGGGTCGTTTCCTGTAAGCAAGATGTCATCAACATAAATCAAGATATAAGTAGTGTGTGAGATTGAATCCTGAAATACAGAGAGTTGTCTGCCTTTAATGCTAGAAAACCACACTGTGCAATAATCCTTTGGTGTTGAGGTACCAGCTTCTTGATGCTTGTTTGAGGCCATATATTGCTTTGGAAAGCTTACAGACAAGAGGAGAGCCATCAACTGCCACTTGTTCAAAACTAGGTGGTTGTTTCATATTGATTTCTTCTGTCAAATGGCTACGCAAGAAAGCATTATCAACATCAAGATGTTGAACAGGCCAGCCTTTGGAAACAACAATAGAGAGAATGATTCTAATTGTAGTGGGCTTCACTACAAGACTAAAGGTTTTATAAAAATCCAAACCTGCAGCTTGAGAAAAGCCTTGAGCAACCAATCTTGCCTTGTATCTAGAAATACTGCCATCAAGATTTGTTACCAGCTTAAAGACCCACTTGCTACCAAAAAGATTTTTCCCAGGTGGAAGAGAAAGAAGAGTCCATGTGTTATTTTTCAGCAAGGCTTCATATTCAGTTTGCATAGCCTTTTTCTACCTTTCATTTATAAGAGATTCTTTAAAAGTCTTGGGCTCTCTGTCACTAATCAAATCAGTGACATGAACTTTTGGTTTGAAACTTCTAGCTTTGGATCTAGTAACCATAGGGTGGATGGTTTGCTGGAGAGGAGGGTCATGTAGAGGAGTGAGCTCATTAGCAGAGGAACGTTGTAGTGAGGGAGGAATGTATTGAGGTGAGTTTGGTGATTATGGATCATGGGTAGAATCTGTATCAACTACAGGGTAAGTTTGAGTGTGGGAAGAGGAATTTGTAGTAGTGCTCGGTGTATGAGGGAGATTTGTGGTGATGGGTTGTTGATGACAACAGGGAGAAGACTGAATTATGAAAGGATGAGGGAGAATTCCCTTGTACTGAGCAAGTTTGGGTAAGGGATTGAGTGTAGAAGCAGTATAGGGAAACGTATTTTCATCAAACAAGACATCTCTGGTTATGATAACTCTTTTATCTGGCAGAAGAACCTTATATCCCTTATGTTGAGGAAATAATGTGTTGCAAAAAGTATTGAAAGTATTTTCATCAAACAAGACATCTCTGGTTACGATAACTCTTTTATCTGGCAGAAGAACCTTATATCCCTTATGTTGAGGAAATAAGGTGTTGCAGAAAGTGTTTCAACACTTTCTGCAACACATTATTTCTGATGTTTATTTTTGATTTTGTCTTACTGATTTTTTTCGTGTTTTATTATTTTATTTTATTATTGTCAAGTTTTGTTAAGTTTTTCCCATCTAGAATCGTGGGGAAGTTATTTTCTTAAATAACTTCCAATGGAAATTTTTATCCAAAAGATAAACTTCCAAGGGAAGTTATTATCCAAAAGTAACTTCCTATCCTTGATTCTATAAGCACAAATTCGTGTCTCTCTTCCTACCCACATTTTTGTCTCTTTTTATAGGGATAAGATCATGGAGAAGTTATATTTCAAATATAACTTCCTTATCCATTGATCTTGTTCCCTCCTTTTCTCTTTCTCTCTCTCTCCCACATTTTTCTCACACATTGTAACCATTCTGCGGGTATGGAACTCTATAAATACAAGTTTCCACGAAGATAGAAGTTGAACCACTCCGTCAAGGTTACTGCGTCATATCAAAGTGTTACAGCATCTGGAGCAACACCTCAAGTTGCACACACACATTCCCACTTTTTCTTTGTGGGTTGTGTGATCCTTATGTCAGGATCTTTTATGTGTGTGTGCAAATTAGTTTTAGGAATTAGATCATTGGTGATTTTTTCTTTTCATCTTGATCTATGTAATTTTGGGATGTATCGGAAATATACTCTTTTGTTGAGTATAAAGTTTGACTCAAGCTTTTGAATTAGTTGAGATAAAAATTATTTCGTCTGTCCTTTAATTGTCTTTTTTGTTGTGTTTGTTTGTTTTTGTTGTTGTTTTTTACTGCACAAACGAACCCAAGGTGTTGCAGTACTTGTTGAAACACCTTGCGCAACAATTCGTGTTCTGCCCGGGATCCATTTTCACACCTTATGTTGATTAGAATAGGGAGCAAATCTGAACTGGAGTTTATGTTTGTTGAAAAGTCTGGTGTTGGGAAATCATAGACACCCAAAGACTCTAAGTTTGCTGTAATCTGGTTTATGTTGGTAAATGGCTTCTAAAGGACTTTTGTATTGTAGGATCTTCATTGGTAATCTGTTGATGATGTAAACAACAGAGACAAAAGCATCATCCCAAAAATGGATAGGGAGATGGGAGTGAGATAGCAAAGAAAGGCCCATATCAACCACATGTCTATGTTTCCTTTCTGTTGTCCCATTCTATTCAGGAGTATAAGGACATGACATTTTATGTTCTATTCCAACTTCTTGAAATATATGCTTTAAACCAATGAACTCTCCACCACCATCACTCTGAAAACATTTAATTTTACCACCAAACTGAGTTTCAATTAGTTTTCTGAAGTTTGTAAAAGCGACAACAACCTCACCCTTGTACTTGGGCAAATAAATCCAAGTAACTCTGCTGTAGTAGTCAATGAAACTGACATAGTAACTAAAGCCATTTCTTGATTTTGTAGGAGCAGGACCCATAGATCACTATGTATCAACTCAAAAGGGGTAGAATAAATAGTACAAGAATCAGAAAAAGGAGCTTTGTGGATTTTAGCTAGAACACAAGAGGAACAAATTGTACTAAGCTAATTTTTTTTATTGAAAAGGAAAGATTACAATAATGCAAGGCCTTTTTAACAATGTCATAACTGCAATGGCCCATCCTCTGATGCCACAAATCTATGGCTAGGCCTTTACTTAGGGAAATTGAAAGAACATTGGATTTAAAAACTGAATTAGAAGGCTTGAAACTTGAAGCTGGAGCATGACTGGGATTCTTTGGATTGAAAGGTTGAAGATTGAACTGATAGAGACAGTCTTTAACATTCCCTTGGAGTAATACATCTTGAGTTACTTGGTCCTTGACAAAACAAACAAAGTGATGAAATTCAAAGAAGACACCATTATCAAGTAGGGTTGTAAACAAATCAAATTTTTTTTATTCGATTCGTGATTCGAATTCGATTAAGATGATTCAGATTCGAAAAAATCGAATTCGAATTCGAATACGAATTAGTTATAAGATTTGAATAATATTCGAATTCGAATATAGTTATATTCGATTCGAATAATTTGAATATTCGATTCGTTTATATATGAGTATATTTTAAAAATTAAATAATACATATAATACTAAATATATGTATATAATAAATTTATATAGCTATATATTTAAATTAATTTATATATAATATATATTATTAAAATTTGTAATTGAAAACAATTAAAAAAATAATAATATTTGAATATTTAAAAATAAAAAATATCAATATATAAAAATAAAAAAGAACTTTTCGAATCTCGAATCGAATCGAATAGTTCGAATATTTCTCACGAATCAAATTCGAATCACCTATTAAATTCGATTAATATTCGATTCGAATTCGAATTCAAGTTTATATTTTTGAATTCGAATCGAATTTCTTAATATTGGGAACATGTAACATATTTCTTAAAAGGAAAGCTTTAGAATTATTAGGAGAAGTGAGAAAGGTGTACCAACATGAGCAATAAGCTCACCTGGCCCATTTCCCATCTGAACTTTAGAATTTCCATGATACTCACTGAGACCATTAAGACTGAGATTGCTGAAATCATTAACAACATGATTCAGAAGCATTTTCAGCATAGTTGGGCATCTGAACCAGATTGAGTGAGGGATTTCTTTAGTTTGGTTTTGCACCTGCTGGTTGTTTCTTTGAGGGACATAGGAAGTGTCTGCCCTATACCAGCACTTATTAGCAGTGTGTCCAAGCTTGTAGCAAATTTGATATATTACCTTTGATTGAGTGAATCTGCCACCTCTTCCTCCTCTGGATCCACCTCTTCCACCTTTACCAGAGTTGTTATTATTGAAACCATTTCCTCTTCCACTTTGATAGTTGTTGTTATTAGGAAACTTTCCTTTGTTTGTTTCAGTGACAATGTTCATACTCATTTTTTAACCTTCAGAGTTGAGCTGAACGGATTGGCTGCTTTTAAGTCTTGATTCAAAGCTGAGCAGAAGGGCTTGAAGTTCTTGTATAGTAACAGGCTCAGCCCTTGAAGCTATTGTGACCATGACAGAGTCATATTATGCTCTTAGAGCCCCAAGTATATAAAGAATCTGATCAGGCTCAGATATGGCTTGACTAGCTGAGCCAAGGATGTCAAAGCAACTCTGTATTTTTCTTAGGAAATCCCTCATGGAAAGACCAGTTTTCTTGAGATTGTGCAGTTGCAGCTTGTGTTGCATCACCTTGGCTTTATTTTAAAAGTTCACTTGTAAAGTTTCCAAGATTTCTTTTGTAGAGTTGAGGCCAACCATGAGTGTTAGAATACTGTCTAAAAGAGAAGACAGAATCCAAGAAGCCAATAACTTGTCTTGTTTGTTCCACATAATGTATTTTGGAGTGGCCTTTGTTGGCTGCTCTTCTTCTCCTGTGATATAGCCTTCAAGGCCATAGCCTCGAATTGCAGTCAAAATCTGCTGCTTCCATATAGTGTAGTTTGACTCATCTAATTTGAGAGAAACGAGTTGACTTTGCAATTGGATTATAGGATTTGCAATGCTGCTGGAGGCAGAGACAGCAAGTATTGTAGTGTTTGGTGGATTTTCAGTGGTGGCTGGTGTTTCTTCAGCCATGGTGGATTAAGAGAGTGAGAGGGATAGATAATAGATGGGAAATGGGATCAGAAACAGTCCCTAAGACCTGCTCTGATGCCATATTAGAAAGATAGCAAATCGGATAATGAAAGACATTTTAACAGAATTTCCTTGAGCTCAAGTGTTTTCAATATTTCAATGTATCAAATATAATAAAAACATCATCTATTTATACATAAACCAACAACTATCAACTAGGTTAAAGTATGGCAGCTAACACATCAGAATTACACCATCTAAACTACAGTAGCCATTAGATGATAACAGAAAAGTTGCTGCCTTCTTATCTTGTTCCATTGACCTAAGTTTGTACTTCTCTTTGCATTAATATCAGTGGCAACAACTTTAACTAGTTGTTGTTGATCTTTACTTGGGGAAGAAGTGTTGTGTTGTGGACCTTTATGTAGTTGAGGTGGCAATCCAATAGATGCCACGTTAGTTTCTATATCCAAACTATCCAGATCAGCATTGCTGCTCATGCAAGCTATGCAAGAGTGAAGAGCAGTCTTGAGTGCAGAATGAGCAGTTGATGTTTGTTCTCTAACAGTTAGGGCTATAAATGAGCCGAGTCGAGTCGAGCTTTTAGGTTTTCATTTTTACTTTTTTATTTTTGATCGAACTTGAGCCGAGCCGATCGGTGTTTGAGAGTGTTTGATTTTGTTCATGAATGTGTTCAACAACGTGTTTGACCACGTTCGTGAACATTTGTGCTTGTGAAAAACTAATTACTCTACTCACAAATGTCAAATAAACAAACATTTTCCTAAATTTCCATACAAATAAACGAATTCAACCAAATACTTACTAGCATAACTTGTAATATAAGAATATTAGATTATATGTAGTCTGAAAATTGTTATTTTTCTTGTTATTATTATTACTAATGTTATTATTATTAAGTCAGACCCGAACGAGCCTGTTCACGAGCTATTGATGAACGAGCCAATCAAATGTACAAGCTCTGTTCGTTTATAAAACAACCTTAAAAAGTTGTTCGTCTATTCAAATAAGTGAGCTTGTTCACAAGATATTCAACGAAAACTTTGTTCATTTATAGCCCTGGATGTACTATATTGAAAGTTGGAGAAATAGGGTAAACAAAGCTTCTTGTAACTTTGTCGGGATTTAAGTGAGAGGGTTGTGAGACGTTAATGAGGGATAAATTGATGTTAAGGTACTCAACTAGTCCAAGTCGAGTTACTATATCTATATTTTATCTCACGTTATCCAAAGAGCCTATATTACAACCAAATGCAAAGGTCCTTTCTGATTCTTTGCTCACACAATGGAGAGGTTAGACGATAAACTAGCATATGGTAGGCCCTGCATATGAGCCAACTTGAGAGTAAACATGTCTCATTCTATACACTTGAGTGAAGAACAATACATTATCTTGTAAGGATCACTTATTTGGGATGTTATGTCTCAAGAGTAGTTGACGCATGCTGATTCACTATGTGCACACATTACCATGTTGTATGTTTTGAAAAATATGTGGTTTGAAGCTAGATTCTTTGTCAATTCATCCTAAAGCCTATTTTTAGTCTATTTCTTTTGTTATTCGGGGACAAACAACGAGTTAGGCTTGGAAAATTTGATAAAAAATGTTAATCCATGCTTTTAGGGCTCATTTACATTGCAAAAACATTTTAAACCAGGTAGAAATAAGCTTGTTTGCCTTTATTTTCATATTTTGTTTGGAGTTCATGAATTTATAGTGTTCTTATGTAATTTAGGAAAACAAATATGTAAATATACAATCCCAAGAAGATATTAGCGGAAAAATGGACATATGAATTAGACTTAAATTGCACAGTTGTAGGAGAATGAACATAATGTTTGATGTAAAAGTAAAAAAAATCACGATTCTTTGGAAAGCTAAGAGAGAACTACAAATTCTATGTTGATGACATTTTTCAAGTAGATATTCCAAAGAATGTCGGAGTTGCGCTAGAATTACAGTTGGTGGCACGATAGACCTCTAGTGTTCTGCTAATATCTTATGTTATGTACCAATTAATATGATAATTATGTATATACATAAGATAAATATAAAAAGAAATTACAATCCGTTATGGTAGCAATTAAAAGGTAGAATTGTATTGGTGAGTTGTTTGGCATTGGATAATTAAATCCCATATGAGTTGTGAAGTCAAGTTATGATTCCTGTGCAGTGAGCTATAAATGGAACGGTTGACTATTCAACATTTTGGTTTGTATGACAAGTGGACAGAAAGGACCCATGTTATCTCATGTCCTTTTTAACTGCTTCTTTATTATAAATTACATGATTAATTAATATTATGGAAAATATAAATCTTGACTACAATGTTTTCACATCTGTACGTACTTTGTAAAACAGATAAAAATAAAAATAAAAATTAAAAGCTAGCTACCTACTTCTCATTGGTTCTCATATTTTGCACTCCTTATAACTAATTAATACATCCACCTTTAGTGAAACACTAAGCTGAAGTTAGTATTCATCTATTTGTTTTTACCTCTAATCTCTCTTGTGCATTTTCTTAACTAGTAAATTATCCACCGACACCACCAATTTAAGATACTCTCTAATTAACAAGTATGGTAGACGTACAAGTATTAATAAAATCATTGAAATTAAGTACGTAATTGTTGAAATATTGAATTGCAGAAGATTGATTTTGACGTGAAGTGAAGAGTTGTTAGGTGGATATATTTAGAGCTGTCCTCAATGATGCCTACCTTTTCACCGTCTAACCTACGAACAAATATATACGTCTTTCTTCTCTTTTATTAATTGAAATTAATTACCTCAAAAGACATCATACTCATGGAACTACATTTGCATTTATAATCCATCATCATTCTCACTTTTACTATCTAACTCAATTCTACATTTCAACCTATCAACTGTGAATCATTTAGGTGGACATGATGTTTAATAGTGTTATATGTTGTCTCGAATAGGATAGAGTATTATCTGAACCCCATATTTTAGTGGCCAGGTAAGATAGGGCATGATTATATGTGGTCAAAAATTATTTTTTGTCCCGTAAATATTTGCTTTTACGATTTTAGTTCCATAAGTATCTACTTTTTCAGTTGAGTCCCGTAAGTGCTAAAATTGTTCAATTTAAGGACATTTTTTGCCCAAAAATACTAAATCAGCCGGAAATAGTCATGTCACCTAAATAATTAGTAAAATCCGATGGCTCGTAATGATGTGGCAAAAATTATTTGAGTTGGACTTTTTTCTGTCAAATTTTAATTCAAAATAAAATTATTATCCATGTCATTAGAAAAAAAAAAATTATTTGTAAAATCATATTACACTAATCCAATTAAATATTAAACATCAGATAAAATAGAGGAAGACATTTCATCCGGAAAATAATATTTAATGCTTAATTTGGTTTGTGTAATATGATTTTACAAATAATTATATTTTTCTTTAATGACATTGACAATAAATTTATTATGAATTTAAATTTGACAGAGAAACAAGTTCAATCCAACTAATTGTTATCACATCACTACGAGTCGTCGGATTTTACTAATTATTAGGGTCATGTGATTTGCACGTGGCTATTTCCGGCCGATTTGGTGTTTTTGGGGTAAAAAATTGTTTTTAAATTGGATAATTTTAGCACTTACGGGATTAAATTGAAAAAACAGTTATGTATATGACTAAAATCGAAAAAATAAATACTTGCGGGACCAAAAATAATTTTTGACCAGTATACGATATTATCCAATTTTCCCTACACATCTAGCTGATAATACATATTTAATATAACATTACATATTGCATTGCTATAAAAAAAAATAGTGACACATCCTATCCTACCCTATCCTATCCGAGTTGACCCTACACATTTACATCCTGGTAGTAAATCAATATTATAGATTCAAATGTTTGGGATAAGAAATTGCAGTTGTTTTTAATTTAATTATGGATTGAAACATGGTTGGAATAAAATCGAGTGCATTACGTAAATTTTTAGGAGAGATTTAGTTTAATTGAGTTTTGAAGAAGATCAAAAATGTGATTTGTTTTGATACAGCTCAGCCTGAGCTTTGAAGCTAATTGGCTATGATTGAATGTGAAAACATTTGTAGATTTGTTTGACAAAGTCTAATAAAAAAGTTTAAAGAAGCATTCTTTTCCAATTGATATGTTTATTTATTATTTTAACAGTAGTGGGAAGAAAATTCTTTGATTAATGGTTTGCACGTATTGACACGTACAGGAGGCAATGTCTGTTAGGCATCGCATATGCGTTGAAGATGCCATGCATAATTCAATATTTTCATGTAAAATTAATTATCATGTGGGCCCATATCATTTCATTTTAATCTTAAAAAAATAAAATAAACTCTTACTTAAAATAAAAATAAAAAGTGTTTATATTTATAGGAGGATATGATTTTCACTATCAGTATTTTTTTCTTTTTCAGTTTTTTAAAAAGAGTTTGTATTTTACATGGAGATTGATTTAGGGACGGTGCTAATGGAGGGTTAGCAGTGGTAGCTGAACCCTCAAATTTTTGGACACAACTACCATGAATATACATATACAGTTAAAAAATAATTTAGCGACCCTTAAAATCTATAAACTTCGATAGATATATTTCTCCCCTCATTAAGAAACTGGCTCAATGCTACGTACTAGTAAAACTATATCACACCTGATGTACATAACTGGGAATCGATCCAGATTCATGTTTACAAATCGCTTTTCTTTAAGACTTGTAAAAGAAAAATCAATATTTTCTACAAATAAAAATTGGAGGTAGGAATACGATAGGATCCAAAGTACTCGTCACTTTCGATATCCGTCGAGCAGGGATGGTTAAACAATATACATCCCTTGATACAAATTGGTGGGTTTTTAATAATTCTTTTCACCGCAACATAAAATATCTTTTGCACCTTGCGCTACATTTTGAGATCATACTCATCCTCATTAATAATAAGTTGTTTCTTACCACTTATTGTCACATAAAGTTCTACAAATTATTGGACATCATTTTAATACTACTTTTAAAAATGACTAGTTATTGTAAAAAATATTTGAGACCGTCTCAAATATATTATAAGTGTCTAAGCTATTGAGACAGCTAATTGGTAAACATATACTGTCTTCAACAATAAAATTGTGATAAACAGTCATTATTTGAGACAATTTGTATATGATGCTTACTTTTTTTCTTTGAAATAAAACTACAAAATTATATATTTACAGAACTTAATTCTTTTGTATCGGATACTGACTTTTTTCCTTTGAAATCAAACTTAAAATATAATTATCATTACAACAAAAGAGTTCTTTTGTGCACCACTTTTAAATCAAAATTATATATGGTCACTAATAATAAGTTTTGTGACCACATGTTGTTACAAATCTCTGTATAAATTATTGGAGACCACTTTAAGACTACTTTTAGAAACAACTAGTTGTTGCAAAAAATATTTTAGACTCATTTGAGACCACTTCTGTGGTCACAAATATATTATTTACTTCCGAGTTATTGAGATAACAATAAAATTGTGACAAATATTCATTATTTGAGACCACTTTTTGTGATCTCAATAAACCATTTAATCGAGTGACCAAATAGAGACTTAAATTTGCTCCATGGTTAGTAGAATAAGCGACTTGTTTTTTTTATTTTTTGGGGAATAAGAGTCTTTTATTCTATATGATAATTATGATTTTTAATATTTAACTTACAGTGTTTATATTGATTGTAATACTAAGAATTCAATAATAAAGCACAAGAATTCCCGAAAAAGATATTTTTATTATCTTGCGAATGATATAATGATTTGTATTGAGGTTATTTAATAGGTTTTATAAGATCAATTTTGCAGTTCATAAAACACATTAGCCGTGCTTATTCTAATTTTAATAAAAATTAGGTGAATACAAATAAACTAAGCCCCCAAAATTGAGCTGACATACACATCTATTTATATGCAAAATCGTTTCCGTCCTCTATTTTAAACCATGTTTCATCGTATATTTCATAACTTTCACTATATATCACATGTATATTTATTATGTGATTAACATAACATTGACATTATAGATACACGCGCGTATATAGAAACTAGTTTCGTATGGCTCCGCGACTAAAAAACCATGTGTCATTTATGAAAACAATAGCTGATGAATTATATTATTGAAATAAGCATCTAAACAATGAGAAACAGTTAAATTATTGGTAATCAAATTTGAGGTGATGTAGTGTGCTGCTTTTCGATTTGTATATAAGAAAGCAAACAACCTTTTTGTTTTACGTAAGCGAGTAAAAAGGTAAAGTTAGGTAGAGTTAATTTGCATATAAAGTCTGTAATGAGTCACTCAAAAAAAGTCTTTAATGTAGACATTTCTTGCCATCCATGGTTTTGACAGTGAAGTTGTCGTATACTATTACCAAATTTGAATAATTGCTTTACTTTTCAAAACAAAACTTAACGCCAATATTTCTCTAATATATTCAATACAATACGACAAAACTTCGTTTAGATAATCACTTTTTTCTTTCAATATTTCTGTTATTACTTCTAGGTATGGCCCAGTAACTTCGGGTCGGGTTGACCCGCCCCGGAGCAACCAGACACAGCCCAGAACCAAGTCGGTCCAGAAGCGCGCACGAGCCTGGCGCAGCCCAGTCGCGGCATATTTGGAAAGTGAGATCCCCACGATCTCCTTCCAACTCCCATGCAGATTTGGTGGGCGTAATTGTAGGGATTTAGTTAGGATTTTGAATTGAGTAGTATAAATAGTAGAATTGTACTCAGATTTAGGGTTCGCACTTTGTACTCCAAAACTACAACGTGTAAGATTGAAAGGAAAATAGTGAAAAATACCTCGACAGGTGATTGTTTGCGCCCGTGGACGTAGATCTCCGGATCGAACCACGTATATCTTGTGTCCTTTACTTTTCTTGCGTTTGGGAGCATTGTGAATCGTATTTTACTTAGAGTTCCGTGGGTTACCGGATTGCACTTTATCAATTGGCGCCGTCTGTGGGAACGATTCGAAAGAAAACCCTAGTATACTTCAGCGTCGTCACAACCGCTATGGTGAATACTCGTCGATCTGCTAATCCAACCCGGTCCCGTCGCAATCCTCCTGTGGATCAGAATCCTCCACCCCGTCAACAGAATCAAGATCCGCCCGCGGAGCACGTTAACATGCAAAATCTCTCTCCTACTAATGATCCGGCGCAAGTTAATCCACCACCTAACCCCGAGTTGTCGCAGGTGCAACAAGCATTTCTTCGAGAGCATGCCGCTCTATTCCAAGAATGGAATAATCGGCGCACCCACTCCGGTGAGCGCTCCAACAATGGCGTCGACCAGGGTGTGAGAAATCCGCCCCGCGATTATCACGTGAATTGGATGAAGATCCACCTCATCGAGCGAGGCATGATCATCGTCGACAGCAGTCAGCCTCTCCAGCAGATAACCGCAGCTCTAATGGGTTGAGACCCCGTTACGCCCACGAAGGAGTGGATCGCCGCAGACCTGTAGACGCACCAAAGCGTCCTCGCTTAGATAAATCCCGTGTGCTGGATCCTCTGGAAAAAGAACAAGCCCAATTTACTGCGGAGCATGACAAGGTGCTGGGTCTCGATGCTAATGGGGAGATCATTACTCCGTTCTCCGAGGAGATTCTTGCTACCCCACTCCCCGAGGGGTTCAAGCTTCCCCCCGTGTCCGTCTACAACGACACCGGAGATCCAAGTAATTTTCTAAACGCCTTCAAGTATGCTATGTTCAATCGCAATTGTACACCTCACCACTTATGTAAGTTGTTTCCTGAGTATCTCCAAGACGAAGCTAGACTTTGGTTCGATTCTTTACCCCGGGGCAGTGTTACCTCTTTTCGGGATCTCGCTGAGCAGTTTTGGGCACATTTTCATACGCGAGCAAAACCTATGGCCACCTTGGCTGATCTCATGAATCTGGAACAACGAGATGGGGAGACTGTTACCCAATTTCTCGTTCGCTTTACCGCAGAAAGTCTTAAAGTTGGCAGCCGGTCTGATGATGTTATCATCAATCCCTTTATGAATGGCCTTCGCCCCGGGCCGCTTTACACCGAGCTTGTCCGAAACCCTCCTACTACGACTCGGGTTCTTTTCAGCATTGTATGCAGGTTCGCCAAGGCTGAAGAACAAACCCGCCGCAAACGCGAGAAACATGTCATCAAACGGCAATCGGATAAAACACAAGCCGAGACCAGTACCCGGCCTAGTGCCTTCACTCGCCTAAGCAGAGGACGTTTGGAACCTCGCGGAGATATCCCTCAGCTCACTCCGCTTACACAATCAAGGACAGAACTCCTTTCTGTTCACAAGAATGATCTGCGACCGTGCCCACGGATGACTGCTCCGGCAAAGAAATGTAATCGTGACAAGTGGTGTGCGTACCACCATGATCATGGACATGAAACCGAAGTGTGTCGTGAACTTAGAAAAGAAATGGAAGATTGTTTGAAGAGGGGTTTCTTACGGCAATATGTAGCTCGGACCGAGGACAGGTCTAGGTCAAACCAAAATGGAGGCTCACAACAAAGCAGCGGAGGCTACAACGACCGAGGTCCACGAAAAAACAGGCCTCAGTGGCAGAATAACATGTCGGTGTACAACAACTATACTCGGCAAGACCAGGGAAGCCGTCAACAACCCCAGTTGCTGCCGCAACCACCTCTTCATGGAGGTCCTGGAGACAATCCACCCACTCATGTTATAAATGTGATCTATGGGGCCATTCCAACTGGGACTTCCCGAAGTGCCCTGAAGGCGGAAGCGCACAGGCCTCCTCCCGAGGAGCCACGCCACAAACGCCTCCACAAATCTGAAACTGTAAGTTTCACAGAAGAAGATCATGTTGCCGAGCTCACCCCACACACTGACGCCATCGTAGTCGATATGGCCGTGGCCAATGTTACAATTAAGCGAGTCTTCGTTGACAATGGGGCTGCAGTTAGTGTCATTGCGAGGCACTTGTTGGATATCTACCGAAGCAAAAGTTGACAAAAGCTTAAGTGTCAAAGCGAGGTACCTTTTCAACGTATCATCCTTGGCTGCATAAGCGCCTTTAATTTGACTAGAGACCACCTTAGAGTCCGTAAAAAGCTGGATATGCGAAGCTGCAAAGGATTGGGCGAGCCGAAGCCCAGCAAGAACTGCCTCATATTCCGCTTCATTGTTGGTGACCTTGAACTTAAATCACAAGACATACTTGGTTTCAACACCATCGGGACTAATGAGAAGGACCCCGGCGCCACTACCTCGGGCCGCAGAGGCTCCATCCACGTACAATTGCCACTTACGGGCTTCAGCTTCGGGATTGGAGTGATTAGGAGTAGTGTCATATGCAGGCGAACCGGGGTCAGGGAATGGTGCTTCTACCAAAAAATCCGCAAGGGCTTGGCCTTTGGTGGCCCGGCGAGGTAGAAATTGAATATCATATTCCCCGAGTTCAATGGCCCACTTAGCCAAACGTCCTGACACATCGGGGTTAACAAGGATTTGACGAATAGGGTGATTAGTGAGAACCCTGATGTCACGTCCTTGGAAATAGGGCGGCAGGCAGCCATGACGAGGGCCAACACTGTTTCCTCTACCACAGAATACCGGGTCTCTGCCCCTTGAAGTGCCCGGCTCACAAAATACACGGGTTGCTGACTCCCACGATCCTCGCGGACGAGGGACGCGCTAATTGCTTCCTCGGCAGATGCTAAATATACATAAAGGGGCTCCCTGGGGACAGGCGCGGACATAGTTGGCAACTGCTTAATGTGTTGCTTTAAAGCCTCGAAGGCTTCAGACCACTCAAATTTCTTTGCCTGACGCAAAATTTTGAAGAATGGGAGTTGACGCTCCGCGGCCTTAGACAAAAAACGATTCAAGGCCGCGAGGCCACCGGTGAGACGCTGGACATCCTTCACCGTCTTCGGCGGCTGAAGATCCAATACATCTCTAATTTTGGCTGGGTTTGCCTGGAGACCATGCTGCGAGACCAAGTATCCTAGAAATTTACCTGAGCCAACGCCAAAGGTACACTTGGCCGGATTGAGGCGTAGATTATAGTGTCGCAACGCGCTTAGCGTCTCGGCAATGTCCTGTATACATGTGGTGGGGGAGGAACTTTTAATAACAAGATCGTCAACATATACCTCAACATTTTGACCGATTTGATCTCGAAAGACGTGGTCCATAAGGCGTTGGTATGTGGCTCCCGCATTATTGAGCCCGAAGGGCATTTTTTTGAAGGCAAAACACCCGAAGTCAGTGATAAAGGCCGTTTTGAGGGCATCACGGCGATCCATGTGAATTTGATGGTATCCCTTGTATAAATCTAGAAAGCAAAGTGCCTTGTGCCTAGTGATGGCCTCGGCTTTTTGGTCGATGGGGGCAGAGAATAACAATCTTTTGGGCAGTGCTTATTGAGATCAGAGAAATCAACGCACATTCTCCATGCCCCGCTGAACTTCGTCACCATCACGGGATTAGAAAGGCAGGACGGATAGTGTACTTCAAACATGATATCTGCATTCAGGAGCTGTTGAACTTCGGTTCGGATGGTTGCGTTCCTCTCCGGAGCAAATTGCCTCCGTTTTTGTTGTATGGGCTTCATGCCGGGATCAATGTTTAACTTATGAGTAATGAAGTCCGGAGAGACCCCCGGCATATCCAAGGGAGACCACGCAAAAACTTCAGAATATTCGCGTAAGGTCTGGATGATGGTATTATGTAGCAATGGGGTGTCTACAGCGTCGACTGTAACAGTTTGATCCGGTTTAGCCAGGTCAAGCGGCACCTTAACAGTATCATCCCCGAGTGATGCAGACGAATCCGAGGTAAGAGCTGAGGTGGCTACTTGAAACTGTGGCTTGGGAGGGACCTTCGTCGCCTTTCTGAATGCTACATACATGCACTCTTTAGAGACCCGTTGATCGCCACGAATGGCCACCTCGTCGTGGGGTGTAGGAAACTTTAATGTGAGGTGGTATGTGGAACAAACGGCCTTCGCCGGGGTGAGCCAATCTCGGCCCAAAATCATGTTGTATGGAGATGGAGAGTTTACCATATAAAAATCAACGAAGATGGTTTTTATTGCTGGGTAAGTACCAAGCGAAGCGGGAAGGTTGATGATTCCTTCAGGTTGGACCTCGCCCTGAGTGAAGGTCTGTAAAGGCCCGGGGGCCGGTCGGAGTTGTTCCCGAGGTATGCCCATTTTTTGGAAACAATCAGCGCTAATGCTCTTAGCAAAATGGCCTCCGCAGTCCAGACCAACATGTCTCCGGACATAATCGTCGAAGATGCTATCCACCCTTCCATACATGAGGCAACGGTTTCTGTATTAACTGAGAGCAGTCCCAATTGCATGACTCCAATCATCCATTATCTTCGGGACGGTACACTGCCGGATGATAAATTACTCGCTCGACGGATAATTCTTAAGGCATCGAAGTATGCACTCCACGACGGAATCCTGTACCGATAGTCATATTTATAGCCGAGTCTTCGCTGCCTTGGTCCAGTCCAGGCTGCCTATATTCTTAGTAAATTTCACGAGGGGGCCTGTGCTAGCCATATTGGCTCGCGGACGTTGGCCAAGAAAGTCCTTCGATGGGGATACTACTGGCCCACATTATTTAATGATGCCCATAATTTAGTGACAAAGTGTGACAAGTGTCAGCGACACTCCCAAGTGAAGCATTTACCGCAAATCGAGCTCACTGGCATACAAAGTGCTTGGCCATTTATCCAGTGGGGAATCGACATTGTGGGCCCGTTTCCAATCGCTCCGGGAGGCTCAAAATTTCTTGTGGTTGCAGTGGGTTACTTCACCAAATGGGTTGAAGTCGAGCCCCTCACTGCTATCACCGGTCAAAACATCTTGAAGTTTTTTGGAGAAACATCATATGCCGCTTCGGCATCCCGAGCGCCATTATCTCAGACAATGGCAAACAGTTCGCCAATGATCCTTTCCGGTCCTGGTGTGAAGAATTGCCCATCAAACAAATTTTCACCTCGGTCGCTCATCCTCAGGCCAATGGTCAGGTCGAAGTCACCAACCGCACCGTGCTTACTGGTTTAAAGAAGCGCTTAGATCAAGCTAAAGGTCTCTGGGCCGAAAATCTTCCGCAGGTTCTCTGGGCCTATCGTACCACACCGCACACGTCAACCGGAGAAACCCTATATAGCCTCACCTATGGCTCTGAGGCTGTCATCCCTGCTGAGGTAGGGGTACCCAGTCCCCGCCTCGTTACTCTAGATCTCGAGGCTAACGACGATGCACTCCATCCTAACTTGGATGAGCTCGAGCACCGCCGCGATCAATCTTTCATTCAACAAGCAAAATGTAAGCAACGCGCAGCTCAGTATCACAACCTCCGGGTTAAGGGTACTCAATTTAAAGTCGGAGACCTAGTACTCCGGTTAAACTCTAGGGCAAACTGCATGTCGCCTGGGAAGGACCTTACCGCGTTACCGCGCATGCCTCCGGGTGCTATCTGTTAGCACATCTAGATGGTACGCCGATTCCCCGAACATGGCATGTTACTAATCTACGGCGTTTTTATCTATGATTACCGATTGCCAAGTATCTTTTCTACCTTTACCTTCTTTGTACGTTATTTCGTTTCCGTACTATAACGTTTTCTTTTATGAGTCTCTTTGTATTTTTCAATTGTTCCGACAATTACTTTGAATAAAGTTTTCGCTTTACGTATATTGCTGTACTTTCTTCTACGCTGCGGGGACGCCCTAGCCTAGACTCATTATTATCTGTCTCCGGACACACTTTTCTCTCGCCTGATCCGTCCGGAGAGATCAGCATTTAGTCCCCGGACCTATATTCCCTCTCGTCCATTTAAACCGGAGAGGTCATTCAATCTCGCCTGATCCGTCCGGAGAGATCATTAACTCCCGCCCGATCCGTCCGGGGAGATTTTCTGCCTTGTTTCTCTACCAGGCCTTATTTACGTATAGTACTCCCGCGTACTAATTACCTAATTATTTTCGTAATGACATGTCAAAAAACATTTAGAGCAATTGCCTCATGATCAAACATTAACCACTCTTATTTAACATACTTGTCAAACATATCAAAATATTTTCGCCATTTTGCTTCCCAAAAAGAGTTCTTTACATATATGCATGCGTTATTACAACAACTAAGCATTATCTTCGGCCTTCGAGCCAATACTCCGTGCTCCGGCGTTGGGACCCGTCCCGGGAGCTTCTTAGCGTCCTCCAGGATCTGGAGGCTCCTCGGCTTTGAGCTCCAGTTCTTCCCCTGCCTTGACCTCCTCTACGCCGAGGACTCACTCTTGGCACTGGCCTTGGAATGTCGCTCCTCACTCTGCCCCGAGGACTCGGTTGAGGCGTTGGTCTCGGAGTGTTGGCCCATTCCGCGGGATCCCATTCCGCGGGGTCCATTACTTCGATTTCCTCGGCTAGCTTCTCAACCTCCTCCTCCGCAACAGCTACTGAGGCCTCCTCCCCAACGGCCACCGGGGTCGGCTCTTGGATTATGATGCCTTTGCCTTTCCTCGACGTTCCCTTTTTACTCCTCCTTGGAGCTTTTGCGATCTCCTGACCCCGGCTGGAGCTTGCAATATATTCTTCTGCAGTACGGCGCCACCTGTCGCGGCCTCTCAGGCCCTCGTACATATTCAGGAGTAATTACAGTACTTCCCGCTTTCTCACAAGCTCGGAGGAGTCTATGTGGCCCACCGCCATCAGCACCGAAATTTTCTCATGAATCTCGGTTATTCGCTCCTCGACCTCCTCAAAAGTTAGCAAGCCGTACTCCGTCAGTATTCGCTCATATTCCTTTTGGTGGATGATGACGCGGTCTAGTTCGGCGATCGTCGACAAATATTTCAGTTCCCGGGCCCTTGCCTCTTCGGCCTCCTTGGCCCTTCTCTCTGCTACGGCCACCCTCCTCTCCAACTGAGGAACCACTTGCTTTTGCAGATTATCCTTTTCCCCGTGGAACCAATCTAAAGACTGCATGAGTTTCTTTATTATATTATGCAGCTCCTCGGCATTCTCCTGTTTGCAGCAAACAATCAGTACTCGTATGATATTCTCAAACCAACGACAAATCAGTAACTCAGCAATTTTGACAAAAATCGACTTCATATTCAAAAAAAGACAAGTGTATACATCGTCTGCAGTCATTACATCAGAAATACAAGTTTTTCCTATCATCTATTATATGTGCAGTTCATCAAAATTGTGGAGAACGACTGATCTCCCCCTGTTCATCTCCTTCCGCTGCCTCCGGAACCTCCACCTCAACCTCGTGCTCTCCCTCCGGCAGTTCTTGGATCACCCCCGCGTCACCTCCCATTGCTCCCACGGTGATCTCCATGCGTGGAGGTGGATCCTTGTCTCTGGGCTCCAAGATGAATTCACCCCGGCGAAAGGCCAAGAACTCTTCATCTTGATCCATATCGCGGGCAGCGATATCCTCGGCGCTTAGAATAGTCTTCTTCTCCGCCAGAGCCTTCACCAAGGGCCACTCCGGGACACGACCCAGTGCGTTGTAATACGCCTCCTCCACGGTGCTCACGGCGTTGAAATCATATCCGAACTCTGGACGATAGACATCCATATTCGGATAGATTTCCTTGACTTTCTCCAGCAGCACTGATCGTGTGGTCGTGTCCCCGACCGCGACAAATCTTGTCTGATAGTCGAGAAATGTGCTGGTTTGCAACAGTTTCTCTACAAATGTCTTCAGCACGGCCCCCTGGCCATCCACTACGGCCGCCTCCTTGGCTTTCATCTCCGCCCGCAGTTCCGCCACTTCGCCGCGGAGCACCCCGACTTCTGCCTCTACCTCGCGCCACCGCGCCACCTCATTCTCCACCAAGGAAGCTCTCTTACGCGCCTCGGACAGGTCGTGAGTTAACCTATTATTCCGGGAATGCAGCTCCCTCACCGCTTCGGCTAGCTCTTCCTTGGCCTCTCTCTCACTCCTTCAGCCGAGATCCATGATCCCCTCAGCCAGACGTAGAAGCTCCTCGGCATCGGGCCCCTCCCGACCCAGCACGTTTATGCGCCCTTGCCCCTTGAAGCACAAAACCAGTAACAAACATTAAAAAAAAAAAGAAGGATTCAACAGCAGTTTTTCACTCCAGCAATGGTTACAAATGCTTTACCTCGGGAATCGACTCTGTACACAGTCTTTTGGCCGCTCCCGGGGGAGTCACAGATGGCTCCGACCTCGGGGTCGCCCCCGCGACCACCACATCTTCTTCCGTCCCTGCTGACGGCCTTGGACTCGGCGACGCTCTACTTCTAGGTGCCACTTCAGTTGCAGTTCCCTTCTTCTTTGACGCCTCGGGCACCGCAGGGCTTTCCGAAGTCTCCTTTCTGAAGCGTCCCACTGCAAAAGAAATTTGGGGTTAATCATGTGCAAGTTGCAGTCAATTACACAAATTTAAAGTTCCTACCCTCCTCGGCTGCCCCGGCTGCCGACTCCTGTTCCCGGGTGGGATCCCCCTCTGCTCCGCCTGAGTAATACGGGCTTAACCCTGCCTCCTCCAGCTCCTCCTCAGTGCAGAGGGTCTTGAACGTACCTACAGTTCGGAATTGACTTACAACCTTCGGCTCCGGCTCTATCACCGGGGCGTTATCTAATACCTCCTCCCTCCTCCACCTCGGAACGCCTGTCTTCACATAAATAAATTTCTCCTTCCAACCCTCCACCTTACTCGGGTTTTGCACCTTAAACCCACCTCGGGCCCTGGGGCTAAAAGAGTACCATCCCTTTGATTTCCCGAAGGCCTTCAGTTGGAAGAAAAATCTAAACAAATCAACATTTGGTTCCACCCCGGCATTCTTACATACCACTGTAAATCCGACAACCTGCCTCACGACATTGGGTGCTAATTGACTCAGGGCAATGTTGTAATACCTCAGCAACTGCTCTACGAAGTCCCACAGGGGGAATCTGATCCCTATTCTCAGATGGTCTATATACACACTTATGAAGCCCCTCGGCGGGCAGAAAGCTCGATCACTAGGCTCCGGCACTATGTATTCTAAGTTAAAAGGGAAGTAAAAGGTTGGAATCAGGGCTTCTATTTGCACCCGCGTCATCCGCAGTGCCTCCACGGCCACCTCAAAATCCTCCTCCAAACAATCACTAAACCCTACTGCCCGGGTGCCAGATTCCATGCCGTCTGCCCTATTTACCATCCTAATCACTCTTCTTTCTGGAATGATATAACGCAGGGGTGGTACATCTAATGGGGTTTTATCGGTTCCTACCTCCCTAATTGAAGATGAAGACGATGAAGAAGACATACTTACTTGGTTTTGATTTGAGATGGCTCACAAATGGCACAGATGAATCTCCTTTTTTCCCGCTCTCTGTATCTTGCAAGTCGCGAATAAGAATAATGAAGTTTACTGTGCACGCCTTCTCTATATATACTCCTGCATCAATGGCTCAGATCTGGCCTTTTCAAAATTCGTGTCTCAGATTCGCGCGTGGACGTCACGCGCATTACAGTTACCAAGGCGCGTGGGAGATACGCTTCTTGGAATTTTCAAACGCGTCACTTCACATCCGTTTTCCTAATGATAGCACCGCTAATCACATCAACCTCAATCTTCCCCAGGAAGTTTTGGGTCTCACTCTGGTATTCCCTTCACCTCGGGTATATTCTAGTTAGATCTCACTTAACCTTACGACCCCGGGGGTACTCTAGCTCGGCTCCGGTCAACCCCCTGACCTTCTCTTCTTTCATAAGAGCCAGCGGATAGTGTGAAGATTGAGTCCGGACACGAGCCTAGCCGCCAAGACGAGAGCACCTCCTTGCCCATAATAAAGACCGGTGCCGGCTCGTCTGCGCGGGGATACTCACGTTCGGCTCCGGTCGACTCCATGACCTCGGGGTACTTCAGTTCGATCAAGTTTGGCCTCGCAGAGTCCTTGACTCCGGGGATGCATCATCTCGGCTCCGGTTGACCCCCTGACCCTAGGGATACATCGGTTCGACAAAGATAGCATCCCTCCTTGCTCGCTACGTCATTACATCGCCCACCACCGGCACCTGTTACACCTTGTCCTACTTATAACCGAACCTCCTACCTCGCTCCGGCTGGTGGGGGGGCATCTGATAGGTATGGCCCAGTAACTTCGGGTCGGGTTGACCCGCCGTGGAGCAACAAGGCACAGCCCAGAACCAAGCCGGCCCAGAAGCGCGCACGAGCCTGGCGCAGCCCAGTCGCAGCATATTTGGAAAGTGAGATCCCTACGATCTCCTTCCAACTCCCATGCAGATTTTGTGGGCGCAATTGTAGGGATTTTGTTAGGGTTTTGAATTGAGTAGTATAAATAGTAGAATTGTACTCAGATTTAGGGTTCGCACTTTGTACTCCAAAACTACAACGTGTAAGATTGAAAGGAAGATAGTGAAAAACACCTCGGCAGGTGATTGTTTGGGCCCGTGGACGTAGATCTCCGGATCGAACCACATATATCTTGTGTCCTTTACTTTTCTTGCATTTGGGAGCATTATGAATCGTATTTTACTTAGAGTTCCGTGGGTTACCGGATTGCACTTTATCAACTTCCATATCAAAAAATTGTAAACCTCATTCTCATTTATTAGTTTGTCATTTTACGCCCTCACAAATTCAAATTTCAAATTAAGTTCACCAACGATTTCAATTTACAGATTTGGTGCTAATTTTAGACCAAAAAAAAAAAAAGAAAGAAAGAAAAAGAAAAGAAAAAGGAAATTTATTCGAAAATTGATATGTACTTTTTGTGATGTTTTTCATTCGTCCCTAATTTTCTTATTTGTTGTAGCGTGAGTTCAGTTTTCATTTTCAGTTTGCAAAAGTCACAATATTTAGGCCATATAAATTGCATTCACAAATTGTAAAATCAGTTAAATCGTGAGCCGCACAGATTAATTGAAAGACTCTGCTTAAGTGACGCATGTAGCTGCATGTGTTAATTTTCACAAAATATCTATACTAATATAATAACGAAATCCGCCAGATTTAGAAACCATATCATTTTTTGTCCAAGTCAATAGTACTAAATCTGGAAAGTTGTTACTTCCAACTTTTAAGCACCGCCTGATTATCCAAAAGCGCGTTTATGCAATACTAATATGGTAAATTAGATCGGACGAAATTTTTGGCCTAAAATTAGCCCGTGTAGTAATTATTAGTGAACAAATTATGCATGACAATGTTTACCCCTATGTTAGGGTTATGGATATCAGCAATATAATAAAAAAATTATTATTAATTCATATTTTATCAAATGCCTTTTTTTAAATAAAAAAATATATCCATTTATTATTAAACGATCATCAATTAATATCTTATACACATCATATCACTTTTTTCAATTAAATATTATATTTATTATACAACTATTACTACAACTACTAAAATAAACATCATTTTTTTCATTCAATCACTTTCGGCTAATAGTGTTGCAGTCATCCTTAGCTCCAAGCAAACACGATTCACCAGTAAAAAATAATATATATATATATATATATATATACATATACATACGCGCACAACACTCTCTCTTGTGCGCGTGTCGATAAATCTATTTACATTTTCCAATAAAATTAGATAGGAAATTAAAACAATTAATAATATGTGTTAAAAACTTTTAAATGGTGGACTAAAACATTCATATATCATAAACACTTTCCACATTCAACGTTAATTAAACGTTATGACATTTAAGCATCACAACAGAACGCTTTGGAAGTCAAAGGCAAAGTTGCTATGAATTTAATCTGCTCACACTTAGAGCTATGTGCATTTGTTTACAATAAAACTTCCACAAAGCTCACAAGAAAATCTCTGCACATGTTCAACTCAAAAATCATCCAAGTTCATGGCATGAAACAAAATATAGTGGTAGCATTCACCATGCAACAACATAAAAGCGAGGAAACAAACCTCCGCAACAACAGTAATAAATAATAATAATTTACTATATAACAAAATAGAATCCTCTATATAATATTTTGTCAGTCATTTAATTTATATATATATATATATATATATATATATATATATATATATATATATATATATAGTAATATCAAGCAAAAAAATTAATTCAGAATTTAGAAATTTTTATTGACAATTTTCGATATATAAAAAAATATTATAGGAGACAACAAATATTAATTTATTATATATATGAAAATCTATTGTCGAAAAATTAAAATATAAATAAGTTTTCATTATGTTTTCATGGTTTTATGTATAATATCAAAATAATATTTTTGTAATTTAATTTGAAATTTATATCACATTTTTTAACAATAAGGTATAGTTGGTTTTCGATTATTTATATTAAATTTGTATATGTAGTATGAAATGGATTATCTAAATTGGGTTTGAACCGTCAATAAAAAATAATCAACTATATTACAAAAATATATACTTTTAATAATATTTATTACATATCTTTTGAAAGAAAAAAATATTCGATTCAGCATATTTTTAAATCTTAATTTTATTGCTCAAAGGAATCCATATAATTTTTATCTTTTTACTATAATTATTTAGAAATAGTAAAAACCAACAATTTTTCAATTTCCAAAATTAGAGATAACACTCCCTCCGTCCCAACTTAACTTGCCTACTTGACATTTCGGTCTATCCTAACTTAACTTGTCAGCCCATAAATGATAAATTTCTCACACAATCTCCACCTTAAAAAATCTTCACCCTCAATCTCCACCTTTGAAAAAGTCAAAGATTCCACAAAATCTGTTTTTTTCTTAACCTTCGTGCCCGGTCAACTAGGCAAGTTAAGCCGGGTCGGAGGGAGTATATTTTTTAAATAAACAAAGGACTTAAAAAGTTATGTGTGAGGGATAAGAAAAATTAAAGAGTTTTTTTTGTATATCTCTCTTTCTCTCTCTCAATTCTTTTTAAAGCAATTTTTCTCAGCTTATGTATGAGGCGTCCATAAGTTGTTTGGAAAAAATATTGGCGATTTTCTCTAATCGTGTCATATGCCGTAACAAATAATAGAATCCAGGGTCAATCTTTATCTCATGTGGGATTGTTCCTAAAAAAACCATATTCAATAAGGGTCGACTGTATATTGCAGTTTCGAGAGTCACAAATCAAGAGGGTTGAAAATATTGATTTGTCATAAAGAAAATAAAAATTGAATTAAAACAACAAACGTGGATTACAATGAGGTGTTTACAGATGTGTAGATTTGTTACATTTTCAAATAAATGTATCCAATATAAATATATATGTTTTTTGTACTTTATGAATTCTTTTTTTTTTTTTATATCTATTGGTTTCTTTAATACATTCCTCATGAAAAATATGATTATTGATATGTAAGTTCTTGTACGCCTGTTTACCAAAATAAAATACACTTAAAATCATCACATAATGTTATAATTATTTATAAAACATCTTATGATCGTGCATCGCACGGGTGATTTACTAGGACTAAATATTAGAACCCGAAATTGTTACAAAAATTAATTATAATATTTAATTAGGATTGAGATTATAAACGGCCCATTATTATCAAACTTCTTTTGCAATTTTCTCAAGTTTGAGAATATGTAAGAATGTTTTAAATTGATCTTTGAAAGGAGAAAAAACAAAAAAGAAAACGAAAGATACTATATTTGAGTGTTATAAATATTAATAAGCCCTTTGATAGAAGTGTGCTCTGGTTAGTTTACACGAATTAAAAAAATATATTTTTTGAAAAAAAAATTATATTCAAGTAATCTAAACAAACTCAAAGAAGTTCTTTTCTTTTGAATGGGAGAGATGGTATTAATACAAGCAGAGAATGCAAATAAAAAATCCAACTAGAATTTATCATCAAAAGAAAAAAAAAAAAAAACAATCTATTGCAGCACTATAAGTTAGGTCGTATGACAACTAGATCAAACTACATACTAACTGCAACAACAAATTTATTATCTGCCATAAAGAAATATTACACAACTTGAATATTATATATTGAATTAACAATTTATGTGATTACAGTCTCTAGTATATATCCTCAACCTTTGGAGTAGATTAATAGCTTTGACCTTCTCCGCATCAAATTTGTTCTTTAATTACGTTAAAGAACAAACATCATGGAGAGCAACTAAAGATAAGAAGCAACATGAGGAGGCTACTTCTAAGGGTGTGCCTATTGAACAACCTCATGGAGAATAAGAAAATACTGATGCTGGAGAATAGGAAGCTGTAGGAGTAGAAGAGCAGCACGTTCCCTCTCCAGGAAGAACCAACTGAAGAAAGTCCATAAGAAGAAACTGAAGTCGGAGGGAGGAATCGATCTAGTTTCCCTGAAGACTTTCACTTACTGAAGCGGCCCAGGCACCTTTCTTCCAATAACTGAAGTTGCAGCAAAAAGATAGAAGAGACGAGATGAGAAGTCTCTTGAGATAGAAAATGAAGCCATTGTGGGAGTTAGACAATCTCATGTGGACCTACACCTCTAAAATTATGCTGCGATGCAAAAATACTTGAAAGATTTGAGTGAAATGTATCAGCAACTAAGTAATCAGTAAAACATCTACGCAAAGCAATGAACACCAACGCTTCTGGGGTCCTTACTGCTCTTGGACCGGTTTCTGAAGTTGTAACTTTACTTCCAATGAATGTGAAGGAATTGAAGAATCAGATTGTGAACGAAGCACAAGCTGAGGGAGAATGGATGCAGGAATTTGTCATCAAATTCAGTGGTTATGTGAATGCACAAGTTGAAGGCCTTGTATTGGGAGTAGGAGATAAGCTGAAAGAGCACAATACATGACTTTTGTCCTTACAAGAAGAAATCTCCCAACTGCGAAAAAAGGATGCTGAAAGATTTATATTGATCAATATACAAACAATGCTGGAAGTACATACTTGGATCAATATTGATGATGTCAAAAAGAGGGAGGAAGAGATCAGTGAAAGGCATGTTGAACGCCAGAAAGGAGAACAATAGGAGGCTTTTCTTCCCGAGTATAGGAGATAGGTATAGGAAACAAAAGAAAGACTAAATTAGTGAAAATAAAGAGTTTGATAGAGATATACCTTGCTACAGGAATGGTTCCTGCTGATATTCCTCAACATACGCAGCCTGCCCCTCAAGAAGACATGATGCCACTCCAAATCTACTAGGTATTGACTTTTCTATTTACATATCTTTTCCTGTGCGATCCTTTACTTCTTTATGTGCTAATACACGGAGAGAGGACTGCCTTAGCTCTTTTCTCTTAATGAAATGAAGGCTCATGAATGACCAATCCGACTATGGGTCTACTTCTGCTCACTAGTCAAGTAGTACAACAACTCTATCTTACAGCTCGGCGTGGTGGGTCGCCTTTTGAATTTAGTAGATGGAAGATAGTATTAAATAGATAAGGAGTGATTCTTACGAAATATGAAGATATGCATAAAAACTGCTCTTAACAAGAGTTAGATGCTCTATAAGTCTTTTAGATTCCAACTGGAAGACATCCTTCAACGATAGAGACTAATAGATGGAAGATGGCTGAAATTCCCAGGTACTTCGAGTACTTACTGAATGATGGAGTATACAATAGCGTTGAAGGTGAAAATAAACATTGACTAGGAGCTTACTCAGATGATCTACCTGTTGGTAAACTTCCATTTTAGATTGAGCTAAAAAGAGCGAACTGGGAAGGTTGCAAGATATTCTGTTGAATGGTGGCTAATGGAAGATCTAACACTAGAAGTGCAGCACGAGTATAGACACTATGAACATAAAAAGTACTCAGAATAGTGGATGTACATTGAGAATGATTCTGTTAGATGCACAAGAAATAAAGATCTTAAAGATGAAGATATAGCGAGAGGAGAAGGCAAGAAGTATGGCAACAAACAATTTAAAACTCGACACTGGAGGAAACACATATAAAATGAATAGCTGCTGGGTAAAGCTTTAATCCATCTCAGCTCTTGTATTATTTGATGTAAGATAGTTTTTGTTTGGCATGAGCTTACTATAATTGTAATAGATAATATGATATCTAATGAAATTAGTTATCACTTACTGCTAAATGATTTCAGCTCGTGCTTTTACATCATATGTTTCTACGAGTACCTTTTGATGATTAACTATAATGGACTAACAATTTGTTGTAGTGTGACTTTAAGTTTTATTTTCTTAGAGTTTTAATATCATCAAAAATATAAAAAATATTAGGAAATTTATGTATAGTTCTGGTGATGACAAAACCATGATGTAAATTAGGAACTAGTGCCCCCACAAATTCTGTAATCTTTGTAATAGATATCGCTAGTTCTACTTCGGCAAAAGTCACGACAAGCACGCAACAAGATCATCAAGGATTCCATAGTAAGCAGCAAGGGACAAAGACTGTAGTGAGCATGCAACAATGTAGATTATGCCCTTGTGGCAACAACAGTGTATGGTGTAAGGAAAAACCAACCAGTAGACAAGATAGGATCTTGCAGCAAGCAACCATGTCAGCAGTGATAGATTCAAGTCGAAGTCAGAGATTTGAAGATTAAAAAATATAGCCAGAGGAGACTAGAAAAAAATTCTTGTACTGACTATCCAATAACGTGGGGACACATATCTGACAAAAGGAAGAACAACATTGCTACAATTACATCAAGCCACACCTACTCTGAACCACTTTCTGCAAAAATGATAACAATGGCTAGAAAGCCACACAAAGAACATTAAATGTCAACGGGGTATACTTATTAGTCTTTAACGAGAAGAAAATAAAAAAAAACTATAAATAGAAGAAGATGCAGGACGAGCAAAGACTATTGACTTGCTGATCCTATTGAAAATACTAAGCACCAAATTCTTCAATCTTTCATATCAAATGATTCTAGCACTCATCACTAGATATCTTTCTGAGTGGAAGTATGACACACGTTGTGTATACATGCTTTTTATGACATTTGCATGTAAATTTGGTTGAAATATGTAATAATCATTGTATTAAGCTTTATAACGCGTTTGTGAGTGTTTTGGAGTTAAATAGGTGAATTTATGCCAAAGAGGGAATTTGGACAAAGTTTAGCAAAGAAACAAGATAAGTAGGAGCAAAAACGAAAGAAAAGAGCCAAAGAACGAACCGGAAGAGAAAAACCGGAGTCGAACCGATTTTGAACCGGAACAACAACATTTATGGGGTCGGTTGCAATCTCCTCTAGATAGTGCTAGGAGCTCTGGAGGATGAACACGATGACGTTGCCAAATGCGACTGCATCACTAGAACGACCATGTTGGTGAGAACATCCATGTTCGAAGGTCGGGCAACTCAAGTTCGTACTCGTTTTCTTCCAAAATCGACCTAATTCAACACCACTTGATCCCAACTCATAAATAGAGGATTCCAAGAGTAAAGAAACAGACTTTTCATCATTTGAGAATACTTTGGAGGCTAGATCGAAGAGCAAGGGACTACGAGACGAAGATTGAGATCAAGAATCGGGTTTTTGTACTTCTTTTCTTTCAGTTATGTTTGTATATGAATTACATTAGTTTTTAACTCTAGACATGAGTAGCTAAACAACTTTTGGTCTAGGGTTAGGAAGTAGATTGCGACAATACTATGTTTTGATTTATTCATTTTAATTCTAGACTCCATTTTTATTGTTTATTTATGTGTTTGTTTTATTCCCATGATTTTGTCGAATTGATCACTTGATTATTATATATTAGTTTAACAATTCGGTATCCGAGAGGAGAGTCTTGTCAATAGACTTACAACACATAGCGTAAATATTAATATTCGTCCGAGAGGATTGAGATATTTACGTAGGCATTGGTTTAGGTAAATTTGGGAGTCTTTAGGCTTAGTTAGCCTGAGAGGGTGATTATTCCTAATCGATCAACATATTAGCATCGTCCAAGAGGAGGGTTAATCAACATAAGTGTCGTCTAATAAATGATAGGATTCATCTGAAAGTCTAGAATTTAGGATAATCATACATAGAATACCTTTGATAAAAGAAAAAAATAGTTACTCTAATAAAATTTATAGCAGTGATTTTTGTATATAATCAATAATGGTTTAATCTGCGTGATAATAAGAGAGGTGGGTCAAGTAAGTTCAACGTCTGATTAGCAGTTACAAATGACATTACAACATCTAAATGCTAGACATGTTACCCAAAATTAAAATTTTCTACTCTTTTCGTTCACAAATAAGTGTCATTCTAGAAAAAATATTTTTTTCATAAAAGAGTGTCATTTTAGGACTTTTTGCATGTTTTTTTCAATATTGTTCTCAATTAAATCTAAGGAAATTTCCATATAAAGCTTTGTGATATTAAATAAAGAAGGTATGGAGAAATTTATGGTAAAAAAAAATGATGGAGAGAAAATTAGAGGGATGTTGTTATCCATCCTATAATTTCTTAAATTCCACCTGAAAATCTAAAATGACACTTATTTATGAACGAAAGGAGTAAAAGATATATAATCCCGCTTATATAGCTTGGTTTGTTTGTTTATTTATTTAATTTATTCAATCACATATAATGATTCTTGCGTTTATAATATTTTGTCTATTATTTATACCTATTCAATTATATGTTACCTAGATACTTTACTTTTTCATTTTGACGAATACAATAAGACATTAATTTTTAAAATTAAGCCTTTATTCTAAATAATACATGAAAACATGAGTTTTATTTTATGTCACATGAGACGTGTTCGTTAGTTACATTTTTTCAACTGTGTAAGAGGGGAGAGGGAGAGAGAAGTTTCAAGATAGGAGAGAGGAAAGTAAGGTCTTATCGCATAAGCGAGGAGAGAGGAAAGTGCGGCTACCTTTTTTCGTCCACTAACGGATTAAAAGAAGGGTTTTGGGGAACTGGCTACACAAAGGTCGGGTGGGGTTTGGGCCAACCTCTTTGATGCCCAAAACCCAAACAAACATAGTCTAAGCCTCCCCTAGGAAATTGTTTATATGTTAGTTGGTAGAGTATTTTGTAATTTAAGTTATAAACTAAACATTAAATCTCACCGAACCCTCCCCATCGAAATTGTAAAAAAAAAATTATTTTTCGTTTGCCTGACTTTTATTTATCTATGATGATTCACATGCCAGTAAACATGCAATCATGATATAGCTTCTGCCTTATGTATGGCTTGTTATTCCCCGACACTCCAAACGCTAGAAATATTTCTTACTATCGGTTGAGTTTTAGATTTATTTACTCATTATTTTATAAGGATACTGCATTTAATTTTATTAATTTACGTAAACTGAAGTGGACTAAGATATTTAATATCGATTATGATCTTAAAAAGAAAATTAATTTCATAAATTGGCATTTATAATGGTATTGAACCAATATCACTTGGGATGGAGCATTATGGACTATCTATTTTTTTTTAGTACAATACAATGGGATATCAAGGTAGGGATGAAATTAGAACCTTGAACCTCTTGATTTAAATCAAGATTAATGTCATTGAGCTACAATGCTTTTGACAGCGTCCATGGACTATTAATACTAGTAATTCATTATCATTAAAGTTATAGGGTTGAGATATTAGTACAAAAAGGAGTTTCATATATTATTTTAAATGGTTGATTAATTATTATGTATCTTTTCAGATATTCTTAAAATATATGAATTTAGATTGTCGTATTATTGTTCTTGACACGATTTTCAGTGATGGTTACCAGACACCAACTAGTTTCTGATACGTTCTCCATCCCATAAAAAAGGTATTGTTTGAGAAATGTACAACTTTTCATTATTAGTTAATTTGATCAAGTTACAACTCTACAAAAACTATCAATTCTTACTTGCAAGACTTATATAATTTTTTGATTTGGCATATTCAATCATATATAAGTAATTCGTGAAATAAAAAAAACTTGAGTGTTTTACTTAGACTAAGAAAATGAGATATTGACATCTGAATCATGACTCTTTTGATGAGACCGAGGGAGGAAATACTAATTTTTATGGTTATTGGCGTCAGCTAGTCAGTGATACTATTTTTCTAGAAGCGCTGCACGGAGATGATCGTATGTAGATCTGCCAACAAATCAATTTGTACTGCTAACTATTGTACTTGGTATATGATAACCCGACAATTTTCAATGAGGAGATCGATTCCAATATCACTATTATTAGCCATCTCTTCTCCTCATGCAACATGTGTCAATTTATCGAGGGATAGCTCATCTATTAGAAGCACACTACTTTTTCTTTTCGTATAATTAAATATAGGGTTAATTACATAAAATTCATGAATTTTTGGTCAATTATCATTTGCAACATGGCCTTTCAAGTGTAAAGTAGAAAAGCACCACCTTTATGGTTTTCTCAATTCAATAGACCCGGGCAAAATTTTGATTCCGATTGCTAACGTGAAACCCAAAATTGAGATTTTGGCTATCCCAGCGATAGACGTAATGTCATACAATATTTATAAATCCATAATTACATGAAAATAATACTCCTTCCGTCCCAGCTAAATTTTCACGGTTGACTCGATACGGATGTTAAGAAAAAGCAGTTGACTGCTTTTTCTTTGACTTTTGAGGGCCTCTAATCAGTTTTTTTAAGGGAGGGATTAGTGCATTAACACTTCCCCCCCCCCCCCCCCCCTTATAATTTCCTGTTGTAATGAACATTAAAAAATGGCAGAAATTCAAATTTAAGCAAAACAAACATTGCAAATTTAATTCAAGAGAAACTGCATCAGATCTGTTTTACAGATTTAGGGGGAAATTTCCCACCAAAACTTTAACAGGCTGAAATTTTGGCCAAAAACTGCTAACACTAAAATTTCACTCAAAATTCCCTCCTAAACAAGATTACATTCAAATTCTGTCCAAAAAAATCTATAAAAAAGGCCATAGCAGCATTGAATGCATTTTTCAGCTACTCAACAGATTCTTACAAGAAAAATAAAAAATGACAAACACTAAGAAGGGGCCCCATATTACTCCATCAGATCGACTCCTCATTGCTCAAACTCTTCTAGCCAACAACGCCGAAGGAGTTTTGAATCATCGCAAGGTAAAGGAAGTCGAAACATCATTTGGAGTTTCCGTCTGAACAATTCAGCTAATATGGAAATCAGCCAAAAAAGCAGATTGCAGAGCGTCAACCTGTTTCCTTTCTAGAAATAAGGGCCAGAATAGCTTCAAGTCAGAAAATAGCATTAGATGAAGATGCAATGAGAGTCGTACCATTCTCCAAAAGAGAAACAATCAGAAGACTAGCGAAGGAGCTCAGTGTTAACAAAAGCAAAGTAGGCAGATGGATAAAACAGGGGGCCATAAAACCACACACTAATGCAGTAAAGCCATAGTTAACAGATGCGAACAAGATTCAAAGGCTAAAGTACATCCTTAGTTTTTTGCACAAGGACCCCATTCAAAACAAGATCAGGTATGAAAATATGTATAACGTAGTTCATATTGATGAAAAATGGTTCTACTTGCAACAAACTAGTGAGAGGGCATATATGTAAGAGCAAATGTTTTATCCCCAAGGTAATGTTTATGTGTGCTGTGGCGAGGCCACAATACACATTAGACGGAGAATTAGTTTTTTATGGGAAGACTGGAATGTTTCCATTCACAACGTTGGAGCCTGCCCTCAGAAACAATGCCAATAGACCGAGAGGGACTATGGTCATCAAACCAATCGAATCAATAACCAAAGAGGTTATTAAAGAATGTCTACAGCAAAAGATGACCATCTAAACCATCAGAAATTAATCATCATGCGGTTTTTTTTCCTTATTGCAAGTCTCCATGATTTTACCTAACAGTTTTCTAAATCTGTTTGGCGAAATCGGTGACATCACAAGCATTTTTTTATTGAAAAGCACATTGTTTCATCATTGGAAATGTACAGATAATTCCAGCAATCAAGTCAAAATGGCCGGTTGATGCAAGTAAACAAATCATCATACAACAGGACAACGCAAGACCTCAATTAAGCAACTTTGATACAGATTTCAGAAATGCAGCTACAAGCGATGGATTTTAGATTCAATTAATGTTCCAACCGCCAAATTCACCGGACACTAATGTCCTAGACTTAGGCTATTTCCGGGCTATTTAGTCACTACAAGTGAAAACTAGGAGTTACAATGTGTAAGACTTGGTAAACAATGTTCTTTGCTCATTTGAAGATCTTGAACCTATCAAGCTCAACTATATGTTTTTTAATTTGCAATCATGTTTAGTGGAGATGATGAAAGACAAAGGGGGAAATAATTACAGATTACCACACATAGCAAAATCCGCACATGCGAGACAAGGTACACTACCAACAACATTGGAAGTGGAAGAAGAAACAATCCAGGAAGCAAATGTCTCATGGCTCAAGAACATGTTGAAGGCAACTAAGTGGGTGGGATACTCACTTTTTTTTTTTTTTTTTTTTTTCAGTCAAAACATCAATTAACTATGAAAAAGATCGTCATACACAAATTGTTCAAGTGTGTCCGGAATACTTCCGACCACTTTTTGATGACTACCTAAAGAAAATGAAAAACGAGCTAAATGGTGGGCCACACAATTAGCCGACCGACGAATTAAGGAGAAATCAACAAAAGAAAACCAACGCAAAACAGAAATTAAAGAAGCAACAATAGAGCCAAAATACTCACTGATCTAGGCTACATGTGAAATTAAAATGGCAAGTATAGTACATTTTGAGTTTGTTGTTTATGGTATAAACACAATAGAAGTGTTTCTTTTGCTTAGACTGTAAACAGTAAGACCAACTGAAGTTATCAAAAACTAATAAAAAATGATCACATTTTGTTAGGTTTTTTTTTTGTTTTTTTTTTTGTTTTTTTGTTTTGTTTTTTTTTTTTTTTTTGTTGCAGTTTACCCTCAGAAATTATTCATCATAGGATTTGAAAACCAAGCCCAAACAAGTATTGGTGGTAACATTAAATTAGTCAGGACAGACTAACATAAACAACCTAAACCAACATTAAAGCAGTTAATCACTTCAAATTAACATGCTCACACTGTATATTTGTTGGGCAGCAACAAACATTCGGTTTTGGAATCATCATGCAGTTTGGCCACACTTCAAGAAAATAATTTAACACACTGAATTATACAAAAAATAGCACCAGATTTGAGCACGCGAAACCTCAGTCATTCAGCAACATAGAAGCATCATCACAAATAATGGATTCACATATCCAAAACTAAACCGCATAAACAACATCATCACAAAGATTTGGATTCACAGATCCGAAATAATATCGCATAAAAAGTTTCAACACAGATTCTGGATTCACAGATCCGAAATAATATCACATAAAAAGCTTCAACACAGACTCTGCATTCATATATCCAAAATGATATCGCATAGATAGAATCAGCACAGACTTTGGATTCACAGATCCGAAATTAAATCACATAAACAACACCATCACAAAGATTTGGATTCATAGATCCAAAAATTTCAGGAGCAGAAAGGCCAAGCCACACATAACATTTCCAAGAATAGACTTCGAGCAAACAAATAAGGATTCACAAATCCAACATGATTTCAGAAATAAGATTTTAGGTCAGAGCAGCATAACCTCAAAATCAGGAACCTGTTTGCAAGGCATGCGAAGAAGAACTCTCGCATGTCTTGATCCACGCACCATCCACCCCCAAGAGGGGGATATTCCATCAAATCGGAGACGGAAGCATGGCCTTTCTTCGGCGGAGCCTCCACAACCTCGAAACCGGAAAAAAAAAAACCCCATTTTCAGCTTTGACTCGGAAACGACAGTGTCCTCAGAATCAAAGATGATCACCTCATCGGAACTCTCAGAAAAAATTTCCATCGAGAAAGAGAAAATGGAGATGTGGGGGTTTGGGGTTTCAGATCTGGAATCACAAATAAGGGGAGCGGCGCAGAAATGAACTAGGAATAGAGATATGTTAGGGTTTCTTAGATTGGGGTCTGGGTTGTGAGAGAAGAGAGATGAACTAGGAAGAGAGATAGATTAGGGTTTCTTAGATTGGGGTTTGGGTTGTGAGAGATGATTTGAGAATGTGCCGGGGGGGGGGGGGGGGGGTTGAATGATTTGAAATTAGTAAATGGGTTGTGCTTAATTAGTGGGGGGTGTTTAGGTTAATTGTGTAGTTTAGGATTAAAAAATGGCATTTATGTAAAGATAATGTGGCTGATTTTGTTGACTTTATTTTTCATTTTTGGGTCGTGCAAATTTAAGTGGGACATATTGAAAAGGAAATTATGTTAATTTAGCTGGGACGGAGGGAGTAACATTTAACTATTAGGTTTGATGATAAAACAATGTCATTTTTATTTAATTAAGGGTTAACATGATTTGTATTATTACACGTATGTAATTGGATGGATCAAAATATCAATTTCATGCTCTAGGTCAGTAATTGGAGCAAAAAATTTGCTCGGGTGCATTGAATTGAAAAAGTTATAAAGATGATGTATTTCTACGTCACAATTAAAAAGTCATATGTAAATGATAATTGCCCAAAAGTTCATGAATTTTAGGTAATTAATCATTAAATATATAACATAATAATAAATCGAATTGGGAATGTGGCTATACACGTTATCGTTTTTTAGGGAACATACAAGTAATCTTTCACATTGCAATGGGCTCCATTAAATCCCTCTAATACAGACTTGCGGCCACGTCTTATGGGAAAACTTAATTATATGCTGTGGAAAGACTATGCCGGCTGTCCATTTCAATTGATGGATTTAGACCTTTCAAATTCACATATAAACCCGTCAAACTAAATTTATTGATTCTTATAAAATGAGTTCATTATTACCACTGCACCACAAGAAAAAATGTACTTGTCGCAATTACAAGGTGTTTACTAAAATTAATTCATTTTATAATTATTAGTAATTTTATAAAATACTCTATCCGTTTCAAAATAAGTGTATTTAGTTATTATTTTTTTTAAATAAGGATAGATATAATAGTCAAATATTTCCAGACAGAATCCATTTCGTTGGATATATTTTGTGAAATAAGGAAATAATAAATAAATTAAGCAGGTTGTTTACGATAAAGTTGGAAGAATCGTGGGTTTTTATGCTAAAACTACCCTTATTTTGAAATTTTTTATTTTGTAAAAAAGGACACTTATTTCGAATGTAGGGAGTATTTTGAAATTTAATCAAGTGTTGCAACAATATGACAAACTCTTTTACAATTACTTGTAGTTACAAACATTAGTAATTACAAAGTAGCAATTTTTTATTTTTGTTTGCTTTTGACTATAAGTGGCTACCCTATTGTAACCACATATAGACATCTAGTTACTAAAAATATTATTGTAACCATTCTTCCTATTTTGTAATTACATTTTGTAGTTGGCAAAAAACCTGAAAGCCTTGATTCTAGTAGTGGTATTATATTATTTGTCTAAGCTAAGTTCGTTGGAGAAAGCTAATATGTCAGTTGGGCTGAATCTTGAATATCTTTATTTGATGAGATGATTCGATAGAAGAACTAGAAATGGCACGATATCAAGCATATTAAAAATACAAACAAATTAATCCCCATGAGATCACCATCGCAATAATTAAGATTGTGTAACAGAAGATGAAATAGTTATTGTAACAAAGGATTCGAGGTGAAATAAATCTATCAAAATATCAATTAACGGTTATTCATCATATATATCGTTTTGTTCTTGTGGATTTCAAATGTATCTTTATCTTTCGCTGGTAATGTGGCATTAATCCATTAGTAGGTTTGGACAAAAACAAGGAAACTATTTAATGCATACATAACAAAATCTCTTTTAATTAGTAAGCTTGGACCGGAAACATTCTATTAATTTATGTAGGTATGAAATTAATAATTTATTATTATACAGTGAATGCATACATTATACAATATTATAAAATTAACTATATTCAATATTATTGTAGAGTGAATGTATATGTCTTTATTATCGATTATATTTAATAGTTATAATCATCAATTTAGTAGTCTTAAAAATAGTGTGTCTATAATCAAGGACATTATGATCAGAGAAATGGCTTTAAATCCTAAACTTACGAAATCTGACAAAGAAATACTAGTATTTTATGTTATATGTTAGTAATGATTATGTACCATTAGGTATGAGTAAAGCTATTATACCTTAAGAATCATGTTAGAATTGAATCATATTTTTATTTTATAAGTAAGTATTTATATAGTTATATAAATATTTTTTAAGGAGTTATTATCTTATACTCTCTCCATTTCATAAAGAATGTCATTTTAGCTATTTTTAGAGAAATTAAGGATTGATATTTAACTGGTATAATTTGTGAAATAAGGAAATAATAAACTAAATTAAGTAGGTTGTTTAAGTTAATATTGGAAGAATTGTAGTTTTTATGGTAAAGTGACACTTATTGTGTACTCCCTCCGTCCCGGTTAAAGCTTCCTACTTGTCTTATCGGTCCGTCCCACTTAAAGTTGCCAGCCCAAAAAAGGAAACTAATCCCCCAATCCTCACCCTCAAAATCTCAACCACTCAATCTCCACCTTTAAAAAGGTCAAATAACTGATTTTTTTTAACATTCGTGCCCGGTCAAAGTGGAAGCTTTAACCGGGACGGAGGGAGTATTTTTTTAAAGTATCTAAAATAATATTTTTTGTGAAACGGAGGGAGTATATTTTATCGATATGATAACTCTACCGAATAGGCTCTTTGTGGCACCCAAATCATTATATAGAAGATGTTATTTATTTTTATTTTTTTCCAGGGTGAAGATGCTATTAATCAATTGCGTATTAATTTAGAAAAATTTCAATATGTGTGTGTGGGTGCAGGATAGAGTTAGAGGGTGTTTGGCTAAATTTATTTTAAATATCTTATAAGTTTCAACATTTTATAAATTGTTTCACGAGCTTATAAGATGTAAGTTTTAAGGAGTTTATAAGTTAACAAAATGTTCGGATAAAAAAGCTTATAAGCTTGCAATTGAATATAGTAATTTAGCTATAAATTTGGGGTCTAATTTAAAAGTTAATATTAATCACACATTTTAATTAGCGTGTGAAGTGTGTGTAGTAGGTGTGGTATGTGTAGCGTGTGAAATGTGTGTAGTGTGTGTTGTGTGTAGTGTGTGAAGTGTGTAAATTATGTGTAAAATTTGAGTGTAATAATTGAGATCTTAAAAAATAAGATGGAAATAAGATGGGGTATAACAATTTCTTTTTTTTTTAGATTTTATAAGCTCTTAGAGCTTATTTTTATGTTTTATGAGCTCCTAAACATTTTCTTTTATCAAACACTTTACAAGATTTTTAGGAGTTTATAAGCTCAACCAAACACCCCTTAACTAAGTTGATAACAAATGAAAACCCATAAGAATGATGATCTAGGCCCACTTCTTTTTCCAGCTTGATATACTGTTCTTTCAGCCCATTATAGTGTTTGGGCACCCGTAAGTTAGATCTAATTAATTTGTTTAGATGGGCCTCCATCATACAGCACAGCTATATATTCATAAGATTAATTAATTATTTTCCGCAGTTGAACAATATATTCAACAAAAGAGCGCCACTCTTTTCTTTTTTGTAATAATTAAACATATAATAACTAAGGATGTGGCAATAGTCAAGTTATCTTCCATTAATCCATCTCGTATAGAATTGTAGCCATGTGGCCAAAAAAATTAGATGGCGTTGGAAACTTAGATGGGTACCCGTACATGTACAAACTAAATACTCCATCCGTCCCGCTCAGTTTTGCATGTAGGAACAAACACATATATTAAGAAAAAATTATTTTTTGTTTTTTGATTGACTTTTTTAAAGGTGAAAATTAACAGTGTAGATTTTGAGGATGAAGATTGTAAAAAAAAATTTATTTTTGAAGATGTGCAAAACTGAATGGGACGGACTGAAAAGGAAAGTGTGCAAAATTAAGTGAGACGGAAGGAGTATTTTTTATTAAATTAGTATTAGGTGATAAAAAATAATAATATTGTTATAATTTATAAAGTACAATCAAATTTATGATTACCATGATATAAGGAGAGAAAACTTGTTAATAAATAACAAGAGGTCATGAAAGAAACAAAGTAGGCATGGAAAGCCAAAATTAAGGGTTTATCACAATATGCAACTTAGCCTATAGCGGTTTTTACCACTTGCAATTGGAAGAGACAAATGTACGAATGCAACTTAAGGTAATTGCATTTTTTAAGTTGCAACCTAATTACATATTTTGCATTTTTTTCCGACTACTTATACACCTTATCCAATTGCAATCAGTGTTATTCAATATGCAACATTTTGTTGGTTTTTTTATTTTTCTTTCGGCTACTTATGAAACACGTGAATTGCATGCTTTTGGAATAAGGATAAAATGATACATTCCACTTACTTAATTATCCGATAAATAAATGGCAAAGTAGAAGGCTTGATTTTCTCCTTTTCCTCTTTCTTTATTGACGCAACGTTGTTTCTTGTAAGACATTTATCAAGAAAATCTTTTGCCTTCCACTTCTATGCACCAATCAATTGCATTATCTCTAACCTTGTTGGTTTTCAGAGGCAAAGAATACTACAGCTATAATAAAGTGATTGGTACTTTCTGAAAGTCAGCTCTCTCTCAATGGTGACGTTACTCTGCCAACAGCGGGAGCCTCTAGGCACTGACCGGTGGTAATTAGGAGTATAATACATGTGCCATCGACTCTATTTTCATGGCCGCTCATCCAACACCTCATGTTGGCTTCACTTCCAACCATGGCCACAAAAGTAAAAAATCGGTGGCGATGTTGTTTTGCGGCGCCTAGCGAATTCTTTTTATTTTTTTATTTAAATATATTTTTTACATGTATAAGTTATGGGTTTATACTTATAGTGGACCAAACATCACTACCAAGGTTCCTATAATTAATTTATCATGCAAGATGGAATGGAAAGAGGGGCGATGGAGGAACTTGAAGTATAGGGAAAGAGGGTTTTAACTTTTGTTTCATTTTTCTATCGTTGAAATGGGGAGAGTGAGGGTTTTGACTTTTAAGTTTTATATTTTTAATTTAATCACAGTCTCAAGTTAAAAAAAAAAATCTAAACACGGCTTGGTGCCGTCTAATGCCATATCCATCTTTTCGGCCTATTTTATATACATCGGGGAGGTTTATGAGCGCTTACCACTCAGGCCGCCTTTTGCATCAGTGCTTCCAACAGAACACTACAACCACTATATGTTTGGATTGAAGAGTAATGAGTTGGGGTTGTGGTAGAGTTGCATATAGTTGGAAAGTGGGTCAACAACGGCGGTGCATAAATGATGGTGCATAGAAGTGGAATTTGCAAAAAGACTTTCTTGATAAATTCCTTGCAAGAATTAGAGTTTTCATCAAGAAAAAGATATGAAAAAAGAGAGTGAAATGTACCATTTTATCCTTACCATAAAATCGTGCAAGTCACGTGTTTCAAAAATCACCAGAAAAAATGTAAAAGAAACAACAAAAGGTTGCATCTAGAAAAATGTGATTTACATCGGGTTGAATCAGACAAGGTGTTTCATAAGTTACTAGGAAAAAATGCAAAATACCTATTTAGGTTGCGACAGGAAAAATGCAATTTCCTTTGGCTGCAATCAAATGCGTTTTTTTCTTCAGGTTGCAAGTGGAAAAAAGCATTATAGTTCAGGTTGCATATGGAAATAAATCCACAAACTAAAAAATATATACATCGAAAAGAAAGATTTTCAAATGTCCCCCAATAGTCCAATACACAACATTTTCAGTTGGATTACTATTCTATTTTTACTATATGTTACATACCACTTAACTGTCAAATGAAAATCATGTTGAATTTCGATTGTGCTACATTTCACGATGGCACTCAAGGGCTATCTATGTTATTGGAAGGCATGACACTCAGATTTACTATACTGATAGCTATATCGACTTGAGGCCGAAGGCGATAACCTAGCACTCATGCCCATGTTGACTAAGCAGGAAGTGGATGATGCCTATTGCGGGGTTACTATCCAGGATATTTTAGCCTTGGCAAATATTGTAGCTTGTGATAAATTTATTTTTCGGCCAAGACATGCAAATGAAGCGACACATGCGATTGCCCACCGGTAGTTTGATATTGATGATAGTGCTATTTTCCTAGAAGATGTCCAATTCCAACTTGACACCTTACATCAGTTTTCTCCTATTCTCGGAAGACTACTCATCTACTATACACGTTTCTCAAACCTAGTATAATTTGAATCCCTGATTGAATAGAAGACTCCTTGTTAAAAACACTCGCTAGAGAAGATTTAATGAAAGATTTTCTTCAGCGGTTGGAAGCTGCCTCTAAACTTGAATATTAGGTTCAGATATGGGTGAAATTTCTTGATGAGAAGGTTAGGACCGAGATAAAGCTTTATGAGAGCTAGTGGATTAACTTGAGATTGTTGCTGCAGCTTTGGATCTTCGCTTGAGTAGTAGTTAAAATGTTGTGTGTTGTTGCTTTTGCGCTCCTTACTAAACCCACACTTTCTTAGTGTGATTGCGAGTGATGAGTGATTGGAAGCTTTGAATTGATAAAGGTGATAATGCTTAGTAGTTTCAATAATTCAGTAGTGTTTGCTCGTCCTTCATCTTCTTCTATGTATAGCAGGATCCCTTCTTGTTTTGGAGTAAGAAGTTTTCCGTTGACAATTTAATACACTTTGTATGGCTTTCTAGCTGTTGTTTTCCTTTTGTTGAAAGTAGGTCAGAGTGGGTGCGGCTTCATGTCAGCGTTTGCAGAGTTGCTTTCCTTTCGTCAGAACGTGTGTCTTCATGCGATTCATTAATCAGTACAAGAATTATTTCTTATCTCCACTGGCTATATTTCTGAATCATTAAACTTTTGAGTTTGACTTGACTTTTTCCTATATTGACATAGTTGTTGCATGTCCTTTCTGCATGATCCTGGCATACGAAGTAGTGCTTCCTTATAGCAGACACTGTTGTACATTTTTACGAAAGTGTAAGCTCTACGTTGTATGCTCTTTGCAGCCTCTGTTTCTCACTTCCTATTGCGGAATCCTTGTTGTATGTCTCCTTGATGATCTTGTTGTATCTCTTGTTGTGACTACTGCCTAGGTAAAACTAGCCCTATCTATTACAAAGATCATGGAGTATTTTGGGGCACTAGTTCCTAGCTTACATCATGGTTTTGTCATCATAAAATATATGCATAAATTTTCTAACACTTTACCATTTCTTTCATAATGTCATATCCACAAGTTAGGCTATTGAAGATTCCGGAGGGGCAGCGAGACAATAAGATCCACTTCATGAGCTATAAAATCTAGCTGATGAGATCAAAATGTGAGTTGAAATGTAGAAATTTGGGCCACGTGGAGGCCACCTATCTTCCCAAATGCGAGGGTTATATTCTGAACAAATGAGTTTACGAGGACATAGTGTTGCATCAAGGATTAGTCAGCAGTCTACAAGCCTGTCTCACAGACGAAGAAAAATTAAATGCTTTCAAGTCCCCAAAGTCGAGCCCCCCCTCAGCTTTAGTACGAGAGAGCCTCTTGCAGGATTTAATGGATTTTGTTTGATGAGTCACCATCTCCCGACCAATATGCCGTTGCCAAAGGAGACATATTCCCTCAGTATGGAATCAAGAAGCTGAAAACATGTCATTATGTAAGATGGAATACATAGCTTGGATAACTGATTTAATTAGAATTTCCTTCCTTGCAACACTCAAGTTTTTCTCCTTCCTACCTGTAATACATTTAACCACTCGATCTTTAAGTTGGTGAAAACTTCAGATTTCTTCCTCTATACTACATAAGGAAGTCCTAAATACTTTTCATGAGAGGAAACTCGAGGGATATTCAAATCATTACAAGTTGATTCAACAACATCAGTGCGAGTATCAGAACTTAATAAAATCCCAGATTTGTCATAATTTATGCATTGGCCCGATGCATTTTCATAAAGCTCAATGGCAAATTTGAAAGTTCGGGCCTCATCCTCCATGGCAACACCGAAGAGGAGAGTTTCATTTGTGAAGAATAAATGTGAGATCAATGGTGTAGATCGGGATATCCGGATACCATGAATGTGCCGGCAAATCAGGAAATCCCACAAAATATTTTAGAATACTTCTGCACAAATAATGAAACAGTAAGGAGAAAAAGGACCCCTCATTGTCAAAAAACTAAAAGACACCAAGGAGATCCAATGAAATATTAGAGCACAAAAAGAATGTGGAAAGCCAAGCTTTTCCAGGACAGCATCTATATCATTCAAGTCTACCAAAGGCCTAACTCATATCAAGTTTCATAGACATGAGACCAATATGTCCCTTTTTTAAATTTCCACATAATTGTGGGTCTCATAAGCAGCAAGAATATTATCAATTATAAGTTGACCCAGGATAAATGCTGATTGTGATTCAGAAATAACTAAAGGCAACAAACACAGATTCTATTAGCAATGACTTTAGATGCCAGTTTATAGATGATATTGCAAAGACTAATAGGCCTAAATTGGGTGATAAGCTCGGGGTTTTTTTACCTTGGGATGAGGAAACAAAAATTATTATTCATAGAGGGATAAAAAAAAAAAAAAAAAAAAAAAGAACTAAGATTTAAGAAAGTTAAGAACAAAACAAGTGACATCAGGGCTCCCGATATTCTAAAATTTCCTAAAGGGAACATGCTGTCAGAGTCGGGGGATTTGAATAGGTACACGTCCTTGAGTGTTTTCATGGCCTCCTCGTCCGAGTAAGGCTTCAATAAATCTGAACACATCACTTGGGTTACCCGTGGTCTTATGCGTCCAATGGCTTCTGTGGTGGCAGTAGAAACGGGAGTGGATGAAGCAAATAATTCACCAAAAAAGAAGAGAGTAATGTCCTCAATTTATCTTTTTCCCATAGCACAAATTCCTGATGAATCCCATAAGCTCTTAATATGATTAATCTCCCTTCTAATATTCACATGGGAGTGGAATAAGCATGTATTCTAATGCCCCTCTTTCAGTCAATGTTGTTTGGCTCTGTTTCCAAAAGAGGTTTTTTCTATCAATAAGCATATCAAGCTTTATTTGCAGAGTGGCAATGAGGACTTCAACATCTGAAGTGACTGTACCTGATTGGAGCTTTTCCAATGCGATCTTATTAGACTCAATACTTTTCTTGAGAGTGTTTTTAGGGGGCCCTCCCATTGAAGAAAACTGACTGCAGCATTGCTCAATTTTTTCAAGGAAGGAATCAAGACCTGAGTCCCATGAGTCTCTAATGATCTTCTCACATCTAGTTGATTTTAACCAAAGTGCTTCAAATTGGAACGATTTGGAGGAAAGAGAGGGAGAGGTGGTAGAAGGATGAGAGACATCTGGGATAAAAGAGCAAGGAATCATCGGAAAGAATAAGCTGGGAGATGATGTATCTAATTTTATGAAAAATAGGAGCACCATAGTTGGTTGGCGATACCCGGTCTCGTTGTGTAAAAGAATATACTGCATTTTAGGACCAGGTGAACTTATTTCCGACATAATCCAAATCAGATAGGTTGCAGCGATTAATGGTTTTCGGAAAGCCTACATTTTCTATGTCGCCCAAGGTGCCGAACCCTGAAATTTAGAACTTAGGAGGACTTCATTGAAATCCCTGAAACATAGCCACGAGATAGGGGATCATGGTTGACAATACAGAAACTTTGCCAAGATGCTCTTCTGAGGGATGTATTGGTTCATCTTCATACCTAGTGAGACGATAAGAGATATTATCAACTAATGTGGAGACATTAATATAACAGTCCGAGTATGATAGTAGGGAAACCAAGAAAAAAAAATTCCAGAGGAGGGCTAAGCCGCCTGAACGACCTAGGAGACCAATCTTGGCCAAGACACATGAGGAATCTCGGCCAAGACGTCACAAAGGTAAACCCAGGTAAAAATTGTTGTAAACGTATCTCGGCCGAGAGACAACATTCATCTCGGTCGAGATTGAACAGAGCTCAAATTAGCCCAAAAACGCTGGAAGCCAATCTTGACCGAGATACCAGATCATCTCGGCCGAGATCAACTTGTCCAGTAAATTAGCCAAAATTGCTGGAAACTTATCTCGGCCGAGACATCAAGTCATCTCGGTCGAGATCAATTTGTCTAGAATGTGGGCAATTTTGCTGGAAAAGAATCTCGGCCGAGATACATACGCATCTCGGCCGAGATCCTCTGCTGAGCCAACCAAACCTGAGACCCAAGAACAGATCTCGGCCGAGACACAAATTTAAAAAATGCATCCCGGCCGAGATTCAGCGCGTGTATAAATACCCCTGCGCTGAATAGCAGGTCATTCTTCTTCCCTCCATTCACGATTTTGGGTGCACATACGCACACACACCCTAAAAAACTCCATTTTTACTCAATTTCTTCCCCTCAAATTCACACCACACCTCACCCACATCACCACACACACTTCTATCTGAAAAATTTCGGATTTAGAGCAAAGTTGAGGTCGGGTTGAAAAAGGCACGAAAAAGTTCATTTCAAATCTTTCGATTAAATCCGACCGGTAAGTACGACTATCTCTTTCCCTTAGTCTTTACTTGTTTATTATGAACTTTATTGTTAAGATTAGGGGCAAATTTTGTGTTAGAATAGTTACTATATTGATATTGGTTGTGCACAAGTTTGTTTTGTGATTTTTTGCCAATGTTAACTGGTTTTAAGTATTCTAATACTAAATTTGTAGTGATAGCCTTTGTATTTGCATGATTTATTGATGATGGATGAGGATTAGTTTGAGAATCATTGAAATTGAACATTGAAATTGATTTTGCTACATCACCGACCACTTGACATGCATTCCTTCTTATTACTCTTTTGTAGTTTGATTCAATTACTATGCTCGATTATTAGGTTGATTAGTGAATTTGTGTGAAGAGTAGGCACTTTTAGACTCTTGTTGATAATGAAACGAAATTGGCCTATTTTTTGTTGAGCATTGGTAGAATTTTGTTGCAATAGGATAATGATTGGGAGTGTTTGCCATATATGCACATTGAATCATGTCAATTGAGTCATCTAGATTGTGAATTCACTTGTGATATTCTGTGTTGATTGATCATGAGTGATTGATCTTTTATTTGATTACAGTTGATGTTTAAATTGGTGATAAGTGTTCAATGTGGGAGATTTTGATGCGTGTAAAGTGTGATTACAATGGCCCCACCCAAAAATACGAAGAACACAACTCAAGAAGGCACTTCCGGCAGGCGGCTCACACAGAAAATCCGAAAAAGCCAAGTCAAAGGCAAGGAGAAAACCGTTGAGCCTGCTCCAGAGGCTCCCACGCCGGAAATTCCATCAACTACGTCCGACAAATCCACAAAGCCGATTGATTTTGACATAGGGCTGAGCACGGAGGATCAGAGGAAAAGATTTGACAAGTTGATGAGGAGGGGGGTGTCAGCCACCCGTTATGGTGATCCCAAGATTTTGGACGCCATGGGAATCCGGCAAAATGTTCTTGAACTATTAGACACCGCAGGTCTAGCCCAATGTCTAGCACCCCGCCCTACCTACCTCAAGTTCGTGCTAGAATTTTTCAGCACCCTCGAAATCTAGGAGGAGTCTCTTTCCTGCTCGACCAAGATCCACCACTTCAAATTCCAACTTCTGAATGAATAAAAGATACTGAGCCACGCAACCTGAGAAGTATATATGGCTTCAAGAGTCCAGCCGTTGGTAATGGACATGAGTTGAAAGAGTTTGACGTGCGCCCCTGGTATAGTTGCACCCCAGGCTTACGACCCGAGGAGCTCCAGGCTGACCTCCATCAGAATCCCGGTCGTGAAGTATCTGCAGAAATTGTTGAGCTCCACCATATGTGGTAGGAAAGAGATCAGTTCTCCCCGATTGTACGAGATGGAGATCTTATGGGCTATTGTGGATAGGAAGTTGAGGGATTTTCAGGAAGACATGGTATCGAGCTTTCAGAAAATAGTCAAGGAATTGAGGACCGAACGAAAAAGAGAGACAAAAGTGCCCGACCCAATCTACTGTGGGGCTTTGATTACCCTCATACTCGAGCATTACAATGTACCCCTCCCAGAATACACACCCATCACCACTGACTACTATTTAGACTGGGAGGAGATGGAGAATATGTGTATTGCCATGCTCGGGTACCAAGAGGGAACATCGGGTCCGGCTAACCCTTATGTCCTCCAGAATGTGGGACCATACCTCCGCCTCCCCAACCCCAGTCTTACTTACATCGAGCGACTGGAGACAAGCATGCCAAACTTGGCACTGAGCTCAGAAGCACATTTAAGAGAATCCAAGGAGCCGACTAGTGCTGAGCTAACATGCTACCAGAGGGGGAAGAAGCCATGAACTGTGGCTGTAATATCCCAAAATTTTAGTCTATTATTTAATTCTAAAATATTATTTTACGCACTCGTATAAACAATTAGATATTATATTATTTATTACGTCTTTTTAAAAGTTGTTCCTTGATATTTATTTGTAATACTAAAATGAAAACAAAAATATTATTATTTTAAATTAAATTCTAGTATAGTTAGATTTGATGCATAATTCACGTTAGACTTAGGTACTTACTATTAAATTATTAGAAATATACTTATAAGAATAATTATATTAGTTGGTACAAATCAATTTATGTAGTTGTTCTTGCCGAAGTCATTGCTCCAAAACTAGTCGAGAGCCCAGGTCTCGAATTAATGTCCAAGCCTTTGCTCAAATCATATTGTGTGAACCACTTCATGTCTCATTAGGAAATCTCATTTCATTTAATTTTCAATGTATTTATTCGGTCAGTGATTTATTAAATTGGGCTAAACCAATATAATTTCAATTCAAAGTTGGGCCTAGGGCCTAACCCAAGCCAATTTGGTCCGTTTAATATTTCTGAATGCCCAATTATATTGAGAGTCACTGTTCAATTACTTGCAAGCCCATTTGTTTGCACTCTATTTATTTAATTCATTTTAAGCTCAACGTCTCAATAGGAAAATCATTCATTATAATTTAGGCATGACATTCATTGTTCATTTTATCATTAAGCCTAAACTCTTGAGCCCAAGCTAAGTCCATGAACATGGTTCATTTAATATTTTCAGGCCATATTGGGAACCATTGGCTAACTATTTTCAAGTCATTTTAGTTGCCATATATCCATTTATTAATTTTAGACATAATATTTAGTAGGGGAAAATCATTCACTTTATTATAGTCCATTATATGCATATGTCATCATATTATTAAGCCCAAGCTTTCGAGCCCAAGACTCAAGCCTAATGCATTAATTTGTCAAAAGGCTCATGTCTTGAGCCCGAAGAATCCAAATTCTAGATAACTGAAAATAGATATCAAACACCCACAAGATATGAGTTGTGCACTAACAAGCCTTATCAACAAAGTCAATACTCCTAACCCTACGCATTTACACTACCACATAGATGAATACGCAGGCAAAAGAAAACAAAATGTATAAAAAATCTCAATTTTTGTGTTGACTGCTCCATCTCTTTTGCCGCCGCCAACCAACCCGGAAAATCTATTTCACGGTTATTTACCAATCTCTGCCTAGAAACTCAATGCCAAGCCTCAATTTTAGATTCACGTAGAGTCGGCATCGTCGTCGCCCATTCCACTCTCAAGTTCAAGTAAGAAATTCAACTCCTCGAACCCGTTCCGTCTAATCAGTTTTGAGGGTAAAAGGGGAAAGGTGTTTGTATATTGTCGTGGGTGTACATGCTGATGGGTTAGTGTGTGTGCGCGATGATGTGTGTGATATGGTGGTGCATGTGTGTGTGCAGGCTTGCGATATTGTGTGTGCGTTTATGCATGTGTTGTGTGTATGTGTAATAGTGTGTGCTATTGTGTGCGTGTGTTTGTGCAGGTTGTGTATGTGTGTGTCAGATTGTGTTTGAGAAGAAGAGTAAGGCAAAAGAGAGGACGAAAATATTGCGTGGTGCATGTATAGGTGTGTATGTGCATGGGAGTGTAGTGAGAAAATTGCACTTTTGGTCTCACAGGACACGCCTCTGTTGCATTTTGGTCCCAATGGTTTCACTTTCAGTCCCAAAAAAAATAAACTAAGCACTTTCAGTCCCACAAAAAAAAATTCAAGCATTTTTAGTCCCACATTTTTGCATATTCAATCCCAAACCGTTAATAATTAACGTTATTGTACACGTGCATACCACGTGCCCGTTAGATGATGTAATAATAATATTTTTTCTGATTTTATGGTAATTAAAAAAGAAGTAAACAAATGTGATCTCCCCCAAACGCACCAGATTTTGCTATCTTCCCCAAATCAACTCAACCCTAAACTTTAACCATCTTCCCCAAATTAATTGAACCCCAAATCGCGACCAAATCTTTCAACCAGCGATTGAGCGAAACCAGCAGCACTAGTTTACGAGTGTGAAGAAGGAGTCGCGACGATGTTGCGACTAAAATGTCATTTGGGTTTTCCTCCACCAAATTACCGTAAGTTTCAGAATAGCTGCTGTATTTTTTGTTATGTTTGTTCTCAAGAAACATTTCATTGCATTCAGGATGTCTGTGCCGACTTTCTTATTGTAGTTTCTCTTGCATATGTTGTCTAATGTCAAGCTAGAATGATTTTGCATACATTTGTTACACTATTAACTGTCTCGTGATGATGGGTTAATATGGTCTTTGGTAAGCATTTGCCAGCGAAAGTTATAACTACCAATTGCTGTGCTATTTGAGATAATTTGACTTTTCGGAAGTGCTATTTTCGGTCATCATTTTCTCGTATGCTGCAAGTATAGGACTTTTCCTGCTGGTTTCATGGAGATTGGGGAGTCAGCTTCTGAATTCGCGAAACATGGGAGGAGGCCAATGCTAATGTCGAAGTCGAGTCACCATTAACTCTATTGGACCTCCCTCTTATTGGCTAGGTAACGAATGCAACTAATATCAATTACATCATTGATTTTATGTATATATTTTCGCTTATACCTCTTTTTTCAATTTGGGCAGACTTACATTACTTTCCTATCAAAGCTGAAGACGCCCCACTTCTCACCAGGTCCAGAATCATTGGACTGCCAGCTTTTTGCTCTCGAGGATATCCCGTCCATTCCAGTTGACAAAGGAAAAGAACCAATGCCAGTATTTGAGCAAGGAGGTAAGAAATTTCTTAACCTCTCCAATCTCACACTGTACACTGAGCTAGCTAAGATGGTGAAAGATACGAAGAAGTATAGCTAGCTAAATTGAGCACTTCAATATTTTGTCAAACGATGGTCTATATAATATGCAACTGTAATTAGCATCCTCGTGGAATTATTCTGTTTTTTTGCACCAAAAACTAGGCTGCCATTTTGTTATGTTTAGAGGGCTAAACTATTTATTTTTTAGTATTTAGCCACTCTAATCAACTAATTTTTTTTCCATTTTTTTTTTTGTGGAATGATCATTTTGATGGACCAATTGAGTATTTTTTTTTTTTTGTTGTGAGTTGATGTTATGAAATTCTCTTCACTATATGGTTGTATATAGATGTTGTAATGATATACAGGTTGCAATAGTTCCCTCCAAAAGGCCATTTTTAGAGGGAAAAATCTGTATTTTGGGACTAAAAGTGCTTTTTTTTTTGGGACTAAAAGTGCAATAAAACTGTAGGACTACAAATGCTATCGATGATAACGGTAAACGTAACGGTGGGACTGAAAGTGCTCAGTTTATTTTTTTTGGGACTGAAAGTAAAACCATTGGGACCAAAATGCAACAGAGGCGTGTCCTATGGGACCAAAAGTGCAATTTCCTCGGAATGTAGTAGGGTGTGTTAGATTATGTGCGTATGGGTGCAGAGATGTTGAAGAATTTGGAATTATAATGAGAGAGGGAGGCTGACATGGATTTGAGGGAAATTAATTCCCAGCTCCTATACTTTAATCCCAATACCCATGTTTTAGTTAATCTGTGCATATTCAATAATTTCATAGGATATCCCACTTTCTTTTACTTCTGATTTCCCCAACTTTACTTTGACCCCAACCTCAATTATTTCACCAAATAAGCTCAAATCTTTTTATTTGAGATGTGTATCTATTCTATTTAATTAAGATTTAATAACAATACGTGTAGGTTGTATGGAATCTGGACCAAGGGCTTAACATTGCATGTCATTCCATCAGTTTTATTCAAAGCCAATTCAGGTGGAGGTTTATTATTTATCACTTTAATTATATTTACTTGACTGCCTACGTGTGCTATTATTTTCAAGTTGTTACTTGCCAATACAAGTAATTATTCAATTTGCTACTTGTCAATACAAGTTTAGCTTATTGTCATTATGCTACTTGCCAATACAAGTTTAGTCCATTATCAGTGTGCTACTTGCTAATACAAGTTAGCTCTATGTGTCTTGCCAATACAAGCGCATCATTATAATAATTGTTACACTGTATGCCTTTTTGTTTATATAATTGTTGTGATAAATTGTAATCTTCCACGAGCTAAAGGAAGCTCACCCCAACCCAATATTGATCCTTTCAGGTTACCTCGTTGTGGGTCGGTGGAGTTGAGGCGGGGCTCGGAGCATATGATAGTCACTGAAATTTTAGTAAATAATTGACCATTTATATGTAGCTATTTGAAATTATGTTGAATATTGAAATGACTTATTGTGACTAGATTAATGGGTAAATATTAATAAAGTTAAATGGCTATTTATTTAACTATCTTTGAAATATGTGATATTTGCATAAATTACTGGCCTGAATGTCTTTCAAATATTGTGTGACAATGCCTGAGTGAATGATTACATGATCTCTTATTGAAATGAAATAAGTAATATGCTTATGTGCTTGTACTATGACTTAATTGTACCTGGATTTGATTTGCATTTTACATAAACTTGTACGTCAGGCGTGCTTGTACATTCACACACACGAACACTTATACTTAATAGGATAAATTAAAGTACACTCGTATGAGTCTCCTTCCATACGGTCAATGTAAGTACACTCATATGGGTCTCCTTCCATACAGTCAATGTAAGCACGAGTCCATACGGTCAATGTAAATACACTCGTATGGGTCTCCTTCCATACGTTCAATGTAAGTACACTCGTATGGGTCTCTTTCCATACGGCCAATGTTATATTATGTGTTGATAATTAATTATATTATAAGCATGATTAGATGTGATAATTAAATTATATTTCTGTTGGAGGTGCGATAAGTTTATCTTAATAATCTTATTTGTGACATGTTTATTAATATTATGTTCCTATAGTTTAACAAATAAATAAATTATTTCGTGATAACTTAGTTGCTGATTTGCAAAATCTCAAGCAAGCTTTAATTATAAGAGTGGGTCTTGTGTGCACTCAACACACAATAACACTATTGTGCACTTGCTAGGGCCCACTCACCAATTTAACCCACTAGGTAAAAATTAGCCCATTAGGTTAAAACAAAAAACTGTAAAAAAAAAAGCCCATACTCCTTTCCCTCCATCACCAGCCGCGACTTCTTCTCCCTATCCTTAGCTGGTCGCGACTTCTTCTCCCCATTCCCTCCGTCACGCCGCCCCCTCGCGAAGTTCGCGCCACCGCCTTGCTCAGTTTGCGCCGCCGCCTCGCGAAGTTCGCGCCTCCGCATCGCGAAATCAGCATCTCTCTTCTCGCGAAATCAACAATAACAAATTTGTTCAATTCTCTTTCTTCTTCTGCATTTTGAATTGCGTTTCACATTGCCTTGATTGTAGTAGCTGAGACTCAACACGCGAATGATGTTGCTTCTATCTCTATTTCGTGTTCATTTCATCAGATTATGCACATGAGACTGAAGTACGTCTATATCATATTGAAATTCTGGGTTTGTATTAATTTTTTTATGAGGCAACATCTATATGAATTCCAATGACAAGAGAATAGCATGAAACTTGTATATGGATTCTGTAAATTTTGATAATAGTATTTCTCAATTTTTTGGATTGATTTCTCGATTTAATTTGCTTGTTGCATTGATTTCTTAACACTTCGGTTCTGATGCTTGGAATTAGGCAAAATGATATATACTATCAGCCAAAATGATATATGCTATCAGGCAAAATGATATGTACTATCAGGCAAAATCTTACATACTATCAGGCAAAATGTATATACTATCAGGCAAATAGTATGTTCGACAATGATTCGCGGCCGAGACCAAGTCCACGAACCTAAAACCAAGCAATGACTCGCGGTCGCGACTCATATTCGCGGCCGCGACCAGTTTTACGAACCTAAACCCCAGCAATGATTCGCGGCAGCGACCCACCTTCGCGGTCGCGACCAAGTCTACGAACCTAAAACCCCCGCCCTGTTCCCAAAATAGGGCAGTATGAATTAATGTTTGACTGAAATAGTATACTTTATTATAAATAATAGTATACTTTTATTTGCAAAACAGTATATGTTATCTGCTCACTTTTTTTGACAGACTGTGCAAATGAATCGATAGATGTTTCTGGTTCACTACTTGGGTTCCAGAGAAGCACAGTCCTTGAAATGTATGATTTGTACTGCATGCATGCTCGTAGCTTGGGTTTCAGTGTTCGAAAGTCAAGCAATCAATTCTCATCTAAAGGAGATATCTTGAGAAAATTGTTTGTGTGTTCCAAGGCTGGGGAAAAGAAAATAAATTTAGAGGAAAAAAGGAAAAAGAAACCAAGCATCAGAACAAATTGTGAGGCCTCTATGAGAGTTTTAAAGAATGAAGTGAGGCAATTTGAAAGACGAAGGAAGAAGAAAGCAAGAGAACCAACTCAAATCAAGAACAATGAATTTGGTTAAAAAAGGCCCAATGTCCGTATCATTTAGTTATATGTACTGAATATATTTTTTTTAGTAATATTGTTAAACTGATAACATTATTATTCTGTTCAACAATAGTATATGTTATGCTTCCTCACATTATATGTTATGTTATGTTTTAAAGCCTCACTGTATATATAATTTTGTGTCATAGTATATGCCCAAATGATAAACAGTATATTTATTTTTTATAATTCGATATAATTATTTTATTTTTGTATAATTCGATATATTAATTTTTCCCAACTCACATTTCCATTATTCTTGACTTATGGAATACATAATATTACTTAAAGAGTACATTCATCTACTAATAATGCTCACAATAAAGTCGACGAACCAAAACCCGAACAACAATTGGTTCAATATAACGAAAATTTTGCCTTACAGTAAATATCATTTTGCCTGATAGTATACATCATTTTGCTAGATAGTACATATCACTGTGCGTGATAGTATATTTTTAATATACTTACTTTTCTATAAAGTATATGTCCAAGAATGACTTCATTTATTTAATATACTTACATTTCTACAAATACAATTATTGTTACTCATCAATTATTTTTTAAGCCTCGCAGTGTATTTAATATTTGGACATAGTATATGTTATAGTATCTGTACACGTAACGATTCAGAAACCCCAGTAACGATTCGCGACCGCGACCCCATGTCGCGGCCGCGATAAACCTGCCGAAGAATGAGCAAAAAACCTTCAACAATGGTTCGCGGCCGCGACCTTCTTTCGCGACCGCAACCAAGTTGACGACCCAAAGACCCCAGCATTGGTTAAATGTAAGGAAAATTTTGCCTGATAGTATATTCCAGTTTGCCTGATAGTATATATCATTTGGCTTGATAGTACATATCATTTTGCATGATATCATATCTTACAGTACACGTAATTGTACCAAAACATGTGCAAAACTATACCAAAACATATCCAAAATTATACCAAAATTCATCAGAATTCACATATCCAAAAACTATACCAAAACATATCCAATATTGTACCAAAACATGATCAAAATACACATATTCAAGACATATCAACAACGTATCCAAACTTGTACGAAAACATATGTTCTATTTCAAGATTTGTCCTTCTCCAATCAGTCCACATCACTCCCGCCTTTCTTTTTACCTTTAAATGTCTTCTTTTTATTTCGAGAATTCCTAAACAGCTTTACCTCTTTCAACGTAAAAAATATAAACCTGTTACATAAAAACAATAACATCAATATTTAATCAAACCTAAACTATAAAAAAATTCATATTGCTCAACTGAAATAAAATTGGTATAAGAAGAATTGTTATGGTTACTATGTTGTAGGAGAACCCCATAAAAATCGAGTAGTAGACAAACTACCAATCTACAAATGCAACATGAGCTCAAGCCGACAGTAAAAACAAATATACCACACAATATATTTTGAAGATAAGGCACACAAACAACATCAATTCGTATTAAAAACCAACCAGCAGCTCCCAAATACACAGAAGTAGGCACATGTATAAGTATTTTATACACACACAAAAACTAAAAAGAAAAAAGAATAATGGGTAACCAAGACTAAAATCTTTGCTAACACCAAACAAAGAAACCAAAGACTCGAGAGACATTGGATCCAAAAGGTATTAAAACTCAAAATATCACAACAATGTTTTATTAACTACCAAATTGTGATGTTATAAGTTCAGCCTGTTGGTTTGAAAAAGTTAACAAGTCCCTTGCATTTTTTAATTATAGTTGGCCTCCATTGCATATTCAAAGTTCAAACAGGAAATGCAAAAATCAATTCCCCCTCGAAAACAAAATTTTCCGGAAAAGCACTATGTCTTTGAACTGAAAAAAATTATGTCCAAAAGGGCATGGGTGACCGAGAATTTGTGTATAAAAATTTGACACAATATCACATAATTTGCCAAATAGATCCGAGGTGTCATACACATAACACAAAAAAACATGCATACAGAAGTACCACATAATATCGAAATCATCAAACATTCAAAATCAGCCAAAAAATTCTGGATACAAACATCATAAAAATCACAGCGCATAAGCAGCAAGAGGAAGTCGAAGAAGAGGCGCGGGCGCGAATGTATATTTTTAACTTACAAATCTGCGTCGAAACATCGCGATAAACACAAAAATCACAGTGCAGAAGCAGGGTAGAAGCAGCGCGAAGCAGCGGGAAGAAGACGAAGAAGAGGCGCGGCTGTAAAAGATTGAACCAAAAATAGGGTTAAAGTAAATTTAATTCAGGGTTAAAAACAGACCGTCTGAACCGGTTCGGACCGGTCTGAACCAGCGAAAATTAAAAATAAACCGGCAGGTGCACAATAGTGCTATTGTGTGTTGGGTGCACACAAGTTTTTGCCTAATTATAAACTTTACTTGTATCTATGTTGGTACGATTGTTTTCACTTTCGCTACAATCTAGGTTGTGTATTGAAGATAATTGTGTTCTCAAATAAATTTGATATAGTTAACATGTGTATAACTAGTGAGTGAAATATGTTTAATAAGGGTATTTCTTTTGGGGATAATACAAGCTTATTTGAAATATTTTCCTAGTATCGTATGGATGCTTAATTGTCTTATCTGATTTATCCAAAAGTGCAACTGATTTTAGTATTAAAGTATTGACTAAAATATTGTTTAGTTGTTTGATTTTGACCAAATTGTGCTGATGTAATACGTCGTAGATGTGGCTAGTAATTATTCGAATATTTTTAATAGTTAATATTATGAAAGGTGTCTTTGATAAAATCGTGATTATTATGTGAAGTTGATTGGTCAGGTTAATCTTTGGGAACAATTCTATTTTATTATTTTAGTTTAATTTAATTCTCCATGATCACTTATTTTCTAATAAATAATATGAGTTTGACTAGTAATTGTCTATTTGTTTCGATGTTACATGCGATATGAAGTTTTATAATTTTCAAGTGCAAAGTGATGTTAGATGGCATTGGATATTAATCGGGATTTAATTTCTAATTTAATATTACTGGTTAAATAAATTCATATGCATTATTATTTGATTCTTGGCCTGTCTAGTATTGTCTTTTATAGATATATATATAAAAAAAAAACAATTACTTATTTCTAATTGAAAATGCTTTAAAATATTTTTATGAAAATCGGGTCGTTACAGTGGCCCGGGAGATGAGTACAGGGACTGTAGAAGGGAGCAGTCAGCACAGCAGGAAGAGACCGGCGTCTGCAGTGCGGTCTCGGGGCCGAGATTCGGAGAAGCATAGTGACTGGCTGAGCAGTTTGGAGTAGGGCGTGTAGGACATTAAAGCGGACATCACTGCACTTCGAGGAGATGTCCATCAATTGGGACCGGAAATGAAAGAAATTAAAGAGAGTTAGAACAAGCTGCTAGCTTTGTTCAAAAGCATCCAAGGATGCTTTACTGGCTCGAGCTCCCGAGACGTCCAGCCTTCCAAGTCACTGTGAGTAGAGCACCACGAATGCCTTGCCCGTTTCTTCACCAACTTAGTTGAAAACTATGTTTGGGGAGGGGGTGAGACATTCTTGGCCGCTCGAATTCCCGAACTCTCCTTCTGCCTCTTTTCTGATTCATCATGACTATTGACTGCTTTGGTTTGTATTATTGGCCCGTGTGCCTCCTTTCTGAAACTTGACCATTTTGGTTTGACGGCCTGTGTGCCGAGTAGATTTGACTGATTATCTTTGGTAGCCTTCTTGAATTTGTTTTGTTAATTATAATTGAATTGGTGTGCCTGTGTGCCTTTGTTTATCTTTTGTTTGATTTATGAGCATTACTATGGTATTTTGATTGGTATTTTGCACATTTAGGAATAATGTTTTTGTTTAATCTATTTTTAGTAGAATGCGGTTGGTCAATATTGAATAATTTGGTTAATTTCGACGAGCACCGACTTGTACTCCTCTTTTTTCACAAACTTAGTTTGCAACTACGTTTGGGGAGGGGGTGGGATTCGTACAAGTTGGCAGCTCGAGAAAGCGATTGGATTAGTTTAGGAAGGAAAATTGTGGCGTTGATTAATGATGAAAATTTTTCGAACAAATATTTTTTGGAAAGAAGCACATGGTAGAGCATGATAGGCTTTTTGAAACAAAATTGAACATACACTCAAAACTTTTGATCAAATTTATAACCAAGTGAGTCTTTGAGCCTAATGCGTACTCCCATTTCTGGAGTGAAATTAAATTTCCTTTCGGTGCGAAAATTCTTTAAATGTATGCAATTTCCTCTAGAACTTGCCCTAATTCTTTACCTTTGAATAAGTCGGTATGTGTGGTGACAATGAAAATAATTCTAGGCATTTCTTGGTTTAAGCCCTTTTCAAAAGCTGAAAACAATTCCTTTTGACAAAAAATGTACAAATTTCCCTAGTTAGCCCTTTGAGCTTAAGCTTTTTTTTTTTTTGTTTGATACCCAACACTACAAGCAAATTCACCTTTCATTTAGCCTTTGAAACTCAAACGGACTATTGAGTATGAGGGAGGCAGTTGGAAGGTAGTTAGTTTGGAAATTGGGATTGAATTTGGGTAATTTAGTGGAAAACGAAGAAGGGTGGAAGGAAAAACGCGAAATAGGCTATAATCGAGAATATTAACCTCTCCATAAAAAAAAAGAAAAAAAAAAGTCGGAAAAACCAGAAAAACGAAAGAAAGAGGAAGTGTATATACCATTCTTTTGGAGAGGTTAATGAAAATCACATCATTTTGTGATTACAATCCCTTGTTTAGAAAATTCTTAAGAAGCATAATTATTGAGAGGATTGATAAATATGGGAGATGTAGGTAGGAATAAGGTGAAGAAGTCGAATCTTAAGTTCCACTTGATTGAGAATTAAAAGAGTGAGGTTGGGTGACCATTGTTTGAGGGGTAGATGGGTAGTGCACGACTCATTTAGTCCATTTTATAGTTACTTTTACCTAAATTTTGTCCCACCTTATCCCTAGCCAACATTACAACCCATATAAAGACCTAATTGATTCATTGTCACACATGTCAAGTACTATTTCAGGTTTAGATGATTGGTAAGCCTATGGTAGGCATTGTGTGCATTTCAATGTGAGTGTAAACCCTACCCTTTTTAATGCACTCGAGAGAATGATACACTTGCCCGGTGAGGATCTTATGTTGAGAGTGCTATGTCTTGAAAGTAGTGGATCTAGTCTATCACATATGCTCACTTTTATCATGATCGCTTTATCTTTTTCATGAAAATTCTCTGAAATCAAATGCCACTAAACTCTGCCCTAAACACGTGTCCTTTTGTCTTTATCTTTATTGTTCGTGACGAACAAGTTCTAAGTTTGGGGAGATTTGGTACACGTGTCCCGTGCACGCACTTTAGGGCACTTTTAGTGTCATTTTAGTGTCAATAATGTGCATAATCACGTGTATTTAGTGCTTTTGTATTGTCATGGGCAAAATAATGCGTTTGTGTTTTTTTTTTTTTTTTGTGTTAAGACAGGTACAAAAGGATCGAAAAAGAACATCAAACAATCGCAGAGTCGATGGATCGGTCGAAGAAACAAGGAACATTTTGAGGGGTCAATCTCGGCCGAGACAGGGCACAAATCTCGGCCGAGATACCTCTCCAGGGAAATCTTGGGGTTTTGAGAGATTGAAGATCTCTGCCGAGACGAGTATGACATCTCGGTCGAGATACCTCTCCAAGGAAAATCAGAGATTCAAAAAGATGAAGTTCTCGGCCGAGATGAACCCAATCTCGGCTGAGATAACCCAAATCCTAAAAATCCCCCTTTCACGTCTCGGCCGAGATGCAACCCAATCTCGGCCGAGATTATCCCTCGGTTAACAAATTGAAAAGCCCTTTTTCACGTCTCGGCCGAGACACAATTGCGTCTCGATCGAGATTCCTTGCCCTATTTTAAATTCCTGAACGCGATTTTACCTTAAATTGAAGTAACAACTCTTCCCCTATATATATATATATCCTCCCTTTCGAAATTAACCTATCTTGGGACATTGAATAATACACTTTCCAGCCATTTTTGAGCCACCCAAGCCACCAAGGAAGGAAGATTGAGCAAGAGATTGAAGGATCATCTTCTCCAATTGACATCTTTGATTTCATCCATCTCAGTATCATGTTTCTTTATTTTTCTACTTATTTTCTGTTTGTTTTAGCTTCCATGGATGAGTAGCACCCTTATTTCTACCCTTGATCAAATGTAAAACTTTGAGTGACAATGTTTACATGATTATTGCTAGTTGATGTTACCATTTGATTGCAATCTAAAGTGTTCTACACTATTTACTGTTATTGACTCATATTTGTATGCTTTTTCTTGGCTTGGTCAATCTCTAGGAAGTGTATGAATGTGTTGCTAGAATTGGAAATTACTATCCGTAATTGTAGGATTTTCGATTCCCTAGTAGCAAACAACGAGTGGTTTTGTTGGTGATAGTGTAGAGTTCGACTTCTAAACCCGAGCCTTCGAGGTTTATGTCAAATCTGTTTCATTATCTTGGAGCTTTTATCATTCGATTGCCAAATTGAAGAGAGCTTATTCAACATTTTGGTTTAATTGGATAGGGTTAGTCGAAGAGCTTATTTCGATTAGCCATAATTACGAGATAATCGATTGCTAGAGCTTGTTAGTAGTCGTGAAATAGGGACTTGAAATGTTTTCCATTGGGTATCAACAATAGTTGTGTAATTCGTTGGAACCAAAGGGATACTCGATCAAGGATAGATACTTTAATCATATTTTAAAAATCCAAAAATCGATTTATCTATCTTGCTATCTTTTGTTAATTGAATCTTAGCTTAGTTGATCATAGCTAAATAGTGGTTCCTAGCTTGACAAACAACATCCCCCCCACCCCCACCACCTTTATTATTTTCATTGTTCGTATTTGTTCTTGTTTGAATTATACAATTGCTTGACATATTAAGACAACATTGTTCAACCGTTCCTCGTGGGATCGACCCTTACTTGCCACTCTACTAGAAGAATTAGTAGCAACGAGATATCCCAATGCACGACACCACTGCGCATTCAGCATTCTTCAGGGAAATTAGTATAATAGATTTTATAGTTTTAGACTTAGTACTAAGAGAATCCTAGATCTGTTCTTGTAAAAGACTAAAGCCTAAACCCATTGTGCTTAAACAAAAGAGAAAATGATGAAATTCTCAAAGGATTTTCTTTGTATCCTGGAGATGAATATGTCATTTTCTCTGTATCCTTCGTCGAAGGATTTTCTTTGAAGTCTTCTGAAACAAAAAAAAAAAGCTTTGCAAATTAACTTCTGATTTTTATCCCCCTTAAAGGTTGGAGCAACGTCTAGAGCTTTCATCATGGCCTCAAGACTAACACTAGCCGCAAAGCCCTTCTCTTTAGTCTACTAAAAGTCTTACTTAAAACCCGACTTAACAAAGAAAACAGTGTGCGGGTTCATGTCTTTCAAATATTGGGCACTTAACTGGTATTATTGTATCAGCTCGGTATGTAGCCCTCGCAGAAAATTTTTATCTGCTGCAGTCCAAAGACTTCTCTCCTCCCAGATCGTCATCCCCTCTTCGAACCCCTTACCTCACATTTCTGACTCCTGGGCCATATAGTAGTTAATTAAGTCGTTATGCGACTTCTCAGCATCAGATAACTTCTTTTTCATGCCTTCTACTTCTCACTTCAGTGTTTGGTTCCCTATCCCATCGAGTGCAACTTCGTTGTTGCATGCATGGTCCTACAAAGAGCTGATTTCAGATCGATCATCGTGGGAGTAGGCTCTTCCATGTGAAGAAGATTCCCAAAGAAAATATTCGTAAAAAACCTAAATAATATATATATAACTCAATTAACTCAAGCGACAAAATCAATCTGAGCATGGGAAGAAGGGCAAAACATAGATGCACCATGTGCTGGACATAATCTCCCGAACCCATTGCCCCCATTCCTTCATCAAAATCTTTGGTCTTCCAGGGCGGGTAGTTCTTGATAATTAAGGAAGGCATATTCCTCTTTGCGCAACTCCATCAAACACTTAGGTATCTCTATAGAAAAAGGTTGTTCGGGACTTCTTGAACAATATGCTTATCATTTTCTTTCCCTTTGTCTGAACCCCCCAATCTGGGAAGGTTCGCATTTCTTTGTGGCTTCTTTGGAAGGAATCTCTGAAGTAGCCAGTCGCTTATTCTTCCCAGCAGATTTTTCTTTCCCCTGTCCATACTGGGAGGAGGAATGACAGTTCCAGCGCAAGAAACGGTAGCAGCGAATGACCCTGATATAGAAACTGGCGATGAGATTAAGAGCAGTGGGCAGCTCGGAGTCTCCATTTCCTAGCTCTAGATATGGGAGCTGCACAGCCACTTGGCCAATCTCGCCCAAAAACTACACATCGTCAACCTCGTTTCCTAGATCCACCTTTCAATCCATCTCAATGAAGAGGAATACATGAGGAAAATTAGCAATCAAAATTCAAGAAAAGAAATATATGAAAGCAGAAGGAAATGGTAATTGTTGGTCCTAAGTGGTAGAGGTTAGAGGGAGTGAATATACCCCTAACTCGATTTTCTCTTTTCCAATTACTTTGAACAAAAGATTTTCTGCTTGTTGCGGGAAATTGGGTCTTGCAGCAAAGCTAGTACAGTAAGCTTACTTAGGTAGTAGGCACAGAGCAGACTAGCTGGAAGTAGCTTACAGTAAGCAAAGTTCAAAGGAGTTTTACGTGCAGCGACAAATGCTTAAGCGTTTTCTTACAAATCTATGTAGTAGAAAAGTAGTATGCTAACAACAATAATAAAAGCAATATAAAAGTAGACACAACATTTATGGAAAAAAAAAAGATAAAATAGTTTCATAACTTTTTACTTTGTTGGATTTAGTCCCATAAGTTATTGCTTTTTCGATTTAGTCTAGCATCTCTAGCAATTACTCAATTTTGGTCCAATTTTGACCTAATGTTGAACAACTGACCAGAAAAGGTCACGTGACCTTCACGTGCCGGCGCAATTTTGGAAATTCCAGCCAAAATGGTCCCATAACTTTTTACTTATTCGGATTTAGTCCAAAAAGTTATTGATTTTTCAATTTAGTCATGTGTCTCTAGTAATTGTTCAATTTTGGTCCAATTTTGAACCAATGTTGATCAGCTGACCGGTAAAGGGCACGTGACCTTCAAGTTCTGGTGCGGTTTGGAAATTCCGCCGACTTATATGTTTTAACTCTTTGTTGATGGATTCCAACTCATTGTTCTTTAACTCGGCCTGCTTTTTTTCTTTAACGAGTAGCTCATTCTCTATCTCGGTTACAAAAATAATTTCTTCAAGATTCATGCGAGTATTATATGCAGGGCCTCATTTTCAGCATTCTTCTGGCTAAGCTTTCCCAGGAGCCCTCATTTTTCTTGTAGAAGAATGCAAACCAAAGGAGGAGGAGGAGGAGGAGGAGGAGGAGGAGGAGGAGGAGGAGGAGGAATGCATGTTCTGATTTATGGGTTAGATTGATAAGATATTACATTTCTTATTTTATATTTGTATTTCTGGAGTTTAATTCACTTCAGGCAAAAGAAAAAATATAAGCTGACATGGTAAATAATTTGTTGATGTGGTCTCCTAATTAAAAAAAATAAAAAAATATTCCACCTCGGAGGCCCGGTGACACGTGCCATTTTGGCCGGAATTCCCACGCGCCGACACGTGAAGGTCACGTGACCTTTTCCTGTCAGCTGGTCAATATTGGGTCAAAATTGGATCAAAATTGAGCAATTACTAGAGATGTGGGACTAAATCGTAAAAATAATAACTTTTGGGACTAAATCCAAAAAAGTAAAAAGTTATGGGACCATTTTGACCGAAATTTCCAAAACCGCGCCGGCACGTAAAGGTCACTTGACCTTTTCCGTTCAGTTGGTCAACATTGGGCCAAAATAGAACCAAAGTTGAGCAATTACAAGAGATGTGGGACTAAATCGAAAAAACAATAACTTATGGAACTAAATCTGAAAAAGTAAAAAGTTATGAGACTATTTTGGTTTTTTCCCTAACATTTATAGTGGTTCTAAGGTGGCAGTAATCCTTCTACGTCTACTCTCCCCTCACATAGTGGGAAAATTCTCTAAGTAGTTTACACACAGTACAACTTAGCAACTCTGAAGTCTAAGTCCAACTTAGCTCCTTACAATAGTTTTTGCCTATCCTCGGAAGGCTACTCCTCTATTGTCCACACGTTCCTCAGAACACAAGTCAGCTTTGAATCCCGGATCAAATGAAGACTCCCTGTTTCAAAAACCTTTTGTGAGATTGGTTTAATGAAAGTTTCTCTTCAACTTCTGGTAGCTGCCTCTAAACTTGAATACAATTGAGATGTGCGCAAGCTTCCTAGTTTGAGAAGGATTAAGACCGAAGTAAAGATTGATAGCTAGCTTGACTTGAGAGTTGTTGTAGATTTTGATCTTCATTAGGTTGCTTGTTGCTTGCTATCTTGCTCTTGTATACTTTGCATAAATACTAGTATGACTATCAGAGTGAATGCTTTGAAGCTTTGATTAAGAATGTTGAGTGCTTGATGCTAAGTAATTTTGAATGCTTAAGTTTCGGTAGCCTCTATTTCATCCTCCATCTCATTCTATTTATATCAATTAGAATTTCTTCTCGTTGAAGAGAGAGAAATAATCTCGTTGGTATTTAATGCTCCTTGTACGACAAATAGTTGTTTGTCCTTTCTCGTAGAAAGTAGGCCAGAGTGATTGTGGCATAGTGCCAGTGTCTAGTAGGGGTGACGTATCCCCGCGCTATTAGATAGTCAGTACAAGGTTTTAAACTTGTCTCCACTGGCTATATATTTGAATTCGAATATACTGACTTTTGACCTTGACTTTCACATTGTTGACATGACTCCTGCGTGCTTACTGGATATACCTTCCTTTCCGCAAGCAATATTGTATGTTGGATGAGCATACACAACCTTATTATTTGATCACTGCAATCTCTTTCCTTGCTATGATAGCGAACTTGTTGCTTCAAGTAACTTGGATGATCTTGTTACTTGCTTGCTGCGGCTTCTGCCTAAGTATAACTAGACCTATCTATTACAAAGATTTACATAATTTCTGGGGGCACTAGTTTCTACCTTCTAGGAGGTTTTACCATCATAAAAGATAAAAAATAAAAATTCCTAAGAATTTCCTCCTTTTTGGATGATGTCAAAACCCTAAAAAGAAACGTACTTAAAGTCACAAAACAACAAAATGTTAGAATAAACAATTAATCATCCAAACGTACTTAAAATGCAACATGCATGATGTAAGATTACGAGCTCTAATCATTTGGCAAGAATGATAACTGTTTTCATTATCTATTAAAGTTATAGTAAGGATGTGCCAATGACCGGCAATGTCGAGGTGCGATCAAATTAATATTTCCTAGTTTTCCTCTTCTAACTTGTAGAAGCGGTAAGTTAGGATCGAACCCACAGAGAGCAGGAAGATTTAAGGTGTTTTTATAGATTAACCTAACAATAATAGTATATATATATATATATATATATATGGAGGGGTTTTTTTATTTGATTTGAATAACTAATTTAATTAAACACAAGAAATAAACAATAAGCATCAAGGAGTAATTTAAAATCCAAATATGATAAAGATCCCAGCCCTTAATCTAGTATCCTCCTAATTCGAATTATCTTCGTAATTAATGCAATTTTCCATCAATTTAGTTCTAAAACTCCTATCCCAAATGTTAACAACAAGCTTGTTAGAACATGTGTTTCCTTCAGTGTTCTGTTAAGTGTTTCACCTTGTGTTGAAATACCCTAGGAAACACGTTCTATTTTTCCTTCTAATTTTACCTTGTTGCCCTTGTACGTTTACTCTATATGTTTAGTATGTGTGAGTATTCAGCTAAGTTTAGTTTTTCATATGTAACTACATGGGAAATTTATCCAAACCGAAAGTCTTCCTTTGGAAGATTGACGGTTATTTTCTTTGATCTTATCTCGCAGGAGATAACTACCTTTCCTGGTGGATATTTATATGGCTGACAAGAGAAGATCATGTGTGGAAAATGGGAGAAAGAGACCGAGTGTAAAGATCAGAATTTCTCCAAGACATTTTCACACCAAAAGTTGAAGGCTATCTTCTTCATACTTCTCACATTCTTTGTTGTGAGACTTTGTGTAATCCCTCTCTCAAAAGAGGATAGCTTAGTATGCAGAATATAGTTTGAGTGTAAATTTGATCATTTTGATCAAATTTAGGATTTTCAAAGGCTTTGTATAAATAAAGCTTATTCCTCTGCGATTAAGATAAAATTGCTCAGGCTTCGTTTTTGCCTGAGTTTAAATTATCTTGTCTCTGTTTATCATTTCCGGTTTTATACAATTCACAATTGAACTTTAAACAAGGAGTGTGTTCGTCCAAGTGTTACAACACTCTCAGTAACACTCTTCATGACCAGTCCATAAATTCCTTCAAAGCTTTGTTAACTTAAGTTACCCCTTAAGTTTAACTAATCTAAACAAGCTCTTTGATTAGTCTATTTACTTGAGTGATCTTAAAATAAGCTCTCTAGTCCTCATTAACTATACACATAGAGTATTAAGGTAACGGAATAGACACGGTATTATGCTCACAAGCTCGGTACAATTGACCGTGAATTATACTATCCTAGTGATTAATTTCACTATTCACTACTAGAGGACATAAGTCGTAATGATTACGTATTACGACAAATGACCTAGCAATAATTATACGATTAGCTACGTAGGTGATCAATCCAAACAAAAATTCACACAAGAATTTATATAAATATGAATAGCATAAAACATTTCAAAACATAATCTGTTGAACAATTACCGTAAGAATTACAGACTCATCAAACTAGGGTTCAACATCGATTAAAGACTTAAAATAAATGACTAGCCACTCATGACTATAACTAAAAACACAATTTTATTGGTAAACATTGAACTAAAAATAAACTGTAAAGGTAAACCCAAACTTGCCGAATCTTGATTGCTCATCTTCTCCAGAAATCCTCCCAAAATCCAAGTTCCAAGTCTAATTTTCAGTGTTAGGAACTCTTATTTATAGATGGAATTGAATTAGGGTTGAATTGGGCTTCAAACAAGAATTCTTCATGCCCAAGATTCAAAACCGACTTAAGTTTTGCGATCGTGAAGGTATGCCTCGGCCGCGTCTGTCGTCGGCAAACCTTCTTTAAATAATCTATTTTGTTGCGGCCGCGACTGGCTTTTTCGTCCTTGGCTCGATATTCCTTCGATTTGGACTCCGAGACTCATTTTCTCGTCCATCCTTAGTCTAATGCAACTTATTGACCTTAAATCACTTGAATATCTCTAAAATAAGTCCACAAACGTTAAACAACCCAATAATACGAACGTAAGCCATTCAAGGTCGATTTGCATGCAACTGCCATTAAATGAAACACTTAAATCAACCTAATATGCATGCATAAACACGTGTACCAAAGTCTCTCAAACTTAAACCTTTTTTTGTCTCAAACAAATCAAAGAAAAGACACGTGTTAAGGGCGATTTAGGTGGCGATTCTAGTTTCAGACAGACTTTCACAAAAGCAAGGCAACGTGATAAGTTGAGCACATACGATATAGCAACATCAACGACTCACGAGACTTGAGACTTATAAACAATTGATCCTCACCGGGTTAGTGTATCACTCATCTCTCAATTGTATAAAGTATTTTCACTCACCCTGATTTATATGCAACGACTACCATATGTTTGCCAATCATCTAACTTAGAACTCGTACTCGACATGTGTGACAAAGAATAAAAAAGGTCTTTATTTTCGTTTGTAATGTAGGCTTCAAGTAAGGTGGAATAAATTCGAGAAAAAGTGACTGATAATTTGACTAATCAAATTATTCCTAACTTAACTGCCCCTCAAAACAATCACTCAATCCTCACTCTCCAATCTTCAGTAAATCATCCCGCAAAATGATCTCTTCACCCCCACAAAAGTATTCACAACTTAAGTGTTTTTCATGCTTTTACTTGGGTACCACATCTTTGGGACTACCTGATTTTTTGAAACAACTAATCAAATAAGCACTTTCTATTTCTAGCCTATCCTCAACAAGAATAAACACATATGGACATTCGACTCTTTCTTTTTCTTTTCTGTTTTTTTTTTTTTTTCCTTTTTTTTTTTTAAATACGAAAATACCTATGAACACAACATAAAATTCTAGGAGAAGCTACTCTTTCTCAATTTCTGTGCCTATCAACCTATATTCCTTTCACTCTTCAATATTCCTATCAATTAACTCACTTTATCCCCAAAATTTTACACGAACTACCATCCAATCCTCCTCCCTCTTACACAATTAGTCCAAATAAGGCCAAAGGCTAAATCGAATGGTATTCGGCTTGTAATGTAGGCCTATCAAATGAAAAGCTAAAAGCACAAGTGGGCTAAGGACAATTTTTAAAATTTTGGTAAAAAAGGATAACATTGTTAAAGCTAAAAAATAGGCTATAAATCAAGAAATGTCTAAGATCATCTTATAAGCCATAACATGTACTGACACATTCATGATAGAGATTCAAGGCAAGTTCTATAGACAATTACATATAACTAATGAAAATCACACCGAAAGAATATACAAATTACTCCAAAGTTGGGTCTACAAGAATGGGCTCAAAACCTCACAAGGCAATATATGATCAAAAGTTTTAACCCAAGCTCAATTTCATCTCAATCACTTATCATGCTCTATTATATGCCAATTTTTCAAAATTTTAACAGAAATCATCTCATCATTAACTCCTCGGCATCTTTTCATTTCCCTATTTTATTTTGTCGTCCCAAACAAGCATCAACCAGACCACAACTAGGTTTCCTTTTACTGACTGAATCCTAGACTCAATCAAAATATAAGATAATATGTAAAAGCAGTAACTACTAAAACTGAATGCAAAACTAAAATAAAATACTCAAATGAACTAAACATGACTTAGAAACAACTAATGGGCTCACAGGCCGTTTACACAGTTAATCAGACAAGAACAAAAACAACTAGCAACTAGTAAAAAGCATAAATATAGGAAAATAAAGCTCAAAAGTGGCAAAGACGTCCCACTTACACCCCCTCCCCCAAGCTTGGTTGAAAATCAATGTTTGTGGGGAAAAAAGTGGTACTCCTTGGTGCTTACTCACAATGCTACTACTGAGGCGGTGGTGGAGGTGGGCGACCCCCATGGCCCCAATAGGGCTGCATCTGCTGCCATTTCTCCTCTTGCTGCTGCTGCCATTCATTCTGTTGCCTTTGCCAGGCTTCACACTGGTCATGTTAGTCCCTATGTACCAATAAGAAATGATGATGAACACATAAAAACATGAATAACAATAAAATCAAAAAATTAATGCAAAATATGATAAACGACGGGTTGCCTCCTGACAAGCGCCTATGTTTTACGTTGGTGGCTCGACCGATTCTATGCTCAATTGCTTGGATGGTCCTCGACTTTCTCATGTTCCTCGGGAGACCGTTGAAATTCTTCGAAGTAAGGTTTGAGCAGATGCCCATTCACCTTAAAATATTTTCCTCGTCTTTTCGCTCTTAATTTTCACTGTGCCATGAGAAAAGACATTAATAACAACAAACGGGCCTTTTCAACGGGAACGCAACTTACCTGGAAATAACTTGAATCGAGAATGGTGGAGCTGCAATTTTTCACCAAGCACAAAATTTTTCCGTATTATTCTAGCATCATGGACAACTTTCGTCTTTTCCTTTTAACTTAGTGCACTCTCAGGGAATTCCCTCGTATCATAAATGTTAAATTTTACAGTTCGTCCATCGAATTCCATTGTGAGAGTACCCTCATCAAAATCTATCTTTGTTTGAGAGCAGTTCACGAACGGCCTTCCTAACAAAATAGGTATGGACTGGGACGAGTCACCATGCATATCGAGCACATAAAAGTCTGCGGGAAACACCAATTCTCCTACCTCAACTAGAACATCTTCTATGACCCTATCAGGGTATGAGTTACTACGGTCAGCTAATTGTATAACTACTCTTGTTTCCTTTAATGGCCCTAATTTCAAGGAATGAAAAATAGAATGGGGCATGATATTTATGGATGCATCTAATTCTAACATGGCCCACTCAATGTTTCGATTACCTATCTTACAAGGCATAACAAACATACCTGGGTCCTTACATTTTGGAGGGATCTTCTTTCAGAAGATAGTTGAACATTTTCACCCATGATCACTTTCTCATCTCCCTTCAGCTTGTGCTTGTTGGTGCATAGTTCTTTGAGGAATTTGGCATATCCTGGAATTTGCTTGATTACGTCGATTAGTGGAATGTTTATCTAGACCTTTTGAAATACCTCCTAGATCTCCTTTTCCTTATTATCCTTCATCGTCTTTGCAATTTGACATGAGAATGTTAGTGGATGAGTCGGAACAAGGGCCAAAGCCTGAACTTTATTCGAGGTAGGGGTCGCGGCCTGACTTGTCAGGGCTATCTGGGCTTCCTAGACGACTTTGGTGGCAGCCGCGAATATGTGTCGCAGTCGTGTCTTGTTCTTCGATTTTCCTTCAATTTTCTCTTCCAAAACTTGTCCGGGCTTCTTAGGCTCTCCAAGCTGATTTCCACTCCTTAGTGTAATGGTACTTACGTTCCTTGGATTAAATTCCACCTGAGCTGGTAACTTTCTACTTTTTATATTCTCTAATCGGCTCACGGTAGTAGCTAACTGGCTCACTTGAGTCTCGAGGTTCTTAATACTTGACCGTGTCTCCTTCTGAAATTGGACAATATTTGTTGCCAAGGTCTTCACAATATTTTCCAAGGACGGACTGGGAGCTTGCTCAGTCGGTTGCTTTATGTAGTACATACCTCTTTGTTGTGGAGGTCGATTTTGCTCTCCCAACTGTGCCTGCTGATTCCTATATCTAAAGTTGGGATGATCCCGGCATCCTGGATTGTATGATTGGGAATACGGATTATGCCTTCTTCGTTGAGAATTTCTTGTATCAACTGCGTTAGCATGTGCTTCAATCTCATTCCCCAGAATCTCGTAATTGTCTGTGGTGTGGTCCGTGGTATCACAAATACGGCATGGCCTGACGGACTGGCTACCCCCTGTAGCAACCTTATTTACCAAAGTAGTTAGCTTTTAAAGTTTCTCTTCAAGGGACGAACCTCTCACCTCTCTTACCATTCTCATCGATGAATCCCTACACACGAATTGCTGCGAGTTCGCTGCCATCTTCGATATGAGTTCCTTAGCTATAGTTGGGGTCTTATCCACTAATGCTCCCCCGCTAGCTGAATCAATCAGATTCTGATTCGACAATAATAGTCCTTCATAGAAGTACTGGATCAACAGTTGATCAGTTATTTGATGCTTCAGAAAACTTACCACTAATTTCTTAAAACGTTCCCAATACCCATACAAAGTCTCACCATACAATTGTCTAGCCCGACTTATCTCTTTCCTTATGTTCGTTGCTCTAGACGCTGGAAAGTACTTCTCCAGAAACTGAGTCTCCATTTCCTCCCATGTAGTGATTGATGTTGAAGGAAGATAATAGAGCCATTCTTTGAAAAATCCTTCTAGGAGAAGGGAAAGGCTCGTAGTTTGATTTGCTCTTTAGTGACCCTTGTGGGGTTCATACTCGCACACACAATGTGGAATTCCTTGAAATGTTTTTTAGGGTCTTCACATGAGAGTCCGTGGAATGAAGGCAAGAGGTGAATCAACCGGGATCTAAGCTTGAAAGTTGTGTCCTCTCCTAATTCAGGGAAGATGATAGAAAGAGATTGATAGGTGACACTAGTATTGGCCAATTCCTTCATGGTTCTTTCAAACGCCATGTTTTCTTGTTCGTTTTATGGTTCAGAGAAGTGTTTTCAGTAGCAAAAGGTAAGGCTTCAAGGTCCTCATGAGTTTCTCTCGCTTGCCTTCTCAAACTCAATCCCTTCGGGTTATCTCGGGGTCAAACAACAAATCTTTGTTCCCTTGAGAACGAGTGATCATTCACAGTTGCATAAAGATGAGAGAAAACAACAAGTGAGTAACAAATAATATGTGATGATCCACACAACGATAGAAGAAGCGACAATGACAATTAATCTCACACCGCTCCTCAGCAACGTAGTACACGTCTTCATGCGTACATTTTATGTCAAATTAAGTGTCATTTTATTGGACCATTTAACATGTTTGAGCTTGTTTCAGGACAATACAGGCAATATACAATTAAAAAAAAAGTCTCGAAGAAGTCTGGAACGAAGAACGAGCCAAGGATGAAACAAGAGGGAAGAAGTTTGAGCAAGAAGTCGTGCCCGCGACCATGAACGCGACCAATCCAGCAAAACCCAGCCAAAAATCCAAGTCATGGTTCACAGCTGCGACTGCCGTTCATGGCCTCGACCAGTCCAACAAACCAAAACCTAGTTAAGCAAAATAAATGGTTCGCGGCCGCTATCTGATACCCTGTTTTTAATCCTGAAATACATTTTGGCCATTTTTCAGCCACATACCTTCTCCTCTATATATGTAAGGTCAATTTCGAATTTTACCTAACCAAGCACCCATTTCTCACACATATTCGCCACCATTCACCATTGGAAGCAAGGAATTGGAAGAGGGTTGAAGATCAAGATCATCAACTCAATCTTTTAGTTCATTCTATCTTATTTTAATGTTTTCTTTGATTTTCATTTGTTTTATCTTTGTAATAATTGATATGAGTGGCTAGCACTCTAATTTCAACCCTCGATCATTAGTTGAACCTTGGATTTAGGATGTTTATGTAATTATTACGGTTATTAACCGATTGGATTATGTTTTGGAATGTTCTATGTTATTTGGGATTGTTGATTCACACTTATGAATTGAATTGTGGTTTGGTCACCCATTTGGATATTTGTTTGTGTGTTGCTAGAATTGGGTTTGTAATCCGTAATTGTTATGAATCCGATTCCCATGTAGTGAGTAATAGATTTAATCTATTGGGGATAACATAAACTTCGACCACTAAAACCGAGCTTGTGAGTTTTATGTCGTATCTACTCTGTTGTCTTGATTCTTAATGCATTTAATTGTTGATTCTTAGAGAGCTTGTTCTAGGAATTGATAAGTTGAGTAGGATTAATTGAAGAGCTTTTTTTTATTAATTATACTTAAGAAACAACAAGGTTAATAGAGCTTGTTTTTAATCTTGGATTAGGAACTCTAAGGCTAAAACAATCGGGATTAACATCAATTATATAGATTATCCGGGCCAAGGGGATACTCTATCTAGGGTTGAATCTTTTTATTATAAAACCAAAAATCATTCTCTTATCTTTGTTTGCTTGAATTGTCAATTTGCTAAGTACTTTTAGAGTAATTGTTATTTGAGTTGCGTAATATAAATTTAGGTATTAGCCATGATTCCATCAAAACATCCCCCCTCCCCCCCCCCCCCACTTCTTTATTGTTTACTAGCTTATTTATATTATATTGTTTGATCAAAATAGTTTAATACATAAAGCAAAATTGTTCGACCGTTCCTCGTGGGATCAACCCTTATTTACCACTCTACTAGTTAGAGTAGTAGATCAAGGATAAGTGCGTGCTTCCTACCAAATTTTGCCGCCGTTGCCGGGGAGCAGTGTTAGAACGGTTTTGCTTTTAGTGTTAAGCACTATTCTTATCATTCTAGTTAAGTGTTTTTGTTACGTTTGTTATTTTAACAATCAATTGCTATTGTTTTTGCCTTGATACAGTGGATGTTCACACGTGCTCAAGGCACAAGGAGCTATTGTTTGAACCTGATATAGTTCTTCGAGAACGAGTTTTGAGGAGGCAAGCAAGAGAAATTGAGCAATTTTGTGGAGAATTTGAAGGACTAAATCTTGACCCCGAGGAAGAACTGAGAGAAGAAATAGAGAATGAAAGGGCAACTGAGAGGACCATGAAGGAGCTAGCAAACACAGGGGTCACACACCAACCCCTATGTATTACCTTCCCCGAGTTTGAACATGAAACGATTTTTGAATTGAAGTCGGGTCTTATACACTTGCTACCATATTTCCACGGTCTTACGGGAGAAGACCCACATAAGCATCTCAAGGAGTTTCATATTGTATGTTCAAGTATGAAGCCTACAAAGGTGACGGAGAAGCAAATAAAGTTAAGGGCATTCCCTTTTTCTTTGAAAGATCTTGCCAAAGATTGGCTATACTACCTCCCACCGGCTTCTATTACAACGTGGGAACAAATGGAGAGACAATTCCTTCAGAACTATTTTCTGGCCTCTCGAGCCACAAATATTCAGAAGCAAATCAGTCATATTCGACTATGCCAAGGAGAGACACTATACGAATATTGGTAAAGGTTTAATAAGTAAGTTGCTGGTTGCCCACAGCACCAGATCACTGATCAACTTCTTATACAGTATTTCTGTGAAGGTCTGTCCTTGACTGACCAGAACATGATCGACTCGGCAAGTGGAGGAGCATTGGTTGACAAGACTCCAACAGCCGCTCGTCGTTAATTTCCAAGATTGCTGCAAATACCCAACAATTTAGTTATCGTGAGCCAACAAGGACGGTTAGGGAGGTACATGATTCGACCATTGATGACAAATTGGAGCAGCTTACTAATTTGGTCAAAAGGGTAGCCTCGGGCAATACTCAAACCCAAATGCCATGTAGGATTTGTCAAACCACCGCACATAATACCGACACATGCCCAATCTTGGATGAAGAAATCGAAGCTCACGCAAACGCCGTTGGCAACTTCAACGGGGCAAGGATGTATGACCCTTATTCTCAAAGTTACAATCGGTATGGTAACCAAGGTGGCCAACAAAGTGACCAAAGACAAGGTCAAGTTCCTCAACCGCGAGGGATGTACCAATAACAGCAATCGATAGAATCGTCATCTGGTCCATCATTAGAAGACATTGTGAAGAGCCTAACAACCAACATAGTCCAGTTTTAGAAGGAAACTCAATCGAGCATCAAGAACCTTGAAACACAAGTGAGCCAACTTGCAGCCTCAGTGTCTCGACTTGAAAGTGCAAACAGTGGAAAACTACCGGCTCAACTGAAAATCAACCCTAAAAATGTCAGTGTCATCACCCTCAGAAGCAGAGTGATGCTTGGAGAGCTTAACAAGCCCGGGCATCCTTCGGAGAATGGAATTCAAGTGGAAGTTGAAGCAAAAACTGAAGTGGAGGGTTGTTTTGATGGACCCCTCGCACCCGCAAATCTAAGTAGCGCCTACGACCATGTCAGTGAAAATCTACCTCCCGCTACGTCTGACTCGTCGCGACCATGACCTCTAGTAGCGGCCACGACCCCTGCTGCCCAGAAATTTGAAGTTCCACCTCCTATCCCAACTCAACCACTCCCGTTTCCAAGCCGAGTCGTAAAACCAGTGGATAAGAACATAGGTAAGGAGATGCTAGAAGTGTTTCGGAAGGTGGAGATAAACATCCCCTTGATTGATGCCACAAAGCAAATCCCGAGGTATGCTAAGTTCCTCAAGGACTTGTGCACTAACAAGAGGAAGCTAAAGGGCACCGAAAAATTCATCATGGGAGAGAGTGTCTCAGCTATCTTCCAAAAGAAGATCCCTCCGAAGTGTAAAGATTCTGGAATATTCGCAATCCCATGTAAGATAGGTTACTGTAAGATTGAATGTGCAATGCTCAATTTAGGAGCTTCAATCAACGTTATGCCACGCTCAAATTTTTCATTCTTTGAATTTGGAGCCACTCAAGAAAACACGAGTTGTCATTCAACTAGCCGATTGAAGCACTTCATACCCCAATGGAGTGATTGAAGACATGCTAGTTGAAGTTGATAACTTAGTGTTTCCAGTTAATTTCTATGTTTTGGAGATGCAAGGCGATTTATCAATCTCCACGCCTATGTTATTGGAGAGGCCATTTCTAAACACCTCCCTAACTAAGATAGACGTTCGTGAAGACACACTCATGATGGAGTTTGATGGAAGAATCGTGCAATTTAATATTTTTTATGCCAAGCAGTTTCCCGAAGATTTCTATCCTGTTTTTTCTCATGATGTTGTTAACCCTCCTATTGAGAAAGAGTTTAAGATAAATTGCAGAAATAGGTTGAATATTTTCACATCTTTGAGGCATCATACAGAGGAAGGTGAGAAGCTACATAAAGTAAAGTGCGTGAACTGGTCCAGTCCAATATGGAAACCACCTCGGACCAGACACTAAAGGGAAAGAGCTTCCGTCGAGCCAATTATGTTAAACAAAGGCGCTTATCAGGAGGCAACCCGACGTTTATTGCTTCCGTGTATTAAATTTCATAGTTCAAATTTTTTTCACTGGATATTCCTAATGTGTCTTAGTGTTTTTATTTTACATGTGTAGGGATTAAAGACCACAACTAAACTACCCTTTCAATGAAAGAAGATAGCACAAAATGGGGGTGAGGAAGGCAAAAAACAGGGCCTGATTTTGTGCACAAAGTGACGCTCGGAGACAAAGTCACGATCGCGAACCATTTTTGACCCACAGTTTCGAAGGATGGTTCGTGGCAGCGAATACCAGTAGCGCCCGCGACTCAAAGAGGAGGCATCAACTTCTAACAACATCTCGCACTCGTGACTAGAATTCGCAGCCGCAACTACAGAAGCAAGGGTCCCCTCCGAATAGCTGCTCGCGGCCATGAACTTATGTCGCGCCCGCGACACTTTTCGCAGATTTAATCCAGACTCACGAAACAGAAGGTCATTCTTTCCCCCCCTTTCTTCGGATCCTTACGAGAAACACACATAAATCCCCCAAAACTCCTCGATTTCTCACTTCTAAAACTCATTTAAACACACACCACTTACTACCCACTCTATTGCACATAAATTCAGCTGATTAATTTTGGATTTGGAGCACAAATTCTAGTCGGGTCAAAGGGCGCGAAAATCACCAATTCAAAATTCTTCATTAAGCTCGACTGGTAAGTACAACTATTTCCCTCTTTTGATCCATTATTTAGATTGAGGGTTAATTTTATGTTTCTTTGCATTTTTATTGAAATTGGTTATACATACATTTAATTGTATTGATTTTTTTACCAATTGATATGTTTTTACGCATTCGAATGATGAAACTTGTTTCGATAGTTCGTATAATTGCTTGTTGATTGAGTGGGTAAGTTATTTGAGTAAAGATTTGTGAGTTTCAAAATGGAAATTTCATTGTGGCAATTCATCGAACATGTGATATGCGTTAGATTTTATGCCTAAGTTAGCTAATTTTGACTATTTTTATCTAGTTTTTTAGTTCAATTGTTGATATTATCATGATGTATAACCTCAATTGATTTTGAAATGGTTGTCATTGCATAGTTGACACACTTTGACTTGTTTTGTTGGACATATAGTCGAATTTTAGGAATACTTAGGTATTTCAAGTGTGAATTCTAATTCGTTGTATTGCCACTGGTTTTAAAGATTGGGTGTGTTGATTGTAGGATTAAATGGCACCTCCGAAAACCACCAAAAGCAAGCACAAGGGGAAGGGCAAGGCACCCGTACAAGAGCCCAAAATCGAGCCACCTCAAGTCCCGGCATCTACCCTCCCTCATGTTGAGTTGGGCATTCAATATTGTATTAGAGAACCCCACACATCAGGACCGGTTCACTAAGCTCTTTTTCCGACCCATCATGCCAACCCGGTATGACCAGAATGACATCCTTGAGGCCATGGGCATCCTCAAAATTTTGAATACCCTGTTGACTCGGGTAGGCCTCCGAAAATTTATGGAACGAAGCCTACCTACAAGTGTCTTGTGTGGGAGTTTTCAACACACTAGAAGTTCGGTCCGACTCCACCAAGTGTGGCGCCAAACCATACAGCATCACGTTTCAGTTGATGGGCACTACAATGACCTTCAGGATGAGGGAATTGGCCGCCATATATGGATTCCCCGAGTGCATTTCCTCCTCCGATGCAGCTGAGGCCCAGGCCTTTGATTTCCGGAATTTTTGGGGGCAAACCACTCCTGCTCCCGGTCTAGTCAAGCCTCAGGTTTTCTTGGCTAAGAATTCGAAGGTGACCTGGATTCAGAATCCAGTGGTCAAGTACATCCAGCGGCTTCTTACACTAACATTATTTGGAAGAACATAAATAGAAGCCTGCCATGTCAACGAATTGGACGTATTATGTAATATACTAAGAGGCATTCCGATGCATTACGAAGACATTCGTGTTGCTCAGTTTGAGAGGGTAATGACTCGCCAGCATGAGCACATATTTGTTGGGGGCCTAATCACCCACATTGCCGAACACCTTGGTATTCCACTGACAGACTTGCCTCCAGTATCCATGTCTTATAATCTCACCTGGGAGGACATGGAGAATATGCACACTATCGCATTAGGTTATATAGATGGGATACCCTAGAGTCGAGAGACAACATGGTGCCCTATGTCATCCAAAACAGGGGCATGTTCTTCCGGTTGCCCGACCCACAGTTGACACAAATTATCGACCTTCGGAGCCCTGAAAACCTGAGTATGAGCCCTACAACTTCTAGGGATCCGGATGCCACAGAGCTAAGAAAGTACTAAATGGGAACGGGTCTGGTACCCGAGGAAGAAGGAGAGAAAACAGAAGCAGAGGTAGGAAGTAGCAGACAGAAGAGCAGACCACAGAAGAAGAGGCCCACTGTAGCTATCTAATCCCAATGGGACATCTAGACGGATGTGGATAACCAATTCACTTCAGTGAAGGACTGCCTCACTTCCATCGAGAAGTAGCAACAGACCATTCTTGATTCTTTAGCGACTGGGAGTAAGACAAAGGACACCCATCGAGCCCAAATGGAGACCTTCATGGCACAAATGCTTTCACATTAGGGCCTTGGCAACCCTCAACATCCACCACCACAGTAGCCTCTGTGAGTCAGAGCCCCAAGTCGTCCTGCTTTCTTTCCCACAAACTTTGGTTTGAAACCAAAGTTTGTGGGAAGGGGGTGGTAGTAGATGTCTTGACCGCTCGGTGTTTCATTTCCGTTTTTTTCATTTGCTACTTTGTTGCTTCTATTCCTTTTGATTTGATTTGCCTTGGATGTTGGCCTGTGTGCTCTTGTGATAGTGAATTTGGATGGTGGATTTGAAATAATTGTTTATTTTTTGGATTGGCCTATGTGCCCTTTCTTATGCTTTGATTGGTTAGTTGGATGTTTTAGCCTAATGATTTTGGTTGTGATTAGTCCTTGTACACTTTAGTTGTTTTTATTTCATAGTTAGTAGTGTCTAGTTTAATTGTTTAGTTTATCTTGTTAACTCGAACCAATTGGTAGTGTTGATTGATTGCCTCTTGTAGAGCACCAATTCGTACCCCTTTCTTTCCCACAAATTTTGGTTTTTCAATCAAGTTTGGGGAAGGGGGTGGTAGATGTACGGATTGGCCGCTCTCGATCTTGTTTTAGATGGATAAGTGATGGGGATTGATAATTGGAGAATAGTTAATGATAGAACTTCAGTCGGGGGCATGAGAGGTGGTGGTATAGTGATAGGTAATTGAGGTGAAATTGAGCTTGTACTCCAAACTTTTGATCAGGAAAATTTTGCCTTGTGAGTCTCTGAGCTTCATTTGTACTCCCAATTTTGGAGATACTTATACCTTCTTTCGGTGTGTATTTCATTGATTGCATGTGATTTGTCTCTAGAACTTGCCTTGATTCTCTATTTTGAATAAGTCGGTACATTGTGTGAATTAGAAAATGATCTTAGGAAATTCTTGACTTTTAGCCTATTTGTAAACTTGAAAATGTTACACCTTTTCACCAAAAATTGGAAAATTGACCCTAGTTAGCCCCTTGAGCTTTTAGCTTTTCTTTTGATAGCTCAACTATACAAGTCGAGTACCTTTTGATTTAGCCTTTGACCCTAATTGGACTATTTGAGTATGAGGGAGGCGGTTGGAAGGTAGTGGGGTAAAATTTGGGATTAAAAAGGTAAAACTATTGGGAATATTGAAGGGTGAAGAGAATTGAAATAATAGGCAAAGAATTGGGAAAACTAGTCTCCCCTAATTTGTAGTAGTTGAAAAAAAAAATGAAAATTTCGAAAATCAGGAAAGGGAAGAAAAAGTCGGATATATATATTTAGTTCATTGCTTTTTGACCAATGTTCTCAAAGTTGAAAAATTCAAAAGATATACATCCAAGGGAGAATTAAAAAAGAAGCATTTAGGTTGTGAGTTTGTAGTAGGGTGAGGAAATCAATTTAGGGATTGGTTTAGTAGGGAAGTGAGAGAGTGAGGAAGAGCGAATGTTTTTTGAGTGGTGATTGAGAGTAGCTAACTCAATTATTCCGAGAATTAGTCACTTGTGCCCATATCTATCCCACCTTACCGCAAGCCAACATGACAAACAAAAATAAGATATTTTTTATTCTTTGTCACATGTGTCGAGTATGAATTCGAATTTAGAAGATTGCAAGCATATGGTAGTCACTGCATGCATTTCAATGTGAGCGAAAAACACTACCCACTTGATACACTTGAGTCGAGAAATACACTCACTCTGTGAGGATCTTTTGTTGAGGATTTTTAAGTCTCAAAAGTAGTTGAAGTTGTTATATCATATATGCTCATCTTATCACGATTGCCTTGCTTTTGAAAATTTTATCTAAAACTGAATTCGACACTTTAAATCTTCCCTAACGTGTGCCCTATTCTTCTTTTTTCTTTATTTCAATATGTTCGGGATGGATAGAGGTTTAAGTTTGGGGAGATTTGGTACACGTGTTCATGCATGCATTTTAGGTCGACTTAAGTGTCGTTTTATTGACATTTGCATGCATATTTAATCGTGTATCGTTCATATTTGTATTATTGGACCATTTAATGTGTTTGAGCTTGTTTCAGGACAATACAGGCAATATAGGACCAAAAACAAGTCTCGAAGAAGTCCGAAATAAAGAACGAGCCAAGGATGAAACAAGAGGGAAGAGGTTCGAGCGAGAAGTCGCGCCCGCGACTTATGATCGGGACTGAAACAATCTAGAGAAACCCAGCCAAAAATCCAAGTCATGGTTCATGGCTACGACCGCAGTTCGTAGCCTCGACCAGTCTAGTGAACCAAAACTTGGCTTAAGCAAAATAAATGGTTCATGGCCGCGATCCAATACCCTGTTTTTAATCCTGAAACGTTTTCGGCCATTTTTCAGCCCAACATCTTCTCCTCTATATATAAGGTCAATTTCGAATTTAACCTAACCAAGCACCCATTTCTCACACATATTCAACCACCATTCACCATAGGAAGCAAGGAATTGGAAGATGGTTGAATATCAAGATCATCAACTCAATCTTTTGGTTCATTCTATCTTATTTTAGTGTCTTCTTTAATTTTTACTTGTTTATCTTTGTAATAGTTGATATGAGTGGCTAGCACTCTAATTTTAGCCCTTGATCATTAGTTGAATCTTGGATTTAGGATGTTTATGTAATTCTTATGGTTATTAATCGATTGAATTATGTTTTAGAATGTCCTATGTTATTTGGGATTGTTGATTCACACTTATGAATTGAATTGTGGTTTGATCACCCATTTGAATATTTGTTTGTGTGTTGCTAGAATTGGGTTTGTAATCCGTAATAGTTATGAATCCAATTCCCATGTAGTGAATAATGGATTTATTCTATTGGGGATAACATAGAGTTCGACCACTAAAACCGAGCTACTGAGTTTTATGTCGTATCTACTCTGTTGTCTTGATTCTTAATGTATTTAACTATTTATTCTTACAGAGCTTGTTCTAGGAATTGATAAGTTGAGTAGGATTAATTGAAGAGCTTGTTTTGATTAATTATACTTAAGAGACAACAAGGTTAATAGAACTTGTTATTAATCTTGGAGTAGAGATTCTAAAGTTAAAATCAATTGGGTACTAACATCAATTATATAGATTATCTGGGCCAAGGGGATACTCAATCAAGGGTTGAATCCTTTTATCATTTATAAAATCAAAAATCATTCTCTTACATTATTTACTTGAATTGTCAATTTGGTAAGTACTTTTAGAGTAATTGTTATTTGAGTTGCTTAATATAAATTTAGGAATTAGTTATGATTCCATCAAAACTCCCTCCCCCCCCCCCCCCCCAATTCTTTATTGTTTACTAGCTTATTTATATTATATTGCTTGTATCATAATAGTTTAATACATAAAGTAAAATTATTCGACCGTTCCTCGTGGTATCGATCCTTATTTACCACTCTACTAGTAAGAGTAGTAGATCAAGGATAAGTGTGTGTGTGTGTGTGTGTGTATATATATATATAAATTAATATTTGGTAAGGTGAACGACGCGCGTCCTACCACAACGGCACCAAATTTGACAGCCATTGTCGAGGTGCAATCAAATCAATATTTCCTAGCTTTTCTCTTCTAACTTGTAAAAGTGGTAAGTCAGAGTCGAACACACAGAGAGCAAGAAGATTTAAAGTGCTTTTATATATTAACCTAACAATAATAGTGTGTGTGTGTGTGTGTGTGTATATATCTATATATGTATATATGGAGGGGGGATTTGATTTGATTTGAATAACTAATTTAACTAAACGTAAGAAATAAACAATAAGCATAAGGAGTAATTTAATATTCAAATATGATAAATCCCAGCCCTTGATCTAGTATCCCCCTAATTCGAATTATCTTCGTAATTAATGCAATTGTCCACCAGCTTAGTTCTGAAACTCCTATCCCAAAGATTAACAACAAACTCTGCTAACCTAAGTTACCCCTTAAGTTTAACTAACGAAAACAAATTCTTTGATTAGTATATTTACTTGAGTGATTTTAGAATAAACTCTCTATACTTCATTAACTAAACACATAGAGTATTAAGGTAAGGGAATAGACACGATATTATACTCACAAGATCGGTACAAGTGCCCATGAATTATGTTATCCTAGTGATTAATTTCACTATTTGCTACTAGTGGACATAAGTCATAATGATTACGTATTGCAATAATGTCCTACCAATAATTATGTGATTAGATACTTAGGCATCAATCCAAACAACAACTCACATAAGAAATGATATAAATACGAATAGCATAAAATGTTTCTAAACATAATTTATTGAATAATTACCGTAAGAATTACAGACTCATCAAACTAGGGTTCAACATCGATTAAAGACTGAAAATAAACAACTAGCCACTCATGAATATAACTTCAAACACAATTGTATTGTTAAACATTAAACTAAAAACACTCTGTAAAGGTAAGCCAAAAACTGTCGAATCTGGATTGCTCGTCTTCTCCAGAAATCCTCCCAAAATCCAAGTTCCAAGTCGAATTTTCGGGCTTTGGAACTCTTATTTATAGATGGAATCGAATTGGGGTTGAATAGGGCTTCAAAAAAGAATTCTTCACGCCCAAGGATTCAAAACCGACTTAAGTTTCACGACTGTAAAGGGATGTCGTGGCCGTGTCCATTGTCGGCAAACCTTCTTTAAACAACCTGTTTTATCGTGGCCCCGAAGGTAGTTCGCGGCCCCGAAGGTAGGTCGCGGCTGTAGAAACTTCACAGGGCTTTTCAGCTCTTTCTAGCATGCTTTTTCGCGGCCGTGACTGGCTTTTTCACCCTTGGCTCGATTTTTCTTTGTTTTGGACTCTCCGAGACTCGTTTCCTCATCTATCCTTATTTAAATGCAACTTATTGGCCTTAAATCACCTGAATATATCTAAAATAAGTCCACAAACATCAAACAACCCAATAATACGAATATAAGCCATTCAAGATCGATTATGCATGCAAATGCCATTAAATGAACATCTAAATCAACCTAATATGCATGCATAAACACGTGTACTAGCCAAACAAAAAAAATCCTACTTCCAGAGCCATAATTAAGAAAATTTACCCAGCAATAGTTCACCGTTTATGCTTCTTCTAGTAATGCTCTGTGAATTGCTGCTTGGCATGGTTTTTACCTCTGTGTCTTGCTATGTCTTCATATCTCAGATCACTATTGTTCTCACTGTACCTCCACCATTTGATGTACATATTATGTTCGAAGTTCCTATACCCAAGCTACACCTCAGGAGTAAGATCTTCCATCAGCCACCCATTCAACAAAAGGGGAGATCTTGTATCTTTCCCACTTCAAGACTTTAAGTTCAATCTGGAATGGAAGTATTCCTGCGTGTAATTGTTCTCCATATTTCTTATCTTGTCTTTAGTGGAACCGTCGACATTCTTGTACGCGCCATCGCTCAATAGGTACTCAAAGTATCTGAGAACTTCAGTCATCCTCCAACAATAAATTTTCTCTTCTATAGGATTTCTCTCTATTGGAATTTCATAAGCATGAAGTTCATCTAGTTGCTCATATGTGCAGTCATGCAGCAACCATCCTTCATACTTAGAGAGGATTGATAGATTGGGAGGGGCATCTGCTTTCTTGCGCTTGAGGTGGCAGGCTGCTTTCTGTGAACATGGGGATCATAAACTATCCCTGTAGCAAGATAGATCTTGTGGAGTTCAGCTTCTTCCTTTTCAAGCATATGGCGTACTCTCTCTTCTAAATCCTACAAAGATCTTTCAAACTCTTGTTGTTCGCGAGTTTTCCATTTTTGTGCTCGCGTTGTAGATTCCTATTCTTGTCTTCTTTTAGCAGCAATGAACATCTCCTACTGTTCTTTTTGCTCTCTCTTAACACGTCTTGGCTTTACCTCTTCTTCCCCCTTTTTGGCATCATCAAGATTGATCCCAATATATGCTTCTAGTATGCGCAAAATACTGACCAAAATTAATATGTCCTGAGCTTTCTCTTGCCCCCGTAAGGAAAATATGTGCTTCTAGTATGCACAAAATACCGACCAAAATTAATATGTCCTGAGCTTTCTCTTGCCTCAGTAGCGAAAATTCATCTTGTAAGGACCTTAATCCATCCTTCTGCTCTTTCAGCCTGTCCTTCATGATGGATGTGAGGCTAGTAATTTGTCCATTTGTATAGCTATTAATTTCTTGTCAAGGTCCTCCATTCATTGTCTCTCAGTCCGTACTTCATTCACGAACTAGTAATTGAGGTCGCTCATGCTCTAGGAACCAAGGATACTGCTTTGCACACAGATCCAAGAGCCTTCAGTACCCCAGAAGCGTCATTTCTCATTGTTTTTTGTAGCTGCTATACCTTGAAAGCAATTTCTTGCAGCTTGCGATCAAATCTTTCTAACATTTCCTACATAGCAGCAGTTGTTGGTAGATTTAAATCTTCATTGCATTGCCTAATTTTTGCCAGAGTTTCATTTTCATGCTCAAGAGACTTCTCTGCTCATCTCTTTTGTCTTTTGGCTGTTGCCTACGCTATATCAAAAAGGTGCCTGAGTCGCTTTTGTGAATGGAATTCTTTAGGAGATGATTGATTACTCCCTCGAATATCCATGTCATCATCAGACTGTCAGTTGGGGTTCTTGGTGTTGGAGCTTGTGGTCTCCTTATCTCTTCCACATTTGATTTTCCAGCAGTCGCTTATTTTGTTTATCCATGAGATTTTCCAGTAGGCTCACCATCAGCAGTGGCCTTCTTATGTTGATGTGTGAACTTAACTATCTGTCATTGCCCCTCAACTAGTGTCACTTGCTGGCTAGTAGTTTGAGTAGGCAACTCAATTCTACTCTAGCACTTTGTTCAGTACCCTTTGGCTGAGGCACTGCATCTTCTACTGATCCTGCATCAGTACAGGTAGCATCTGCTTGCTCCAAATCCAAATCTCCTCATGTGGCCACAATAGCTGCTTCATTTGTCAAGCTTGCTTCAATACAGACTACATCAGCCTTCTCCTTTACCACTACCTCTTCCATTTCTTGTTCTACAGTTATAGCCTTAAACTTTTCTACTATATCCTTCAAAGTAGTTGGTGCTTTGTCACTAAGCCTGACAGAAATAGCATCAACAGGTGGATCATTTTCCATATCCTCACCTCCAACAGATAGTCTTTCTTCTCATCTGCATCGCTTTAAGTTGTAAGTGTACAACCTTACCCTATTGGAGCGCCATCTTTAGCACCTCTTAATTTCCTCCTCCAGCAGCTTCTCAATGAGCTTATCTTCTTCATGTTGCTAGGGAGAGGCACCAAGTATTTGTTCATCACCCACTGCACACGGTTCATCTCCTACTTCATGAGGTTTGACCTCTGCCAGTGAAGTGTGTTGGGGGCTACCTACTAGGTTTTCTGCTTGAACTAGTGACTCGCCAACCTAATTCAAAGCATATGCTGCTTCTTCTTCTTGGTTTGTAGAAGTAGCAGTGGGTGTGTTCTGGCTAAGAAGTATGATAGAGAAAACAAAATTAAGGATCAAGAGTTGATATCTTTTGCTCCTGCATTATGTGGACTGACTCAGAATCCGGAGATGGTGATAGTGGTGGTAAGGTTGCTACTTCAGGCTCATCAAAGATTTGCCTAACAGTGTTGGACTTGAAATAAGCTTTCACCAACCTCCTTGGTTTCTTCTGTAAGGCCTCCTCTTTAGCACTGTTCTTTTCCTCTTACTCTTCTGCAACGACACTAGAAGAAATGATTGATTCCTTTACATATTTCAACCATTGAGATCTATTCTCGAAAAGGGGTTTCAGAACCATCATCTTCCGCTTCATTACAATAGCGGTGCGGGCATAGGTGACCCTTCCATCTTCTTTGTCCCTCGCTTGGTACCTTCCCCTGTAGCACTTATCTACTTGCCCTTTCCAAGTTCCACACCTCAAACAATCCCGACATCGAGACGGTACAAAACATAGTTGAGCACAATTCCATAGCTCTTTTGGCCCTTCGTCTTCATGATCTCCTCTACTAGACGAGTGAAGAGGAACAGTAGCCAGCTCATTGGCTCCGCTATCCACAGAGCAATCATTATTCGGAATAAGACTAGTGTACTTATCATAACTCCTAGTCTTGCATTATATACTCCGACTACATATATCATGCAAAAAACCAAACTTGGGAATGAAAGTGACCTTAGTGCAGGATTCATGCACATTTACTACTTGTTGTTTATCTGTGAACACCTTCCAGCATTCAAGTAGTAGATCTCCACCAAAGATCTTCAGTTGTGCTAGAGTCAATCCTTCCTCCAACATAGAATAGATCTTGTGATTACTGAAGGAGTGATCTCAACAATATTTTCTTCCAATGGTGCATATGATGGTGGTTGTTTCACCCCTAGAATTGCGAGTGATCCTTAGAGCTTTTTAGAACTTATCCACCAATTGCTCGAAATATCTTGGTGTGTGGGTACCAAGAAAGAAGGTCAAATGACTCGTAAATAATTTTCGGTATATCGCCTCAATCAGCTGAGATCCTTTATTTCTCTCTTGCCATCCGTATCCCTAGATACTCGAGAGAAGCTAGTCTTTCTTCGATAAAGTAAGACTTTTTAGTTGGAGTGGATTTCAAAGACTCCATTTTTACTTTGTTCAAAACGAAGAACCTTTGAAGAACTGAGTTTGGTTGGATCTTTTATGGTGTTTTTTCGAAAAGCTGTAATCAGAAGTATTTTCCCACTTTCTAAGTTTAGGTATATATAACATGTCACTATAGATAATCAGGAACAACTCTTGGTTCACTTGACAAGAAATCCGTGTGATTTGAACGGTTTAGGTTCATTTTTGGAAAAATAAATTTGAATTATATTAGTGGGTGCATTGGTCAAATACAAATCGTCATAATTACCTCTATAAAAGGCAATAGTTTCGGCTTAGTAAATGACATGTGCATTAAATGTGGGGAAAGATTTATTTGGATAAGAAAGAAATGTTTCCCGCTTTAAAAATTGGAAAGTTTTTAAGGTTCAGCACACTAAATGCTACAAGGATTTATTAATGTTGTAGCAAATAGCGGAGTTAGCTTTAAATGTTGTAGACATAAAATAGTTCCAGCTTATGTGTAATAGTAAGGTTACATACCATAAGCTTCAATGAATCACCGTACCCAAATTTTTACCGCATACCGTATACCATACCGAAAAATTCAGTATAACAAAATTCATACTGATATCGTACAGAACATTTTGGTATACCAATAATCGCATACCGTATACCATACCGAGAAATTCGGTATAACAAAATTCATATTGATATCGTACCGAACATTTTGGTATACCAAAATTCGGTATGCCAAAATTTTAGTATGGCATTTGTTCCATACCGATACCGTAAAGAATACTCGGTATACTGAAACATATGTACGTTAGGTATTACCGTTTCATACCGATTTACCGAATCCTTTTTATACGAAATTGTCGAATGTATACCGAAATTACTGCTTTACTCGCCTTACATCAACAACTTTAATAACAATGATAATGTGATCGATCGATGATGTTTGCAACCAATGAAATATAACAATAATAATTAAAAGATAATCTACTACAAACATACCATAACATTGTAAGGATAAATGTGTTCCTTTGTGAATTTCAGCACATTTTCAGATTGAGTTTCATAGGAATAGTGTTCTCTCAATGGAAAGATAACTTTAGCATGCTTCTCCAAGCTTTCCACCCTTTCGGCATCCTATCAAACAAATAAATTCAGCAAGTTTAATTTGTAGAAACAAACATTTCCAAATTACATTTTCAAAGTTTTATATAAGATTTTCAAGCCATATTGACAACAGAAAACCCATATTATGCATCTCATTTATCCTAAGCTTCAATAACTGCTCCACAATGCTATCGAGTATATAAACAGTATTAACACAAGCAAGACCCAGTTTTTAGCTGAATTTAGTATCTGCAGATAAACAGATTCTACTACACATAAAACCACTAATAATCAACATTCATAACAAGACAACATTCAAGTACACAAAAAGACAATTTCAAAGGAAACGAGGCATAATTAACTCATAAATCTTAACAGACTAGGAAAAGAGTCACACAAAATAACATATAATCAAATCAATCACTCTTTGGATCATTGCACAATTAAATCATAAATACTAACACAATAAACTGCTATAAATTAACAAACATGGCCTATAAATCTTACCTCTAACTTAAATTGTAGGTGGGATCTAGCGCCTAATTGGGACTTAGGCGGGGTTAACCGGGATGTAGACGGGGTTAAGCGTGAAATAGTTGAAGAAAAAACATAAGTGGTCAATAATAGTTTAGTTCCTAGGTGGGACCTAATCAGAACTAGACAAAAACTTTTAAAACATAAATTATTTGAGGATTAACTACTTCTATTACAATATCTATATATATATGTTCTTATATCCATTAACAAGCCACTTCATTATCTAAGTTTAAAGGCACTTAATACATCAGTGGGTAGGATATATATGTATATATATATTCTTGAAAATCAGTTCACCACAACAACGACAAATTTTCTACACAATGGGAGGATCAACTTCTCATGGTACTGCACACCGCCATAGCCAATCATGTGCATGATAATCCCGGTTCTCAAAAAACATTAGTCACACACATCAAGAGATAGGTTATCAGTTTCTAATACAGAGAAAATGTAAGGACAGACACTCGAGGTAATCAACCTATTAGACACTTTGATAATTTAGCAAAAGTTGCATAACATTACAAATGAATCTAATTATCTATAAGTATTTCCATATTACAATGGCAAAAAGGGTACAAAAACACATTCGCACAATCCACTGACAATTCTGCACTTTTTTCTCTAGTAAAATCAAAGCCTAGAAATAAAATAAAACAGAAGCACAAGATCGCTAATCTATTTCTTGAAATGAAAAATGGTTCAAATTTTGCAAAAAATAGGAAATTAGTCTTGATGTACCTTCGCGGAGAGAAATTGGCGACCGGAGTATGAGGGTCGAAGATGGTGCGGCGGGTGACGGAGGAGAAGATGGCGGCGGGTGACAGACTGGAGAGGTGGCGGAAGTAGATTGCAAATGTGAAATAGCGGTTGGGATTGTAGTGGGTGATAGTGGCGGGTCTGGACTAATAGGAATATCTCATGTTTTTTTTATTTCTATTTTTGTTCGGTATTCGGTATATATACCGAAATACCAAGATACCGATATTTTCTGTTATTCGATATATATCAAAATAGCAAATATTTAAGAATTTTGATACCGTTACCGTACCGAAAATGTTCGTAAGGTGTCATATTGTACCAAAAATTTTGATATTTTCAGTATTTTTTCGATACGACATGTGCAGTATTTTGGCATTTCGATATTTTTTTCCCACCCCTAATTTCAACTTACTGGGTTTCTCATTTCTGCATTTCTTGTTGTAGGCATTTTTGTGAATCACCACATACTATCTACTGTTATTTTGCTTACCTCACATTTGCTTGCAGTAAACGTATCATCGTGCATTTCTTATAGCATTCCCTCTTACTCTACTAAGGTTACAATAACCTTTCAGTTGACTACTTTAAAGCTTGTATTATGCTTTCCAAAACAACAAACTTTACCTACAGAGGTTCGCCTACATAAATAGCATCCCTAATTCGGTCTAAAGCATATTGAAATATGATTTACACAGGGCTTTAGTGAATATCATCTAACTGCATGTCTATGTGGATATTTACAGGTTTACATCTATTTACCCTTACTAGAAGGGCATTTTCAGTATAATTTTAGTCTTTTCACTTGTCTAGGGTTTGGGTAGTATAAATAGCCCTCCCTCCTTTCATTTTGTAGGAAGTAAAAACTAGCAGCAACATTCTAACACTTAGATTATTTCTAGTCTTAGATTTTCAGATTTTCTAGCTGGGGTTCTTCCCTCTTCAAAGGGAGAACTTGTCTTTTAGTGAAGATCTTGTGGAATACCCCAAGGCTTGTGACATTCTTCAAGATTTCTTAAGTTTATCAAGATTTCTTTCATTATTGAGCATTTCTTCTCCCTTTCTTCTCTGTCCTTAATTTATTTGATTTCTTGGTTGATAAAGTTGATTCTTGGTTACACTTTGATAATCTGTGATTACTTTACATTGTTTCTTGAAGTAAGGGAGTAGCCCAAGCTTCAAGGTTGATGAAGCGTTCACTGATTGTTGGATTTTTTTATGGGTTGTAATAAACTAGGGTTAGAACTTAATTAACATGTAATGATTTCTAGGGATTTACATATTAAGTTCACATGCTTGACATTCACCCGTCTTTTGGTAGCTTAATAATGGAATCCTTGGTTGTGCATTTGGAAAAGGATAATTTGACCCCTATGCTCGGAATTTTTTGTTCATTCGAGGTTTGTTCAAATTAGATCCTAAAATGAGATTAGATGTTAGGAAATACGCTTTAGAACATGCGAGTGGGGGATGAGCATTGGAAACTTATGTTAATTAAGACCTAACCACATAGGTGGGACCAATGATAGAATCTACGTTAGGGAAAGGACTAGAGTCTATGGAACGCTTGTTGGTATGGGAAAAATTGAGTTATGTTCGTGTGTGGATTATGACGCCCTCACAATGGTCTTAAGTGTGAGAGAAGTCAGCACAACGCCTTCTAGCCTTACATAATGTTGACCCCTAGACCTTGGATCGAACCTTATGTTCTTATTCGTGTGGGTATTATACATAGGATCTTGTGTACTTGTTTATCTCTAGGGGATTAGGGGCACCTTAACCTCTTTTCTAGAATTTCACTTAATTGGGGAATCTCGTCACACTACACCCACAGTAATCTCTCAAAATTGTCTTCAAAATATCAACTATGTTGGCTTGGGTGAGACCGACACTTTGGGGAACATTCTTATCATTTGGTTTACACTTTAGTTTATTTGTTATATTAGTTTATAATCAAAATCTAAAATCGATTTACTAAACTTACAACTTGGAAATGGCTTAGCTAATTCACACAGGTGTCCTCATTGTAGGTACAATAATCTTTTATACTACCAATGTCATAAATTGTACGCTTGCGATTTGTGGAAATCATTCTTATCCTAGCTTTCTAGAATAATTTTTGGGACAAGTGCATGGCCCCGTTGGCGGAGAGAATTACCTCCCCGTGTAATTAGCAGGGTCATTTATATATCGTAAGATTTATCTTTTATTTTATTGCATTTTTATTTTGTCTTGTTTGTGAATCGATTTCTTCTGAAAGTACCAATTATGCATGCGAAGGACAAGAAGCATTGATACTTCCCTTGTTGATCCCAATCCGGAGATTGATCATACCTTCCAAAGAGGAGTTAGAAGATTGGTTGCTAACTAAAGGAGGCAAGAGAAAGAAGAAGTCATGGTAAATCGAGAACTGAACCACCACCCACAAAATGAGGTAGAGAAAGTTATTTTGAGATAAACATTGAGGAATTATGTGGGCCCAAACAACCATGGCACATATTCGAGAATAGTCTGACCAAGAGTGCAAGCCAACTCGTTTGAGTTCAAGCTAGGGCTATTGCGAATCACCTAGACAAACCAATTCGCTGGTCCACTTAGGGCAGATCCCCACACCCATGTGTCTATATTCTTCCAGTTCTATGACACACTCAAGAAGAATAAGTTATCACCAGAAGCTATACGGTTGAAGCTTCTCTTGTTCTCACTCCTGGACCAGGCAATTACTTGGTTAAATTTGCTTCCATCAGACTCCATCACCTCATAGGATGATTTATGGGCGAAGTGCTTCCAAAAGTTCTTCCCGCTGAGCTAAACTGCTCAACTTTGACATAGGATCACCACTTTCTCCCAAGAGCCTGATGAGTCACACTTTGAAGCTTGAAAAAGATTCAAGAAAACTGAGGAGTTTCCCTCATCATGTCTTAGAGCATTGGATGCCCTCGGACTTTTTATATGTTGTACTCACTTATCATGATAGAAATGTCGTTGATGCTGCCTCTGGTGGGTGTCTTATGAACAAAGGGATCGAAGAGTCTTTCGAGCCCATAGAGAAGATGGCTAAAAATCACAATCAATGCGAAAAGCTATGAGATACTCAAAGCTCATATGTGAACACTCAAATAAAGGTACAAGGTCTGCACCAACTCGATACCCTTGATTTGATAGCATAAAAGCTTGAGGTATTAACAAAAAAATTTGATACTATGAAATTAGTGAGTAGCATTTCCACCATACCCCTGTCTCGTAATTCCATATTTTTTATATCTTTTTAGGAGAAGGGCATCCAGAAAGTGAGTGTAACATAGTTACACAAGTAGAAAATGTGAGTTTGATTGAAAGGACAGGGAAAGGTAAGTGGAATCCATATTCCAACACTTACAACCCCAGGTTGAGACACAATCCGACATTCTCTTATACCAATATCCAAAACACCTAAAATCCCCCTTATAAATAATATTATCAAAGCTAATCATATCCATCCACCCAAAATCATCTGGATCTTCCACCTAGGAACGATAATCCTTACCTCCCCCCCCCCCCCCCCCTCCCCAGGAGGAGTGAAGCCGATGTTGCTATTGATGAGGAGATAAAAGTCCAAGCTACGTATAATGATGGAACAATACCTCCTCAACTAAATTGGGAATTCGTCTAGGCAAGTAGGTAATCTCTCAGGGCAACCTGAATACAAACCTAATGAGGACCTTAAGCTTGTGTGGGAAGGAGGGTGAGCATGAGAAGATTTTTACGAGTGAAGAGGGGGATAGGTTTGAAGTGGTGGAAGAAAAAAAAGATAACTCCAAGAGAAAGGAAACTCTTGTTGAGAATGGGAAAACATTGAAAAATCTACGTAACCTCCCATCCCAACCACTCACACAAACCCTTTAGAAGATGTGATGATGTTGAGCCAAGTGGTTAAAAGGAGGAATTAAATGAAGGTAAAGTGACCTTGAATTGTGAGAAAAAAAACTTCCGACTTGTTTCTTAAAGGCAAGACACTATTTCATGGAGATAATTTCTAAAATGCCCCATCCTTATCGAAGTACTTAAAAATACTTCTTCTAAAAGTGAAGGTCTACATATTTTTGGAGCCCATTAAAATTTGAAGTAACATGAAAACATAAAATATAGTGGGTTAACTCCGAAACTTAAAGACCAGGGATATTCTCCATTTCTTGCAAAGTCGGGGAAATTATTTTCAAACATATTTTGTGTAATCTTGGTGTAAGCATGAATATGATGAGTCCCAAGGGCTTTGAAAATCGTGGTTTAACAAATTTGACTCCCACCACTATGTCTTTAAAATTTGCCGATTCTCGGGAGGCCAAGCCTACCAGAATTGCCAAAGATGTGATTGTTCAAGTGGCCAAGTCAAGTTTGCTAACTGATTTCATAATCTTGAACATTAAGAATAACAGGCTTATGTTCTCAGTCATACATGGCCACCTGTTCTTAGCTAGTGTGGGAGCACTAATTGATGCAAAAGGAGGTTGAATGATCCTCAATTCTAAGGATAAGGTTCTTAAATTTCAAATGACAAAACTTAAGGATCCTAGTATTTGTGGTGATAAAAAATTCCTCAACCACCCAAGGTATTACCAGAAATTAGTGATGAACTTGAAAAATTCCAGATTCTTGAATTTGATTCCTCTTTAATGATTGATGATGGAAAGTGTAGAAAGAGCATGAAAAAAGCTTTTGAAAAAAAAAGAAACCGGAAAGGGTGAAGAACCCATATTTGAACCTCTGTAATTGCTCAAATGTTCGGGTGAAGCTAGTGACCTTAAAGAGGCACACTTCGATGGCATCCCAAGCATTTACTTGTTGCTTTCTATAAATTTAGTTAGCTTAATTCGTTAGTTTTAGTTTCTTTTAGATGTGGCATTTTTGTTTGAGATGATGTATGTAGTAAATGAAGGCAATTTGTGAGAAGATGTGAGAGAAGGGAATTCTTGGAGAGAAAAAAATTTCATGCTTGGGCCTAGAATTTTTTAAAAATCAATTTTTTAAATTTCTCTCAGTCAAACTTGGCATAAGACGAGAAATCAAAGAAAAAAAATTCAGAGAACTTGGCCAAGGAAAACTATAGTAGCCTCCCCCCCTTCCCCTCTAATAAATCACTTTTCCCTCTTTACTTCTCTCTCTAGTCCAAACTGCTAAATTTTGCAAACTTTGATTTCAAATTACTCCGAACTCACTAGGAACGAGCTCATTTCCTTGGCGGGATTGCTACATGGAGTAAGGGGAACATTTTGCACCGATGATTTTCCGACGAAACTCACCGGAATCTAGTGCCGAAGTTTCAAGTAAGAAAAATCTGGCCCTTGATATTTTGTGATTTTCATTTTTTTTTTCCTTGCTTATTTCCCCTATATCTCTTATAGTGCACACTTCCCACAAATGTGCTACATTTTCCCCATCCCAGAATTATATTCCGGGCATATTTGTTATCACTATAAGGAAATGTTGAGAATGAAAGAGAAAAAAGGGGAAAAGAGGAAAGGAAAGTCTACAAAATCACCTACTAGAGAGAATGGAGCAAGCAAAAATGAAAAGAAGTTTTTTCAAGAGGAATCATAGGAGGAATGGGATGAATATGATGAGATTGCACTTGTTGTTGCTTCAAAGTGAAGAGGACAAAGCCGATTTCTTGGTTTTGAGTAACAAAGTCATTGTGTGTTTAACGTTTGTGAGTCGGTACAATTGAGAGAATTACATTTTAGGGGTGAAATGGAAGAGTAGCTTAGGCATTTGGACTTGTATTAATCTTTTGATGTAATCGTCCAATTCTTTAGCACTCTTCGTGCTGATGAACTTAAGGGGGCTATATAAAGGGATACATGCACTTCATGGTAATGAAAAAGAGCTTTGAATGAAGGTGGAAGAGTTTGGAAGAAAGCTAGGTTTCAAAATGGACAAAGAGGGTACCATGAAGATAAACTTTGATGTTGATGTCGATGCCTTCTCGCAAACCCTTATCGAAGAGAAGAAAATTGTGGGAGGTCGTTCAAGTCCCACTCATCAAGGACAAAGTTGTCCGTTGCTTGCACAAGATTTTAGTCCACACAATCTTGGCGAATAAAGATGTCTTTAGGGTGGCAGCACACGAGCTTTAGTTCATTTGGACAGCGATGAACAAAGGAGAGATAAGATTGTCCTCCTATATGATTGGACACAATATGAAAGTTCAAGGAATGAGTTACCACACAATTCACCGAGGAGATTATTTAACAAATGTTTTATCTACATTGGCCAATGTTGTGCTTAAATCCAAGGACGTTATGGAAGGAAGTAGGGTTCTATATCTAGATGAAGTGCCAGACGTACTAAAGAAAAAGACAAAGGGAAAGGAAAGGAAAGATTTGAAGGAAGTGTAATGTCACCAACCAGGGAAGGTTTGAGATTGAACAGCTTCGCAATGGAAAAGATTCCTTGAAGAGTCAAAATAACTCCTTGAGGAAGCAAAATGATAAATTTATTGGGATCTTGAAAAGGATATATGAGAAGGTCGAAGTGGTAGACAAGAGATTCAAAATCATTAAAAGGCAAGGATGCGAGAATCACTTCATACCCTATTGGCTTTTCAAAAACGGGGTGAAAACTTTCAGGTATCTTAAGAACATGTTCAAGAAAAACTCGGATCAAGAGGTAGTGCAGGGATGCAAGAAGGGCTCAATCATGTGACAAATTCTATCGCACCACCTTCCGTCTCCAGTTTCAACGTGAGGCACCACTTTTCGGCTACCATGGGCTAGCACACATTGTCCTAGGGCATTGAAGTAAACTTACTTCTCCCCGTCAACCACTTCACATTGATTAGAGACCTTGAACCAAGGAGGGAAAACTCTTTTATTTCTTTGGTTATGTAGGATTAGGATTTGTGTTTTTGAAATAAGTAGATGGTATGGAAATGTGATTGCCTTTGATCAACCTTGATTAGTGGGAATTTTGTGAAATAACATGTTTACAGGCATTGGCGCTTTAATTGTTCAAATATGAGTTGTTGATTGGATTTTAATGTGCATGTGTCTTGCCCCCTCACGATCTTCATTGTTTGTTCACTTGGGCTTGTGAATTTAGCCCAAGTTTGTGGGGAGAGGGAAGAATTGTTGTTTCATGTGCTTGAAAGAATGTTCCTCACGTATTTGATTTGCTCATAATCGTGATCTAGCCATGTCACCATATTTCATTCTCATTTATGTCTTTTTTTGGTAGAATAATGAATGTTTGATTGACCTTTTTTGGGTTGATTGTTAATAAATGGGTGAAAAAGAATGGAAGTGTCCCATGTTTTGAAAAATCAAAATAAATTCTCTAGAAGTTGAGCATAATGAAAACTTAGAGTAATTCCTTGCATAAATCAATAAAATTGATAGGTTGATGCGATTTACAAGTGAGGAAAGATTTTGGGATAAGAAATAAGATTGAAAGTGTAAATAAAATAGTTTATCCCAAAGTTGCATCATGTTTAAGCATTACATTGATTCCAAAACACACACAACATAATTCAAGACTATCTTGTGAAAAATAGAATGAATTGGCTATGGGTGGTTAAAAATGAAGGAGATGTAGGAAGGAGCCATAAGGTGGTCAAGGTCGCCGAGTGAAGTCATTACAATCATTGCTTGTATGTTATGTTCTAGTGGATAATTGTAAACTCTACTCATTGAGTCAAACTTGTAAGGAATGAAAATGTACGTTTTATGAAATATAAAGAAATCTCAAGTACAAATTGAGTCTTGTAATAGTTTAAGATCTTGCGTGTAACTGGAGGAAGAATAATAAGGTCTCAAGAGCAAAAACTAGAATAGTTCATTCTATTTTGTTTAGACCAGTTGCTTTCCTAAGTTTTATGCCTTTTTTTTATTTGCTTGTTTGTCTATCAAATGATTAAGTCAAGTGTGGCGAATCGAAAAGTTACAAAATTCTCAACCAAAAAAAGAAATTCGAATCTTGTGACTTTCCAAGAACTTTCCAATCTCATTTTTTTATGTGCTTAATTGTTAAATTTGCTCGATGACGAGCAAAGCTCAAGTTTTTAGGGATGATCAAGTTTGAAATGATCGATTTTCTCACATATTCCATGTTCATACGTGTTTAAGAATTACGATTGTCTGAAACGATTAAGTGAAATTTTCTGTAAAAATGTAATTTCGGCTTAATTTTCCTTTATGATATGATTTGATGCACTTTTGGGTGTTTTCTAGTTATATTTTGAAGGTTAGGAAAATTTGGGAGTTTATAAGGCGTTTGCACTCAATTCCCTACTACAGCCCTCAAACTGAGGATCAAACAGACCCTAAATAGTCCCGAGTTAAGCTCGACTCGAGGATCATCGAGTTCTGAACAAAAGTCATGAAGAAGTCAGGCTGAGAAAATGAGTGAAAAGGCCCCAAAACAGTGAATGACGAAGACGATGCGCACGACTGGAGGCGGCAAAGTTCGACAATCAAACGTCGTGCAGAACCATCAATATCGGTCCGGTACCGCTGGCATACCAATGGCGGTACTCAGTCTCGGTTCCTAATATCGGTAGCATGACACACTATTTCTAACCCCTAGTATGACCGCGAGTATACGGTGTCTATTTAATACCCTGATTAAACTGAAATTACAAAACTATTACTAAAACACTTGGAAGTAGGAAACAATTATCAAGGAAGACAAAATCAGGTAATAAAAATGTATCCTAGGGTTCGATTTCAGTTACAGTTTCCTATGTATAAGTATTCTAATATTCTAGACCTTTAAAGAGAATTCATGTTCTTATTAGACAATCACTACTCTTGTTAATCCTCCTCCCAGATGATGCTAACGTGTAGATTAAGTATAAATAATTACCCTATCGGGTTAACTATCATATACATAACTCTCAAGGGATCCTAAGACAATTGTCTATACAAATACCTCACTCTTCTCGGGCGATATTTATAGTTTGGGATGGGTTAGGGTGGTAGCGGGCCGAAAATTGGCCCAAGAAGCACAAAAACTCGCAAGTGCCAAGAATTTGGTCCGGCTAGGCCAAAATTGCTTCCCGGCCCAACCAAAATTGATGCCCTGCCAGCCAAACAGTACAACGCAAAACGACATTTTCTAGACATCTTTTGGCCCGGCGCAGCCAAAATTCTACCGCCGGATTGGCTTCCTTTTTCCCGGTTCGGTCTTTCGGCTGGGCCGATTTACTCCTAGCTTGGTTGGCCCATCTTCAAACTCCATACAATCAGAATTTTTTCTTTTAGACTCGTTCTTTCTCCGGACCTCGTCCCAGCGCATTTTGGCCCTAAAATACAGCATTTTAACTACAAAATGAGCAAACATGTCATTCGGCTCAACATAATCAATTCGAACATAAAACACCCGCATTTGTACGCAAGCACTAAAAAAGTACTCATATAAATTAACCAGAATGGGTACATACACTACGTGTGTCATAGCGGTATCACATCGTACTGGTGTGGTACTCGCGCCCGGTTATGCCCTGCTTATCGATCGGAACTCGTAAATTCGTATTTCGATCGTAATTTCTTTATTCGATGATGGATCGAGGTGATTCAAAGTGATAAAGATAGGTAAGAAAAATCCTTACAACTTTATTGTTGGATTTGAAGGCCAAGTCCGAATGGAGAAGTCCTACAATTTTCGAGAAGTCCAAGTCGAGCGCAGTCAAGTGGTTCGATCTGAATTAAAGGGAAGTCAAGCATGCTACTTGTTCTTTTACCTATTTACCCTTCCTAAAAGGGCACTTATAGGAGAATTTTAGCCTATTCACTTGTGTAGAGTTTGGGTATTATAAATTACCCATTCCCCCTTTCATTTTGAAGGAAGTAACAACTATTAGTAACATTATCATACTTAGAATATTTCTAGTCTTATATTTCAGATTTTCTAGCTAGGGTTCTTCCTTCTTCAAAGGGAGAACTTGTCTTTTGGTGGAGATCATGTGGAATACTTCCCGGCTTGTGACATTCGTGAAGATTCTTGAAGTTTATCAAGATTTCTTCCATTATTTAGCATTTCGTATCTCCTCTTCTCTATTTTTACTTTATTTAATTTCTTGATTAATAATGTTGATTCTTGATTACACTTTGATGATTTGTGAGTAGTTAACTTTGTTTCCCGAAGCAAGGGAGTAGTCTAAGCTTCGGGGTTAATGAATCATCACTACAACAATTTCATAAATAGACAACAGTTAAAAGACAACAGTTTTTCCTAGCAGTGTTGTGTATTCATCAATTACCAACAGTTTTACCGCCATCTGTTGTCTATTAGCGACAGACACGCTAATAAACAACAATTTTACAACAATTTTCAACATCTGTCGTCTATTAGCACATTTTTCCACAGACAGACAACATTTTTAACGACAGTTGCCCAAATCTGTTGTTTATTGACAATACATTGCTCCAATAGACAACACTAATGTCAACATTTTTGCAAAACTGTTGTAAAAAAGGCATTTTAATTTACAATATTTTTATTATGTTGTAAAATTATTATTTTAATAAACTCTTCAATGTAATTTTAATAATTAATAATATATTTGAAATAAAATAATAATTATGATTTTATTTTATAGATTGCATTTTATTATATATATATATATATTATATTTTATTGTATATATTGCATTTTATTTTAATAAAGTCTTCATTGGAATTATCGGGCCGGACTGATAATCTTAAGTTATTATAGGGTAATAAGCTGGGACGGACCAACTAAATTTTAGGCCAGATTAAATTTTTGCTCCGTCTGACCCGATTAAATTTTTGAGGCTCCATCATTAATCGCTATATATTCTAAACATTTGTACCTGGGAAACCTTGAATAATTACTTCTATTGTCTATAATATGATAGTGAGAATAAGAGATATGTTTATGACTGTAACTGCAACCATATATAATAGGAGAACTACTCTTCTTAACATTTATTATACAATGACCTCCCAAACTTTAAAAATCCCAAATTAGATTCATCTCATATAAAAACTAATTATATACAGTAGGGGTTACAATCTGGCAAATTCCTTTGACAAATGGATAATGTAAGAATTTCAATGAAACCATTCGCTGTTTCATCACTATTTATTTTTATCTTCATGATCCTGAAAAGAGAATATCTAATCCTTCCAATTTTTTTTATTAATAAAAGGTTTTTCTTTAATTTATATTCAGGGGGGATTATTTCCCTCAGTAATTTATTTTATAGATTTAAATCTCCGTGGATTCTTTGTTAACCTTGCAGCTCCAATTCGTTGGCTAGAAAAACATGAAAAGCCCAAATTAGACAAATGACATCTAACCCCTATCCCTGCTAAATTACATATGGTGACGAGGCCCAGCGCTCATTCTTCTCTGGTCTAATTAACAACCAATCCTCTGGTCCAACGCTCATTCAATTCAATTAAATCAGAAAAGCCAAATCAGAAATACTCACAACTCAGCCCAAATTAGAAAAGCACAAATCAGCCCAAATCAGAAAAGCGCGCAAGAGCGCGCTCTTCTTCCGTTCTCTCGCTTCTCTCTCAAATCACAATTTCAGTGGAATTTCACAAAAGTAATGAATGATTTCAGTAGAATTTTGCTGGTATTTGGTGGTGGACTTTTGAATGCACTGTAAATCATAATCAAATTTCACCTCCGCTTCTCTTGCTTCAGTCAGGTATTGTTTATTCGCGGATTGTGGTTCCGTCTGGTCCTACGTGCTTTCTTTCTCTCTCTATCGAAGGGTTTGGGAGTTTGTCCTCTATTTTGTGAATTGGATTTTAAATTTGAGATGGAAGGTGGAATTTATGAATTAGTAGGACTTTGATCGATTGAGATTAAGGAATGCTGGGCGGCAGTTTATTAATCATCGGAGATTAATATTTGTAATCTAAAAGCACTGACTATCGGAATTCATTCGATTTGTTTTCTACCTTAATCTTCTAATGGCAGCGCCGGTGGTACGGTTTCCGATCTTTGCGATGGTGAGAATAATTGGTGCTGCTATTACCGCATTGGTATTGATATGGAATCTGCATTACAGAGGCGGCTTGGCCCTTGTATCCGAGGATAAAAGACTCATCTTCAACGTAAATTCCCTGTTGAAAATTCTGGAAACATGTAGGATAAACCCTAACTTTTTTGCATTTTCTGATGGGCTAAAGGTTGTTGTGCATTTTTCAGGTTCATCCTGTATTGATGGTAATTAGCCTTCTGGTTCTGAATGGAGAAGGTATTAGCAATATTACTGTCTTTTATTTTTTGTGTTGAAATATTACCTCAGCTTTGTATATGGTGCTCTGAGTCAGATTGATTTGAGTTTCTCTTTTCTCAATTTCTTTCTGTATGTGATTGATGCAGAAGCTTGTGAACTACTATTGAATTACTTTGCTAGTCATAATTTGCATTTAGCGTCGCTCATAGATGCTGAATCATGTCCTATCTCATCAAACAATTACACAATCGATAAGAGAATTCAACTCTAGTTTAAAGTCGAACTATTATATGTTCAGATTGCTTCTTGGAAAAAGCTTGACATGTGAAGTTCATTCATATCATCAACCTTCCTCTGTCATCTAAAGCTGCTTCAAATTCATAGAATAACCTTAAGGATCATCAAGTTAGGTTTCATGAGTACTCTACCATAACCAGGTTTCATGAGTACTCTACCATAACCAGACAGATTAACTAAAATTATTAATCTGCTACCGGCACATTCTTAAATTCGTTGAAGCCAATCATCAGTTTTCTTCTATCTGTCCGTTATAGCAAATCAAAATCGAAAATTTTGAAAGTGAAAAAGTATTTTACTCTGCTCTTTTTCTTATTTTTGTTTGTAATTATTCAATTGTGGGAACATGGAACTACATTAAGTCAAGGAATAGTATTTTGCTTGTGATCATGAGATTTTCAGTGAAGAAGTAAAAAGATCAATATTGGACCGAGAAAGATACTCAGAATGAGAAATCTTGTAAAAGAAATTCAGAATGCTCATGATAGTTTCTTTCTAAATACACCTATCCGATTTTTTTTTAGACACCTTTGGATGCAGTTGATTGTGGTATAAAATAGCCATGTCTTCTCTTGCAGTTGATTTCGGCAATTGACCGACACAGACAGTCTACAGACCATCCCATAAAATTCATTTTGAGGAGGCAACCTAATATCCTCAGATTCATGATCAAACCAGGTAACCATTTTGTGCTCAAACTAACCTATGCGAGGTTGTTGTTGCTGCTCTCTCTCTCTCTCTCTTGTGTATGTTGATTGTTTGAACTGAAATGGTTATTATAAACTCTGAAGGACCTGAATCTGGCCATGCTGATTCTCAGACAAAGAAGATCTCTTCATTTCTGTTAAATCTAATTTTGCCTCTAGCCATTTCTGTACGACAGACCCTGTTTTTGCAGCCATGTTTAGTAATGCCATGCTTTAATTGCTGAAAGAGAGTCATGAATTAATTACGAAGCTTCTAGGTAGTAAGTTGTAACTTGTGTTGGTTTTATGTTGCCCTGGTTACTCTACTGATGCACAATGAGGACTTTACTGATCTTAGATTTGGAATAAGATTTGCTTTTCAATTTATGCAGCAGGCAGTGACATCCAATATATATCACACTTGTCTGCGTTAGTCTGTGGCCATCTAAGTATATGCTAGATCCTACACTTGGTTCATCCACGTTCTCCCATTTAGTAGCGCTCCTTTAACAATCTGATTCTTTGTGAAATACTCTTAGTTCTTAATATTATAGTCTATTTATCTCAGTCGGGCCTTCATGAAGGGAACCTCCTCTCTCCAATATTTGTCCGTGCCATGCTGATTTCCCTGAATCATGTCTACTACTGCTACACAAGCTACTGAACCTACTGCCACATCAAAATCATCCATTAACTTGGCAGAGGGAGAAAAAATTATCTAGGCAATAGAGGTGGCAAGTTCTTTCCAGAAGGGGGAACATTTCGAGGCAGGGGAACATCTAATTCCAACAGTTGCCATGACGTTAATCACTTTGCTAACAAATGTACTCAAAGAGAATTCTTGAGCTATAATCCTTGTGAGAACGCCAACCGGAGGAACTACAGTGGAGGCTTCTAGAGAAATTATCAGTATCATGGACCTATTGCCAATATTTCCCAGTTTGCATAACTCAAACTGCACTTCTGAATTTTCACAAGAAAGTTGCTGGTAACCAGATGTCGGTGCTACTAATCTTGTCACCTATGATTTGAGCAAATTGAACCAGGCCTCACAATGTCAAGGAGGAGAGAGGATACAAATGGCAAATGGTGCAGGTTTGACTGTATACCACTTTGGTAATTCTGCAGTTGATTCTTCACATGCTAGTGATTCTCAATTCTCATGTTGCTCCCACTGCTATACACGGTTGGATGCTCCCTTTTCCCTCCTATCTTTAAAGGAAGTCGATTTTTCTCAATATACCCGTGAACATCAGATTCAACCAATCATCTTGTTTACATAATCAGTCAGTTTGCATCATGCAGAATTGCATTTCTTATGAGTTGCTTTCTTTTTCTTATTCATCTCTAACATGCATCATGTATGGTGTTCTTGATGACCACTATATTGTTAACTTGAAGAAAAAGATGTTCTCTCTGCTAATTATGCTTGTCAATTTTTTGGTCCTTCTCAAACATCCTTTTGTTCTCTTCGGTTCAGATTTTATTATGCCATATACCAAACATGCGCATTTTTTCATAGCTTCAAAGCAAAGGCATGTTGTCCAGTCCAGTAATACCTGAGAGGTCATCCTTCACTTATATTTTGTTTGGAACACTAATATCTGTAAACTTATATCCTTCATTTGTAATTTTCCCAATTTCCCCAATTTCAATAACATTTGTTTCTCAAATCAGTTATTTTTTTAACCTGAATTCTGTTGTCACCTAAATTTAGGAAATATATAATTTTTTGAGACCATATCTTCTAAGACATAAGTGACTACTTCTCGATTGTTCATATTGTTGAATTCATCAGATTGTATACACATCTCGAATAAACTGAATCAATAGGACCCCGAAGAGTCTGCCAAGCCTGATGGACAGCCAAATCCAAAGCCCACATGGCTTTGCTCCTAATACCAACATGCATCCCAAACTTTGTATTAAGTATCTCATAATTTTTACTTATTTCTACATCCTATAAACGGAGTGAGGAACAGAAACTGAAGAGAAAGGCAGTCAAGCACCCGCATAGACTTGCTCGCAAGGGTTATTCAGGCTTAGCTGAAGAAATAGTAAGCATTGAAATTATATTTTCAAAATGAATTCCTTGTCTTCAAAAAATATTTTACAGTTACCATAATTAACATCTCTCTCTCTCTCTCTCTTATTTGGCAGGCTGATGAATTGTGTTCTGATGATGAAATAAACAGAGCTATTCTGTATAAGAGGGCACGCATGAAAAAAAAAGAAGGGGAATTTGATCCGAAAGACAAAAAACTTAAAGAAACAGTGAAGAAAATTGTAAGCACATATTTTATATCAATATGACATTATTTTATGTTAATTGCTCTATAAGCCTATAGCAGGAATTGGTATACATACTGACTATTGCACAAGCACTTACTTGCCACTTTGACTTTCTCTAATCATTAGTAAATAATATTACTTTTCTATAATTTTTATGCGTTCGTAAAATGGAATTAATTATTTTTCCTTGTGTTTAATAGTTTAAACAAGTGGAATACAGTGTGATAGAAATTGATGAAGTTCGTATCGAGTGGGCAGACTGTGTCCAAGATTACGTCTATGATGACTAAATTTGAAAGGTATGTCTTTTTTTATGTTTTTTCGTGATGCTTCGGCTACATTCTTTTGTTAACATACTCGTTTATAGTATTTCCATTGGCAGGAAGGCAAAGAAGGTATATATATTTTGAAGAAGTTGCTGTGAAGTTTCAAATATTTTTAGAATTCTAAGATTCAAATTAGTTAATATTTTGTGGCGTAAAGTGGCAAGGAGTACACATGTTATCTTTTTTTATGAATTGCACATTTTTAGATATTACACAATCATGTGTTGTCTTGGATTGGAGAGAATTATTTTGATCTATGAATGCATATTTGAGAGACGGGTAATTATTTTCAATTTATAATTATTTTTAATAAATTGTCTGTTAAATATACACGATTTAAAATGAAGAACAATGGGTAAAAGACAACAGCTAAAAAGAGCTGCTAAATTCGAAAAATAACACTAAATAGACAACGATTTAAATTGTAGAACAACGGGAAAAAATGTTGCTAAAACTAACAAAAACAACGGTTTTAAGGTTAAACAACAGATACAAACTGTAGTTAAAACTAACAAAGACAACATATTATATCTGTTATATAATCTGTTGTTTTTCATGGAATATACAACGGTTTTTACTTGTAGTTCAAAGGGTACTTTTAACAACAGCACTATTAATAACAGACTTATTTATAACTGGACAACAAATAAAATCTGTTGTCTATTTCAAAAATTCTTGTAGTGCATTGTTTGATTGTTGGATTTGTTGTGGGTTGTGATAACCTAGGGTTAGAATTCAATGAACATATAATGATTTCAAGGGGATATATCTTTAAGTTCACAGGCTTAACATAGCTCGTCTTTAGGTAGCTTAAAAACAGAATCCTTGGTTGTGAATTTGGGAAAGGATAATTCGACCCCTAAGCTCGAAATTTGCTAGTCGTCCGAGGCTTGTTCGAATTAGATCCTAAAATGAGATTAGGTGCTAGGAACTACACCATAGAACGCTAGGGTGGGGGATGAGAGTGAAGGAGATGAGGAACCATGCATAATTCTAGGAAAACAGAGAACAAAAAGGAAATTAAAAGAAGATTGAGGAAAGACATGATACGTAAGAAGTGTTCTAGAAAGTCACCGAAGAAACAACGAATGGTTATGATTAAAGAAGAAGAAACACTCTGGTGATTACCAAAGCTTGGCGGAGAATAATGTGCAGAAAAAAGGTTAAAAGAGAGGAATTTATTTAAATGGCTAAAGTCCTCTTTTTTATAAGGAGAGGAAGAAGGTAAACAATTACAAGAACGTCTTAGTGCGACATGTGGCAAGATCCAAATTATGAAGGTGAAGGGCCACTTGCCACATGAATGGATGAGAATGAGCCAATTCAAATTATAATTTTTGTCAGGAATCGAGGCAGTCAGAAAATAAATGTAAGTTACCAAGAAAATACAAGACGTCTCGACAAGTCGCGGAAGAAAGGACGAACAACCTCACTCCGAAGTGATTACCCAAAAATCGCTCAGAGTAGGGTGGCTTGATGTGGATAAAATGCCCTTTATCCACATCGCACGTCCTTCTTAATAGAATCCAAGCGGCCATAATGGCTAATACCTACGAACTCCCAGGTTCAGAGCTGAGTAAATAAATACCACCTCAACACAAGAAGCTCATCTCGCACCGGGTCATTCCCTGGACGCACTTCGAGGAATTTTCACTCATAAGGATAGCAGTTCGTGCTATCTTGAACAAACTTCCGATAGATGTCCCCTCAACCCATCGTGATCAGTTTGTGTATACCCGAACTGAGAAGTAAATGGCTCAAGTCAACCTCAACTCCCCACCATGCCCTGCGTTTTGGTGAAGTATTACAGAAAGAGCACGTGTCAACTTCTATGTTCCTTTCCGACAGAAAATACCAAAATCGCCGCCAGTACACTTACAGCAACTCTCCTGTAAAAAGTACAAGGGGTCACCTGCCAAATCCCTAAAGTCACGACTCCGTACATCCGACATAAATTAGTGTTTGGTAAAAAAGAAAATGTGAGCACGATTTTATTCATGTTGTATCCGTAAGTATAAATACCCTTTCATTTTATTTTTTACAGGCCACTTTACTATTCCATTGAACTTCTCTCATATCTCACGAACTCCTAAAACCAACATTATTGACTTGAGCATCGGAGTCTCTTCGCTGGAGACATTTTCGGCCTCTTTTTTGCATGATCATACCGGAGAAAACCGCTTGCACGAGGAGCTCATTTTAGCACCGCAAAATCCTGTTTTAGGTATGATTCTTAATGCTTTGTATGTTACCCGAACTGAAATTTTTTGTGGCAAATCACAATCAATAATTTATTCATTTATCTTTATCTTTATGAATGTATGTGTGGATTTAATTTGAAACTCTAGCCTAGATTTGAAAACAAATTAAAGTCCATCAAAATTACAAGTAGGCCCACTTCTTCCCAGATTGTTCGGCTGCTCTTTCTGGTCAACTTTTGTCTTTGGACATCAGTAAACATTACCGTTCCATTAATTTGGATCTAATTAATTATTTAAATGGGCTTCCATTAATCGGCCCAACTATAGTCATTATCCCCAGTATCTATTACCTTTTCCATTAATTGGGATATGCTTATTTGTTCTGACAGGCTTTCATGAACTAACCAACGTTGGTTTTTGCGACTTAGTACCATTTCCATTCCATCAATCTGTATCTTCTTTGTTTTGATGGGCTCGCTAAAGCAGCCCAAGAAATGACATTATTAAGTTCATCAGATTTTATGCTAAAGTGTTATAAATAATTGTGTTACATAGACTAGCGTTCAATTTTTCAATATTTCTTTTCTTTTCTTTTCTTTTTCTTTAATTTTCTTCCACAAAACAATATTTTTCATTCTTTCTTTTTTTTCTAATTCATGGTTACGAGTTCTCATGGTACAGGTTCAAATTTATCGCATAGGGTTTAAACGTTGTTATTAAGCTATAGTTTTATTTCACCCTTCATAAATTCATGATTCATGTTTTATGTTTTAGATGTTCAAAAAAATCAAAAGAAAAAAGAAAATAGATAAAAGGAAGAATGAAATTGGTTGTTTTGTGGAAGGAAAAGAAAGAACGAAAGAATGAAAAGATGAGAGCAATAGCCACTACAAGAAATCTGCTAAACAACAACAGTTCAAAGACATCGATTTTATGTTAAACCCGTTGTCTATTAAAAAGCAACCGTTGTTGCTTGCGAAACTGTTGTTGTTTTGTTAAACAATTCGCTGAACAACAACGGTTATCCTTAGCTGTTATTGTACTCCCATTGTTGTTAAACGCTGATTTATTTTTTCTTTAATTTTTTTTTCTGAATTCTCCAAACACATAAAACATTTTACTAGATTGACTTAATAATACTTTTTCCTTATTTTTTACTTATAACATTTTTTAAATTTCACTCTCTTATTACACATTTTTTCACCTTCAGTTTTCGGTAAAATATCCCAAAATCCCGCGATACCCTAGGCCCCATACCCTGGCCGCTGTCTCTCAGCCGTTGGCCCGACGTCCTCTCGCCCGTGCCCGCTCTCAGTCCTCTTGCCTCCCCGCACTTCTGCCGACATTTTTTCGCCGCACTTCTGCCAACGCTGCTGGCTCTCGGACACGGTGATTTTCTCCTCCGTCGTGGTTCTCTCAGCCGCGGTGGTTCTCTTCTCCACCGTAGTTCTCTCCATCACTAAAAAAACGTGATTCTCTTCTCCACTTCAAACATTGTGGAACATATTTCGCTCTCTTCAAAGCGGGAAAAGGAATCGGTAGAATGCTATGGAATTTCAGTTTTTGCCGTAATCTCTCTCTCGTTGCATGGAACGAGTACAAGAATTTCAGCCACCGTAACAAATTTCACCAGAGTTTTAATAGCTCGAGTTGTATGTATCCTCTCCAATTTTTTCCTATTTCTTTTCTTATATACTTCTATGAGCATTGTTTTGATGTCAAGTGTGCAAATAGATATTGAAATAGTATGGTACAGAGTGATGTAGATCATGGTCGGTCCTCTATGCATTCACAACATTGATTGTTCTTCAGTTATTGATTTTGAATTTTGGCATTTTTCATTTTCATTTCCTTCAATTTCAATTGTATCGACATTCATTACAGGTGTTCCATCTTTCACTGCACAAACTGCATTTGTGCGTGTGCGAGTACGTGTGTGTGTGCTTGAGGTTTTTGCGGAATGATATGAACGCCGCTCTGCAGCTTGAGTTAGGATATCTATTTGTTTCTCTTGAGAATGAGTGAAGAATGTTTTTTATATATGTATTGTTGTGTGTAGTAGATAATGTTTTGTGATTGAACAAAAAAAATTCCAATACTGTATTGATATGGAGGAGCCCAAATTATTCACTTATTTACTGAATCGGGTCGTCTCATGATCCATGCCTCGTAAAAATATGGTCACATACCTGAATGTTTGGAGGCAAGCTAGGTATTCATCTCTCTCTCTCTCTCCCCTTCCCTCCCTCCTCGTCTCTCGTAACCACGATGGGAATATGGTGCTACCATGTAAAGGAAACTTCACTTAATATGTCCACATATTTATCTAAAGTGGACCTTGAGATTGTAATTTTTTACTGATGATCTAGAGAAGAAGCAATTAAGTTTGATAAATTTACTTTATATATGGTTTTCATATAATATTTTTGAATTGTTAACACTTAATATTGTTAGCATACTGTTTAGTGGATAGTTGATAATCGAATTTACTTTTTTAGTTTTCCCCCTTCATATGGGTCTACACATTATATCTCTAGCCAATTGGCTCATCCAGATGCCGAAAGGTATAATGATAGCAATATCAATGATTTATGTTCGCTATACATATAAAGATAAATTTGTTTGAACACATAAACATTCTAAAAGTTCTTTCTATATTATGCACATGGTGAAAGCATATAAATTTGGGCTCAGTCCTATGGTAAAATTTATCTCAATTGTTGATGTTTAAACTTCATTTTCAAGGCATTGCTTGGAGGAGAAACATACTTTAGTTGTGTACATAATGAATAATTCTCAGTGTGATGCTCGATTCTTGTAGCTTGTGCAAGATGTTACTATGAGGAGCAAAGGAAGTGGTTTTCCTGAAACCTCCTACATTACCTGTCTACGCGAGGCTTGCTGTAAGTATCCAATTTGTAGCATTAACAATATAAGGATGTCATGATACTATTATATTTTGTTTGTTTAAGTATAATATGCAAATCACTTATTACTGCAGAGAGACTGCCAGTTGATAGATCCTGAAGGAGTCAAAGAGGAACTGCAATATCTCAAGTCTTTACATGTTAATGGTGTTGTTGGGGATTGTGTTTAGGGCATTATTTAAAGCATGGACACCTATGAATGGGCAGGATACAGGGAAACGTTTAACATTATCTTCAAAATCTTCGGTCCCTACTTGTGCTCCGTTACCAACTGAAACTATTATCATGATTGCTAATAGTTTCAATTTATGCGAGTGTTCTTTTGGGAATAGTTTCAATTTTACCGTTTATTGTTTCATATGTTTAGCTGCGGAATATATAGCTCGAATCAGTTCAGGAAACTTTAACTTTTAATGTTATTAAGTTTAGTGAAGGCGGGCAATGCATTGTTAGAGCAAAATTTTATTGGATTATTTTGGGGGTAGCGATGGAGGCTGAAATGAGATTATGAATGAAACTGCCTAATAATGTGATGTTATCTTCTTAGTACAAGTGTATTAGCTAAAAAGATAGGATTTATATATAACTCTTGTGCATTTTGATCAAATCCATGTAATTCCTCTGTCGAAGCACCCATACTGATTGAAGCAATGACTTGCTGCATTTTGTATAATATTGCTGGCAAAAGAAAAGCCTAGCGGATGATATTTATAGCTTTGGGGGTTCATACTACAGCACAAGAAATGAGTCATTTTTGCTCAATCAAATGGTCTACTACTTCTATCTTATTTTAGAGCTAGTGAATTATTTCAAAACATTTATCGAAAAAGCTATTATGTCTCAATCTAGCCACCATATCTAATAGAGAATATAATTATGAAAAGAGAAGAAATGAATTAGGGATTAATGAAATGGATCTCATTATGCATATATACATTCTCTCATTCTCATTTGAAGCAGTAATCCAATTGTGCCTATAATATTTTGTGCAATTACATGTTTCGTTAGACAATGAAGAGAGGCAGAGGCGAATCATTGACTCAACCGTGCTAGCATCTTGCTCACAGGAATTACTGGCAATCGTGATATTGCTGACGACCGATTTCATTTATCCGAAGGCATCGACTTGCCCATCTTTTGAGGATGTTCTTTAAAACCTGCAGTATGCAGCTCAAGATCAGGCAACATTAGATGTTAATCCCAGAACTGGTAAAACCATGTTGTCTCCATAACTATATTTGTTCTTTTTTATGTACATCTTATGAGTTGGTTTTGTGGTCTTATTTTCTTGAACATTTAGAAAGTATTTCTGAGATTTGCAGGAGCATTGAATTTAGACGAAGACAGAAGTGTGTCAAAATTGAACAAGTCAAAACAATCTTGTCCTGCACCCTCCCCAGTTTCTCTCTGTCATAATATATCATTTTCTGCTCCAATATCCACACAATCTCAATTTTATAAGACTTAACCATCGAGACATGATCACAATATTAAATTACAAAATTATAATGTTTATAGCTCCCAAATGTAAGAAACAATTCTGTAAAGTCTTGAAACTTTTTGTAGTGAGTCAAACTGAAGGCCATTAAGGATAGACCCCAAGCCCAAGCCCATCAGATTAGATTTATAAAATAAAGAAAGATCAATCACTCGTGTTTTTATCGAAGAATGAAATTGGCATCCTCTACCTCTGTTCCTCTGTAATTTTCCACTTCCAGAAACTTATACAAGCCTGTGCAAGGAAACCTAAATCACGGACTATTATCTATTCCATAATATTTGGACTATTATCTTATAATTTTGGTACGTGATCAGTTCATGTCAATCTCAGAGGCAACTGTGTTAAGCTTGAGATAAATTATATAATTAGATGCTATAAGAACTTTAGAGCTGCTAATATCTTAAAGAAATTATCAGTCTCCAATTTATAATCTCTAGGAATTAATTAAGATATTCTCTGGAAAATCCCCATCCCAGTCTTCAGTTACTAGTCAATTTGCAATAGTTTGGGATTTGTTCCATGTTCTCTTCATCTTCACTTCCTCCTATCTCTTGACAAAATCTTATTATGGATTTGGATGAGTTTCGTTCTTTCATATCAGATTCAGGGTTTGATATTTGGACGTGGATTGACATGTCGATTTCTATAGCTTCTGCTGATCATGAAGATAAACTCAAGAATCGAAGAGATGCGATTGTTCAGAAGCTTTGCACACCCAAGTGTCACAACTGTGATCATATCAAACCAATAAAGATTGAAATAAATGAACAAGATGTGGCCTTTGATTGCAAAACTGAAGAAATGCGATTAGTAGAGGAAAGGGTTGCTGCCAATGATGAACAGAGGAAAATTCTTGAAATCAAGATTCGTTTGGATGATCATAATCAAGTTAATTTTTTTGTTATTATTATTGGTTTTCTTGAATAAATCTATTAACTTTTTGTAAGTTGAACTTTGTAGAGTGAGAGGTCTTTGATTGATCAGCTGCAGAGTCTTGTGGACATGGATACGACATTCATAGCTCTCGAGGTGATTTTAATGGAGTTTTTTTTTTTCTTTATTAAGTTTTATAGTTTTGTTCAATATTTGTTAATTAAATTTGGTTGTTCAAAGGAAACGGACATAGGAAGACATGTCTCAAAACTGTGAAAACATTCATAAAATGAAGTGCGCAGACTTGTCAAAATTCTTGTCAGGTTAGTGTAATTAAAGCTTTTTGTTTGAATAAAATATTAGATTTGATTCACATTATTTAAACTTCGGTTTAAATCAAAGAAAATGAAAAGAAGCAGTGGATTAATGGGTCAGACTGAATACTCCTAAGGAAGAAGAAGAAGAAGAAGCCACTCAATTCAATGGTACTTTTCTTGAATATAATTTGATGCAAAAATGTTTTCATAATTAAGATTCTTATTTTTATTTTTTTGTAATCGAATAGGTTTTTCACCAGGGGATAAGAATCCGTCCAACAAAACCCACCATGAGAGCACTGACAATGATGTGAGCTCGAGGTGCTTCATCACACGGATTCACAAAAGGTACTTTATAAATAAATAGAAACAATGTTTTTTGCTATTATAATCATTATGTTGATTGGGTTATGTGAAGCAGAGAAAGGTGAAGAATAGTCAGACTGAACCAAATGATTTAATCTCAGCTGAAAGGCATCAATTTAGTCAAAATTACCAGGAAATACAACATGGTAATGATGATTAATTACCTAATAAATCAAAAAAAAAAAAAATAGAAGTATGCCTTGTAATCTAATGTTAATTTCCTATATGTGCAGCCAAGAAACTAAGAACAACCCAAGTAAGGAATTTTGACGACATCCCGAAACTAAAGAATTTGATGGGTGTTCCCGTTAAATACTGGTGAAGGAAGGTACATCATTGGTTTAAGCTTGGATGGATATTAATTTAGGTCAAATAAAATTGGTGTGCAATGAATGTGAGGTTTGAAAAAGAAGGGTGGAAAAATAGGAATTATCCCGTGTGATATTGTTTTGGTAAGTGAGTGAGGATGAGATACAGTGGACAAAATTGCTGGTCACCACATGCAATGCAACTCTACACTTTTATTTAAGATATCATTCACCATGTAACCTTTCTTCACTTCTCTTTTGGTTTCTTTAAATATTCTACGAAGAAAGATTGATTAAAAATTTGTTGGAGCAAAGGGGGCACTAGAATTCATTGGATATGAAAAATTATACATATGGACCTGATGTTAGCTATCAAATATGATAATTTTAATCATCTTATTATGTCCAACATCTGAAATCATTACATGAAAGCACTTATCATTTTTTCAAGAGAATTTAATACTCTTGATTTCTTGGTTTTTCTTTTTATCATTAAGAATATTTATATTCCCGTCTCTCTACAGATCATGTTTGTTTCACACTTTTGTTGGTGCTCGTTGCAGTCAGAATTTATAATTTGAACGTGCTGGTAATCTCCTGGTTTAGTCATCTCTTGCTTAACTGGCTTGCCCATTTAGGCCTAAAATTAGATAAACCTCAAGGCTATCTTTGAGTAATTAGTCCTTAGATTTGCGCATACATATGCTAATATAGTCACCCATCTATTACAGATCATATGAATACTCGATCACTAGGATTGTGACAGCAGAAATGTTGATCCAAAGGTGTGCATAATATCTTTTCTTATTGATTTATGAAAACGAAAAAATCCAATTTTTCCACTTCTGATTTTCCAGGATTGTGCTGGTGATATACTTTGTACAGCTGAAAAAGCCACACAAGTTGCTCTTCAGGTAGAGAGCTCCTTTTTTTTTCTTTTTCTTTTTTTTTCTTCAATATTTAGAACTATTTGTTATGAAGAAGTCATGCATTTAGTAGAGTTTTCTAAAATTAATTTATTTTATCTCAAAACAAGATGTTAAAGCTTAACATTTTTCCTACAAAAGTAAACTCCAAACTTACTTCTGATGATAGATCTACTAACAAACTCATATATCTTTATTTATCTACGTTAATGATTCGGTAATTTATCTACGTTAAAAAGCATCTGTATTTAGATTATGGAAAATACTTTGATTAGGTTCAATTTTTATTATTTTTTTCATCATTTTTCTCTCTTTTTATTTATTTTCGTTGATATATGTAGGTGTCAATTCAATTTCATCAAGTGGATATAAATTGTAGTAGAGGTTGAGAGGAATCAGGAATCGGGTTCAGGTTGGGAAGAACCGGGCCGGAGAGTCGGGTTTAAAGCAGTTCAGTTTTGAAGGTTAGTGAAGAACCGGGGTCAAGACGGTTATAACAGAATTATGCAACGGTTTGGAACCGTTGCATGTAAAATCGTTGTCGAAGGCGCGTATACCAGTTTTGAAGCAGTTGAAACAGAATTGAATCCAACTTCTGGAGCTTCTTAATTCGAGCTTAGTTCTTTATATACATTGGTTCCACTTGTAAATACGAGTCGATACACATAGTTTTCCCTCTGTAAACGCTACACAATCAGTAGAATTAGAAAGCTAGGGTTCTTGAGCTCAATTCGGTTTGTGAATTGGGGCTTCTGGTTTTCTGGTTTGTTTCTTGTAATTGATTGTTCAGTGGAGTGAATTGAGGTGTATAGAGCCTTCGTGGATGTAGATCACATTGATTGAACCACGTAAAAGCTTTGTGTTCTTTATTTTGTTTCTGGTTTTGTGTTCGGTTCTTGTTTGGATGAATTCCAGCTTGTTTGTCATTCATTTCTAGTTTGAGTTTGGTTGTGTGTGTTGTAAGTGATTCATTTCTTAACAAGTGGCGCCGTCTGTGGGAAGACTACACACACATTCAAAGAATAAGAAAGAATGGCTGGAGTAAAGATGGATGTGGAGAAGTTTTCAGGTAAGAATGACTTCTCACTTTGGAAAATCAAAATGAATGCAGCACTGATTCAAAATGGTCTAGACTCTGCACTTCTTCATGTTGATCAATGGTCTGATGCTGAGAAATCTATGTTTCCAGAACTGGATAAGAAGGCTTTGAGTCTTATATTCCTCTGTTTGGGTGATAAACCTTTGAGGGAGGTATCAAGGTGCAAGAATGCAGTGGAGGCATGGGGACAACTGGAGGAACTCTACCAATCAAAGTCTATATCAAACAAACTATTTCTGAAGCAGAAACTGGTGTCTTTCAAAATCACTGATGATAAGGTCATTTCTGATCAACTTGATGAGTTTGTCAAGATGATTGAAGAATTAGAAGATCTGGGGGTGAACTTGGAGGATGATGATAAGGCTCTGATGGTGCTGAATGTTCTTCTAAAGTCCATGGAAAGTTTCAAAGATGCATTGATGTTTGAAAGGGATGGAAAAATTAGCTTATGAATCCATTTTGTCAGCATTGAAGACAAGGTGTTTTCAAAATCAGGGAGAAAAGGGCTCTGCATAGGCTGGAGAAGGTTTGAACATTAAGTTCAAAAAGAATTTTCAAAAGAAGAAGTTCCAGGGATTTAAAGATAACAAATCTGGAACTCAGAATGCAAAGAAACAAGGAGACTGAGTTGAAACCAGAAAGTGTTTCAAATGCAAGCAAACTGGACATCTGAAGAAGGAGTGCCCACAAAAGAAGAAGAAATAGGAAAATCAGAGGGCAGAAGTGGCTATGACTGAGCATCAAGAAGACTCTCCAAAAGTTTTAAATATCACAGACACAAAGATGGAAAAGGAATGGGTTCTTGATACTGGTTGTTCATTCCACATGTGTCCCAATGAATCCTGGTTCAAGGATTTACAGAAAGAAGATGGTGGATGTGTATTACTGGGAAATGATCACTCCTGCAGAGGAAAGGCACAAGATCAGTCCAGATCAAAATGTATGATGGAGTCATCAGAACCATTTCTCAAGTAAGGTATGTTCTTGGACTGAAAAGAAATCTCCTATCCCTTGGTTCTCTTGTGGCAAATGGCTGTCAGTTCAATTCCCTAGATGGTTATCTTCATATCACTAAACACAACAAGCTGGTAATCAAAGGAAGGCAACACAATGGTCTGTTTATTTTGATTGGATCCTCTATGTTAGGATGTGCTGAATCTGTGATAAGTAGAGAAGATGTCATGAAGTGGCATAGAAGACTGGGCCATATTGGAGAGAAAGGATTGAAGGAGCTATCAAAGAGAGGTATCATTGGTGAAATGGGAAATAGAACACTGGATTTCTGTAACAAGTGTGCTCTGGGAAAGGCCAAGAAGCTGCCTTATGCAAAAGGGATACATTCTACTCAAGAACCACTTGACTATGTACACTCTGATATATGGGGGCCTTCAAGAACAGAAACACATGGAGGAGGAAGGTATTTCATGTCCATCATTGATGATTACAGTAGAAAAATATGGGTATATGTCTTAAGGAATAAGAGTGATGCATTCCTTAAGTTTAAAACATGGTTGAACCAGGTGGAGAACCTAAGAGGGAAGAAATTGAAACATCTTAGGACAGATAATGGCTTGGAATATCTATCCACTGAATTCACAGGGTTGTGTGAAGAAAAGGGCATCACAAGGCACAGAACTGTCCCATTAAATCCTTAACAAAATGGGGTTGCTGAAAGGTTTAACAGGACTGTGCTGGAGAGAGTTAGATGTATGCTGATTGATGTTGGGTTACCCAAATCCTTCTGGGGAGAAACACTAAATACTGCATGCTATCTGATAAACAGATCACCATCATCAACTCTAGGATTTAAAACTCCAGAAGAAGTTTGGAGTGGAAGGATACCAAACTACTATGATTTGAGAGTTTTTGGGTGTCTGGCCTATGCTCACATTAGGCAAGATAAACTTGATGCAAGAGCACAGAGGTGTGTGTTCCTAGGATATCCTGAGGCCATAAAAGGCTACAGGCTATGGTGCTTGGAACAGGGAAACAAGAAGCTCTTGATAAGTAGAGATGTAAGATTCAATGAGGATGTGATGGGATATAACTCTACTGGAAGTCAAGAAGAAGCTGATGGTGCTGTGGAACCTGAAAGAATTTCCATTCAGGTGGAGCCTACTGAGGAGCAGATATCACCAGAGAATGATACTCAAGCTCAACAAGAAGATGACAGTTCATCAGAAGATGAAGAAGGTCAAACTGAGATTCCAAATCTCAGAACTTACAGCATTGGTAGAGACAGACCAAGAAGACAAATCCAAAGGCCTAATTTCCATGGACAAGCTGGAAGTGTCTACAATGCATTAAGTATAGCAGAAGACTTGGAGTTTCAAGAGCCAAGCAGTTTCAAAGAAGCAATAAGTTGAAGTGAAAAGGAACACTGGATAGGGGACATGATGGAGGAAATGGAATCTCTGGAGAAGAATCAAACCTGGAAGCTTGTAGACAGACCAAAGGGGCAGAAGTTAGTCAGCTCAAAATGGATCTACAAGAAGAAGGTGGAAGCTGGAAAAGCTGATAAAATCATATATAAGGCAAGGCTGGTGGCTAGGGGCTTTACACAAAGAGAAGGCATTGACTATAATGAGGTATTTTCTCCAGTAGTGAAGCATTGCTCTATCAGGTTACTCCTATCAAAGGTTACTCAAGAAGACATGGAACTACAGCAGTTAGATGTCAAGACATCATTCCTGCATGGTGATCTAATTGAAAGGATTTACATGAAGCAACCTGAGGGTTTTGTGATTCTAGGAAATGAAGAGAATGTCTGTTTTCTCAGGAAATCACTCTATGGATTGAAGCAGAGTCCAAGGCAGTGGAATAAGAAGTTCAATGAGTTCATGATGAGTGCAGGATTCATAAGAAGCTTATATGACAGCTGTGTATACTTTAACAAAGGTTCAAGAGTTGAACAAGTGTTTCTATTGTTATATGTGGATGATATGCTCATTGCCAGTAAGAGTATGTATAGAATACAACAACTAAAGGGAAGGTTGGGCTCAAAAATTTGACATGAAGGATCTTGGGGAAGCAAAGAAGATTCTGGGAATGGACATCATTAGAAGAAGGGAGACTGGAACACTTTGGCTTTCTCAGAAACAGTATTTGCAGAAGGTTGTGGAGAGGTTTCACATGCATGAGTCAAGACCAGTAAGTATTCCAGTTAATCTGCAGGCTAAGCTGTCTAAGGATCAGTGTCCTAAGACAGAAGCTGAGGAGATTCACATGAAAAATATTCCATATGCCAGTGGTGTTGGCAGTTTGATGTATGGAATGATATGCAGCAGGCCAGACTTGGCCTACAGTGTGTCTCTGGTGAGCAGATACATGTCAAATCCAGGAGAATCACATTGGGAAGCTTTGAAGCAGGTTTTAAGATATCTGAAAGGGTCTGTCAGTGTGGGGTTGAAGTTTCAGAAACAAGAAGCTAGTGCTATACCTTTGGTTGGATATGCAGATGCAGACTTTGCTGGAAAACTTGGATACTAGAAAATCTGTTACAAGGTATGTCTTTACTTTGTATGGGACAGCTATAAGCTGGAAAAGTGTGCAACAGTCTGCGGTTGCTTTATCAACAACTGAGGCATAATACATTGCCTTAACTGACGCAATCAAGGAAGCTCTATGGCTCAAAGGAATCCTCAAAGACTTAGGGATCAGACCAGAGTGTGTTACTATTCAGTGTGATAATCAGAGTGCTCTTCACTTGGTGAAACATCAATCTTTTCATGAGAGGTCTAAGCATATTGATGTTAGACTTCATTTTGCAAGAGATGTAATTGAAGCTGGACCTGTTGAAGTGAAGAAGGTGCATACTATGGACAATGCAGCTGATTTCCTAACTAAGGCAGTTCCAGGGAGCAAGATGGTTCATTGCTCAAGCCTCATAAGGCTTGAACGATGTAGTTAAATCTGGAGGTAACAAGGCAGTTTGAGGTGATGAAGTGCACTTGAATTCATTGAGGTGGAGATTTGTAGGTGTCAATTCAATTTCATCAAGTGGACATAAATTGTAGTAGAGGTTGAGAGGAATCAGGAACCGGGTTCAGGTTGGGAAGAACCGGGCCGGAGAGTCGGGTTTAAAGCAGTTCAGTTTTGAAGGTTAGTGAAGAACCGGGGTCAAGACGGTTATAACAGAGTTATGCAACGGTTTGGAACCGTTGCATGTAAGACCGTTGTCGAAGGCGCGTATACCAGTTTTGAAGCAGTTGAAACAGAATTGATTCCAACTTTTGGAGCTTCTTGATTCGAGCTTAGTTCTTTATATACATTGGTTCCACTTGTAAAGACGAGTCGATACACATAGTTTTCCCTCTGTAAACGCTACACAATCATTAGAATTAGAAAGCTAGGGTTCTTGAGCTCAATTCGGTTTGTGAATTGGGGCTTCTAGTTTTCTGGATTGTTTCTTGTAATTGATTGTTCAGTGGAGTGAAATGAGGTGTATAGAGCCTCCGTGGATGTAGATCACATTGATCGAACCACGTAAAAGCTTTGTGTTCTTCATTTTGTTTCTGGTTTTGCGTTCGGTTCTTGTTTGGACGAATTCCAGCTTGTTTGTCATTCATTTCTGGTTTGAGTTTGGTTGTGTGTGTTGTAAGTGATTCATTTCTTAACAATATACATTTTGCATTTTACGAGGTACTTATGGTCTTCATGAGCTGTTGGAAAATGGAGGAATGATTTTTTTGCATATTGGGAAGTGTGTTGAAGCTCAAGAAGATCTGGTCGTGTAGTTAATTTTTTATATTAGTTTTGAAGTATATTGGTAGATGTTTTTGCTAAAACAATGTACTAGATGTATTAAATTGGATGATTTGACTATCAAAATAATTGTTGGTTAATTTACGCTTTTTTCCTTTTATGTGATGTATTTTATTGAATTATTTATTCTTTAAAAATATTAAAAATATTAAAACAAGAAAATAATACCTAATAACAGCCACCACAAACCTCTATTATAAAGATTAAACGACAACGGTAAAAAACCGCTGTCTTTACGTGTTGTAAAAATTAAAACCACAAAGGTAAAAACCCTTGTAATGACTGTTGTTGTAAAGGCCCAAACAACAACGGTTAATAACTGTTGTTAACAATAAGTGTTGTGCTACGAAGGACAACGGTTAAGCTGCGTTGTAACGAGAGTTGTTGTAAATGTCAATCACAGCGGTTAAAAACTGTTGTGGTAAAGGTCTTCGACAACGGACAAAAACCGTTGTGGTAGATAAGGGTCTACTACAACGCCAGCTACAACAACGCTCATTTATCGCAAATGACAACATTTTTCCACCGTTGTCGTTTTGCAGAATTGTTGTATTGAGCGCATGTAGCGCAATTATTTGTAGAGCTCAAAATCAGTATTCATAAGTTCATTCAGGCCTCGAAATGAAAGTATTTGTCGGATCACAATAAATGTGAATTTGAATTTTAAATTCAAGTTCTCGGTTGTAACAAGTCCTTAGTTCACGAGGATACTCATGATAATGAGCACCTCAAAACTATGTTAAGTTTAGGTTGAATTATTTGAAATGAAGGACTCGTTGGTAGTAAATATCAAATTCATCTAAACTATTGTAGCAAATCCACTAATATTCCTTAAAATCAGTTCTAAATCAAAGTAACGGAAAATCATATTTACCGGCATAATGAAACTTGCTATAATAAATTAAATTTATCGTCAAAATTTAAATATTCCTACAAAAAATAAACGCAGCCTCAAAACAAACATACTCCCTAGTACAACATAGACAGTCCCCTTTTCTTTTTTTAGGATGTCCAAAAAAAATGGTTAGCTTTTCATATAAATGTTGTGGTCGATGTTTTTCCCTAAAATGTGTTGCTTGATATCAATAAGCTAAGAATGTTAGAAGTTAGACCTAATGACACGTGGGAGTATGGTAAGGGTCTAGAAATTTGATGTGTCAAGTCTGGAGAGATGCAACTATTATTATTATTATTATTATTATTATTATTATTATTATTATTATTATTATTATTATTATTATTATACTACAAGTGTAGTACCCGTGAAATTTTTTCACGGATCTGTTAAATTTATTTTCTTGTCAATAGATAAGTGAATATGTTATTAATATAAAAAATTATTTTTTTGTAAGAAACATATTCTTAGTTTTAAGTGTATGTGTGTAGTAATATTGAAGAGCTGTAAAAGGTATTTGTAATGATGAATTTTAAAGCAACTATAGCAGTAGAGCCAAAAGCGGAATAAAATCAATAATTAAATATATAAGAAAAGTGATGACACTGTGTATAGTATTTTGCATGCACACATACTATTTTAAATTTTGAAAGACTTCGTTGTTCCCTATTTATCTAAAAACTAAATAAAATTAAGCACCTTATAAATGATCCTTAATCTTGAGATAAATAAATAAAATATCTAATAATGTTTACACAAAAAAAATATAGAAAAACAAAAATATCAGTAATCATTGCTTACAAAATGTAATATAGGCATCAATAAAAATAAAAATTAGATCATCCATAAGAATCATTTCGATTTGACGAGTATCAGATGGATTGACGATATGTGGAATTTTCCACATCTGAATAACTCAAAAACGAATGGTGAACATCTCCGCTGATGGACTAATCTGTGCGAATCAACCCTTGTGTATACTTATAAAATTAAAACAATACTTTAGTAAATTGGCTATCCAGGAATAAAACTATACTCACACAACGTAAAAGAATATACTCACAATCCAGTTGAAAGAAATCAAAGTTTTAACACAAAAAAATACTAAAGAAGAAAATATTATTGCAAAAGGATGCATAAAAAATCATATCAAAAGGAATTATAATGAATTTTAACCGAAGTAAAAAAATATATATATATTGACTGACAAACTTGTTGGAATTATATATTTTATAATACTCTTGTAGAAAGTAATATAATTAATCTCTTTCCCTAGGACCCTTCTTGGCTATCATAATTTGTATCTTTATTAATTAACCCTAGAGATGGATCTATAAATTTATATAAATCCTAACATGCCTATAACACACAAGAGTTAAGGATTCGACCTGATAGTTGTTTACACAAGAGGTCGATTTCTGATTGAATGATCTCTGACTCCCGTCTTAACCTTCTGGGCTGTATACCCTACTCAATCCTCAACGTCGGATGGACGACGAACTTTGAAGAATTCCAAGTGGGAAGGAACACCTTAAACCGCCGCCGCCTACTCTCTCATTCTCTCTATTCAATGATCTTTTTGAGTGTTAATTATTCTTTGTCACAGAATGAGAGACCATGTATTTATAATACATGGTTGAGTGTGGGCGAAGCCTGGTAGTTTAATTCCTTCTAGGATTAGGAATTTAATTCCTTATTAGGAATTTAATTCTCTATTCCTACTTGGACTAGGAGTCTATATGGGCCAGTCCAGGGATCAAATACAAGAAATAAAGATGGGCCTAACTATGAATTAATTCTTCCTTGTTCAGCCCAGAACATAATTAATTCATAAATATTAATTCATTCCACTAGAGAATTAATATTGACTTACCCCTTTATTCCCGAGTTGAGTCGGGGCTTGAATTAGACTTAATTAATCCCTGTATTTAAGATATCGAATATCCATTAATTAATTAATTAAAGCCTCTAACATCTTAAATCAATTAATTTCTTATTTATTCCTTAAGTAGTACCACTCAACCTTATTATTGTACCTGAACTTAATCAACCTGCAGGGTTTAGTACAATAAACCTTTTGAGCTCCTTAAGGGGATATCATCATCCTAAACGGATATGGTTACTTAAATGCAAATTACCAATTATTATATGCAAGTTGCTGTCACCCAAATATATAGTATAAAAGTTATATCTTAACTCTTACCCATAGTAAATCAAAGTGACACACAAACAAGTATTCATAATTGTAATCTTATTTAGGCTTTAGATTATTATAAGTCACCGAGATCTCTAGTTCTTCACTAAGGTCAGGCAGAAGAACATATCTCATTGTGATCCTATCAATACGTAAATACGTACCAGTATAAGTAAATAGTCAAGATAAACTATTTCTACTTAATACTGCAGCCTAAACCAACAACTCGTCCTCAAGTTGTCTAAGCTGTGATTTACATTTTGTATCTCTTTAAGTTTAACCAATCATATGATCTTCTGTGATCTTCAACACACCATATGATCTACTTATTTGCAAGAGATATGGGGACACATACATAGTGAAAATGCAAATATAATCAGATATCAGATAAACAGTGAATAACTGGAAACATTGTATATAAAAAGTTTTGCTTTCAGTATACAAATCCAACAAAACTTACTGAGAATAAGCTGAGGATCTTGTTTCTTTAGAACTGTACAATGAAGTTTAAATAGTGGATTCAAGGTGGTAAATTCCGTAAATCATGTTGGCATTATTTAAGAGAATCAGTGATTTAATTTTAAAAAGGCATTCTAGGAACACGGGTACAATTAGAGAATTAAGTATCCAGCAGATATAAAAAATCTTATCAGAATTTCACTTATAAAAAAATTTGTTGTATAAAATGTCTATATATATAGCGCCAATATTATAATTGGCTCTTGAATAGGAATGTATATTTATTACATAATATTATAATATAAATTATAAATAAAATGTTTGGAATGTATACACATCTCGCCAATTTAATTGACTCTCAAATATAATTGTATATTTTACATAATAATATAAAATAATTATAAATAAAGGAAAATATTACAAAAAAGTAAAAAAAAAAAAAAAAAATTATTGTGAAAAAATACAGGAGGTCTCTATATATTGCATCCATATAATATGAACTACTCAATATTATATACTTTATATTATATTATAGGAAATAATACTACATATGTTATGTTATATAGACACCTATACAATTTTTTATTGAAGTAAGAGAGATTACGTTGCAAAAAGTATATAATAAAAAAACTAATATATGGACTTTTAATAATCATATTGATACATCAGAATTTGAAATTCAATTCCTCTGTGATTTTTATTTTCAGAATTTTAATAGATTATTAGAATGCTTATATATCATAATTTAAAAGCGCATACTCTTGATTTTAACAACACTAATTGTAATTATTTGTAATTATTTAATGAACTTATCTAGGGGAAATAAAAAATATAGAAGTTATAAAATTTGAATACACAACTATGTAGAACCTAAAAATATGGGTCATTACTTGCAATAATTATACCAACGTTATCCAAGAAAAATTAAAAGATAGATTTCTTAAATATTGAAATGTTATTATATATTTTATATTCCCAAAAACTCTAAGAAAATAACACTTGGCAAAGTGGTTGAGAGAATCACACTTGACAAATAGGTTTCTCTCGACGTATATAAGAGATAAGAGATAAGTAATACTCCCTCCGTCCCGGTTAACTTGTCACAGTTGACCGGACACGGATGTTAAGAAAAAATAGATTTTGTGGAATCTTTGACTTTTTTAAAGGTTGAGATTGTTGCCTATAATTGTCATTTATGGGTGTGACAAGTTAAGTGAGATGGATCGAAATGGAAAGTAGGACAAGTTAATTGGGACGGAGAGAGTATTAAGTAAGAGAGTTAGAAATTTCAAAGGGTATTATTAAATATTCCCTTCGTTAATTAAAAAAAATTATTTTAGACTTTTAAGTGGAAATTGAAAAGTTATTTAATGAATTATAATGCCCCTTAAAATCTGTTTTTATAATCTTAAGTTCTATTTCTCTCTCCAACAAATCTTTCAATACTATAGCTTTACCAAAAAAGAGAGAATACATAATTTAAGTAATGATAATATTATGAGATTTGTAGCTATATGGGAGAAAATAAGGAAAATTTGTTAGAATAACTTCTTTATGAAAATATTGTTTCTTTAAAATAACTTTTTTTATGAATGGACGAAGTATATATTTGTAATGGGTTTTATCGGTCAAGGACCTGAAAGATAGGTCAACTATCAATTCAGGTCCTGAAAGAATATTTCTATCAATTTAAGGCCTAAAATATTTGAAACTACCAATGGAAAACTCATGAGTCTAATATCATCAGAGGACATATTTGAAAAATTGCAAAACCCACAAAATAAAATCCCACATAATAAATTGTCTCGAAGTGATAAGCAGTGGAAGGATACGTCAAAAGTCTGCTTTCATTATATTTTTTTAAAGTTTATTGTTTTTTTTTTAATTTTCAGTAATTTCAGATTTGAAAGCGTCAGTTTTTTTTTTTTTTTTTAAAAATTAATTTTTTAAACATTTGTAATTTCTTTTTTAAGTCATACGCGAGGAAAAAAAATTCTTTAAAAAGATCTGTAATTTCTTTTGAGTTCATAATATTTAAATAATGTAAACATATTTTAATAAAATGTATTTTCTTTCTTATGTAAATTCTTTTTTTGTTTATTTGTATATTTTAAAAAACATTGCAAATTATTTAATTATTTTAGATATATCAAAATAACAACGCAGTGAAAGACTTTTGACGTATATTTCCCTACTTATCACTTCGACGTAAATTTATTGTTTGAGTTTTGCAATTTTCCAAACAGATCATATAATGATTTTAGATTTATGGATCTTCCTATGGTAGTTTCAAATCTTTTAGGCTCTTAATTGCTAGAAATTATCTTTTAAAATCTAAATTGATAGTTGACCTATTTATCGGGTCCTTGAACAATTAAAATTCTTTCTTTAATTGTATGAGACTTTGGGGGGAACTAAACTTTTGGGACACATGAAGCACATGACACTATATTCAGACTTTTGAAATCCTTAAATTCAAAATACGAATACCTCCCAACTAAAGCTGAAAAAAATACCCTTAATCTCTACAGTTCCTGCACATATTAGGAAACTTGTTGATAATCAAATAATTGACATACACATTCCATCTTCATTTTCCTTTGTTCTTTAGTTTTCTTCGAAGAAATAAGCTAAACCAGGCTTAGTATATCCTTCGTCTTATTTTTCTTTTTTCTTAATAAACTAAACAATATACAGTAAAACCTCTATAAATTAATAACCTTGGGACCATAAAATTTTATTAATTTAAAAATATATTAATATATCGAGAAATTAATATTTTATTAATTAAAAGAGAGACTTTTTAAATTCAGCAAATTCAGTACATATTTATTGAAAATAAATGAATTCATATATGTTTCATTGATTATATTCATGCATCAACCAATTCTTTGTAACTATTAAATATATTCATGTATAATATCAATTCATTGTATACAATTAACTATTATATTCATGGACGCATGTATCAATTCATTGGAATTACTTAAATATACATGTTTATATTAATTCGTTGCACTTAAATAACTATTATAGCCAATTAAATATATTCATGCATAATGAATGAAACATATACTCCCTCCATCCCGACTTAATTTGCACACCTGCTCCGCGCGTATATTAAGAAAAAACAGATTTTGTGGAATCTTTGACTTTTTTAAAGGTGGAGATTGAGGGTGGAGATTTTAAGGGTGGAGATTGTAAGATTCCTTTCCATTTTAGGGGTGTGCAAAATAGAGGGGGACGACCGAAAAAGGAAAGTGTGCAAATTAGGGCGGGACGGAGGGAGTACTATATAAATCTCAATATGGAAATAAAATAATTCATAACACCCAACCATGTCTTCTCATCTAAAAGGCATCGCAAAATCATCCATGAATGATCAAATACGTGAAGCATTATGTGAGTATAAGAGAGACCATCCCACATGCACTCAAAAAGATTTACAAGAGTGGGTTGATGAAAAATATCGTTTGAAAGTTAGTCAAGGTACAATATCAAACACTCTCAAGAGATCATCGGAGTACCTTTCAGCCAACTTTGAGAAGGGTGGGGATATTAAGCGACACAAATCGGCAAAATATCCAGATATGGAGAAGGTTCTTTATGAATGATTTCTTCAGTACCAAGATCGAGTCAACATGACCAGAGAGCGTATTTTTGGAGAAAGCAAAGGATATAATGAAGCTTTTGTATCCTCAACACCCTCCTGAACATCAATTTTCTCAAGGTTGGCTTGAAAAATTCAAGGTAAGACATGGTATTTGGTAAGTGTGACCCACTAACAGTTCAATCGGTCTTAACCAGCCCAGAAGTACAAGCCCAACAGTTCAATCAGCCCAATTACGGCCTACCCAATCACCATGAAGATTTGGTGATTGAGATTGCGGCAGCGACGCATTGGGGAGTGGAGACCCCTCCCCCCCCCCCACGATCTTCTCTCAATCACGAAGGCAGATTTGATGGCCGAAATTATAGGGATGTAGTTTGGGTTGTGATTTCTATGATATAAATAGTAGAATTAAGGACGTTTTGAGGGTTCGAACTCTTGTACTCTGAAATTATAGCTTGTAAAACTAACGAAAGAAGAAGAGAAAAAACCCCGGAAGGGACATTATTCCCCTTGTGGACGTAGATCTCTGGGTCGAACCACGTATATCTTGTGTTCTATTTTCTCATTGCGTAGGATAATCTTTCCAATCGGTTTTTCTTTGGCTTGTATTTTCTTGATAACGGATCGCGCTTTATCAATTGGCGTCGTCTGTGGGAACAAACAAAACATTGATACTGCACTCGTCACACCACGGTTACCACACCCCAAACTCAATCTCGCCAAGGTGATCAAGCCAACCAAGATCCACCCGTGGATCAAACTTTGCTGCCGAGGCAACAACTGATGAGAAATCAACCTCACAATCAGGGCAATCAAGATCCACTCGTGAATCTGGACGACCAAGTCCTACCCTTGCCCCAACGAGGTGTACAAAATCCTAATCCCGCCGCTACACAGCCACAGATTAATATTCAAATGACTCCGGAATTGCTCCAGGCCTTTATCCAAGAACATGTTCATATCTTCCAGGACTGGGCAGCCAATCGCCCGAACCTCGATGGGCCTGCTGGAAATGCCGTCAATCTCGCAACACATCCACCTCGTCGAGACCCGCCTAACCAACAAGATCCTATACATAATGTGCGACAAGATCGACGTAGAGAGCGACTTGGTTCCCCTGAGGACCATGGGAGTTCTAATGGGTCAAGGCAACGCAATGAAGAACTTGCCGATGCCGATCGACGCCGTCCCCTTAACGCGGCTAAAAGAGCTCGCCATGACCATCCTCGTACCTTAGATCTCCAGGAGTATGAGCGGGTACAACGTAATGTCGAACTAGACAGGATTTTAGGTCTTGATGTCAACGGAGACATTATCACCCCATTCTCCCAAGAAATACTTGCTACACCCCTTCCCGAAGGGTTCAAGCGACCTGCTATATCACCTTATGATGGAACTGGAGATCCGGCCAACTTCCTCGGGGCCTTCAGACATAATATGCTCAGTCGAGATCATACCGTGTCTTTTCACAACTGTAAGATTTTCCCTGAATATCTTCAGGACGAGGCCCGGGTTTGGTTTGACTCCCTTCCCCGCAATAGTATATCCTCTTTTAGAGAACTTGCCGAACACTTTTGGGCGCATTTTGAAGCACGAGCAAAGCCCATGTCCACCTTGGCCGATCTGATGAATGTTGAAGAAAAAGAAGGAGAAGCCATCTCTCAGTTCCTCGAACGCTTTACAACTGAAAGCTTGAAAGTGGGAAGTCAGCCTGACAGCATTATTGTCACGGCCTTCATGAATGGATTACGTGCCGGACCACTATATACCGAGCTTGCCCGTAACACTCCGGCCACTACCCGAGCTCTTTATCATGTGGTTGGTAAGTTCGCCAAAGCGGACGAGCAAACCCGGCGCAAGAGGGAAAAGTTTATTGCTAAGAGACAGACAGATAAAGGACAATCCGAGTTTAACACTCGCACCAGCGCCTTTAACCGGCTAAGCAAAGGGCGATTAGAACCCCGTAACGATCTACCTCAGCTCACACCTTTGAATCGGTCCCGAACCGAGATACATGCCATCCACAAGGCTGACCTGAGATCTTGCCCTCGTATGACTGCGCCGGCAGACAAACGAAATCGCACCAAGTGGTGCGATTATCACCATGACCACGGGCACGATACGGAAGAATGCCGAGAACTCAACAAATAAATTGAAGAGTGTATAAAAAAGGGATATTTTCGCCAGTACATCGCTCAACCCGATTATCGGCAACAGCCCAGAGGTGGCAACCAGCAATAAAATCGGGGTAGCTATAATAATTGAGGCCAACAATAAGGTCGAACACAATGGCAGAATAATCGATCCGGGAACAACAACTACCCTAAGCATGATCAGGGAAATAGGCAGAATACTCAGCAATAACAACCTCGTTTATTGCCAGCCCCCCCTCCTCAAGAGGAAGGGAACAATCCTCCAAATCATGTTGTTAATAGCGTCATTCATATGATTTATGGCGCGCAGCCAACAGGAATTTCTCGCAAAGCTCTTATTGCAGAAGCTCGTAGGCCTCCTCCCGAGGAGCCCCGCCACAAACGTTTCCACAAAACCAAAGTAGTTAGCTTCACCGACGACGACCCAGTACCCGAGCTCACACCTCACACTGACGCTATCATCATTGATATGACTGTAGCAAATATTATCATCAAACGGGTACCCCTGCACAAGCTATCTGTTCCACGTATCACTTGACGATGAAGTGTCCTTCACCCTACGGAGCAATTGCCATCCGTGGGGACCAAAAGATGGCTAAACAGTGTATGCACATTGCACTCAAACAGCGGACTACACCTGCTGCCAGTCCTCAGTTTCAAATAGATACCTCGGGACTCATTTCGACCCCGACTCAGCCTCTTAGCGAAGAGGTAGTTGAGGTACCACTCGATCTGACCAAGCCCGAGCAGACCGTTAAGGTCGGTGCAGTAGATTTACCTCTACTTCACAGCGCCATTATTCAGACTTTGCGCGAGTATTCCGAGGTCTTCGCCTGGTCACCCTTGGACATGCCAGGTGTCTCGCCAGACTTAATCACCCACAAACTGAATATTGATCCAACAGTCAAACCAGTACAGCAGAAACGTAGACAGTTTGCTGCAGACAGGAAAGCTGCTATCCGCGTAGAGGTTAAAGAGCTTGTGAAGGCAGATATCCTCTTTGAAGTTCATTATCCGACCTGGCTAGCGAATCCTGTCTTGGTTCAGAAGATTGATAATACGTGGAGGATGTGTGTGGACTTTATTGACCTAAACAAATACTGCCTGAAGGACTGCTATCCACTACCTCTAATTGACCAAAAGGCCGAGGCCATTACCGGACACCCCGCACTCTGCTTCTTGGACCTCTATAAAGGATACCACCAGATTTACATGGACCGGAAGGATGCAATTAAAACGGCCTTCATAACGGACTTCGGCATTTTTGCGTACAAGAAAATGCCCTTCGGGATTAAGAACGCCGGGGCCACTTATCAACGATTGATGGATCACGTCTTCCGGGACCAGATTGGCCGAAATATAGAGGTTTATGTTGATGACCTCGTCATCAAAAGTCGTACTTTTGATACATGTGTTCGGGACATCGCTGAAACATTGGACGTACTCAGACATCACAATCTCCGATTAAATCCGGCCAAATGCACCTTTGGGGTCGGTTCTGGGAAATTCTTGGGATACATGGTTTCCCCTCAGGGGCTCCAAGTAAATCCCTCCAAAATTCGAGATATACTTAATCTCAAAACACCTGAAAAGGAAAAAGATGTTCAGCGCCTTACTGGACGACTAGCTGCACTGAGTCGATTTTTGTCTAAAACAGCTGAGCGACAACTTCCTTTCCTTAAAATTCTGAGGCAGGCTAAAAGATTCGAATGGACTCCCCAATGTGAAGAAGCTTTGGTGGCCCTAAAGCAGCACATCAGCCAACTCCCTATTGTCTCTGCACCAATTGCTGGGGAACCCCCATATATATATTTGTCCACATCCGATGAAGCCATCAGTGCAGCCCTTGTCCGTGAAGACCAAGAGACTCAGAAGGTCGTATATTTTGCTAGCCGAGCCTTACAAGGAGCGAAAACTCGGTACTCCATAGCCGAGAACACGGTATTAGCACTGGTTATGGCGGCTCGCCGCCTCCGTCCCTATTTCCAGGGGCACGTTATTAACGTCCACACGAACCAACCAATCCGTCAGATCTTAAGTAAGCCCGATCATTCCGGCCGACTAGTTAAATGGGCAATTGAGCTGGGAGAGCATGATATCCTATTTCTTCCCCGTCGAGCTATTAAAGGTCAAGCCCTAGCCGATTTTCTTGCTGAGGCTCCCTTTGATGACTCTGAGTCCAACCCGCATCCTGAGGTCATCCTACCTACTGATCTTGACATCGAAGCCAAGCGATGGCATATACATGTAGATGGCGCATCCGTCACCCGGGGAAGTGGTGCTGGGGTCATTGTCAATGGGCCCGACGATGTAGAAGTCAAGTATGTTTTGCGCTTCAAATTCAAAGTCACGAATAATGAAGCCAAATATGAGGCAGTTCTTGCTGGCCTTCGCCTCGCAAAGACTCTAGGAGCCTCACACATCCGAATATATACTGACTCGGAGGTAGTCTCTAGCCAAATCAATGGCTCATGTGCGGCAAAGGAGGAAACCATGAAATGGTACTTAGCTTTAACCAAAAACCTCTTGCTCACATTTTCCTCCGTTGATATCCACAAGGTTCCCCGAGGAGAGAACACAAAGGCTGATACTCTCAGTAAGCTGGCCTCCGCGGACCCTTCTAGCATATCTTCGGACATACTTGTAGAAGAGGCATCCCATTCGTCCATCAATGAACAGATTATCTCGGTGATCACTGATGCTAAACCCACTTAGATGACACCCATTGTCCAATACCTCTAGGACGGGACTCTACCCAATGACAAGGCACGGGCTCGCCAGATCATCTTGAAAGCACCGAAGTATACACTCCATGATGGGGTCTTAGACAGACAATCCTACCTCCAGCCCAGTCTTCGATGCCTTGACCCAGTCCAAGCTAATTATATCCCCCGGGAATTACACGAGGGCTCCTGTGCGAGCCATATTGGTTCCCGAACTCTAGCTAAGAAGACACTACGGTGGGGGTATTACTGGCCTACTCTTTTTAACGATGCACATGACTTAGTGTCAAAATGTGAAAAGTGTCAGCGGCACTCACGGATAAAGCACTTACCTCAAACCGAGCTGGTAGACATACAGAGCGCATGGCATTTCATTCAATGGGGCATAGACATCGTGGGTCCTTTCCCTGTGGCTCCAGGAGGTTTTAAATTTTTAGTGGTCACTGTGGATTACTTTACCAAGTGGGTCGAAGCCGAACCGCTTACCACCATCACTGGAAGGAAAATTCTTAATTTCGTGTGGAAAAATATTGTTTGCAGATTCGGTATTCCTAGCACCATTGTTTCCGACAATGGAAAACAGTTTGCAAACGACCCTTTTCGCTCTTGGTGTGAAGAGTTACACATTAAACAAGCATTCACTTCAGTGGCTCACCCCCAGGCTAATGGTCAGGTAGAGGTGACGAATAGAACACTTGTTGACGGCATCAAAAAGCGCTTGGGCGAATCTAAAGGGCTTTGGGCTGATACCCTACCTCAAGTATTATGGGCCTATCGTACTGCGCCTCACTCTTCTACAGGCGAGACTCCTTTCAGCCTAACCTACGGCTCTGAGGCTGTCATCCCGGTAGAAATTGGGGTACCCAGCCCTAGGTTATTGACTATCGATCCGGAAACTAATGAAGAAGCAACTCGTACTAACCTCGACGAAGTGGAATATCGCAGGGAATAGACACTTATTCAACAAGCCAAATATAAACAGCAAACAGCAAAATACTACAATGCTCGAGTTCGCGGGACACAGTTTCAAGTCGGCGACCTTGTGCTCCGGCGCAATTCCGCCAGCAAAGCCACTCCCGAAGGCAAACTCCATGCGGCATGGGAAGGACCTTATCGTGTGGTTGCCGTTCATTCTCTCGGGAGTTATCAGCTCGAACGCGTAGATGGCACCCCAGTGCCTCGTACTTGGCATGTGACTAACCTCCGAATTTTTTTTCTCTAAAAACTGTTAGTTTTATTTTTGCTCCCTATCTCTTAAATATTAGTCTGCAATTTGACATTGTTCTGACAAATTTTGCTTAATAAAGTCTCCTGTTTCACCTTTATATTGCTTGTTTACGATAGCGCGGGGACGCCCCGGTGTCATTATATCAAATGTTTCCGAACATTTTTATCTATCTTCTGACCAATCAGGTGTATAGAACAAATCCCCGGACTCAATTACTTCCCTGCCTGATCCGTCCAGGGTAAATGTTTAAGTCTTAAGACTTTGGTTCACTCTTACCTAATCCGATCGAAGGATACAAGTTACTTACTGATCCTTCCGAGGAGTCATTAATTTGTCTCCGGACTTAATCCCATTTCCCTCTTTTGTCCCCATCGATATAGTCAGTTACTTTGTTTTCAAAAAAAAATTTGTCTGCTTTATATCGAACACAAAGAATATATGTATACCCTTCATATAGTCATTACAAAAGTTATTTCACAATAGTATACATCATACATTTTTCTCTACACAAAGGATGACAATAATGAATAAAGTAACTAATAAATATTTTTCAATGCATTGTTCATCAAGTATTCCCCTACACTACGTCCTATTGTCACTTTCTTTAGTCCTCTCCGAACCAGAATGCAAAGCCTCGTCATTTCGTTTTCGATCGACTACTTCTAGTCCTTCGGAAAGCCTCCTGGGTATTACGTCGCAATCCTACATTGCCTCGGTCGAGGACCCCGGTCCTGGGCGTGTCAATCGTCCCTTGCGGATAGGGGTGAGCACGGTCCGGAGCGGTTCGGAGATATGGAAATCTCCAGAATCGAACCAAACCTCGGAGATATTCGGAGATTTCCAAAATTAAATCTCCAGAACCGCTCCGTTGATCGGTTCAGTTCCTTCCGGAGATCGGTTCTTTCGGTCCGGTTATTCGGAGCTGTTCGGAGTTTTTCCTTTAATATTTTTAGCAAAATGCACGAAAGAATTATAGTGTTGTCTTTACAATAATATCATATTGTTAAAGAAAAAGTGTAATTAAACAATTTATAAGTTATATATTAAGACAAGTTTCAAAATCATAACTTATAAAAAATAATTACAGGTTACTGAAGTAGTTATCTCGTCAAAAGAAGAATAACACTAAATTATAAAGTTATTGGCTATCGATAACCTCTTTGGACATTTACCGATTATTTTTCATTGATAAAGCTCTAGTCGTATACAATGTCAATAAGTAAAGGTAAACTTAATATGACTAACTACAGTAAAATTAAAGTTGACTTCAAGAGAAAAAGGTGTGTGCACGAGAAAGATGGAGAATCAAAGAAGAAGGGAACAAGAAACGAGCCACTATTTGAAATTCAGGCGTAGGATAGTAACTATGTGCAGTGAGTTCAGGTCTAGAATTTTGACCTTTATATGTGAAAATAATTAAATATTAGATATAATAATAAATTTTAGTGATTGGATTAAAGAAATGTAGAATTGAATTATCATAGTAATGTATTTCTTTATATAAACTATAAACATATTCACTGTTCATATATTTATAATTAATAGATATATGTTTATTATGAAAATGATTTATTATAAATATTGTACTCTATTATTAATTACTAAATCTTTTATAAAATACTAAAACAGTAGTTATATCATTGTTAAAATTTACTAAAATTCATAATGGTTCAATATTATAGTATAAAAGAAATTAATTAAATGATATAAAAAAATTCCATAGTTGATTACTTAGAATCGGTTCTACTCGGTTCTATTTCGGTTTTTCGGTTTGGATCGGTTCGGATTTACAACAAAAAAATTCGGTTTGGTTCGGTTCGGATAAAGTCAAATAGTCAACGGATATTATCGGTTCGGAGTGCTTTCGGTCCGGGGTTCGATGCGGAGCGGATTATCTCCGAGACCCGTGCTCACCCTTACTTGCGGACCATGGTCTGTTCGTGGTTGACTGGATCTCCTACTTGGGCCCGACATGTTGTCCCACTCTGTGTGGTCCCACTCTAACGGCGCTAGGGGTCCATTTTCTCTGAGGCTTGTGTAACGCATGCCCCCGTTTTTACGCCGATGATGCTCCTTTGTTTTTTGCAATACCGGGTTTACTTTCAGCGTACCCCCCGAGTGTTTGCCCACTCCACAGCATCCCACCCCTCTCCCGGTATCTCGTCAATTTCCTTCGCCAAGGCTACAACTATTGCTCCACTGGGCTCCAGCTCTTCCGCACATGCCTTCTTGAGTTCTTTGGGAAGACCCGACCTCGATTCGGGAGTTTTCTCTGGGTTTCTTGAAGCCGCGGGGTGGGCCCCGGACCCCGCCTCCTTCCGTACAGCAGTCCCTGCTTTCTTACCCCGGGATCCTTGCACGTCGCTGCGTCCTTGTTTCTCCTGCTCTGCCACGTTGAAAGCATCGTTGCGGGCCTCTATTTTCTTTTGCAGCTCCAAGAGATATCCTAACACCAACCGTTTTCTGATTAGTTCGGGGTTATTGATATCGCCTTGCTTGCTCAGTTGCTTGACGTCTTCCCGAACTTCTGTTCTCCGAGCACGAACCTCATCGATTGATAACCGCCCGCTGTCGACAAGCAAGTGTTCGTATTCTTGTTGGTTTAGGCGGAGTTGCTCCAACTCCATATCTTTCAGCACGCACTCTGCTTTATACTGCCGCATCTGTTTCGCAGCTTTCGTCTAGGAATCTTCTGCCTCCGCACATCTCTTTTCTATTGATGCTAACCTCTCCGATAGCCGGGGGACCTCTTGCAACATCCAGACGTCTCTGTCTTTCTGTAACCAAGCTATCGAAGACCTGAGTTGCTTTATCACCTCCTATGAGTTTTCGACGTTTCCCTGACAGAGGGCACATCTTGGTATCAAGTACGCACAGACACATAAACATTGTTAAAGTATACATGCGTTGCGACATATGAAGCTTATAAAACCAATTCATCGTCATTCATTCCTTAAGAGTACAATTAATTCATTACAAAACAAGATATTACAAAGGATTCTCCATCTGTTTACAGATAGCCTATTCTACATGCTTGTCATGAGTCGGAGGGTCACTGACCTCTCCAGGGGTAGAGGTGTTCCCTAGTCCACCTGGGAGCACTGCGGGGTCCCCGGTTGCCTCTATTGCTTTTTCGGAGCCTCCAGCTGAGTTCTCCTCCCCAAAAATCACCGTTGTCACTCGACTCCTTTGTGAGGGATGGGGGCTCTGTTTCTTAACTCTCGCACGTGATCTTTATCCTGGTCTTCGTTGCAGCATCTAATCACCTCGACAGTCAATAGTACATTCTTTTTGGCCAGGGCCTCAATCAACGGCCACTTTGGTGCCTGTGTCAACGCTTCAAAGTATGCCCCGTCTTCATTCCCCACTGCATCATAGTTATACCCGAAGTCTTCATCATATACATCGACTTCCGGGTATTTGTCGTATACAGTCTCCAACATCTCACTCTTTGTGGCCGTGTCACCTGCCACCACAAATGTGCTCAGAAACTTCAGGAAAGTTTCTGTCTGCAATAACTTTTCGGTAAAAGCCTCTAACATTGCTCCTTGGCCCTGGACTGCTCTGTTCAGCTCTTCCCGAGCTGCCACGAGGTCACTCTGGATAACGATGACCTCCACAGCTTGTTCTCGCAGTCTTGCTGCCTCTCTCTCAGCTAGCATCGCTCTGTCTCGGGCCACCTTGGCATTCTTTTGGGCCTCCGCATACCCGGCCCGTAGTTTGGTGACCTCGGCCTCTAGTTCAGCCACTCTATTTCTGGAGGATTCTTTTTCGAGTCTTCCCACCAACCCGCGGATTGGATCCAGTAGTTGTTCTAGTTTGGCTCCGGCCGAAGTTATTGCTCTCCCTTGCCCCTGCATTATCTTACTGTCATGTTGAGCCAACGAGACGAATAACAAAGCGCTATTAACGCACTTACCTCGTGGGAAGGGACCACATGCGATTTCTTGGGAGGTGGCGGCGTTGGTGGCGATGTCATTCTCCTCTTAGAGCTCGGCGTCAACCCCGAGAGAGGAACATTGTCCTCGTGATCGTCTCCAAGACCACCCCCTGACGTAGTTTTCTATAGCTCGGGGGTCCTGGATCTATCACCTCGCCCAACGGAGCTGGTTCCGGTTCCCTTTTTTGTGGAACTCTTGAACTTGACCACTGCACATGACATAGGATGCATTGAGAGATATTACAACTCACTATTACACAACTTATACAAAAACTAAAGGCCCTACCCTCTATTTCTGCTCCGGCTTGAGACCCCTCTACCTCAGCTACGCTTGGCGTCTCTTCTGAGTTAGTTTCAGCCGAGGTATCCTCCTTCTGGGATTCCGAAGTCCCAGCTGTCCATTTGGAATGATACGGGCTCAACCCAGCTTCGTCCAGGACTTCTTCTGAAAATTTGGACCCCAGGACACCAACTTTCCTCAATACATCTACACCTCTGGGGTCCCCCGCCGGTGCACTATCTATTACCTCCAACCTCTGCCACTTCGGTAGTACTCTGCCCAGCCTAACATATATAAATTTACCTATCCACCCCTCTATTTTGCTAGGGTTTTTTACTTTGAACTTTTTACCTGGCCTGGGGTTAAGGTAATACCAACCCTTATTCCTCCCCATCGTTTTAAGCTGCAAGAAATACCTAAATAAACTAACACTGGGATTCAATCCTCCCTTACTACATTCAACTAAAAATCCTACCACCTGCCTCATGGCATTGGGTCCCAACTGCCCCAGGGCTATTCCGTAAAACTCCAACAAATTTACCAAAAAATCCCATAGGGGAAACCTCAACCCTACCGCCAGCTGGTCTATATATACAGATATAAATCCTTTAGGAGGGCAACACGCCTTATCCCTGTGTTGGGGAATTATGTATTCTAGGTCGAAAGGCAAGAAGAAATTTGGAATCCATTTTCTGATTTGGGCCTCCGTCACACTGGGCACCACTCCTGCTACTTCGAACTCTTCTACCTCCTCCTCACAATAGGGGAAACAAACTGCCTCCTTTCTAATTTCCCCCTGATCGCCCCGATAGATTTTCCTAGTCTTACTATTTTCTGGGAAAATCACCCGTATAGGGGCCGCTCTAAAAGGCTCCCCTTCTTTACCCACTTCCTCAACCCTAGACGAAGATGAAGACGAGATAGACATACTTACTTGTTTTCTCTGGTCGAAGAGGTGATAATCTTCAAAGTTTGCAAGATCTTTGATCTCTCTGATGCGTGGTTCAGTTATCCGCAAGTGAAGAAGGTGAAGGGTTTTGATTTCACTCCTTTTCTTATAATTCCAGCAGCGGTTCAGATTCAAAGGTTTAAAATTAACGATTCTGATACTTGCGTGAAATGCACGCGCCTCGAAACTCAAAATATGCGCCGTTTCATACGCGCCTACTCGAATTATGTGCGCATCTACCAGTCACGTGCCCCAATTTTCTTCAGCACTCATGTCGTGGAAGTTTCTCAACTCCGGTTGGTTAACCCCGGGGGTTTCGCAGTTTCTCAACTCCGGTTGATTGACCCCGGGGGTTTCGCAGTTTCTCAACTCTGGTTGATTGACCCCGGGGGTTTCGCAGTTTCTCAACTCCGGTTGATTGACCCCGGGGGTTTTCGTAGTTTCTCAACTCCGGTTGATTGACCCCGGGGGGTTTCGTAGTTTCTCAACTCCGGTTGATTGACCCCGAGGGTTTCTAGTTGTTTCATCTTGGAATCCTAGCGGGTTTTCCTTCACATCAGCTCCCGCCTACCTTCATTTACTCTTCAAGCCGCAGAATCTCGCTCCGGCTTTGGGGGGGGGGGGCATCTGGTAGGTGTGGCCCACTAACAGTTCAATCGGTCTTAACCAGCCCAGAAGTACAAGCCCAACAGTTCAATCGGCCCAATTACGGCCTACCCAATCACCATGAAGATTTGGTGATTGAGATTGCGGCAGCGACGGGTTGGGGAGTGGAGATCCCCCCCCACGATCTTCTCTCAATCACGAAGGCAGATTTGATGGCCGAAATTATAGGGATGTAGTTAGGGTTGTGATTTGTATGATATAAATAGCAGAATTAAGGACGTTTTGAGGGTTCGAACTCTTGTACTCTGAAATTATAGCTTGTAAAACTAATGAAAGAAGAAGAGAAAAAACCCCGGAAGGGACATTATTCCCCTTGTGGACGTAGATCTCAGGATCGAACCACGTATATCTTGTGTTCTGTTTTCTCTTTGCGCAGGATAATCTTTCCAATCTGTTTTTCTTTGGCTTGTATTTTCTTGATAACGGATCGCGCTTTATCAGTATTAAATAATTCCATCGTTTTGGAGAAAGTGGTTTGGTTGACATGCAGGACATGGAAATGAAACTGGAGGCTATAAGGGAAAAAATAAACCAATTTTCCATGAAGGATGTTTTTAATTTGGATGAAACAGGTCTGTTTTATAGGTTACAAGCTGATCACTCTCTTGCAACCAAGCAACTTGAGGGAAGAAAGCAAGACAAAGAGAGGCTTACAATTGTTATTTGTTGCAACAAGGATAGTTCGGAAAAAATTCCTTTATGGATTATTGAAAAATATGCAAAGCCATGTTGCTTCAAAAATATTAACATGAGCAGCATCAATTGTCATTATTGTGCCAACAAGAGTGCATGGATGACTAGTGTGCTTTTTGATGAATATGTTCGCTGGTTTGATCACAAAATGAATGGCAGAAGAATTTTGTTGATGGTTGACAATTGTCCAGCCCATCCAAAAAATATTGAAGGGTTACAGAATGATGAGTTATTTTTTTGCCACCTAACATGACATCAAAGATTCAACCATATGATACAGGAATAATTAGAGCTTTCAAGATGCACTATCGTAGGAGATTCTACAAAAATCTACTGGAAGGTCATGAGTTGGGGCTACCTAATCCTGAAAAGATTAATGTTTTAGATGCCATCTATTTTGTAGTCTCCGCTTGGACAACCAATGTTTCTCAAGTGTCAATAGTAAATTACTTTCGGCAGTGCAAAATTCGCTCAAATGAAGAAATCTCAAACGACTCAAGTGAGACAAACTTTGAAGAAAGCCTACATGAGCTTGAGAATATGGTCAAGGATGTTGGTTATCGCAATGAAATGGACGTCAACAAATTGGTGGACTATCCGGGTGAAAATGATGAATGTTCAATGGTTCGAAATTTAGAGGAAATTGTTGCTGATATTATTGAAGATCCTGCTAATGATGAAGTTGAAGATGATTCAATACCGTTGGAACCAGTCACGAGAAATGAGGCTTTGAGCGCGACAACAACTCTTCACAATTTTTTGTTGCAGCTAGAGAACTCGACACCGGAACTCTTGGCTGCAATTAAAAAAGTTAGGGATGAAATCCAATTAGATTTAAATTTTAAGAAAAATCAAGTAACAATAGATTCATATTTTAGCAAATTACTATAATATTTATAATTGTAATATTTATGAATTATTAATTTAGAGTTTTAATGCGACCTAATATTTATAAAGAGATTTTCCGAAAAATTATTATCTTATTATCTTATCGAATTTGATGATTTTTTACAAAGGCCTAAGTCGGGGCCAAATTTTTTTATTATTTTAGAGAGTTCATTAATTTATAGAGTATTAATTTATAGAGGTTTTACTGTATGTGGAACCTTTTGCACTAAGAATGCCTAATGTGTTCTATATAATCACTTTTGAAGGAGGGAAGGTTTTAATAGTATTTTTATAGTTAGATGCATGGTGATTGTCATTGGTCAATTGTTCATCTCGTTGGTTGAATTGAATGAGCTAAATATATATATGAGTGTGTCACTAGAACAAAAATAAAAACCCCATATCCTACTTCTTACCTTTTTCTAAAAACTAGTAAATGCTCCCGTGCGATGCACGGGCTATTTTTTTTAAACAGTAAATTAATATTAACATGAACAATACTTTTTATTGAAAACGCATTTTTATTTGATAATATATAACAAAAAAAGAAATGGTTAAAATTTTTTACAAAGAAAACTTTTGTGTTCTTTAGTGTTATTCATTCCTTACCTCTTACTCCGGAAAATCAGTAATTTCCACTAATAAAAACACATTTTAATTTTTTCACGAATTTCTTACTCGTATCTTATTCCAGATTTTTTTTTTTATCTTGTCTCTATCAAAACATTCATATAAATTATGATAAATTTTGAATAAATTACACTGATTGATAATAATAAATAAAGCGAACATACATAATCCAGAATCCGATATCAATTAATAGAATTGAGAAACAAATAATCTAAAGGATTATTCTTCTATAAAATATTTTATTAGTTTACTTACAAAACATCTTCTATTAGAAACAAAAATAATTTTTTTTAAGGATTATTCTTATATAAAATATTTTATTAGTTTACCTACAAAATATCCTCTATTGGAAATAAATTTTAAGAAAGACATAGAAAATACAATTTTATTTTAGGATAAACTGAGTCTTCATAGTCCATATCATGAGCTCATTCATATAAATAGAGTTGGATTTGGATTTAGAATTTTAAAAGACATAGATGACCTCAAATCTTTATATCCATAAGATGAACTCATTAATATAAATAAAGTTGGATTTTGATTTAGAAAATTAATGAACTAAACTAATAAAATACTTTATATAAGAATAATCATTAAAAAAATATATTCTTTTCTCAATCTTATTAAATTGTATTGCAATTTTGGATTGTATATCTTCGTTGTTTGTTTATTATTATTAATCAGTATGATTTATTTCAAAATTTATTATAATTTAATATTAAGATTTTGGAATAGATGTGAGAGAAGAAAAAAACAAATGAAATTATTTTTCAGATAAGAAATAAAACGGATAAAATAATTTACAGAAAAAATAATTTTGGGAAAAAAATATATTATACAGTGGAAAAATACTAAAAAAACTGATTTCGTGGAATAAAAGGCGAGGAAGAAATAAAAAATATATTTGGCGTGTTTTTTTTGGTGGGGTGTGTTAGTTGGCCGAACTGATTATTGGTGGGCTCTATAAGAAAATCCACCGGCGGTTCCATATCATTATTGATATACAATATCATATCATTATTGATATACAATAATCTATATATAATTTGCTGGATTGATTTTTACAAATTATATTGATTTTTACAAATTAGAAATTCTTGAGATCGAGCAAGCGGCCATCCTTTTGCCCTTTTTATAGGGGTATAGAAAATTAAAAATCATATCTGCAAGATTTGGAATGACTTTTGCCGTTTTTATAGGGAGTATAGAAAATAAAAAATCATATCTGAAAGATTTGGAATGATCTGGATATTCTGTTATCAGATATCTCGAATTAAAGATTACATATTAAAAAATTCATATTAAAATATCCACATCATAATTATAATTCATATTAATATAAAAATCGGTCTATAATGAGTATTGATTTCGCTAATCATTACAATTATGTGATAGTTCTAAATTAAAATGTGATATCATTTTATAGTTGTTATCCACTAATCTGTATATTAAATTTATTTTGTTTATAAGATGCTCCCTCCGTCCCACCTTATCTTGCACACTTTCCTTGAATGGCCGTCCCACCTTATCTTGCACATCCTAAAAAAAGAAAGTTATAACATAATCTCCACCCTCAAAATCTTCACTCTCAATCTCCACCCTCAATTTACCTTTAAAAAGTCAACAAACAACCAAATAGCAACTTTTCTTAATACCCGTGCCGACCCCCCCTGTGCAAGATAAGCCGGGACGGAGGCAGTAATATTTTGCAAATTTTTCTGCAATAGTTCATGATAGTTGTTAAATGGGATATTTCTTCTTAAAAGTAATGCGTATAGTCGACTGAGTTTTATCAAAGTTTAATTGTAAACATATTGTAATGACAAAAAAACTCGAAGTTTAATTGTAAACATATTGTAATGACAAAAATGAAATACTGTGATAACATTAGAATTTCAATTGAAGTTGATACATAAACTTATTTTTGCAGAAATTAAAAAATTGAATTATGCTACAATAAAATCAGAATTAGTCTTCAATTTCAGAAGCCTCGAAGAGTTTATTGTCTCTAATCTTTATCTTTAATCTCAGCTGCCTCGAAGAGTTGATTGTCTCTAATCTTTAATCTCAGCTGCCTCGAAGAGTTGATTGTCTATAATCTTTTGCCAATATTTTGAACAGATTGAGACTGTACATGTTATAAACAAAATATAAAATTTAGCACAATATATAGACAATAATATAAATAATTAACATAACAGAAATTAAAAATATAGGTTGAATTTTTATATGATTACATATTACCGTAGAAAACAATGATGGTAGATAGATTTGAATTCTGCAATCATCAAACCTGGTTTCGCCAGAATCAAGATTCAGTGTTGCTGATTTTTTTCTTATCTTTATTTGCAGGTTGTCCTTTTGGAGCATCCATTATTATCAAGTATCTATCAAAGTTGACACATAATAATCAAGGAATGTCAGAATAATAGAAATTTGCATCCACAAATGTGAATCCAAAAAACTGTAATAGTTACGAAACTAAGAAATTGCAAAATAATAAGAAATAGAATTACTTAGCAAAATCAAATATGAATCAAATAAACTGAATAGTGGCGAAATAAAGAAATGAATAAGAAATAGAGTTACTCAGCAAAATCAAATATGAATCAAATAAACTGAAATAGTGACGAAATAAAGAAATTGCGAAATGAATAAAAAATAAAAATACCCAGCTGCAAATGTGATTCTCATTTACGTGATTCTCATTTACTGAAGACACTGTATTTAAAGGAGCAAATATCTTATCAGATAAGGATTTTTTTAAATTTCAAATTTCAAAATTTTAAATAATGTAACGAAATCTGTTTTAAATATCTTTACAGATTTATTATTGCTGATTTTTCGCCAAATCTCAAAATATAACATGGGATAATTCAAAATTCGAAATTCAAATTCACTTCTATTCATAGTTACTAAATAATTGAGCTGGAAAAATCTTAACTTATTAATTCTGGATGACTTGGCTTATTATATATATAGAGGTTAGTTTTGTTTATACTTAAATGCCTTTACGCCTAAGATTGTATAGCATGCAGTTAGACGTGAATGATGATATAATAAGTAGGTAGCAGAATAATTATTTTGTGACAAGAAGTCAGAAATTGTTGTTGGTGATGATTAAAGAGGGTGACAATGAGATTTCTTGCCAGCCTAATGTTCCTTCTATATAAGCGGGCATAAATTCCAAATAACAAAACTACGGGGTTGTACTGTTTGCTCTGTCTATTGTACACTACAACTTACCCATCAATCAATAGTCATGGAAGTGGTTTGTGCCTAATTTCTCGGACATTATGTGTAATTTGGGTCCACTGTGGTACATTTCAGTTGGGCAAGACTAGCTACCATTTATCTGCTTGCAAAATTGTTCTTAATATTTGGAGCACCTACTATTCATCTACTTGCAAATTATATGTATATATGCAGAATCTATTATGATTCAAAGGGACTGAAATAAATATCAGCAATTCATATTTATCATGTCAAAATGAAAAGAAAAACTTAATTTGTTTGTTCCCCATCTTACGTTATCATAGATAAATTCATGTACCATTAGAGCATCTACTGCGAGGGTACAAATTAAAATTTGTATCCACTCAATAGGTACAATGTTATTTTGAACATGGATACAAAATGGAGAGAGACTGTGTTGGCTACAATTAATTGTACCTAGGTTTAGCTCAAGCATGAAAGGTGGGAATGAGAGAGTGGCTCTCATGCACGCGTGAGTTAGTTGCGGCGAGAGACAACCACTTTTTTGCATTTTTTTCTTATTTTTTTATTTTTATTATTTCTGCATTTCAATATTAAATTGGGAGTGGGAGCATAAAAATAGTTTTTTTTTTCAATTCAACTAAATATTACCAACGCCCATTTATATGGGTGTTCTCTATTCGGTTGAAACCGAAAAACCGCCTGAACTAAACCGAAATACGAAATCCGGTTCGGTTTTTCTTTTGGTCAGTTCAGTTTCGGTTTTAAATATTACAATATTTCGATTTTCGATTCGGTTCGGTTCGATTCGATTTTTTTAAATAAAAACGGCATTAGAAACCGAAAAAATCGAATTAAGTACCCCTTAAATTTAAACTCTCCTCCTCATTTGTCTTTCATTTGCATTTTAATTTCATTTCATTTAAATTTCATTTTCTATCTAACAAGTAACAACTAAGGGGCAAATAAAACATAATCTACAGCATTGTAGTTTGCTGCTTTCTCACATCCATTATGGTTAGCCTCCTGTCTCTTTTGGATAACAAGAAAAGTTGACTCTTCGACCAACTCATTTTCATATCAAGATTTTTTTTTCAAATGCAGTTAATATTCAAAGTTTTATTTTAGTGAAAAACATAAAAATTGGTGTAAAAATTCAGTTTTCGGTTTTGACCGCAATCGAACGGAAATATTTCAGTTCGGTTAATTTCGATTTTGATAATTTTCGGTTCGGTTTCGGTTAGCAGTTTTGAAGAATTTCAGTTTTTGGTTTTGTTAATTCGGTATGGTTTCAGACCGATGAACACCCCTAGCCATTTATACCATGCAACGTTAAATTTTATTATTTATTTATATTGGAAAATAAAATTAAACAAATAACACCTATATATACATGGCAATTATTTCATTTATTTTATCAACTTTATTTTCTCCTAGTATTTTTCTTTTTTTGCTGTTTATTTTGACAATTGTTATACAATAGAATGAAATTCTTGGATAAATTGGTTCAATAATTCTTCTAATTCGAAAGAAAATTTCATTCCCCATCCTCAAAATTCTACCATTGGTTCCCAAAATTCCACCATATGACCCAACATGATACCAACTCAAAATTTTCCAATCCATCGAATCCTCAGATGAATCCAATGGCTACCCCGAGTGCTCCATATTTTATGTATCCACGTGAATGTTTTCAACATCCTTTTATGTCGCGCTCTCCTTATGGATTTCCTTCTCAAAGTACAACAATAATGCTTTTAAACTCGTCAAGAAGAGCCAGTATGGTCGAGCACTAACTACACTGTCGAGGTGTAGTAAAATTAGTAAACCTAGCTTTCCTCATCTAACTTGTAGAAGTGGCAAGTCAGGGTCGAACCCACAAGGAGCAGGAAGATTTAATGTGTTTTAGATAATAACCTAAAATACTAAGAACATATGTTTTTTTTTTTTATTTAATTAACTAATTAAACAAAAAGCAACAAATAACTAAGTAGCAATCAATAAAACTCAAGTATGATAAAAATCCTAGTCCTTAATCTAGTCTCCCTCTAGTCGAATTACCCTTATAATTAAAATACAATTATTTTCCATTTTTAGTTATGAAACTCTTATCCAAAGATTAGCAACAAGTTCTGCTAACCTTGTTACCCCTTACGTTTAACTAATCAAAACAAGATCCTTGTTTAGTCTATCCGATTGAGTGATCTTAGAATAAGCTCTCTAGACCTCATTAACCGAACGCATAGAGCACTAAGGTAATGGGATAGACGTAGTGTTGGACTTGCAAGCTCAGTACAAGGGAACGCGACTTATGATATCCTAGTGATTAAATCACTATTTACTACTAATGGCATACGTTCGTAACGATTATGTATTACGAGAATTACCTAGCGATAAGTATGTGATTAACTACCTAAGTGATCAATCTAAGAACAAAGCACATAAGAATGTAAATAAGCCCGAATAACATAAAACGTTTCAAAGCTTAAACCTTCAAACAATTATTGTAAGAATGATAAGATTTTCGAACTAGGGTTTGACATCGATTAAGGACTCAAATAAACAACTAGCCGCTCATGGCAGCGACAAAAGACATAATTATATTCAAGAACATAAACAAAAAAAAGAGACTAGAAAGATAAAATTGAAAAGTGCCGATCTTCGTTTGCTCGTCTTCTCCGGAATCCACCCAAAATCCAAGTTAGAATCTCTATTTTCGTACCTAGGGACTCCTATTTATAGCCGGGACCAAGTTGGGGTTGAATTGGACTAGAAGTAGGAATCCTCGTAGTAAAAGGATTTAAATACGCTTTTAAAGTGCCGCGGCGGCGCTCGTCTCCGAATGGATGGTCGCGGCTGCACAAGTAGGTTGCGGCTGTGACTGGCTTCTTCGTACTTGGTTCGATTTTTCTCCGTTTTGAACTTGCCGAGACTCGTTCCTTCGTCCATCCTTAGCCAAATGCACAATTTTGGCCTTAAACTACCTCAATAACTCAAAAGCAAGTCCACAAACATCAAATAGTCCAATAATACGAAACTAAGTCAATCACAGTCAATTATGCATGCAAATGTCATTAAATAGGCACTTAAATCGACCTAATATGCATGCATAAACACGTGTACCAAAATTCACCAAACTTAAACCTTTGTTCGTCCCGAACAAATAAAAAAAAAAAACAAAGCAAACAACAAGACACGTGTTAAGGCAATTTATATGTATACAAAAGTCAGGCAACATGATAAAAATGAGCATATACAACATAGTAACATCAACTACTCTCGAGACTCGCGACTTTCAACAATTGATCCTCACCGGGCAAGTGTATCACTCATCTCTCAAGTGTATAAAGTAGGCTATATTTTCACTCACATTGACTTATATGCAACGACTGCCATATGCTTGCCAATCATCTACATTAGACCTCATATTCGACTTGTGTGGTAAATAATAGAAAAGGTCTTTATTTTCAGGTGTAATGTAGGCTTTAAGTAAGGTGGGATGAATTTGGGTAAAAGTGATTGAAAATTGGACTAACCAAGTTATTCCTAACTCAACTACCCTTCAATACAATCACTCACTCCTTACTCTCTGATTCTCAGTAAATCATCCCAAAGAATAACTTCTTCACCCTACAAAAGTACTTACAACCTGAGTGCTTTTCATGCTTTTACGAATCATTCCCAGTATTCGTACAAAGTCTCACCAGTCAGTTGTACAGCCGCACTTATCTCTTTCCATATGTTCGTTGCTCTAGAAGCTAGAAAGTACTTCTCTAAGAACTGAGTCTCCATTTAATTCATGCATGCTGGAGAAAGATAGTAGAGCCAATCTTTGGCCAAATCCTTCCAGGAGAAGGGGAAGGCTCACAACTTGATTTGCTCTTCAATGACTCGGGTCGGTTTAATGCTCAAACATACAATGTGAAATTCCTTCAGATGCTTATGAGGGTCTTCACCTGAGAGTCCGTGAAATGAAGGCAAAAGATGGATAGAGCTAGAAAGTAGTAGCCTCTCCCAGTTCGGGAAAGGTGATGCACAGAGGCTGATGTGTGACGCCAGTATTGGCCAGCTCCTTCATAGTTCGTTTTGCTGCCATGTCTTCTAGTTCAGTTTCCAATTCAAAAAGATTCTCAATGGCAAATGGCAATGCTTCAAATTTCTCTCGAGTTTTCCTTGCTTGCTTTCTCAGAATAAGGGTCCCTTCGGGTCGAACAACAAATCTTTGTTTCCGCGTGAACGGGTGATTATTCACAACTAAAATAAAATTGGAGAAAACCACAAGTGAGTTTTAGAGAATTAAAACTAAAGAAATCTGCAAACGTAATAGAAGTAACTATGATTAAAACTATCACATAATAAATCTAGCACCGCTCCCCGGCAACGGCGCCAAAATTTGACCGCACTGTCGAGGTGTAGTCAAATTAGTAAACCTAGCTTTCCTCTTCTAAACTTGTAGAAGTTTCAAGTAAGAGTCGAATCCACAAGGAGCAGGAAGATTTAATGTGTTTTAGATAATAACCTAAAATACTATATCTATATCTATATCTATATATATATAAATATAATGGGGGTTTTTTATTTAATTTAATTAATTAATTAAACTAAATGCAAGAAATAACCAAGTAGCAATCAAAAAGTACTTAAAACTCAAATATGATAAAAAAAAATTCCCAGTCTTTAATCTAGTCTTCCCCTAGTCGAATTACCCTTATAATACAATTGCTTTTCAGTTTTAGTTATGTAAATCCTATCCCAAGATTAGCAACAAGCTCTGCTAACCTTGTTACCCCATACGTTTAACTAACCAAAACAAGCTCTTTGGTTAGTCTATCTGATTGAGTGATCTTATAATAAGCTCTCTAGAACTCAGTAATTGAACGCATAGAGCACTAAGGTAATAGGATACACACGGTGTTGGACTCACAAGCTTGGAACAAGAGACCGCAACTTATGCTATCAAGTGATTAAATCACTATTTGCTACTAATGGCATACGTTCATAACGATTACGTATTACGATAATTACCTTGCGAAAAATATGTGATTAACTACCTAGGTGATCAATCTAAGCAACAATGCACATAAGAATGTAAATAAGCCCGAATAACATAAAACGTATCAAACCTTAAACCTTCAAACAATTACTATAAGAATTACAAGATTTTTTAACTTGGTTTGGACATCGATTAAGGACTGAAATAAATGACTAGCCACTCATGGCGGCGACAAAAGACATAATTATGTTCAAGAACATAAACATAAAAGAGACTAGAAAGATAAAACCGAAAAGTACCGATCTTCGTTTGCTCATTTCTCCGTAATCCTCTCAAAATCTAAGTTCAAGTCTCTATTTTCGAACCTAGGAACTCCTATTTATAGTGGGGATCAAGTTGGGGTTGAATTAGGCTCGAATTAGCAATTATTGTAGCAAAAAGATTCAAATATGCTTTTAAAGTGCGCGGCAGTGTAGAGACACCGGGGCCGCACTAGTCTTCGAATGGCTGGTGGCGGCTGCGCAGGTTGGTCGCGGCTGCGGAGAGGTCACAGTTGATTTTTGGCTGTTCCAGCACACTTTTATCATGGCCATGCAAGTAGGTTACGGCCGTGATTGACTTCTTCGTACTTGGTTTGATTTTCCTCCGTTTTGGACTTCCCAAGACTCGTTCCTTCGTCCATCCTTAGCCAAATGCACAATTTTGGCTTTAAATCACCATAATAACTCAAAAGCAAGTCCACGAACGTCAAATAGTCGAATAATACGATACTAAGCCAATCACAGTCAATTATGCATGCAAATGCCATTAAATAGGCACTTAAATCGACCTAATATACACGCATAAATACGTGTACCCAGCACTGACAAGGAGTATAATACTCTGTCCTCGGGAGTAGCTTCTCCATTCTCGCCACATTCATCTCCTCCAGGGAGAATATTAATCGATGCAGATGCATATTTCGATGGGGTAGACAATGTCTCACAAGAAAGAAAGATGACATATTATCCTAGATATACAGGGCCAGAAAATGAGTTGCTTGCACGATATTGGGTGAACAGGAGCAACAATTCAGTAATCCGTAACACTCAAAAGTTAGACCAGATATGAAAAAGAATCACAACAGATTACAACAAGAATCGGCCTACTCAATTCACGAAGCGAGATTAAGCCCCGATGAAGATACATTGTTATACTGCTCAAAGATTTGTGATTGCATTTAATGCAAATTATATTTCTCTACAGGAGAAATGGGGAAGCGGGCATAGTGATGCTGATATCCTAATGGAGGCGTTGCAGCAGTAGAAAAATACTAACAATGGTTAGAAGTTCAATAAACTTCTTGGCATGTGGAAGATTCTAATTCGAAAGATATGTGCAATGAGATCGTGAAGGAGCCCACACTCGTCTTGTAAAGGATTACTTTTCTGGCAACCTGATATATAGTAGGACGTCCTTTTCAGATGAGGCGAGACTTGTCACTCGAATAGTCGGTGTCTTAGAATTACATGATCCATGCTTTCAGTTGAGGGTTGATGTAACGAGAAGAAAATGTTTATCTCCGCTGTAAAAATGAATGGTCGTAATTCGTCAGTTGGCATATGTATCTCCAGCTGACCATTTTGATGAGTACCTACGAGTTGCTGAAACTACAAGTATTGATTGTTTGTGTAACTTATGCCGCTGCGTAATCGACGTTTTTGGTGAAAAAAATACTTAAGAAAGGCCAATGTTGTTGATCGCCAATGTTTTCCCCATATGCATGAGCACAAATATGGGTTCCTTTGAATGTTGGGTAGTCTCGATTGTATGCATTGGGAATGGAAGAACTATCCAGTTTCTTGGGAAGGTCAATTCACTAGAGGTGATCACGGAGTTCCAATGATAATGCTTGAGCAGTTGCATCTGCAGACCTACGGATATGGCATGCCTTTTTTGGAGTTGCAGGTTCAAATAATGACATCAATGTGCTCAACCAATCCCCTTTGTTCAATGACGTTTTACAAGGGAAAGCCCTAGAGATAAATTTCACAGCAAATGGTACACAATATATTAGAGATTACTATCTAACTGATGGAATCTATCCTGAATGGGAATCTTTTATCAAGAGCTTTCATGTCCAACTGATCCAAAAAGAAGTCATTTCAAGCAAATGCAGGAGGCTGCAAGGAAGGATGTCGAGCGAGCATTTAAGATATTGCAAGCTCGTTGGACAATAATTAAAGGTCCAGGTCATTTTTGGTACAAGAGTAACTTGAAAGATATCATATATTCTTGCATTATTTTACATCACATGATAGCTGAACACGAGAAATACAACACCCAATTGGATGGACGAACCTAACATCGACGACAACACTACAACTCAATTTTTCCAAGGGTCAATCGGAGGATTTAATAAGTACATACAAAGAGATCCCGATCTACGTGATAGGAAAAAAAATCATCAACTTCGAGCCGCCTTGATTGAGCACTTATGGGCATGATGCAATAATAACTAGTTATATTTCGATTTTAACTAAGATGTTTGTTATTTATAATTTCAATTCCGAGTTGTATTGATCTCGGTTTTATAAATTTCATCTTTAATAGTATGTAAAAATTTAAAAAAAAATGAATTAAAATTCGCCTTTGTCTTAAAAATTTAAAAGAAAATTATTTTATCAAGAAAATATATTAATATAGTAAATTTAATGAATATTTATTTAATTAATTGTATAGTTAAATAAATATATTTATTTAACTAACACACCGGAAACTTAAAGATAACAAATGATTTAAAATTTTCCATAAGTCTTGAATAACTTGTGGGTGCCTTCAGGACAGAAGAACTCACTTTATCACTCGTGAATTATAAAAAGATTCAGAATGTGAATTGAGACAGACTTCGATTCACACTTCTAGACTCCTAACGTCTCAAAGGACAACTAAACACAGTTTAGAGTACCAAATAACCTATCAAAAACTATCCTAACAAGTAACCTAACAAAAGAAATTTAGATTCATGAGGAATCTGAATTTTACAAAATCTGGACACTTCAGGTTGGATTGGAGGTTTACTAAACCATCTAGACAACACAGACTATTCTACAGATAGGCATTTTCTCTCTGAAAATCTGTATCTTCTCTTGATAGTTCGAGCATCTTATATAGACCATTGGAAAGCTTGGTTAGCACTCTCCAATAACCCACTTTCCACCTGTTTAGGACATGGTTAGTTGGATGGTTAATGGTCCCTCAAAATGTGGGTGTGACTTGATCTCCAAGAGTTGACAATGTCCACTCTAAACCACTTTCCACATTTCATGCTCCAGCCTTTCTCATTACCGATTCCGTGGTTGAACAAGTCCATTCAAGCTTCATTTTTCTGCATAACTTAGTACTGGTTCGACCAATCTAGTTTAATACAAATACTTATGTGCAAAAAAGGAAAAACAAATAAAATACCAAAATATCAAAAAGTTGGAAAAAGTAACTATTTTCTACTTTTTGTTTTTCGCTTAAATTAAAGTTGAAGCTATTTTTCTCAAATACTCCAAAAAGTTTTTCCCAAGCTATAAGCTTAGGCATGTAGAGTATGACATGACATGAGAGAGAGTATGAAACAAAGTTAAAACAAAAGAAGCTACAAAAAAGGGGGGAATACATTCCCTGAAAAACAGACTAATGACGGGAACCACAACACAGAAACTCGTCCCTAAGCTAGCCTCGTTAAAACCTAACCATGGCAAAACCCAGTGGAAAAAAACCATGATTACGAAAAAGAGTACCAGCAATATAACAAATCAAACAAAGCGAAAATACTCCGAGTAGAAATCCCTATAAGCAATATCAGCAATGTGATCAAGAGGGTATTGAAACCAAGTAAAATCCTGCCGAATTTTGGACAGTTCGTCAACCGGCTTATTACCTTCTTTGTAGACATGCGTGATTATAAACTCAATATCGTTGAGGTGTCGCAAAACCCTCTTCCAACGAGGAAGGAGCCGCCATGGGACCTTATCCGAAAAGGTGAGAAAAAGAGTAACCACCAGACTAGATTCACATTCCAACCATAGATGAGTCCAACCCCTATCGTGTGCAATCTCTAAAGCAAGAATAGTCGTCTGAAGCTCAGCTTAAAAGCAAAACCCTACCAAAAGATGTTGTGAAACATCCTTGAAAAAACCCTCTAGAGTTGCGAAAAATGGCACCTCCGTACAAATAACCGGGAGCACCAGTAGTACTACCATCAGTGTTGATCTTTACCCACCTCGGGAGAGGAGGGACCCAAGAAAATCGAAACAACCCTCTGCTGTCGTCGAGGAATATGCTTGACCTGAAGCCGCTGCAAACATACAAATTCCACAGTTGAATTGAACATGTAAACCACCCGAAAGGAAGATGCCTCTTGTATGGCCGCCCAAATGCATGCTACAATGTTCTTGGGTTGCCAAAACTTATCATCAAACGTAGCACTATTTCTCGCAGCCCATATAGCCCAAATGTAAGTACCAAAAGCAACTCTCCATAACGCACCTAGCTGGGAGCCAAAGGATAAAGACATAGCCTGCAACAACAAACTATGAATCCCCATATGAAAATCATGTTTAATATCAAAACCCCAACACAAACGCCGAGAATAATAAGTGAATAAGGACAAGATGAGAGAATGTGATCTAAGTCCTCCCTAGTTTAACAAAAAAATACACACATCGAAGGCCCTCGAAAACCACGGCCATGCATGACCTCCCAGGTGGGAAGGCGCTGATGAACGGCTTTCCAAACACAGATTGTAAGATAGGTGGGATAAAACCGCTCCACATCCATTTACCCCAAGAAGTAATCGATAATTGACACGAAAATGAGCATAAGCAAGCGCAGAAATGACTTTGCCATAATTATGTAAGGTCCAAACATGTTGGTCCAAGTCCAAGAAGACATGATTAAGAATGTCTTGAGCAATATTATAATGAAAATGGAAGAAGTCCTCCTCAAAGCACCAAGCATCATTCATTCTATAGTCCAAGATCGTTTGTTGCAGATAAATACGGCAATGAGCAGGTATACGAAGATGGTCTGCAACCATATATCTGAGCTACTTGTCCAGCCAAAATCAGACGCGCGAACTATTCCCAGGATGGCATCTAACGTCCCTTTGTAATTCCATAAGAGAGCGTGTACAACCAGCAAAAATGGAGGATTTCGTGTATCCACTATGTAGAACTCCTGCATGCGTATGCCAACGCGTGCGTAGAAAAACCATGTCTGGGCAAATGAAGTTAAAACATCCAAACTGAGGCTATAAATGAAAGACTCATAGCAATATGAATGCAACGAATCCCAAGATCCCCTTCCTCCGTAAGGAAGCAAACTTTGCTCCAGGCGACATTAAAAATACCAGGCTTGTCCCTCTTTCCCGTCCAAAGAAAATTTTGCATGGAAATCTCCACCTTCTTAAGGGTAGACGAGGGCTATTTGTAGACCATCATAGAATGAACAAAGCTACTAGTGACAAAAATTAATCAGACATGCACGACAGGCCATAGAAAGCGTCATACCTTTCCATTTGGAGAATTTACTAACCAGGTCAGCAAGGGGCTGAAAATCACGAGCCTTAGGGGTGCCGCAAAATAAAGGAACGCCGAGATAGCGAGTTAGAAGAATTCCCTTATTCATGCTCGTCACTAACTTGACGGAGCATCTGAATCTTTGCGTTGCCTTGTGACAATAGAAAATTCAGGATTTGGATATGCTGACATGCTGCCCAGATTTGGTGCCATAATTATAAAATATTTTTCGCAACTTAAAGATATTGTCCAATGAGGCGGAGGAGGTACGAAAATATCGTCCGCATAAAATAGAAAAGGAGGGCAGCAAATGTTATTCTAGCCAGTGCTGGTTGTACATGACCATTGGCGATACTATCATCAATCATTCTACCAAGAACGTCTTACGTAATACAAAACAGCATCAGGGAGAGAGGGTCGCATTGACGAACGCCTCTCGAACAAGCAAAATATCCATAGGTGATCTATTCAACATAATCGAGAGTCTAGCAGAACTCAGAATAGTGCGAACCTACGAAAAAAAAAAAATTGAAGAAAACCTCATGCATGTAAGAATAGATATAAAAAAGTGCCAGCTCACAGTATCAAAGGCTTTGTGATCTTAAACGCCACATTATCAGTACTTCGCTGCCTATAAAGACTATTAACACATTCAAAAGCAAGGGCAATGTAATCATGAATGCGTTTTCCCGGAACAAAGCCATACTAATGAAATGAGATATGATTACCTATAAACGAACCCAAGCGAGTGGTAATAATTTTCGTAATAAGCTTAAAGAGAAAGTTACCAAGCACAATAGGACGGAAGTCTTTAATTTTTTTAGCTCCGTCAAAATTGGGAATGAGGGTGACAAAGCTGGAGTTCAGGCCAAACGGGAGAAATCCCGTGGAGAAAAAAATAATGAATGGCATGAATAACATCCTAAGCAATAATCATCCAGCAAGAGTGTAGAAACTACCACCAAAGCCATCCGGCCCGTGGCAGCCTTGATTTCCTAAGCCGAAGGCGGTGCAATTAGCATAGAATTGTGAAAGTGAGAAACCTGCTTAAGATGCAGACCATGGAGGAAACCATCATGAGGAGAAGCACCTTCGTCAGAAGCCATAAATGATGTAGTATAGTATTGTTCCATATGAGCTGCAATAGCAGTCATGTCATCCGTGAGACTACCGTCAATAAGCTTGTTGTGAACGCCCCTGTTAGCCTTCGCAATTCGTAGCTGGGCATGGAAACATTGTGTATTGCGGTCCCCGTCCCATAGCGAAGACGTGTGGTTCTTCTGCGAATAGAAAATATGATGCTGCAGAAGGATATGATTAAGTTCAGCTTACGCATTAATCTCATTATCGAACTGAATGGACATAAATCTATTTTCATACATATCTTGCTGAATCTCCAAAAGGCGAGCTTAAGTAGCATCTAGCTTATTAGAAATATTACAGAAAATAGTGTTATTCCAGCCCTTAAGGGCATGCTTGAGACGCTTTAATTTGCCAATGCAGTGGGAAATCGGATCATTCGCGAGATGTGGGAGAGCCCATGAACTGTCCACCAGGGACAAGAAGCTATCATGGGTCGTCCACATTTTGAAAGTGAAAAGGATGAGACGTCTTAGCATATGTGTCTAAACAAGTGATCAAAATAGGATGATGATCAGAGTACTGGCGAGTTAGAGCATTAGAAGTGACATGATGCCACAAATCCAGAAATAATGAGGTAGTAAACACTCGATCAATCTTAGAAGCAAAAAACTCATGCAGGAGTCTCCTTGAACACCATGAATATTGGAGGCCCGAAACTAGGACTTCAACAACGCCAACATCGTCAACGAAATTCATGAAATCAACAAAAGAACTACCTGGAGGGGGACATCTACTGCTACTTCATCAGGTTCTAAAAGCTCATTGAAATTGCCAACAATACACAATGAGCGATCCTCGAATAAAGCTAAATACAACGGAGATAGCAACTGCTAGCATGGACAGAAGCAAAGAACACGTTGGTGTCATTGACAGATCGGACACCTACCAACAGCTGGGGGGAAGCGATATAGATAATCGAAGTTTCTGCAGAAGAGAAGGCCTGCAAAACAGCCATAAATTGGTGCGTAAACCAACTCGTTCATTCTGACCAATAAAAACCATATTAAGGGAGCGCCAAAACCGTATGTGGATTGTGGTAATCAAAACTTTGGGTTCAATAATAACAAGATAATTAGGATTGTGCTTGCAACACAGCTCAATTAGGGAAGCTTGAGTGAGGTCGTTCCCCATGCCTCTCAAATTCCAAGATAGAATCTTCATAGAGAATGGGAATCAGCGCCATGCTCAGGCTGCGGTTCATTTGTATCCGTAATATCTCCCCATTTTTTTCGGGCAATCAAGTTCATGGTATTCATAGCATCATTCTGATCACTTGCACATAAAATGTAATCAGACTTTAGGAGATTCTGCAAGAAGCTGTTGACAGGTTGAGTCATCAAGTCCGGCAACATTGTTAAGGGCTTGGAGTGCTTCAGCTATAGCGACATTTGTGATATTGGCAGGGATGTTATTCTACTTGTAGAGAGCTTGGAGAGATTTCCTGGAAAAGAGGTGGAAAGGCTCATGAATAGTCAAGGGCCTGACTTTCAAGGGGACTGGAGATGTATCCGTAGGTTCCGGTACAGCAAAATAGCTACATAATTCATAAGTGATTGAGTGGATGGTGTAGTGTTGTTATAATCTGTGTGATCAGTGCCCAAAGGATCGGATGAAGGATGGTAGAGAGAGGACTCATGCGGCGAATCCTCATTTTTGCCAATATTGCGAAGAGCATCAAACGTATTAGCAATAAGAACAGTTGTTAATGAGGGCCCTGATGAGGCGGCAGCTGCCGTAGAGGTGATGTAGTCAACAACAGATGTAGTGGGAATCTGATGTGAAGGACCAACAGCAATACAAATAGGAGGTGGCTTAGACTTTTCCCGATATTCTTGTCTGTATCGACGAGGACATCGAGACTACATAGAACGACCACGACAACGTGTATGTGATCGCCATTGTCGCTGAGACATTAGTCTACAGATCATGCGACTTCCATTGGCGGCAAATGTCGGCGGTATGACCAATGATTTGGCAGTAACTACAAAGATCTAGGTAGTCTTCATAATATAACAAGACAAAAGCACAATGCCCTTGACGTTCTACCATCATGGATTCAACCAAATCCTTTTTACAGATCAAATTCCACTAAAACTCGTGCATATTGACCGTAAATACTATCAACTCCTCTGGAGTCAAGTTGAAGGGGGTTTCCAGCCACACTAGCGATTCCGAGAATCCAAGATTGAACTAGTATTCTTGCGGGAGTTGAAAAATTAAGTACCCAATATGTGCAACATAATTCTTGACCTTATAGGGATTAAAATCCGGCATCCAATGAAACAATCTCAAGGAACCTGGCTTAAGAAGCATGGATGTTTTCGTGAAAGCTTTGTCACGATCAGAAATAGATGAGAATTGGAAGTTATAGTAGCCCAAACCCAAAGCAACAATACGCCACGACTCAGGTGGCTAGCATAACTTTGCTAATATCAATTTCAATTCATAGATAGACCACGACTTATCTTTCTTGACAGAACTTAAACGATTGTGGAACGTGTGAGACTGGAAGTAACTAACTCGATCACGATATATGGTTTCATCAAAAGTAATTGAAATAATATTAACCCTCATAGTAGGCTGGACATGCGTTGTAGCGTGAGAGGTTCCAATGGAGGGAGTTGATACACACGTAGATGCAGAGATGATGGGAGCTGCTGCTGGAGAAGAAGAACCAATAGCCGGCGAAGAGAATGATCCAAACTGTGGTTGTGGTTGTGGCAAAGGAAGAATATCGTTGGATGGAGACATAACTGGGGGGGCCCCACCAATAGGGTTTGTATGGCGGTGGAGCATCGTATCAGTAGAGGTATTAGGACGTTCTACAATATGTGATACTTGATTTGAAAAAGTAAATTATTTGCTGGTTAATTATTTAGGTTACATTTAAGTGTTTACTATGAATTGGACTGTATTATTGGGTCTAGCCTGCAACAAAAATTAATTTAATAATGTCCTTATAGAATATATCAACTGGTTTTTTATTTATAAAGTTTAATAAATCAGTTTGTTTTATTTTACGTACATTATATGCTAGGGAGAAAAATCATTGTTTAAATAATGAAACTCCATATTTATTAAATTAAAGGAAAACTTTTCATGTTTAATTTTATTAAATCATTAAATCTATTAATATTTTCTATAATAACAATGTTTGTTTGGTTAGTCATGGAAGTATGGAAGCTTTGAGCATATACAGTAAAAGATCTCTTTGTAATTTGATGTACTTAATTTAAATAATAGGAACCTTTTTCTAAATAAACATGAATCTAGCTATTTGACATACTTAAATTAAACACTAGCCTCAACAGCCCTTCATAAGTTTTTGTTACAATTCGAGAACATTACACCAGAGCTTTCGAATGTCGTGTGAAAAGTTAGAGCTGGAATTCATTTTGATTTAAATTTCAATAAAAATCAAACAACAATAGATTCATGTTTTGCTAAATCATCCTAGTTATCTTTATAATTTTTTTTACATTATTACTTTATGATGTTTGTGTAATCATATATTTATATACGGTTCCTCAAAAAAATTATTATCTTATTAATTTACAAAAGGGGGCCAAGTCAGGACGAGGGAAAAGGCTATTAATTTATCGAGTACTAACTTATTAAGGTTTTACTATATGTATTCATATATAGGGGTGGATCGACATGGTATACCGTATCGAAACACCCATATCGAAATACCTTACCAAAATGTTCGTTACAACATATCATATCGATATTGTACCGAAAACTTCGATATACCGAAATTTCGGTATGGTATTCGATTCATTCATACCGTACCGAGTTTTTCGGTATACTGAATTTTATATATGGTATCGGTATTACCGTCTCATACCAAAATAAACTTTTTTATACCAAAATTACTGAAATACCAAAATTACAACCGAAAATTTACCGAAATACCGAAAAATATTAATTTAAGAAGAAAAAATGTAAAGGAAAAATATTAGACATAAAAAGTCAAATTCATTAGTATCATTACATCACAGTGAATCCAACAGACAATATCCACTAAAATATAGGCTTGCAACATAAAATCAAATCTTTGGTGCTAAACAAAATGGTGACGTAGATGGTGAGCGCTGACATGCTTCCCGGTGCACAAATCCAATAACGATTACAACTAAACAATACCTGTCAAAACAACACCAAACAACAATTCAAACTAACATTTTAATTTCTGATAAAAATTACAATAAGAAAATGTTACAAATCCTAAACAGCAGAAAAGCACAAAACAATCTCATCAAGGTTATAAATTATTTGGCATGGTGTATTTTGAAATAAATAAGCTTAAAGCAATAGTCACAGATTTACATGGACAATTTTCCACTTGGTTTATATCTTTTACAAGCAATACCTTTGTTCTATAGGAGAATTATGTTGGATAGTTGTCCACTGATGATTCCACTCTCATAACAACTTCTCTGCTCCAAGTAGGCAAGAACCTAGGAAAATTGGCATTAAGTTTATCACCTAAAAATTCAAACTCAATAAAGTACCCACCATTGCACAATTGCTGCTTCTGATAAAACTTATAAAATGGATGAATATTATTCCACTAATGAAGTTTCAAACATAAAATCAAGAAAGTTATCAGTATTCTAAGAGACCATTTACAAAATTTCACTCTATCATCAAATATAACAATTGTTGCAGCCCAATAAAATCTAATTAGGTTACAATTCAAAAATCCAAAAAAAAAAGAAGAGCACATACGGGAGCACACTTACCAAGCAAGTTATACCGTAGACAATGTGAAGGCCAGAGAGAAAGTGTGAGCACGGTCTTGCATGGCATTTATAGTTGTAAAATAATATAAACAACAAAATATGTACTTCATATTAGATTAACCTAAATGAATTTATTTCAATCTAACTTAATAAAATACAAAAAACTCTTACTCTTTTGAATGTCGTCAATTTCCTAGTATAATCCGATATCATTATCGGTCCGATCCTTGTAAAGATTGAACTCCTCCGCTCTTAGACAATCATTAGTGCACCGCAATGCCTCTACCATTTTAGGAAGCAAACTACTCCTAAAAGGATCCACCACTCTTTTGCCTAAACTAAATGCAGACTCACTAGCAACGGTTGAACTTGGTGTGACAAAAATATCCTTAGCAATAATTGAAGGGTTCGGATACCTAGTTTCACTTCCTTTCCACCACTCTAAAAGATTAAAAGATTGATTAGAACGTCTTTCAATATCATCGGTTAGATACTTATCAACTTCATTAGAGATCTATCAAAGTTGCTCTACTTTATTTTGTGCCTCAATCTCATTGAACGATTCATCCCAAAGACCACCACCAACACTACTAGAAACCTCTCCACCATCACACTCTATGTCCATATCTTGTCTATCAAGACCCAATGTATCATTTCTTCCTTTGTACTCGGACCAGGAACATCCCAAGTCCTTCTTAACCTTATAAACGAACTCTTAAACTCTTGTAGAGGTATCTCCCAATTTCTTGATGCTTACTATAATCATTTGAAGCTTGTTCCTCGGGTCCAAGATATTGGAATAAAGATCAAAGGGTTCATATTACTCCAGTTCCCCCAATACTTGTCAAGTTTTGACTTCATTGCACTTGCTACACTTTGAAGAGTTAAATATGAATAATCACTACTCTTTTTCTCAATCTCGATTTGTAATACAATCATAGATTGATAAATCAATTGAGAGGTAGGAGTCTTTGATACACTAAGCTCCAAAGTGGCATCATAGAACTTCTTCAAAAAGTGAACTAATGCTTTTGCATTCTCCCAATCATCTGCTCTTGGAGGCCCTATACTTTCTTTACCCTTATCATCCTTTTCATGAAAATAATTCATAAAAGGATACCACTCTTCACCCATCCTATTAAACACCCTTCTATATTTCAATGCAACTTCAAGCATTTTATAAGTTGCATTCCACCTGGTTTTCACATCAATAGGTATTGTCGACGTTCTAGCGAACTTTGCTAGTACGGCGAACTCCCTAAATTTATTCAACCTAGAAGGTGAGGAATGAATGAAAACAACTGCATTTCTTATAGCCTTAATTGAAGTATTAAGCTCTTTCAAACCATCCTTAACAATTAAGTTAAGGATATGACATGCACACCTCAAATGCAAGTATTTTCCTTCAAACAACAAAGTATTTTCACTTTTCATTCTTTTCTTCAAGTAGTCAATTGCAGTATCATTAGTAGAAGCATTATTAACTACTATTGAAAACACTTTATCTATTCCCCACTCTCCTAGATAAACTTCAACCATCTTGCCAATTTCTTCTCCTACATGACTAGTGATTTTTGTGAAGATGGTTATCCTTTTATGCAATTTCCAATCACTATCCAAAAAGTGTGTTGTATATAATTTATATTTTGAACAGTATTCCAAGTATCGTATGTTATACTTACTCTTTGACCACTAAGCACACTTTTTATCTTAGCTTTCGCAGTTAAAAATAAATCATAAACTAAACTTGCAATTTTCTTCCTATCAGCAGTTCTGAATCTCGGTTGTACTTCATGCACAAAACTTATAAACCCCTTCCCCTCGACAGCCCGAAACAACATTTCATCAATAATCACAAACTCTGTAAGCTTCAATTCACATCGATTTTGATTAAATGTATGAGGAACCAAGGAACTTACCTGTCCCACAATCTCATTTGTCAACACAATTTGACCTTTCTCAGTTCCACTCCCTTTGAATATTGGACTTAACTTGCACCTCTTCTCTAAGTGGCTTTTTTAACCCACTAGTGCTTCCGTAAGTCGCTAGAATTTCCACTTTACAGTATTTGCATATCCCAAAAATACTAGCGGTCCCATTCTCATTCGCCCTCGAGCCTCTCTCACAGTGTTCCCAAAATTGACTCCTCATCTTAGGAGGTATGGGAGGCTTCGGTGTTGAATCTTTTCTTTTTCATTTCCGACTCGACTCGTAGAATCTTCAAGTGAATCGGAGTCTACCATGTTTGGTGTTTCGGATGGACTTGGCAGTGAATGAGAGGATTCTGATCTTGTATACCTAAAAAAAAAGTATAAGTTTAGAAACAAATAAAGGAACAAGGAAAACAAGTAACAATAAATCAGATTCCATAAAAAGAATGGAAGACATCTTCAGTTAAAACATTGGTACATAATCATGAAGGTAGGAAGAACTTTGTTGAAGTTAAGCATGAATTAAGCATAAGTCATATGCTTCCTTTGAGGAATCATAGTCTTTGCCTATTCAGTATAAATAGTACGGAAGCTGAGTATAAATTGCACAGAAGCTGAGTATAAATAGTACAAAAGCCTATCTGCATGGCTACATGCATATCAGAAAAGCATGATGGTCTACTTGCATTCAGACTCACCACACACTAGCATATATTAGATTTTACTGTTCTTTTTTGTCCAACTATTAATCTATTATGCTCATTTTCCTTGTTCTCAATCCTTTCTTTTCTAAATGCTTTAGAAGATTTCATCACCAAATCTGTAATCCATAATTTCTCACATTTAATATACATACTTCCTCAACCAGACTTTTACATTTAGCATCAGAAAGAGCTTATGATAATGAATCTATGGCAGTACACAAAAATAATCACCCATAACGATATGACTTCAACATAAAAAAAAAAAAATATTCAAAATACACCAAAATCGACACTTTATCTCCACATAAAGAAATCGAAATAGTTAAAAGTCATACCACGCAACATACATATTGAATACAATAGTCAACTATAGTCTACAGCAGTTCAAATGAAGAAGAGAAAATCAATTCAGTAACTTGATATTGGTTAATAATCATACCAGGGAATAGGTAAACGCTGGACCGAGTGACAAATTAGCGTTTACACAAGCAGTTCGTGGAGAGAATCCAGAAGCTTTGATTGTCTGTACTTCAGCTTAGTCCAACTCCGACAATGATTTTGAGAGGAGGCCCGGAACGGTGGCGGGCTTGTGGCGGCCGTACGTGACTACGACTGCGGTGGTGGAGGATCATGATTGTGGTGGTGTTCATTCGTGAATTATCCAACTGAGGTGGTTATTGGTATTGCGGCTAGGGTTGGACATTAGTATTTGGGGCAATCTTGGATATGGAGTAACAACCTCAGGTCATTAGATTAGAGTACAACTTCTGCCAAATAATAGATTTTTTTTATTTTTTTTATTCGGTATTTAATCGCTTAATCGGTATATATCGAAATACCGAAATACCAAAATTTCCGAATCATTTTGTACGGTACTGTACTGTACCGAAAAATTCAGTATACCAAAAATTTTGGCATTTTATTTGGTACGGTATTTTCGGTATTTTGGCATTTCAATATTATTTTCCACCGCTATTTATATACCATAATCATTATTAAGACTATTTTTATTATTTATTCATCTTTTATATAATGTATATTCATTTTAAAAAATATTATTTTAAGTAATTTTTACACTTCTCGTTTTTCTTTTTACGTTAACCAACCTCAATTATATGATTTTTGCACCTTGCAACTAAAAAATATTTTGTCGTACCAACCTAAATTATGATTTTTACACTTTTCTAGGTGGATATCTCTATCAGAGTCGACAAATAAATCCAATAAGAATTAGTCAAGATTTAATGCATGCCACAATCCGTTCTTCATAACTATAGATTGCATGACATTGATGCTTAAAAAAAAAAAAGTAATGAGGCTTCAGAATTCAGAATTTAGGTTCAAATCTGAAAATTTTAAGTTTAATTTATTTGTGGAATTTAGCTTCAAATCCTGTTGGCATAAAAACTACTTTTTTAGTACATCATATAGAAAGTATGGAACTTCCATTTGGGCACTGATACAGTGTATATTTTTAAGTAAAAACAAAGGAGAAGAAAGAAGAGGCATATGTTGCAAGATGTGTGCTCATATACAAAGTTTCAGGTGTAATTTATTTTAATTTTTAAGATAATTACAACATGCATGCGCTAGTTTTTTCTTGGGATTTATGCACCGATCCGTATAGGCGAGTAGAAATAATTGAGAAATATTATGAAAAATAACCTCAATCCACAACACAAGACTTTATGTAGAAAATTAAAAAATTAAACAGGAGAAGATGTAGGATAAATACGTAGATGATGTTGGCTAATAAAAGTGCGGAGAAAATGTAGGATAAATACGTAGAGGATGTTGGCTAATGAACGTGCAAACGAAACGGAATCGAGGCCTGTACGCAGTATCATTGAAACTAATTTGTCATCTCTTTCGCTGGTGCTAATAGAATCTTGGTAGTTTCCAAGAATACGAAAAGAGGAGAATCTATATATATATAATGTATGTATGTATATATATAAAAGTCATATTTGTATCCATTTTCCAATATGGGACAACGTTCCAAACTAATGTCCAATGCTACCCTTTGAGATTCAATTTCTCATTAACAGGTCCTACTTCAAATTTGCCCAAAGCTTAGTTGCCCAAAGAAGATAGTTTCCAATGAAAAATCACGGTCCACTGTAGTCCGCAAAAAAATAATATATATATATTATCATGTGCAACTTTTACGGTCACACTCACACACTCTCCTGCCGAAAAATCACACCCGTCTCACTATTCTTGTCCCCAACTATAATCTCTCCCAACCCTCCTACCGGAGAATATGTATCTCACAATAATCAAATTAAAAAATTATAGTGCATATGACTGATAAACTTAAAATCAAAACTAACGAGTCTCTTAAATAACCATAAGAAGGCCACGACCTTTTATCTAAAATCGATGTGAGATAAATATCTCTTTTATTTTGGCACTAGGAACAACAAACTCTACCTTGATAAAATAAAAATAAAAGATCAGTTGTCTTCACCGGTCAATATCATTTTCAAATCAGAGGATGATCCTACTCCACCACATGAGTAGACCACTCAAAATCATCCTTTTTCCATTTTAGTACAAGCACAAAATTTTTAAGGTTTATTTCTAATTAATTGTCTTTTAACTTTTCCAAGCGAAACCTAATAATTTGCACTCAAAGGGATTACTAGATTTCATTAGTTTTTGCCAACAACCAACTACTTCTACTGCTTCCTCTTTATTCAGAACAATCATAAAAGGGGGCTTACTGTCGGCTTAATTTTATTTAGCAATCTAGTCTGAAGGCAAATCCTCCTCAAATATGAACATACGTTGAAGGAAGTTACTGAATGCACCTTGACTCTTTTATTTGGAATTAGCATTTGGATGTATAAATACAACTGAATTGTATCTCATTATTCCCACTTGATTCTGAATGAAACCAGATATGTTCATGCATTTTAGTTAGTAAATATTCATTATACCTATGCAATATTTCTAACGAGTATTGCACACAGCTAGTAAAAAATTAATTCATAATATATATATATATTATAAAAAACTAAAATATGAGTTTTAAATTTTTTATGTATATAACCTTAAATTAAGCAATAACAAAGGAACGTGGATTCTATGTATCATCCTTTTGACAATATAAAGTAAAAGGTAAAGATAAAACTATGATGACCCACAAATAAGGATATCAATTTTATCCGAGGTAACCCCACCCACCAGGTAAATGGGTAAAAAGGCTGGGTATTGTCCGAATCCAAAAGTCTAACTATCGGGTAGGGTATCTGTTTATAATATCCGATTACACGTATATGTATTAGTATTATATATATATATATATATATATATATATATATATATATATATATATATATATATATATATATATAATTAGCAATATATCATGTATACAATATATTATTTAATATATAAAATAACATTTATATATGCATTATATATGTTATATATGATTTATTGTATTACATTATATATCATATTATATTATTTAGGGTTAATTTCAGAAAATGTATTATGCGTGTTTTTGCAATTTACAATCTATATATTTTTTTTTTCCCAATCACAACTTATATCACACGTGTTTTTAAATCTGCAACCTCCAACTATATATTTCAACTATATATGAACATTTGCTCAGCTCATGTCAAAAGGTTCAATAAGATGGCGGCATGTAGCTACCAACAAAAAATAAAAATAAATTCTGAAAATAACATATAAAAATCTAGAAAATAAAAATAAAAAATTTGAAATTGTTAAAACATTTCAAATATAACATATGAAAAATATATTTCCAGATTATTAATAAAATAAGAAATTTAATTTAGATTTCAAAAACAAAAATAAGATGTAGAAAATTATTTTAAAAAAAAAAGACAATTTTTTTAAAATATTATATAGAAAAATAAACTTCCAAGCCCAACATCCTGCCATCCATCATCGGGCCTAGCCCCCAATCCTGCCACCTCTCCCGCCATTAAAAAAATTGAGAATTTCTTTTTGGCTTGTGGGCGAAGGTGGGTAGGTAACAAATGTCAAAACAAGCCCGATCCCTTGGATCGGTCCTGAACTGACTCTAAAAATATTAGGGCTGAGCTAATTTTACAGGCTCATATAGCTTAAGGGCTTTTAGCTCGGTCATTTTCCACCCTCGGGCCTACTAGGACTTAGGCCGGGTTAAGGTAGGGCCGGCCTTTGGGGCCCTTATTTATATATTTTATATTAAATATATATATTATATATCTCATAAATATATTATATATGATATCTCATAAATAAATTTAGTGCTTCATGCAATTAATGAGTTTTCACGTTTCCTTTACTCTTCCGACTCTAATACTTCAGTTCACATTTTCTTCTATAATATTGCATTCACGTTCTCTAGTATTTCCGCTAGCATTGAATATATATGTTGAGATTTTTAAATATATCGTGTCGTATCTTATACGATACGGTATGTTTAGAAACCCCAACATATATATTAGAAGAGAATGAACTACTTGTATTTTAAAAAAAAATTAATAACTATTTTCTCGGTACAATTTAAACATGTTAATTATGAAATTTGAGAACGATAACAAAGAAATTAAAATACATGAACTTAAAGGGCTTGGCCCTGGCCCGCACCCGCCTCCCCCACTATTTTTATGTCTAAAACGTGCATAATATGTATATTGTGTATTTTTTTTTTTATGAAAATGAGTGTTTGACCCTCCCTCCAAAAAAAAATTATAAAATACCAGGATATACTTAAAAAATTACATTATATACAATAAATATAATCTAAGTTTTAATATATAGTGATATATTTCAACATATACAATGATAAATATTGTTCATATTCTATTTAAATAATAAATATAATATATTTAATATTTATTTATATTAATGTTAGTTGGAAAAAAAAATTGATCGGGCCCCCTAACTATCAATTCTGGATCCGTCCCTATGTATTCAGTTTTCACTTCCGATCTATGTCAATATCGGATGAAAACTGATTGTCATCAATCTCAGTACCATTGGAGTCCTCTTTCTAGCAGTGTCTATATATCTCAATTAAGTTTGTTCTCGGCATGAAACGACTTCTTTTAGCATTATATATATGATGAAATTCGAGGGGGGCCGACCAAAGGAGTTTGTAGTGTCATATCAAAAGCTTATTCGAACTTTAAAATTTGGCTTCTTCCCCTACAAAGTTAGTCTTTAATTTGTATGATGACAAGCCACCCTTGCCTTGTTTTCTACTTTTTCTATTTATTTTCTTTGTCTGGTTTTCGGTTCATTCATCATTTCAACTATTTTTTCACACTGTTTATTAATAATTAGCTTTTCTCATTCCTCACAATGATTACACAAAATAGAAAGGCGGCCTTCAAATGGAGATCATTTTTATAGATAAATAATGACAACTATGATTGCATTATGCTATCATTACTGTTGGTTGCATCCATATCTGATGGATCCCAATATGGTTGGAATATATATCTGACGAGATATTTAATATCTTATTAGATATATTCTCAATAGGGATGGAGATCTTATCCATAATAGGAGATAGATCTCACCCATACTAATATATATACGAATATATTGGTATTCGTAGACTACGAAAAATAACACCACAGAATACATATTCTGTCTTGGAGAATCACCGGAGTCCTCCAAGAGTCTAGGGTGTGAAGTAGACGGCGAATGCTCTAGTAGTATTCGTCCAGACGGGCTTGTAGACGAATCAGTGCACGATCCATTAATTTGGGAATCAACCGAATACATTCCGCTGCAACTCAACTGAGGTATATCGATTCCCATATACGTGAATATGTGTTTTACGTGCCTTTATTTCTAATAGTGGTATCAGAGCGTGTTTAGATTCGTTCTCGCCGGAGTGATTATTAATTTCCTGTTTCGTTTTTATTTATTGGAAAAGTTTGATTTCTCGATTATTTTATTAAATAATCACTAGAATCTAAAAATGCCATAATGATTGTTTTTTCATTAACAATCATCCTCTTATTCCTTTTAAAACGAAACCCACCAGTTCTCATTTTCTGTTGTTAAAAACCATGAATTTTTTTCTTTTCCATTCCCGTCTGTCTTTTGTCAACAGGGAGTGTAAAAAAATTTGAAATTGAGAACACAGCCATGGCGGCGGCAACTGGTGCGCTGCCCTTGCTCGTCGCGACTGTATTCTGTGGTTTTTTCACTGTTTTTTTCCGGCGTATGACGGCGGCGCGAGCGCGCGCTGCTCCGCTGCTGTCGTCGTTTCTTGCGCGGCGCTGCTGCTACTGCCCTGCTTCTTGCTCACGCCGCTGCTCCGGCGGCGGCGGCGGCGGAGGGGGGCGGCAGCGGCGGGAACTAGGGTTTACAGGATTGGGCTGGGCCCTTGGCCCTATGATTGGGCCCTGTTCTTTTAAATCAATTTGGGCTAGGTCAATTTTTTAAATGGACCTTTTTTTTTAATTAAACTAAAATTTGCAATTTTAGTGTATTGGGCCTTATTTTTTTTTTGGGCTATAATTAAAATTGGGCTTAATAATTCAGAATTATTTGGCCAATTTAATTGGTGGGCGTTAATTAATTAAAATATTTTTGTGATTAGGCCACTTTAAATTAATTAAATCAATTATGTGATTTAATTTCATTATTTGCGTATTTTTATTACGTGATGTGATTGATGTATGTGTGAGATGGTTGATGACAATGGTGGTTATACGATATTACGATGTAAATTTTTTTTTAGAATCATGTAGTAGGAACGAAAATTTGTAATTTATTTATTTATTTTTCGTTTCTCACTAGGACACATGTATTAGAGGGGCCAATTTTTGGGCCATGTAATTTTTTTTTTGTTTCGTATTTACCACCATAGGTCGTTAACATCTCACTTTATTATTATTATTTTTTTTAATGAATGTTCTTGCGATGGACAATTTTTATTCGCGGTCATTTAATTTTTTATTATCGTCTTCAATTGAGTGGGAGATGATTATGAGCCAATGCGGCGAATTTTTGATCTCATTCACTTGTGAGAAATAATAAAATTTTATTTGGACCCGAATAAAAATATTAAATAGACAACCTTCTAACATAGTTTTGCGCAAATATTAACAGAAATGGATGCCCAAATAGCTTTTTCTGATCTTTACGGTTCTGGCAAACTAGATGGCCAGAACTATGCCATGTGGCACCGTAAGATCAAATTTCTGCTACATAATATGAAGGTCCTTGACCATCTCACCGAGACTATGGCCGCACCGGTTGAGCCAGAGAACGGTCAAAATGCCCAATATCGTCGCGATTTAGACGCGTACAATAAGTGGGCGAATCAAGATCGGTCTGCGCGCTATACTATGCTTAGCTGCATGCAGGATCATCTGATTCGTGAGTTCGAGACGTTTGCTACAGCTAAAGAGCTGTGGGACAGCTTAAAGGTCACGTACGGCACTACTTCGGCAACGAGACTAAGGGCTTTAACCCTTAAATTCAATCAGTACGTACTTGACCCTAAGCACACCATGGGCCAGCATCTTGATATCATGAAAGACATGATTCGAGAGCTTCAAAATGCTGGAAATGAACTCACCAACGAACAACAAGTTTTGGCAGTCCTAAGGTCGCTACCTGAGCAGACTTGGGGACAAGTTAAACTTGTGCTCACACACAACGAGCAAATCTAGACCTTTGACAGCGTCGCCAGTCATCTTAGACTCGAGGCTGACCGTCGAGAGGCGGAAAGAGCACAAGCGGCTGCTTTCGTCGCACATGCTGGCCAACGCAAGCTCAACCGTTGGAAAAAGCAAAAGAATGCAGGACAAAGCAACGCCAAAAATCAAAACTTGGGCCCGCAAGGTGAAAAGGCTAAAAAGCGTCACCGTGGAAAAAGGGGCGGAAAGAAGAAAGACACCTGCTATAACTGTGGAAAGACGGGTCACTTTGCTCGTAGTTGTACTGAGCCAAAGAAGGTAAGACCCGCTCCTAGCTCTACTGATTCATTTGTCTGTTCACATGTGTTAGTTGCTAATTCTCTCCATGGTTGGATTGTAGACTCAGGAGCAACCAAACACGTGACAAGAGATAGAGTAGGATTTGTAGATTATCATCGAGTACCAGCGGGCAGCCACTACATTGCTATGGGAAATGGCGCGCAAGAAGAGGTGGTGGGAGTTGGTGCATACCAGCTCACACTTAGCAATGGGTGCGAGCTGCTCCTTAGTGATGTGCTTTATGCGCCTAGAATTCGATGTAATTTACTTTCAGTTTCAGCACTTTTGAGTCAAAATTTTTCTTTCCTGTTTGAAAAGACCATGTTATCTATTTTTCTCGGCAACAACCTTTATGGCGTAGGACATATGAACAATGGATTTTTCATGTTAGATTTATCTATTGACTGCACTACTTTTATTTCTTCATCTGTTGATATTTTGAATGATTCAAATAAATGGCATGCAAGGTTAGGACACATAGGGCGTGAAAGGATGACTAGGTTAGCTCGAGAAGGCCTTTTAGGCAATCTCGCTAAAGTCAACCTTCCTGTGTGCGAACCGTGTCTGGCAGGAAAAGCCTGCCGGAAGCCTTTTGGAAAGGCAAAAAGAGCTACTCAACCTCTAGAGTTAGTTCACTCAGACATATGCGGACCCGTAAATGTGAAGGCACGACACGGTGCATCCTATTTCCTCACATTTATTGATGATTATTCGCGCTATGGTTCAGTGTATCTCCTGTCTCACTGCTCGGAAGCGCTTGATTGTTTTAAGCGATTCTTAGCGGAGGTTGAGAACCAAAGAGATAGGAAACTTAAAACGTTACGCACTGATAGAGTGCGAGAATACTTGTCTGATCAGTTCAGGCAATACTGTGGGGAAAAAGGGATCATAAGGCAACTGTCAATTCCTTACACTCCGCAACAAAATGGTGTTGCAGAGAGGAGGAATAGGACACTTCTGGACATGGCCAGATCAATGATGGCGCAAGCAAATCTACCAATATCATTTTGGGGAGATGCAATCTTAACTGCTGCCTACATATTGAACTGTGTGCCGTCTAAATCAGTTCCTTCGACGCCGTATGAGTTGTGGCATGAAAGAAAGCCCAACTGAGAAGGTTTGCGCCCTTGGGGGTCATCAGGGTTTGTTCATAATACTTCCCATATGCATGGGAAACTTGGTCCTCGAGCAGTTAAACATATCTTTATAAGATACTGTGACCATTCGAAAGGCTACGTGATGTATGGTGAACATCCTGACGGAGGAATGACAGAAATTGAGTCGCGCGATGTCAATTTCCTCGAGGAGGAATTTCCAACAATTGGAGAAGTTAAAGGAGATCTTAAACTTTATGAGTTACAAGCTCCCGAAGACAACGCTAGAATTCCTGGCGGGGATGCGGTTTTACAACCAAATCCAGCAATCGACGGGAATAATGAGAGCGATCTTAGAGTCAGTGGGAGAATTCCATTGCATGAAGACTCTCAAGATCTAGAGTTGCGCAGGAGCAAGCGTGGAACGGTTCCCCGAAGACGTTTTGAACTCGAAGGGGAATCTTTCATGTGCGCAACAATGGATGTTGATGAGCCAGCCACTTATGAAGAGGCTGTAACTTCTCCAAATGCTAAAGAGTGGATTAGTGCTATGGAGGAAGAGATGAGTTCGATGGCTAAGAACCAAGTTTGGGAGCTAGTCGATCTACCGTCTGGACGCAAGACAATTGGGAACAAGTGGGTTCTCAAAGTCAAGCGAAAAGCAGATGGCTCCATAGACAAGTATAAGGCTCACCTAGTGGCGAAAGGCTTTACCCAAAGAGAAGGTGTGGACTATGAAGAGACATTCTCCCCGGTGGTGAGGTTTGCCTCTATCCGTCTCATTTTAGCAATTGTCGCCCATCTTGATTTGGAACTGTTCCAAATGGATGTGAAGACAGCATTTCTCAATGGAGAACTGGGTGATGAGATCTATATGGATCAACCTAAGGGTTTTCAGGTAAAGGGACAAGAGCGCAAAGTGTGCCGCTTAAAACGTTCCATTTATGGACTGAAACAATCATCCAGACAGTGGTACCTTCGATTTCATCGAGCTATCACTTCGATAGGCTTTACGATGGTTGAGGAAGATCACTGTGTGTATGTCAAAAGGGATGAGAAGAATTTCACAATTCTCTCATTATATGTGGATGACATTTTGCTGGCAGGAAATGATACGGAGATGATTGTCGCCACTCAGCAGTGGCTATCATCTACTTTTGAGATGAAAGACATGGGAGAGGCAGAATACATACTAGGTGTTAAGATACACCGAGATCGCTCAAAGAGACTCTTAACTTTGTCTCAAGAGACTTATATTAAGAGGGTTCTGGAGCGATTTCGTATGCATAATGCTAAACCCGTTGACACGCCTATGGAAAAACATTGTATTCTTAGCAAAGATCTATGCCCAAAAACAGATGATGAGAAGGAAAGTATGGCTAAGGTTCCTTATGCAAGCGCGGTAGGGAGTTTGATGTACGCAATGATGTGTACTCGACCAGACTTGTGCTTTGCAGTAGGGATGGTGAGTAGGTATCAAAGTAATCCTGGACGCGCTCACTGGGCTGCAGTCAAAAGGATACTTAGATATCTAAAGGGACAAGTGATTTAGCTTTGTGCTATCACGGTGGCAGTTTGAAGCTACTTGGTTACAGCGATGCTGATGGATCAGCAGATAGAGATGAACGCAAATCCACATCAGGATATGCATTTTTGTTAGGTGGCGCTGCTATCACTTGGAGTAGCAAGAAGCAGCCTTGTATATCTCTATCCACTATGGAAGTAGAGTACATTGCTTGTACATCTGCAGTTCAAGAGGCTATCTGGTTGAGAAGATTTCTTCAGACTTTGCGCGTCACGGCACATGTAGATGATGCAGTAGTTGTCCTTTGTGATAACACAGCTGCACTAGCATATGCTAAGGACCCCAAGTATCATGGGAGGACCAAGCATATTGACACCAGATACCACTTTATCCGAGATAATATTGCGCAGGGGCAAGTGGTTCTCAGGCACGTTCCCACTGGTGAAATGATAGTTGATCCTTTCACCAAGCCTTTGAGTAGAGATGTATTTCAAAGGCATGTTAGGAGTATGGGACTTCGTAGAATTTAAAATTCTTTTAGCCTGTATGAACAATTTTATTTATCAATAAAATGTGCCCTTATTATATGTTAGAAGTAATGTGTCTATTATGTGTGATATGTCACAAGGCTTGGATTGCCCCACTCACACGGGAAATCGCCCTGGCGCTTTGGTGAGCGAGCGGGATGAGACTGGCGGATCAAACATTTGAATGATCACCTTCGTGAAAGGAACAACACGAAAGGTTGTTGCCCATAGTCGCCTTGGCAAAAGGCCAAGATGAGATCATACTTGATCGATTATGAAGAATGTCCTAACTTCATAAAAACTTCTTAATAGCCGAGTGTGCGAATCATTAGGAGCTGTGTTGGAGACAAATTCCTAAGTGGTCCGCAGGTCAGACGCTAGAAGAGCGACTGGACTAAGACTCGTATGATGTTCAGAGCGTGACATGCCCAAATTTGAGTGGGAGCTCCATCATAGCATGTATTCATACTACATGTGCTTAATGACGACCTTAGTAAGAGGAGTGACTGAATAGATCCCTGCTTCGTCACTGTGTGAGCTCTTATAGTGTTTCTTGTGCCCTTTGGGACTTTGGACTTTGTCATGAAGTGTAAGCTTGATGACGCTACTTTAGCATGTGTTCAATGGCCATGGTTGATGCGGTCTGTCGGAGCATAACTAAGAAAGTTGTCAAGTCCAAGCAGATTGACATTAGAGGCCAAGGAAAAACTAAGTTGGTAATGCACTTGTGTACTATGGCTCATAGGCCGGCCGACTAAGTCGAATTAGTTTTGACATAGTCATGAGCATAGATACAAAGTTAAGGGATCAAACATGCTCTATATGAATACGAGGGGTCAGAGATGTTTGGTCTAGTGCAACCACGTAGTTTGGGGTACACAGCGAGTCTCCTGAGTTGATGAGTTATGTTAGTTGGGTGATAACTTAATATAACTCTCCTCACTTTGTTCCATTATGTTCTCGCTCGGTCGCACGCCTTAGTCTCTGTATGAAAGAAGAGATATGATGATGAGAATTGTGGAGTCTTTCAGATTCGAGTAAGTCGGATCAGATTTGTATGAGTGGGAGATGTTGGTTGCATCCATATCTGATGGATCCCAATATGGTTGGAATATATATCTGACGAGATATTTAATATCTTATTAGATATATTCCCAATAGGGATGGAGATCTTATCCATAATAGGAGATAGATCTCTCCCATACTAATATATATACGAATATATTGGTATTCGTAGACTACGGAAAATAACACCACATAATACATATTTCTCCTTTTCTCTCTAATTCTCTGTCTTGGAGAATCACCGGAGTCCTCCAAGAGTCTAGGGTGTGAAGTAGACGGCGAATGCTCTAGTAGTATTCGTCCAGACGGGCTTGTAGACGAATCAGTGCACGATCCATTAATTTGGGAATCAACCGAATACATTCCGTTGCAACTCAACTGAGGTGTATCGATTCCCATATACGTGAATATGTGTTTTACGTGCCTTTATTTTTAACAATTACAAATAAATCCAATTCATATTATTAAATATATGCCACATTTGTTTATATTATAGTAAAAGGGAAAACCTACGCATATATTTTATCAAATTTAATGATGACAGAAACAAAGGGTATGTTTACTTAAGGTTGGAGAATGTTGGGTCAAATCTGGTTGAAAGAGTTAATGAGTGTGCTTTATCGAAATTTGGACTCTTAAATTTATTGGATCAAGTCTTAAGTAAACATAGCCAAAGTGTATATTACTCAAAATACGATACTATATTAAAACACATTCTTTTATCGATCCTCAATGAATTTATTACTTTTTATTTCAAAAACTTCAAAGTATTAGTTGTTCAATTTCCCTTTTCTATAAGTAGGTTTTTAAAGTATCTCACGTATTTAAATGTCCTTAATGTATTTACATATAGTAATTTAAAGTTCTTTATTTTTAGTTTCAAAACACATACTATCTACTATGACCAAATCGATTCCAGCATGCTTCATACTAAAATTAAATTAATATTTCAAAGTATTATTGGATCATATTCTTAAAGAAAAATCTTATCTCGAACTTTGTCCCAAATTCATGTTCTCGTATTTTTCCAGAATAAGAGGTAATAATTTCATAAGGGAATATTATACAATTATTTCTTCTCTAAAACATAGGGGTCCAGTTTAGTTCAGTTCAACTCAATTCAATTCAGTTTAAAATTTTAGTTTAATTTGAATTTAGGGTTCAGTTTAGTTTCAGTTCAGTATAGTTCAATTTAGTGTAATTTAGGTTCAGTTTAGGGTTCAATTTCAGTTTAGTTCACTCAGTACGATGTGGATTGGATATATGTAAAATATTTAGATTCATACCAAACTTGGATTATTTAAATACTGAGTATTCAAAATCAATCTAAAAAATTGTACGATATAGTACGGTTATTTGTTTAGGACAATTTTGTTTAGAATTTCGGATCCAATGGAGCTGTTCAAATCGATTCGGTTCAGTTCGCATAGTTGAGATCTTTTATCTTTTGATTAACATATTCAATTTAAACAAAATATATTTACGTCTAACTAATATAAATAATTTTATTACATCAATTTTATTTCGAACTCCCTAGCTTTGCTTTCAAAATTGTACTCCCTTTGTTCCATATTAATTTGCGTTTTAGGATGTTCTTCCTTTTTCCAATTAATTGACGTTTTACGTATTTTTCACCAATTCTACCAATTTTTTCTCCCTGGACTCAATCCTAAAATATCTATATTTTTCAATCTGTCAGAGATATTTCGATTTGGTCAAATCTTTAGCTGAGGGTATATCTGTCAAAATATTCAATCCTTAATTCTTTCCTTTCATCCTAAAACGTCAATTCATATGGAACGGAAGGAGTATTATATTAAATAAAGGTTCGTTAATTATATATATTAAAAATACCTAAGTAAATTTATGAATAGTTTAATTTTGTTTTTAGTTAAATTAATCTTTTAGAGATAATATATTTTTAGATATATAATTTGTTATTTTATTCGGTTATTCGGTTCAATATAATACGATATGGTTCGATACGATGTAGTATGGATTTCGGTTCAGAAAATTGAGAAATATCCAAATTCATATAGAAAAAATAAACAGTTCTGTTCGATTAAGAAAAAGTCAAATAGTCAACGAATTTTTTCGATTCAGACCTTATTCGTTCTGGATTTCAATCCGATTTCGATATTTTTAAGCTCCATGCACTGCCCTAGTTGATACCATTTTGAAGCAAATCATGATTTTTAAATATTGTTTTTTCTTTAACTCTAAGGACCTTGATATACAATTATTTCTTCTGTAAAACATACGTGTTGATATCCTTTAATAGGGTCAATGAACTAATTATAATACATTGTGGATTAATTGAAACAAAATTTATTTTAGCGACCTATATTTGAAATAAAACTTTAGTATTTTATGATCAATTAAAACAAAACGATATTCTAATGATCGATTGAAATAAAACTTAAACTTTAGAGACGTAACCTAATATGAAATTAGATAGTTTAGTATGTGTGGACATCGATCGTCTAATCAAAGATTGATGATCATTATATTTAATAAACATTGTCAAAATTTGTTATTATAGGATCACCACCATAGGGACGTCGAATGCCGACCACTGGAAGATCATGTCGCATCAAGATCGCCACAAGATCGACCTCCCAGCTAACAAGACCACTGACTGCCAGCATGAAGACCCCGATCACCAACTCGGTACCAAAAAAGATCGCAAATCATGGAATGATAATCCCACATGCTAAACACGCGAGGAGCTCGTAGCGCCACCTCAGTTGGGCTATGCCAAGTGCAAACCTGTGGCAGTTGGTGTTGCCACATGACGTCTACATATCAGACATGCAAGAACAATACAACCTCTATAGATACCTCCAACATGTATTGAAGCACATATATATGAAATTTGAGAGAAAAAAAGTAACATAAAACACGAGAGAAAAGAGAAGTGTAATCCACATCTTTACAGTGAAACTAACATAAACGATCGAATCAAACGATCGTCTTTTCCTGGTTTTATCTTCACAAATGACCGCACTTTATCAACTTTTTTATCGTCGATTGCACTTAGTTACATTTGGTTATGGATAAATCATCACATTAACACAACCATTATCCTAATTGTTCCAGCAAATCTACAAATCAAGACCACGCATGCATAATTTGGCGCTAGAAGGAGGGCATGGCGAATGTTGCATCATCCTACACCATACCAAGGCACTCAATATCCCGACGTAACCGAAGGACCTCGCCTGAGTTCATGTCAACAAGACAACTGTCACCCGGCCGCGAGCTCAACAACCAACAACCAAAGGCGGCCCAGACCGAGGCGGATTTAATCCGCGAACTTACTGACAAAACCCAGCAGCTAGCCCAAGCCATGCAGAAACAACAAAAAAGGCAGCTCCACGTGGGCAAGCCTTCGCGGGTCGAAAAAGATAAAGCACCTAAGCAACAATCGCGGGGTGGACATGCAGAACAACCCGAGGGCCATGACGTCAATCGAGTACAAAAGATGAAAGGGATCTACAGGTCCCCAACACCACCAAGCAATGACGAATGTCACCACCCTCAAAGAGCTCACAAGGACCCATCAAGGGGCATGCAGAAAGACCATGCCCAGGAGGCAAAAGAGCAAAATCCGGCCCCCACTCGGGCTACGAGAGCTGACACTGTGGCGGAATCAAGATCATCGTAAGTGAATATGTTTGATCGTCTGAGTGAAAGAATAAACCACAGCCAACAGCAAAGGCGGCTTGCCTCTCCACAGAGGCAAGTGTCAGTCAATAACCGATGTTTTGAGGGTTGTCGACTTGACGAACAAAATAGGAATGTTGATGATTAGCGACCGAGACACCAACCAGATTGACACGCTCAGGATCTCCAAGAGATCACCTGCCTTAGGGATCATTTGGGCCGACTTAAAAGACTGTCCCAGGCACCACATTTCCCAGCTGACAAAAGAATAATTTTCCAATCGGATTCCCCTTTTGTGGACTCGATTTTATCCACAAGGATGCTAGCAGATCTTACGACGCCCAATGTCGTGCCCTATAATATTGATCCATCCACCCATCTGAATACATACTTATTTGGAGCTCCAGTCCTAACTAATACGATCCTTTGTCGAGTCTTCCCGGCTACCCTAGGCGATCGATCGCAGCAATGGTTTTGACCCCAGCCTCCTCATTCTATTACAGGATGGGGCCACCAGGCCAAGCTCTTTAAGGAAAATTTCATGAGCTTTACGATGCGAACGACCGCCAAAGAGCGCTTGACTACGATCGTCCAGGGGAAGAATGGACTTTTGAGTAGATATTTAGAGCGTTTCAACAAACTTTTGTTGAAAACAAAATGGATGTCAGATGATGCGGTCCTGATCATGGCAATGCACGGACTACGGTCCAAAACTAGATTTTGGTGGGCGGTCCAAATCGACAGTCATTCGCTGATTTTACGATGAAGGCTGACCAATACATCGGAGCAGAGGAAATTTTGACCACCCCACCAAAAATAAACAATTCCACTGAAAGAAGAGGAGTGGCGCACGGGACCGCGGGACACAAAGGATTTTCAATCGTGCTTAGGTCAAGAACAAATCAATGAACTAAAAGAGGTGTTGTCCATAACCCCAGGGGAAGTTTTCTTACAGATCAAAGGACAGGGACTCTTGAAGGAGCCGTGAAAGATACAAGCAGACCTTTCTAAACTCAACCACCGAAAGTATTGCAAGTACCATGGGTCAACTGGTCACAATACTAATGAATCTTGTGACCTCATGACTCAACTTTATGCATTATATGAGAGGGAAAGCTCGACCGCTTAATAACACCAAAGCTAGTGGTCAGGAATCAGAGACAAAGGATGGTCGAAGAACAACCCCTAGGCCGATCATGAACCGACTTCCACCCCCACGGAATCCCGGTGAACAAGAGGAAGGTCCACCACGGGAAATCTTGATGATGGGCGAGTGAGCAATCGAGACAGCCGATGAAGCAAGAGGGCTCGAACAATGTAGCTTAGGGCAGCCAGAAACAATTATCAAAATGGGTCGTCAGCATATTACATGCATAGAGATTTCCCTTCCCAAATGCCCAATGGGATCAGGGCGAACCCTCTCATCCGTAAGACGAATATTCGCACGACGAACAACAAGGATCTTCTCACTCACATTGGGAAGTCGAAGGGCCCTCTCATCCACCACAGAGGGATCACAGACCTGACATAGTCACAGAGCAGACCAGAAGCGGCTATGGTCACACGGTAAGAACACTTAATAGTTGCCACCCGCTAGCAAACCAAGAAAGCTCTTTTTCCAATAACAATGTTGCAAGACTGGTTCTACCGCACAATAATGCCCTATTCATTGCGATCAGGATCGACGGGACCCTTGGCCACCGAACAATGGTAGATACGGGTAGTTATGGGAACATTCTGTTCCTAAATACCTTCAGAAGGCTAGGCCAGATTCAATCCTGCCTAGAGCCATGCTCGGAAGTCATTATTGGGTTTGGCTCAAGTAAAGTTCGTCCAACCAGAAAAATTACCTTGCTTGTATGTTTAGAGGAAAATGAACGGGGGTAACTCACAACCTGGTCTACAAGGTGGTCAATCAAGCCTCGATCTATAATTGTATGATCGGTCGTCCGTGCCTGATGGCGTGCAAGACGGTGGTGTCTATATATCATTACTTCCTTAAATACTCATCCTCTGAAGGAATCATCACAGTGAGGGGTGATCAATTGAATGCTCAAGAATGCACTCAAAATATTCAACCTTTTAAGCTAAATATGATCGACGGACAAGAAATGACAATGACAACAGAGCCAGAAATTGCACCTAACTTCCCCGGACTGGGCCATCTAGAATGAGACCACATAGATCCTCGGAAGGGCCCAAAAAGAAAGGGAGCCGAACCTCCGGAGGAGTTGGTTGGGATTTAACTAGACCTGGACTAGCCCAAGATCGAAATAATGATATGAGTAGAGCTCGGTGAACCTGGTCGAACTTTGTTTTTGGAGTTTCAAAAGAAAAAATTGGACATATTCTCATGGTCCCACGCTGATATGGTGGGAGTAGATCTAAATGTGATATCTCACTGATTGAATGTCAACCTAGAAGCACGACAGTTCGCCAAAAGCGCCGACGCTTTAGCCCAGGAAAATATGATGCATTAGAGTGTGAAGTCAAAAAGTTGTTAGCAAACGGGCTCATTCAGGAGGTATTCTATCCCGATTGAATCTTCAATCCCATCTTAGTAATCAACCCGAACAAAACTTAACTAATGTCCATCAATTTCACAGGCTTGAATAAAGTTTACCCGAAGAATAACTTCTCGCTTCCCCATATCGATCAACTGGAGGATTCGACCACAGGGCATGAGCTAACAAGATGGATGCATATTCAGGATATCATTAAATCCCGATGCAGATGAAGAGTAGACCACATTCATCACCGATTGTGGGTTGGTTTGCTGGACCGATATGCCAATAAGGCCTAAAGAACGCCTGGTGCCACATATCAGTGACTAGTGAACAAGATGTTTGCCAAGAAAATTGGAAAAATAATGGAAGTATACGTAGACGATATGTTGGTTAAAAGGGAACGATGCGAAGATCCTGTGGCTCATCTGGAAGAGGCTTTTGGCATTTCACAAGAGTTCCGAATGAAACTAAATCCAAAAAAATGCGCTTTCGGAGTTGGCTCTGAAAAGTTTTTAGGGTTATGATGAACGAATGAGGAATCAAAGCTAATCCATGAAAGATCTAGGCGATCCTTGATCTACAACCACCAAAAAAGATTAAGGATGTACAGTCATTGCCGGGCAAGATAGCATCCCTAAGCCAATTTATTTTACGATCTTCAAATCGATGCAAGCCTTTCTTCGAGGCGATCCTAAAAGGAAGAACGTTTGAATGGGATGATCATTGTATCTCTGTGTTTGAAAATCTAAAGGATTTTCTCCTTTCACCTCCGGTACTATCCAAACCGGTGAAGGGAGAAAAGTTATATATGTACTTAGCGGTCTCAAACGAGACATTAAGCGCAGTGCTTATTCGGGAAAAGGGTAGAATTTGGAATCCGGTATACTATGTGAGTTAAACCCAACACAATGCTGAATTTTGTTACACCACCATGGAAAATTTGGCATGTTCTCTGATCATGGCGGCCCGAAAACTACGACCGAGTGTTAACCAACCACCCACTGCGGAAAGTTTTGCAGCAACCAGATGTCGTAGGGAGGTTACTGAAGTGGGTCGTTGAATTGGATCAGTTTGACATCACATATGCCCCACGGATGGTGATCAAAGGGCATGCTTTAGCCGATTTCATCCTGGAATTTACTCCGCCAGTGGAACTGCAAAGGCCCACAACCTTGCCTCGGGAGATATATGTCGATGGATCGTCAATAGCTCAAAAGGCCGGAGCTAAAATCGTCCTGTTGAGCCTTGATAAACAGTACTTTAGCTTAATAGTTCAATTCAACTTTAAGGAGACAAATAATGAGACGTAATACAAAGCTATACTCCTTGGGCTAACGACCGTAAGATTGCTTGGGGTCAAACGAGTCATTGTACATAATGATTTACAGCTAGTCATTCATCAGATAAACGAGAATTATGAACTCAGTGAGGAAACAATGATCAAGTACTTAGAGATGGTCAGAGAGGCAGCCAAAGCTTTTAAAGTGATCGAGTTTGTGCAGACCCCGAGAATGAGGAATTCACTAGCAGATGCACTAGCTCGACTGGCCACCTCCGAAGGAGCAAAAAACTTCACATCTGTTACAATCATATGAGCAACTGCTCCTTCGATCCGACATAATGATATTATGCAAGTAGACACGAAAGAGAAAAATTGGACTACGCCAACCGAACAGTATTTAAAGATTGGAGAACTCCCGCAAAACGCCCTTGAAGTGCACCAGCTCTGCATACGATCGGCACACTATACAATGATCGATGGAACTCTTTATAAATGAGGATATTCAACTCCACTGTTAAAGTGCGTCAAAGAAAGCGAGCAACGATACGTCACGGAAGAAATTCATGAAGGTGTTTGTGGCAACCATACTGGGGGAAAGCCCTTGCATAAAAAATTATAAAGCAGAGTTACTTCTGGCCAACCATAAAGAAGAATGCGATTTAGTATGAAAAAGCATGTCGCCAATGCCAAAGGCATGCACCTTTCATCCTACTATGACCAGAGGCCATAACATCGGTCCACAACCCATGGCCCTTCCCAAAGTGGGGGATCGATCTAATTGGACCGTTCCCCAAAGCAAAGGGTGAGTACATTCAAGCCATTGTTATAGTTGATTACATCATCAAATGGGCGAAGGCGTAACCCTTAACAAAGGATCACCCAGAAGAAGGTTGTAGATTTTGTATGGAAAAACATAATCTGCCAATTTGGGGTCTCTAAATCGTTCGTCACGAACAATAGGAAATAGTTTGACAATCAACAATTCAAGGAGTTCTTTGATAGACTAAATATTAGGGCCCATTTCACTATACCATACCACCCCTGGTGAAATGGGCAGGTGGAAGCGGTTAACAAAGTTATGAAACACACACTAAAGATGCGGTTAATGGAGAAGAAAGGATATTGAGCGGAAGAACTACCAGGGGTCTTATAGTCATACCGAACGACCTACAGAAGCTCAACTAGAGAAACACCATTTCGACTTGTCGACGGGACCGAAGCTGTCATTCCCATGGAAATTGGATCTCCAACCTTGCGGGTTACTCAATATGATGAGTGAACAAAGGATGAAGCCATACGAGCCCAGTTGCACTTACTCAAAGAACAGAGACTAGAAGCAGAGAACAGGAACATAACATACAAGCAACGTTTGGAAAGGTTACCCAATTAACTAGTGAAAATTCCATAATTCCAGGCGAACGATCTTGTGATGAGAAGAGTTTTACCCCCTATGCAGACAAGATTTTTCAGTCCGAGTTGGGATGGACCATACCATATCATCAAGTGTTTGGCGAATGGAGCATACGAACTTGAAGATCCCTATGGGAAAAAGCTAACACACCCGTGGGACGCTCAACATTTGAAGAAGTACTATGCTTAGATAGGGAATCAGAGAACTGATCAATGTAATACTTGTTATAGTTTGTAAATACTTGTATAAATAAGAAGAAAGATGTTTTCGTGCATAATGCTTTGTAATATTTATTGTAGAAGACTCGTCCCTAGACGAGCATGAAAGTCTCGTCTATAGGCAGGCAAAATGAACTCGTCCTCGGACGAGCACGAAAAGTCCCGTCTACAAGAGGGCAGAAATGACTCGTCCATAGACGAGCACGAAAAGTCTCGTCCACGAACGGACAGAATCGACTCCTCTCTAGACGAGCACAAAAAGTCTCGGCAACCCACGGGTAAAAAAGTCTCGTCCGAATGAGCAAACACACAAAAAAAAAAGAAGACTTGTCTAAGAACAAGTAAGAAAGACTTACCTTCTTTATGTTTTGAGCAAATATAAGTACATATCCCACAAACGATCGAACATAATGCAGAGGATAGTAAAAAAGACTGACGATCAACGAACAATATAAGATCAAGGGAAAATATATGAAAGTCAAAGTAAAATCATGATCCAATTGTCGTGGGCAATCATAATAAATAAACAACTGTAAGGATCATTCTTGACAAACAAGTTTCAAGGCATAAGTAAATTGTGATTGAAATAAAAGCAGAATAGAATATAAAGAGCCAAAGTGATTTCATTAAACAAGGGGGAATCAAATCCCTTACAGAAAAAACAACAATAAAACAACAAATACACACTCTTCCTCCCTCTTCCTAAGGGTCTCCATCAGTTGACCCCTAACCGACTCAACATTGGCGATTGCCTAATCCCTATCGCCCTCAACCTCATTCGGCAATTCTTTATGTCGAGCTACCTCAGCTTCCGCAGCTATCCGTGTTTCTTTCTCAGCATTAAACAACTCCTTAGCCTCCGCCACCGCTGGGTTAACGAAAGGATCCCAAGCGGTCTTCGCATAAATAGACATCAAGAAGGTGAGAGAACACCCCATATGGACTGCAGCAGCCTTGACCCTCTCCTCAAGGGTCAGCAATCTCTCAACATCTGGGAGGCCGGCGATCCAAGTTTTTACGGAGACTTTTCATCGCCGACCGCATTCATGGAGGGAGATCGTCAGCATCCGTGCGCTCTATGGGCTTAGATCAGATGAGGCTATTCCAGAAAAGAAGGAGGCGCCTCTTTGCTGGTCGTTGCCAACTTATCCATAAAAGCAACTTTCTTAGGGTCCCACCCTAAGAAAGAAACATCGAGCCTTGGTTGTTCACGACCAAATGCGGTAGTCGAAAATATGAACTCGGCATGGTGGTTGAGGGCACTGGGTACGATCGCTTAGGCTGAGGCATCATGACAGCGGACAAGACGGATCGCTTCTTCTGAACAGGACGCGGCGGACTCACAACAGAAGAAGGACCTCCCAGATCGGAGGTCCCAACGGCAGCAGCTTGGGCTTTCTTCCAAGTCGCGGTCCTCTGGCCCTAGAAGATGCGTTCCTTCACGCTCAACTCACCCTAAGGCTTAAGGAGCACGAGCTCGCTAAAAGGGGCAACCGCATAACCACGAGTGGGCGACCGATGTTATAGGTTCCACGTTCAAATCCTACTATTCTTGGGCCATCTCAGTTGGAGGGGCAAAGTTTAACAAAAAAATAACAATAATAAAATACAAAATATATATGAATGATCAAATGAATAGAAAATAACCAAAGGATGAGTTACCAAGATCTGGAGGAAAGGTATTGTGCGATGCGATAAAAAGATCGTACTCTTTGAGGTTAATAGTAGTGAGTAGATCTCTTGAATTCCTGGGACATTTCAGCAATGCTGCTACGATCTGCAAAAAAAAAATGAGGATTAAGATTAGCAAAATTATGCACCGCAGAAAAGTAAAATCATACCACATAGAACAGCATAATCGGTCATAATTGCAATGCGATCCAAGGGACCGCCTTGATCTTTAAGGGCCGGCGACATCCAATCCCTCCCGACGAAGAACCACTTGTTCTTCCATCTGGCGACCGAGTCCCTGAACTTCCCAAAGACCTTACAGCCCCTGCGAGCTGTAACATAAATGCGCTCCACCACAGAGTACATGTAAAAGAGTTCCTTGGGAGTTGGTGAAGGGTACCATTTCTTCCTAAATAGCACAGCGGTCGCGCAGATCGCGTGCCAACTGTTCACTGCAACTTGAGAGGTAACGATACCCCAGAATTGAAGATATGCACTTAATATTGGCAGGAGAGGGAATTTGAGACCGCCCTTCATGGAGCACCAAGTGACCGCCACACAACCGTTAGGGGGGCGGTCTGCTCTTTTATCCTCTGTAGGGACATAAAGACATTCCCTAGGACCTCAAATTCTAACACTCAGTCAAAAAGTTCGATAGAGTTCACGGAGCTTGGGAACTGGGCCGCACCAAATATCGACTCCTCATCGCTGACCCTCACAGGCGGTTGAGGCGTTAAATCCAACTCAAAATGCCTGATCGAGGAGGAGACATCTCCGCAGATTGCTAACTCCGATGGATAAGGGGTGCTCCGCCACCATGTTACTCAGATCGATACCCCGACCTAGACCGCTCCCCTGTGTAAACCAGACACAACAATGAGAAGCTAACCGGGGGCTTTTATCCCTAAATTCGTCTCCAGATCGACCGCAAACTCATGTACATCCTACTCATTGAAAGGGACTGTTGATGGCCTCTCCAAGATCTAGTTTGCGCAACGAATCGCATCGGCATCTTCTCCGGAAAGACCTAGGGCAATGTCCTCCTCCGAGTACCCAACATCCCTCAGGGATTGTTCCGAGTCCCTTCAATCCTGTGCTTCTCTCTCCCTTTGTTCTCGGATCTCTGTGGGAACCTTTATAGCGCAAGGGGACAGGGAGGTAGAAGAGGAAGAAGACGTAGGGGATCAAGAATAAAAGATAAGTTACCTGACTAAGCGAATGATCAAGATAGCAAAAAACTCGAAAGCGAAGGCAAGAAAGTAACAGCGGAGTGAAAAAGAGAGTGAAAAGGTGAAAAAATGACTTAAATTTAGTATTTATAGGGAGGAGAGAATCCAAAACCAACCGTCACGATTTAACGCATCCAGCGATTGAGATAAAGTAAAAAATCAGGCCAATCGAAAGGGACACGTGTCAAAGCATGGGCCGAATGCACGAACACGAAATGTCGTGTCCTCTAGAGCCAATACTTATCCTGCCACGTCAGCGCCACGTGCAAAAAGTTGAACACTTGACCGCCACGACAACAAACCTTCCCCCTAAAATTCCATTTTAAAGTTTTTTAAAACTTACCACTTCCCGCTCAAAGGAAAAAGAATCACAACTGAAGGAAAAAGGTTCGTGAGTTCGGAGATCATGTCAGAAACCTACAATCTCCCAACTCAGGGAGCAACTGTGGACATCAACCGCCTAATCAAGGATCGATGATCATTATATTTTATAAATATTATCAAAATCTATCGTTACAGGACCACCACCACAGGGACATCGGATGTCGACCGCAGGAAGACCGTGCTAAGTCAAGATCGCCATAAGATAAACAGCGCAGCTAACCAAGACCACTGAACACCAGAATGAAGATCACGGTCGCCAACCCGGTACCAGAAAAGATCGCAGGTCGTGGAATGATTAACCCATTAACCAAACATGCAAAGAGCTCGTGGTGCCACCTAAGTTGGGCCATGCCAAGTGAAAGACCCGTGGCAGTTGGACTTGCCACCTGTCGTCTAAGTGTATGATATGCAAAAGCAGCTCAACCTCTATAAATACCCCCTACATGTATTTGTAGCACATATATACGAAAGTTGAGAGAAAATCCTACTAAAAGCTAGATAGAGAGAAAAATGTAACATAAAACACGATAGAAAAGAGATCTGTAATCCACATCCTTACAGTGACAATAACGTAAATGACTGTATCAATTTATCAATTTTTCCTTGTTTTATCTTCACAAACGACCGTACTTTATCAATTTTTTATCTTCGGTCGCACTTAATTACATTTGATTATGGATAAGTGGTCATGTCAGCGCATCATCTATCCTAACTGTTCCAACAATCTACAAATTAAGATCGCGCATCTACAGTATGGATAAATATAATTAACTTTTTCAGCCTAAATTATATATATATATATATATATATATATATAGAGAGAGAGAGAGAGAGAGAGAGAGAGTGTTTCAAAAGTTAATTATTTGTATATATATCTTGATTTACACAGGTATTTATAATTTTAATATTTATTTTGTAATTTAATTTGTTTGATTTTATTATGTTATTTAATTTTCAGTATGTAAATCATTAAATTATATATGTTTATTTATAAAATTATATGAATTCACTTAGCAAAAAAATAATGAATGAATCAAATATATTATATACTAATAAAATTATGAGTATATATTCCCAAAAGAATTACAAATTTATTTGAGATAAAAAATATAAGATGTTGCGAAAAAACACTTCACATAAAATGACACAGGTCTTGTTCGGATGAAAAACACACAATTTTGGCCGAACTCCTTCTTGTTGTTCGCTCAGAAAATCAACAGTTGTGACCGAACTGCTATTGAGTGTTCGGACGCAATTAATTAAATTTCAATCGAACATGCACAAACACAGAAACAAGAAAAGAAATCACACAACGAGGTTTTACGTGGTTCGGTCAGATTTGATCTACATCCACGGAGGTTCTACACACCTCAATTCACTTCACTCAAGCAGAAATTACAAGAATTACTCAAAATCTAACAAATCCCCAATTCACAGACCAAATTAGGTTTTAAACCCTAGATTTCTAAATCTCTCTCTACTGTATTGTTTACAAAGGGAAAACTTGATAATTGTGTTCTACTTCACAAGAGCTTTAAGCCTATATAAGTGGTGTAGCTCGAATCTTCATGAGGAGGGAGTTACAACTGCTGCAAGTTGCGAGCTGAAAGTTGGTTAGCAAGGGTTAAACCACAACGGTTTCTTCCAGCCTAAAACCGTGTCGCCTTGTACACTTGTCACTTTTAACACAAAACCTGGTCCAGTTTTACACCCTTCTCTTGACTCGAACAAACCCGGTTCTTCCAGCTCGGTTCTTAGAGTTCTGAACCCGGTTCTGGATTCCCAACACACCATATCCATACAAGCACAACCTTGATGAAATTGAACACAACCTCACATAAGAACTATATTTTTTTCTGTGTTGGAAAAAATTAACAGTTGTATATTTGAAAATGACTATAAAAACAACGGGGCTGGTAAAGTCGAGGTGGGAATTGGACTTGCTATCTGTAAGACGATATTACCCGCATCCAAGTGCTTAAGGTCTATGGCAATCGTCCTCAAGATACAACGACTTTTAACCATAGGATTGGAGCACAATGAGCTAAACTTTCGGCAAACTACTCGATACTCAGGACTTTCTTGAGGACTCAAAAGACTTCAGACTCAAATATGATATATGCAGATTGTAGTGAAATTGTCGTTGTATTCAGTTTCGAACATTCACGTCCTTTTGTTCACACATATTACACTTGAACAAAAGCAACTTTTCAAAATATATTTTCGTCTAATAAACACGTTTTCTCTTTACCACACTCCGAAATTCCAATATTCGAAAACTTCTCAATATGGTCTCGGTATGGGAAAAATATATTTTCAGTCTTGTATGTTAGGGTTTGTCAAGAAAAATTTGGTATTTTCCGAAATTTTGATTTTAGTCCACTATGTTTCGAAAAATGTTCAATTGAAGGACACTAGACGTAGGCGGCTAGTAATTATGTCGCATGAGACCCAATAAATTGGGGGTTTCAATCAAATAGCTAATATGACAGTTATGAATCCAAGTGTAAATGCAGGTAATTAAATAAAGGCAGAACGATAAGTTATTTCCCTCCAGAAAGTCTAACGTTGTTGTAGATTTAGATTTGTATTTTTTTAATTGGTGTGTTGATTTAATTACTTGACATGTAAACCTGGATTCATAACTGTCACGTTAACTTTTTGACCTAAAATCCCCAATTTATTTGGTCACATGCGCATATTCCGGCCCAATTAGTGGCTGCCAACGTCTGATGTCCTTAAATTGGACATTTTTTGAAACATAGTGGACTAAATTAAAATTTTAGAACATAAATGAATTTTTCTAAACAAGCTCTAACATACAGGACAAAATGATTTTTTTAGATCTTGGTATGGAAGAAGAAGTAACGGGTGTAATCAGAAGTAGTATGATATTCAACCAGGGCCGGTCTAAGACATTAGGAAGATAGTTGTGAAAGAAATATTGGACCTCTTTTTGTTCTTAGAAAAATGAAAAGGTACAAAATCAATATTAAGAAAGAAGTTATCTCAGATTAGTTATTAAATTTTTAATATATATATGGAATTTTTTTAAACTAGTCCTGCATGTTAGGCCGTGTCCAAAATTGATCATTTATGTTTAATAATTTCAATTTTAGTCCTATATCTTGTTTGATTTATCCCATTTAAGGACGAATTCAAATTTCGTTCACTTTGATCGTTGGAAAGTGGCACATGACAGCCCTTAATGCTAAAAATTAGCGAAATTATGACATGTGTAACTTCATGCTGAGTTGGACCACCATGCCATCAAAATAAATTATAAAATGTAAAAAAATTAAACTTGTGCATTTTCCAAATCAATAGAAATGGGTCCTACATTACTTCAAACAGTCATAGTTGACAGGGCACTATGCAACACCTCTATCTCCACCGTAAGGCCCGATCCAAACCCGAATAGCACCCCCCAAATCCAACCCTTTCTCTCTCAACTGCAACACCGACGACCACCAGCTCAGACTGATGTAGAGCAGCGAATTCAGCACCTCCTCCTAGCCGCACTCCCTCTCATTTTTCCGCGACCCAACCCCTGATTACCCCAACCGCCATATCGTCTTCTTCGACTATCCATCGCCGCCCTTTCGGCGCCGATACTTCCTACGACAACCCCCTTCTTCTTTGTTCACCACTACTCTCCTGCAGGCTGCATCCATCAACCACTACCGCCAATCTTCTGTCTCCGCCAGGCGCCAATCACCGACAAAATCCGACGGTGTGGCATAGTCGCGCACTATCGAGGCCTGCGCGCTGCTGCTGCTGCAAAACACAACCAACTCCTAGTCGCGACTGCCAGTGAACCTAGCCTCTGTCGTCTTCTTTCCCATAGTAGCAGTAGGGAAGCCATAACTTCAAATCCAGCCTCCCTTTACCACAGCAGCCCCATTTCAAGTTGTCCTCAACCACAATTGCATAAATGTGATTGCTGGAGTCTTGAGTGCGGTGGTGACTGGTTGGAGAATGAGAAGAAGGGGGTTGCCCTGCTACAATCTTGCAAATAAGATAGAGAAATAGATTAGGGTTTTCTGACATGTCTTTCCTAGTTAGCAAATAACTACACGTGGCGCAATTTCCCAAAATTTAGTCATCACGTGACTAACACGTGCACATCTTTGGTGATTTAAGTGATCGAAAAATGATTTTGTCATTAAATTGGACAATGCAAATAAGATGCAGAACCATAATTAAAATTATATAATATACAGGATCAATTTTGGACAAGACCTAACATACAGGACTAACTTCAAATTTTGTTATGTGTGTGTGTGAGAGAGCGCGCTTATATTTTTACACCTTGTAAATAGTAATATAATCTTTCTATTAAAGGATGAGTGGGTTATACGTACTTTTATATCAAGCAATTTAATATAAATGAGTTCAAAAGAAACACATGTAATGTAATATAGGGGTCCCCGCTACCGTAGCCATATGAGAGGGTTATTACCCTCTTTTTTGTTACTTTCACTTTTTTACTAACAAAATAGCCACAAAATATTTGTAAAATCTGGTTTTTTCCTTCATTTAATTATTTTCACCCTCATCCTCACACACTTCGTGTAATTTACACAATATCGTGTACGTATTGGATACACGATATAATATTATTATGTAGACGATATAATATTATCGGGTACACAATATAATATTATCATGTACACCATAACATTATTTCCTGGTACATGTATACAATAACACGAAATCCTGGTACATGTACACAATAAATATTTTATCGGGTACACGATAATATTATTTCCTAATACATGTACATGATACTACACGATATATAATTATCGAGTACACGAGATAATATTACTGTGTACACAATATCATGTACATGATAATATATTGGGTGACTCAAAGTCATCCATATTAGTTGGCATCCCACTAAAGTAGGGGCATAAAAAATAATGTGGGTATCTTATCAGTGAAAAAGTCAAATATGGCAAAAAAGATGGTAACATGCCTCTGAGAGACTAAAGGGCACGATTTCCACATGTAACATATATATATATATATATATATATATATATATATATATATTAATTACAATAAAAAAAAAAAAAAGGAAAAGAATGACTTCATCAATTTTCATATTTATATCATGTAAGATAAAAGGTTTAAGAAAACATCTAGTAATATAAATGGAGGAAATATTGTTGCTGCTAGGTTTTCTCAAGACTTGCCTTCTCAAGACAGAAGGCTCAAGGAAACCAGCCAACAACCTCACATGACACATCTTTACTATAAGCTCCAAACCTAAAGCATCTATGACCAAAAAGAAAGGGCCCTATGGTGGGCCCTGTCCCACGGGGGTGGTACCATCTTGATCGCTTCGGGCACTGATTTGATCTTAAATGAACTATATTTATCAACAATCTAAGTGAATTAATTGTAGTAAAATGATAAAAGATTGACAAACAATAAAAAAAAAAAAATGACAAATAAATACACATCATGTTACACTTTGGGTTGATCAACCAATCCATTGAGGCCATCTCCAATGGTTCAATATTTTAGTGGTAAACACCACTTTTTCATCTCCAACAATGCACTATATCAAGCACTATTTTAGTCTTTATGCAAATACCGCACTATATTTGATGCACACTACTTTATTGCACTACTTATTTTCATATTATTTTTTCTTTTTTATTACTTTTTTTATATTGTGTTTTATTGTTATGTAGGGAAAATTGGTAAAAATATCTCGTAAGTTTACCCTAATTATGAAAATATCCTTTAGTTTTGACACTTTTTGAAAATACCTCATAACTTACAAAAAAAAATGATAAAAATAATCTGTTACCAGCTATTACCGGTATTTCAACCGGTCAGAGGATGATTTGGCATTTTTTTATGATGTGGCTTTGAAAATTTAATTTTTATTGTTGACTTGACATAATAAATTAATTTTAATATATTTTTAAATAATTCATTAGAAAATACATTAAAAAAAAGAAAAGAAAAACGTCAATTGAAATAACTTCATCATCTTCCTTCGCGTTACCTCGAACCCACACAAAAACCCCTGACCCCTGCCACAACTTCAATAAGCCGGCCAGGGTGGGGCCAGAAACTGTAAGGGGACAGCGAGTTTTGTACGAAACCAGAGGTGGCAACGAGTGGATAGTTATGGAGGCAAGAGATGGCATCGCCGGTGGTTAGGCTTTTGCGCGTGGCGGCTCTCTCACGCTTACTGCGTTTTCATGACCACATAAAGCTTGAGAAGTGCAGAATTTTCGGCTGCAGTATAGATAGGCGAATAATCGAAAATTGGAGGTTGAATTTGATGGAGGATTTAGTTTAGGATCTGCCATATTTGTGTTTGGAGGTCAAAGAGAGAGCCCTTCCCTACCCTATCCGATTCTTCTTCACCACCTTTTCTCTACAACCTCTATCACGGCTGCTCAATATAAATCTGCTCTAGTTTCTGTTTTGCCGTCGCATTCTTTCTCCGCTGCTCGTTCCATGAAATAAGGGGCAGAATGTTGGAGGTGAGCGTTGCGGGCAGATGTGGGGGGTTTGGAGGATGGTTTCGAAGGTGGGCTAGGGGATGGTGGTTCGGGGGTGGACTGGGAGCAGGGAGGAAATTTTAATTATTTTTTTATACTATTATTTTAGATTTTTTGAATAATTATATATTTAAGTTAGATACTTTTATTTAATAAATAAGAAAACCTATTGAAAAAACGTGGCAATTGGGATGTCACATCATCGAATTTTGTCCACCTCAGCCTGTCATCGGATGAGTTACTGGTTATAGCCGGTGGCAGGGCATTTTTATCAGTTTTTTATAAGTTATGAAGCATTATTAGAAGTGTCAAACTTAAAGGATATTTTCTTAATTAAGGTAAACTTACGGGATATTTTTACCAATTTTTCCTTGTTATGTATATTTTTAAGTATTAGATAGTGTATTTATGTATCAAAATTATTCTTATAAAAAAAATTGAAAAAAAAAATCAACAATAACAAGAAAACACACCATTTGATTTGAATTACTACACAAGGCATTACTAAACATGTAAATAACAACTACAGAAAATTACTAAATAAAATCATATACAGCATTACTAAAATGAAAATACAAATAGAACATAAAATTGATGCTCGTTTGTGGTCCTTCAAAGTCGATTTGCAATTTTGGCAAATCCAGCCATTTTTGGAGCAAAAATTATTTGAAATATATTATGACTGCATGTATAACAATACATAATATGATAATTGAGGATGAACACGATATTGATGCTTCAATTTGCGAACTCGGGCAAGTGTCAACTCTAAACGTTGAATTTGCTGAAAATGAACATACTTGTTTCCAGAATTTTCTTGCTCGGCATAGAGAAATATTAATATGAAAATATTAAATTCAATGTGATCTTATACATATATTGTGATTTATATTAAAAAAAGAAATTAAAGTAAAGAGAAAACAAATGAATTATAAGGAATATCTTTTTTAAGTGCAAACTGTTGGAGATGGAGTGCAGTAGTGCATGATCTGCGCTACTTTAGTTTTATTGTTGGAGATGGCCGCACAACCCAAGCCATTACCCCATTTTATGGCACGTGTTCCATTTTTATTGATTGTATATAGATATTTTTATGGATATATTTTATTAAAAATTGTGTTGGACTGGGTTGGGTTGGGTTGTTGATAAAGTAAAAAGAATTGATGTTGGATTGGGATGTAAGTTGTGTATGGATAAGAAAAAAATGAATAATTTATTTGTAGGTTGGATTGGATTATGGATAGACATAGTTTAAGGTTGGAAACGAAAAAACTAAGATTAGTATTTATTCGCCAGATGTATGAAAACCTATTTATAAAGTAATATTTAGTTAGATTAAATACAATATGTTTTTGTTAGTTAACATGTAATGTGTGTGAGTATGCTTAATAAAATAAATAATTTAGATATTCTGAATTAAGTATAGAGAAATTACAAATAATGTAAATACTATTTTCTCCATGCAATGTTTGGTATTGAGATTGTATATAGATCAGGAATTTTAAAGAAATAGAGTAAATGTAGGCAAAGGGTGCAACCAAAACAAATTGCAACTATAGTAATTTAAAATAAGAGGAGTGAGAACAAAGCTAGAATAAGAATATTCTGACAAAAGCATTTATATTCAAAGTGATTACATTGTCGTAACATGTCGCAAACTTATAATAGTCCAGTATTATGTCATGACGTTAAATTTATGTATTATTTGTAGTTATAGTTGGATAAATGAAGTATTTTTTTTCCTTAATTTGCTATTATTTGAGTGTGGTCAATTTCTTTTCTCAATAAAATGAAATAATAAATTATGAAAAACAAATCATACTAGTAAAGTATTTATACAAAAGAAAAGCAATAAAGCTAAATGTTAACATTTTCAACTAAAAGTTATAATTACTAGAATTTTCAATCGTTCAATGCACCATCTGAAATATGCTTATTTTAAAAAATAATTATTAATGTTAAATAATCGAACAAAATAATTGAATAACTTAATTGTTATCAAATAAATAATATTATATTATCTAATAACTTTTTATTTAATTAATAAAAAATATTTAATTCATTTTTATTTGCAATTAACCAATGTGTATTGTAAATAATTCAACTTACAATAAATATTCAAATTTAAGCACAAAATTCAACCAACAAACAATTGTTAATTTCAAATTTTATATATTAGATCAAAATAAACTACATTTGTATTAGGTAAAATACTTGTTTTTTTTTATCTATTGGAAATAAAAGAAATGGATTACAAAAAGAGTTATTAATACATTTAGGATGTTGGAAAATCAAAACATCTGGATAGAGAGAGAAATGGCTACAAAAGCAGATCTCTAAATTTTGTCCTTCTCTAATGTGGGCACATTTATTCCCCGCTATTTTTTGTCTTCATAACAAAATCAAATATTAGCTGTGAATCTGGAAACTGGAAAATATTTAGTTTTTACTATTTCGAAACAGTTGTAATATTATAGAAAAGGTAAGTATATGATTCGTTCATAAAGTAAGATTAAGGTTTGAAAAAATATAAAAGATTAACTAATATCTAGAAAGATATATTAGTTAATAAGTATTCACAAAAAAGTATTCGTAATATCTATTTAATTTTTATTTGTATCTCGGATTAATCAAATAATTCAACTCATATCACATAAACAAATTTAACATAAATAATCGATAAATAATTGCAATTTTTTAATATAACTTATTTTAAAACATGCAATGTAGATGTCAAATTAAACGTTATGGAAAAATATTATTTTTTTATATTTTACATTAAAAATTAGAAAAAGAACCGAATTTTTTTTGCTTTTTTATTTACCTATAATTTTGTATATATGAAATTGCGAACAAAATTTAATTTTGAAAAAAATTTATCATATATATAGCATACAAATCTTTACTCATATATATACAAATCTCTTATCATGTTTGTTATGATAAAATCTACCAATTTAGAAAATGAAATGAGCGAAAAAATATATTTTTTTATTGAGGGTTCTCCTTTATTATATAGTAAAATTATTGAGATTTATTAAAATCATGTCATTTTATCTAATTTTGGTTTGCAATATAAGTTTCAAAAATGACGCACTTTGATATCACCACCTAGTATGTATTTATTGTTACAATTAAAGTGAGTTGAGGACTTAAATCGCGATTGTCACACCATCAACTTTTGATCAATGACAGTGAATGCAATAAGTTGTAAAGTATGTTGTAAATATATATAACAGTCTTCTCAAGATGTAAATGTTTCTTTTAGAAGTAACACCCATGATTCAATGAACCAACACACAGATATCATAAAATCATGATGATTTTGGGTATGGCGTAGTCAGTTATAAACCCGAGTACTCACTCTTCAATTTGAAACAAAATCATATTTCTTTTATTTTGAGAAATAACACACATGGTTCTGAAATGCCTAAAATCCCAGTAGTTTTGTGATATTTTTTTTGGGGGGAAATAACACACACATAATGCACTTACATACTTGTGATCATTAGTTTTTTTAACTGCTCATTCAATTCGAGTTCCTAAGGGGATACGCCGTTTGGGATGTAGTGGTATGTGCCACGTCCGATGGGGCACATCCACGGATGAAACATTCAAAAAGGTATTTTACTTTAAGGGTATAGTAGGGTAGAACGTGTATTGAAAATTGTAAAAGGTGTATTGAAAATTGTAAAGGCCAATTATATTGACACCACAAAATCCTCTCTCCACACCACTATTTCTTTTTACACCACATCACATATTTATTTTTTATATTTTTTACTTTCTATACCACATTTTGAGACATTTGTACCCTTAGTAATTAAAAACTAAAATCAATTAAATAAAAACATGTTTTGAAAGACAAAAGGCAGCACACCAACGTTCTTTCTCTCATTTCTCAGAATTCTTATGAGCTTTTCGTCTCTCATTTCAGTCTTCAAAAGTTCATTTCTTTGAGCAAAAATATGATAGAAGAATCGAGGAATTATTACGATGGTTCAACGGATAAACACCGAATTAACACGCTGCTAACGTACGAAAACCGCGCACAATTCTAACAATTTTTTTATAACAGTTCGTCCAGCAATGACCGAACAAGATAATATAGTTCGGCAGGTCATGACCAAACTTCTTACAAGCATTCGGTCATAAGCCACCATATAAGCGTTGTACAATGATCGTAACTGGCCGAAATTGTTACAATGGTTCGGTGGATATCCTACGAATGAATACGTGACTCATGTACGAAAATCACCGAAAATTCTAACATTTTTTTTTAATAGGTTGGTCAGCAAACAAGTTAATTTAATTTGGCAAGTAATGACCAAACTGCTTACAACCGTTCGGTCATAATCTGCTGTGTTAGTTTTTAAACTATGGTCACTACTGAGCGAAATTATTACGACGGTTCGGCATGTATCCACCGAATTAACGCGTAAGGAGGTACGAAACCTAACGATAATTCTGACCATTATTAACTCTCGTTTATTACACGATGAGTACTAACTAAATTTTTTACAATAGTTCGGCCAGTAATGACCAAACAAGATTATGTAAATCGGCAAGTAGCAGACATAATTCTTACAACCATTCGGTCACAACCCGCCGTATAAATTTATACATCATGATCACGCAATTCAGAATTCAAATCTCGAAAAAAAAGATTGCTTTTTACAAAGTAAACTTAAATTTTTACAAACGTTCAGTCATTACTGACCGAATAAGGTAATATGGTTCGGCAAGTATCAGCCAGAATTCTTCCAATCGTTCGGTCATAACCCACCATATGCATTTATATATCATGATAAACGCAAGTCATAAATCTCATCTCGAAAAACGCTGCGTTTTACAAACAATCGTGAACTAAAGAAGATGAAAATATAGTTACGACTTATCTCGGTCGTATCATTATGTTTCTCTTCATCCATGATTGATTTCTTCTTGGAATTATGAGTTTGTATGTGATTTGGTGTAATTAATTGATGAATTAGGGTTTCAATAAACATTATTTATTATTTATTTAAGATTTAAATTGTATGGGGAGAAGTTTAACTTATTTTTCTACATAAATTATTTTTAATAAAAAAAATGAGATAAAAAAGGATATTTTAGTCTATTTATTAATGGCTATTTTTGTCCCAAAAAAAAGGTGGTGTGAAGAGAGGATTTAGTGGTGTGAATAGAATCCCCCAATTGTAAAATGTGTGTTGAAAATTGTAAAAGGAAATGTAAGTAATAGAGTGTGGATGTGGAAAAATGGGTCATCCAGTATAAAGTAAAATATAATGCGGACGGACCATATTCAATTCGAATGGCACCATATTAATCCAAATATCCCATAAACGTGTGTATATCTGTAATAGGCATTTTAGGGTAGAGATGGTTGCCTAAGATGTTGATGCAATTTTGAGTTTTGACTTTTTGATGCTTTTAAAAGTCGGGAATGCGACGGTATTATTTAGAAAGGAAAAATAGAAAAGGAAGATTTGACCCTTCTAGAACTAAGAAAATTAAATTTCAAAAACTTACAAATTTGAAGAGTCAAAAGAAAGATAAAAGTCAACAAACCCAGCGGTTGAGATATCCTAGTTTCAAAAGGTTTGTGATCTTCCTCCTACACCAAAGTATGTCCATGGCGGTCTTTTGGAAAAAAAAAATAGAAAAATGCATTAAAAATTTGGATATTTAAAATGTTATATTACTAACTTAAATACACTTATTGAGGGGAAAAAATGAAATAAATAGAATGTTTCTAACTAATTTATAAATATTAAATAATATAAATGTTGTCAACTGTGTCTTAGTTTTTTAAATTTCTTCATATAACATTACTACGATAACCTTGTAGGCTCAAATGAAATAGATACTCCATCTTTGAATTCCCCCTTACACTTTAGTTTCCCATTTTATGCTATTTTGCACCATGTAGATTTCATATTTACATCTTCTTTCAATGAAAATGAATTAGTCCTCAGTTTCCATTCTTATGTTGTTTTGCACCATGTAGGTTTCATATTAATTTACGTCTTCTTTCCATGAATTAGTCATTATCAAGTTCTTGTTTGGGATGGAATTTTCTAGGAATCAATTATTGGATCAACAAGATGATAAATAATATGTTAGTATCTCAATATTACCACAAAATCTATGAAATAAACACAATGCACTTTTAGGTGAGTTACATCAGGACTATAAAAACAATCAGAAATCAATGTGGAAATATCCGAACAATTAATAAAAAATTCATTAACTTACTTACTTCATATTATCCAAAATTTTCATCCGACATTATCTAAAATTTTGTCAAAATTCGGCGAAATTACAATAAATTATACATGGTCTCCGTCGAATCGGAATTTTAATAGAAACTTATTACACCTCTTATTTTGTTTTGAAACCTCCAAAAAAACCAATATTTCGACAAAAATTAGCCGAAATTGTTCTATGTCTTGGTGCATATTGTTCTCTCACCTACCAATCCCAAAAAGGCTCGGGCTCAGGGCTCCAACAAAATTCTCATATTCCAAGCATAACTGCTCAAAAGCTGAAAAGATTACAGATAATTGTTTACTACAAAAATAATCACTAATTCAGTTGGCTTTTGTTATGGTCCCTTGAGTAAAATCCATTACTTAGGTCACCTTCAATTTACAGCATTAGTTGATGCAAATTTTACATCATTGTCACAAGTTAATTATAAAAATTTATTGCAGACTAAAAATTATCTCCATTATTGTTCAGTACTAATTTGGTGTGCTAAAGGAATATCCTCATAAATATATTATTCCAGTTTATCAATTTTTATTTCATTAAATGTTTATAAATTAATTAATTAATCTTAAAACAAATGAAATGTAATTAACTAAATATTAATTTATATTTTGATTAAATTCTAAAAGGGAATAACGAAATAAATATAAATTATTTTTTAAAAAAATATAAATAAATGTGAAATTAAGATATCGATCTTAATACAATACAAGCGCAACACAAATCACATAGAACCGTAACTAATCATCCTATTAAAAACTAATGATAAAACAAAAATAAAAAATTAACATCTTTTTGCTCCGTAAAGCGTACGTATGTTTTACTTAAGTAGCAAATATTTCTGTTTTGAAGAAGCAAAATATGATATTAACCTAAAAATAAAATAAAAGTGAAAAAGATTATGTAAACACTGAGCTGCGAATTTGGTGCTACCTTGTTATAATTAACCAAAATAGTAGTCAATTATGTTCAACCTTCGAGAACACAACAACCAGCTGAGTGAGCACCTCTGGAGATGGCCTTGGATAATTCACTCATTCCAAAAACCATTCAATTAAGTTAAAAAAATCGATGTTCAACGAAAGATAACTCATTTAAATTGATTGATTTGTATGTTTGCAATTACAGGGATGTTATATGCAAATGTGAATTCAGTTTTGTTTCGAGCTAAAGTTTAACGGATTCTTTATAAAGATGTATTATTTGCAGCTAGGAGGAGGACAACAACAGCGTCATACACCATTACACACCGTCGTTTCCTCCTTTTGACAACAAACCAAAAAAAAAAAATATATATATATATATGAAAAAATTATGAAACAGCAAGAGGAAAAGAAAATATAGTCAATGAACACGTGCCCTAGTGGTAAAGGGGCGCCACTTAAGATCTTCATGTCCTACTGTGGTTACCGTTCGTTTAACCAAGATTAGAGAATGTTTTAATATTAAGGAAAAGGTTGTTCAGAGTTCGTCATCGCAGGAGGCGCATGACCATGAGAAATTGAAGCACGACCAAGAAGAACCGAACTGCCATGACTTCACAAATTACTAGACCGTCCGTGCACGAAGGACCATCCTACGAAGATCGCGAAAGATTCGATTGCAGACCTCGTCGGGTTCGATGACAGGAGCTTTGACCGCAACTTCTCTGGCCTCGACCGTCGTTCGTGCAATGATGGCTCCACAAGTTGAACACATGAAAAGCTCGAGACGCCAGCTTAGCGAGGTAGCGCTAGATGGCGAACACATGGCAATAGACAGGCCACCTGCCTTCCACGTGTTGAGCATGCAGGAGTGGTACACGCGTTTATTTATGCACTTTAAGTATGTTAGAGTGATGAATTGTGATGTTTGCGTGTAGAATGGAGAGTATTTGGGTTGTTTTAAGTGCCTTTGGACTATTTGACGTTTGTGTTTTCATTTTGAGTTAAATAGGTGATTTAAGGCTAAGTATTCGTACTCGGCCGGATGCACAACGAGGGAATGAAGCCCGGATGTCAAAAGGATGGAAAAATCGCCGGAAAATGAAGAACAGAGTACCGCGACCGCGGCAAAATGGCGCGGCCGCGGTCCAAGTGAAGGAATAAGCAGGAAATCTCTGGACAAGTACCGCGGCCGAGGCATACTTGCGCGGCCGCGGCGGGGTGCTGGACCAGGAGCGGGCGCGGGCGCGGTCCGTAAGCGCGGTCGCGGCCCGTTAAGGCGATTAATTAATCCTTGGGCCACAAGAATTCCGTTTTAAAGCCCAAAATCAACCCAAATTGACTTCCTCTATAAAAAGGGATCCTTATGCTCGGAAATAGGGGACGAGAACATTACGAGAGAGCAAGATTGAGAGATTCCGAAGGAGACGAGCAATCAAGATCGGCAATACTCGGGTTTTCTAGTCCTTAAGTCTTTACAATTATGTATTTTCAGTTTAATTTGTCATTTGTCACCGCCATGAGCGGCTAGTAGGTTATTTCAGTCCTTAATCGAGTCGAACCCTAGTTTTGCTATTCTGTGATATTTACAGTGCTTACTAATCAGTTGATTTCTTGAAACGTTGTTATACTATTTACTTATCTTTCAATGCTTGTGTGTTTATATGCTAGATTGATCACCTAGGATTATAATTGCATAAGTAACGCTAGGTTATAATCGTAATCCGTAATTGTTACGAACCTATAGCCACTTAGTAGCGAATAGCGAGTGATATCGCTAGGGTAGTATATAGCTCGGTCTGAATGGGTCCGAGCTTACGAGGTCCACACCGTGTCTATCCCGTTATCCTAGTTCTCTAGGCGTCCGGTTAATGAGATCCAGAGAGCTTATTCTGAGGTCACTCAACTGGATAGACTAACCAAAGAGCTTGTTTTGGTTAGTTAAACATAAGGGATAACGAGGTTAGCAGAGCTTGTTGTTAACCTCGGGGTAGGAGTTTTAAGGATAAAATTGGTTAATAATTGCATCTATCACAGGGTAGTAATAACTAGGGGGAGATAAGATTAAGGGCTGGGATTCGTTATTTTGATAAGTAGAACAAGTCATAGTTAATTTGCTTAAATTCTGTTTTAGTTCCTTAGTTAACGTACATCAATTCATAAACCCCCATTATTTATATATTTATATATGTTGCTAGTATTAGGACTTACTTAAACACTAAGATTCTTCCTGCTCCCTGTGGGATCGACCCTACTTACCACTTCTACGAGCTAGAAGGGTAGCTAGGTTTAATTAATTTTACCGCATCGCGACAGTGCGGTCAAGGAGCAGCTCCCAACTACTATAAATACCTCCACCTACATGTGATTTAGATATCGAAAATAGGAAAGATAAAAAAGCTAAGAAAATAAACATGGAGTATCCAACTTGGATAAAGAACACGTGTACACTTTTATGTATTAAGAAACACAAATCATCCGCACACATTGATCATTTCTTCACTTAATTTCTGTTATACTGAATGAATCGATCGTCCATCGTACAAACCCGATCCGTTTAATTGTGGATAAGTGGTTATAAAATAACAGTTATTTCACATAATCTTCCAGCTGACCTGGTTCCAGGAAACCTGCTTAAAAAACCGCACATCCAGGGCGGGCCACGACCAATGAATCCATATCATCACATACACCCTCGAGACATGCGCTCTCACAGCGCAACAGGAGGTCCTCACCTGAGGTCACTTCGATGAGACAACCTCACGCGGTCGCAAGGAAAATAGCCAACCTCCACAAGCGACCCTTACAGAGGCGGACTTAATCCACGACATTACTAGCAAGACTCAACAGCTGGCACAGGCCCTGCAGATGCAAAAGAGGAAGCAGATCCTGATAGGCGAACCATCCCAGATCCGGAAGGATAACGTACCGCCTCAAGGATCGCAAGGAGGACAGACAGAACATCCCGAACCGCACGATGCAGACCAGGATCAGAAGAAGAAGGGAATCTACTGATCCCCTACCCCACAGAGAGATGGCGAACGATGACACCCGCAAAGTCTTCACCATGGACCCTCAAAGAGTATGCACGTTGATCGTCCCGGGAAGCAGATGAAGAAGAAAATACCAGCTTAGCCCAAAAAGGTCGTGATCATGACAGAGTCTCAGTCCCCACAAGGGGCCGCCTTCGACCGACTGGGGGATCGGCTGAACTCTAATCAACGACCACGACGACGTGTCTCTCCACGGAGATAGAATTCATTCGGACATTGGTATGACGGTGTTGTTGGACCGTTACCAAATTAATTATATTTATATAAAGTTTCCAAACTTCTCACCTTACAAGGTAAAGTGGTAAGTGCGGGTCGAACCCACAGGGAACGGAGGAATAGTGTTAAATACATATGAAGCACTAAGAATCTCGAAATAGGAAAAGTAAATAAGTAACCAAAACAATAGGAAAAAGAGTAGGGGGGGGGGGATTTGATTGTGATTATCCTACTATAAACTACTAGCGATTACCAAGAACAACTATTAAACTAATGATCAAATAAACTCTAAGATTCAATTAACAAAAGATGACAAGATATGCAGATTGATTTTCGGGTTTTTAAAATATGATTAAGATATCTACCCTTGATCTAGTATCCCATTAATTCCAATGAATTACACAACTATTGTTGATGCCCAATTGAATGCATTTCAAATCCCTATTTCACGATTACTAACAAGCTCTAGCAACCGTGTTATCTCTTAATTTCAACTAATCGAAATAAGCTCTTCAACTAACCCTATCCAATTAAACCAAATTGTCGAATAAGCTCTCTTTAATTTGGCAATCGAATGATAAAAGCTTCAAGATGGCGAAATAGATTCGACATAAACCTCGAAAGCTCGGGTTTAGAGGTCGAACTCTACATTATCACCAACGACATCACTCGTTGTTTACTACTAGGGGAATTGAAAATTCTACAATTACGGATAGTAATTTCCAATTCTAGCAACACATTCATACACTTCCTAGAGGGTGATCAAACCAAGAGAAAACATACAAATATGAGTCAATATCAGCAAATAGTGTAGAACACTTGAAATTTCAATCAAAAGATAACATCAACTAGCAATAATCATGTAAACATTTTCACTTAAAGTTTTACATTTGATCATGGGTAGAAATAAGGGTGCTACTCACCCATGGAAGCTAAAACAAACAGAAAATAAGTAGAAAAAGCAAGAAAACATGATACTAAGATGGATGTAACCAAAGATATCAATTGGAGAAGATGCTCCTTCAATCTCTTGCCCAATATCCCTCCTTGGTGGCTTTGGTGGCTAGAAAATGGCTGGAAATGTGTTCTTAGATAGGTCAAATTCGAAATGGAACTTATATATAAGGGAAGAGTTGTCACTTGAGTTTTAGGCAAAATCGCATTCAAAATTTTAAAACAGGGTGACTAATCTCGGCCGAGATTCAAGTGTGTCTCAGTCGAGATGAAGCAACAAGGGTTTTATGTTTTGTGGCTCGAAGGCTGATCTCGGCCGAGACACAATTGCATCTCGGCCGAGACGTGAAAAGGGTAATTTAGGGCTTTGTTAGGGTTTGGCTCATCTCGGCCGAGATTGAGTTTCATCTAGGCCGAGATCTTGATCTCTTGAAAATCTGACTTTTCCCTAGAAAGTTGCATTGCCCATCTCAGCCGAGATCTTCAACTCTTCAAAACTTCTAGTTTTCTTTGGAAGGTCATCTTGGCCGAGATTAGTAACCTGTCTCGACCGAGATCTTCCTTTAGCCTTGCCCTTTGTTGCTTCGATTGATCCATCGACTCTGCGATCTTTTGATGCTCTTTTTTCGATCCATTTTGCACCTATTTTAACACAAAAATGAACCGAACGCATTATTTTGCCCAATGAGAATTAATTGCACGAAATACATGTGAAATTGCACAAAAACATCACTAAATTGACACTTAAAGTATCCTAAAGTGTGTGCACGAACACGTGTACCAGATATCCCCCGCATGAAGGACTTCGACATAATGATTACTATAGAGATGCCAAGGATCAATTACTAAGGCATCGACAAGACTAACGAGAACAGGATCTCATCGAGATCGCACACCTCAGAGACAATTTAAGTCGGCTCGAAGGGCGATCTCAGGTGCAACCGTCCCCCATGGAGAAAAGGAGACTGTTCAAGTCAGATTCACCATTTATAGCTTCGATTTTGACTGGGAAGATGCTAAATGACCTACAACCGCCTACCGTAGTGTCTTACAATGGCACGACAGATCCATTAACCCATCTGAACACATATTTTTCGTGCATGGAATTACAATCCCCAACCGATGCAACCCTCTGTCGTGTGTTCCCAGCTACCTTGGGAGATAGAGCACAACGATGGTTCCGGGCGCAGCCACTCCACTCTATAACGGGCTGGAATCACCTGGCCGAGCTTTTCAGGGCTAACTTCATGATCTTTAAAACCCAGACAACACTAAAAGAACAACTTACTACGATCGTCCAGGGAGATGCACTGTTGAGAAAATATCTAGAACACTTCAACAAAATTTTGTTGGAGATCTAACGAATGTCTGATGATGCAGTCTTGATTGCAGCCACGCATGGGCTTCGAACTGAAACTAGGTTTTGGTGGGCAGTCCAGATTGAAGGGCCACAGTCGTTTACTGACTTCATGACGAAGGCCGACCAATACATAGGAGCAGAAGAAAGCTTTGTCGTCCCTCCAAAGAATAACGATGCCTCGGGGAAAAAAAGAAGCGGCGGTGCCGCGAGATGCCAAAAGTTTTCGATCGATCAAGAGCTAAGAATAGATCAACGAATTAAATGATGTACTGTCCATAAGCCCTGAAGAAGTTTATCTCCAGATAAAGGGGCAAGGACTCCTGAAGGAACCGCGGAAGATTTAGATAGACCCTTCAAAGTTGAATCGTCAGAAGTACTGCAAGTATCATAAGTCTATCGGTCACAATACAAACAAGTGACGTGATCTGATGACTCAGTTATACGCATTGTACGAGAATGGAAAGCTCGATCAGTTTACAACCCCAAAATTGGTTGTGAGAAATCAACGACAGTGAACTGTCCGATCCACAGCCTCCAAGACTGACAACAAATCGACTCCCGGAACCACCGCAAAATGCCGAGGAACACAAAAATAATCCGCCCTGGGAGATATCGATGGTGGGACAAATGAGCGATCAGGTCGCCTAACAAACCAAGAGGGCACGGTGGATACAAATTAGAGCGACCCGAAATAGTTATCAAAATGTGCCGTCAGCAAATGATATGCAGAGAGACTTCCCACTCCCGAACGCTCAATGGGACCAGATGGCCCTCCCACATGCTAAGTGGTGATTCTCGGGGCAAAGAGAAAGGATCCTCCAACCCACATTGAGAGACTGTTGGGCCCTCTTATCTTTAAAGTCGGGCCCGGGCATAGACACGATTATGAGGCAGGCCCAATACGGGCACGATCGCGCGGTAAATAGTTATCTTCTACCGGCGAACCAAGAGATCCTATTTTCCAACGAGGATGCAACAGGATTAGCACTGCCGCACAACGATGCCCTGGCCATCGCGATCAGGATCAATGGGACATTAGTCCACCAGACGATGGTGGACATCGGAAGCTACGGGGACATACTATTCCTAAGCACTTTTAGAAGGCTAGGACAGGTCTAGTCTTACTTAGAGCCCCCGTCCCGAGGTCATAAAGGGATTTGGCTCTGGAGAGGTCCGTCCAATTAGACAGATAACTTTGCAAGTACGTTTGGAAGAGAGCAGACGTGGTGTCTCTCACAATTTGATTTTTAAAGTGGTTGATCAATCGTCGATTTATAATTGCATGATCGGGCGTCCGTGTTTAATGGCGTAAAAGGCAGCAATATCGATCTATCATTACTATCTCAAATATCTTTCCCCTGACGGAGCCATCACGATGAAGGGAGACCAAGTAAATGCTCGGGAATGCACACACAACATACAACCCTATGAGATGAACGTAATGGACGAGAAAAAGTCAACAACCACAATAGAACTAAATCATGCGCCCAATTTTATGAGGTTGGGCGATCTAAAATTGGATCACATGGATCTTCGAAAGGCCCCAAAGAGAAAAAGGGTCGAACCAGCAGAAGAACTGGCAGAACTAAACTAAAACTAAACTAAACTAAATTAAACTAAACTAAACTAAAACTAAACTAAACTAAACTAAACTAAACTAAACTAAACTAAACTAAATCTGAAACTAAACTAAACTAAATTAAACCAAACTAAACCAAACTAAACTAAACTAAACTAAACTAAACTAAACTAAACTGAAACTAAACTAAACTAAACTAAACTGAACCTTCTTCCCATCGACCCCAACCGACCTGAGATCGAGGCCATGATTGGAGCCGAACTTGCGGACCCTGGGCGAATGGTTCTGTTAGAATTCCTTAAAAAGTGTTAGCCATGAAGCGCGACCGATCTGAACTTGCGGACCTTGGGCGAATGGTTTTGTTAGAATTCCTTAAAAGGTGTTAGCCCTGAAACGCGACCGATCCGACTAAAGCGTCGACATTTCAGTCCTGAAAAGTATGATGCACTAGAATACGAGGTCCGAAAGTTAATCCCAAATGGACTGATTCGGGAAGTTTTCTACCCCGAATGGATCGCAATTCCTTATTTTATTTTTTTATTAATTTTCTTGATATATTTTTTTATTTGACAATCTATAATTGAATTTTAATTAATTTTTTTTATCTATTTTTAACATCTGAAATAAAGAAACCTAAATTTATAAAATAATTTTCAAAAATAAAATTTTCAATTTTTAGAATATTTAATGGATTTTAGGATTTTTTAAAATATTTTTTAGAATTTATATTTATTTTCAAAAAATTCTGATATTTCTGACTATTTATATAAAATTATCGAGAGTTTTAAATAATTTTATATTTTTAATTAAATGAAGATAAAAATAATTCTAAAATGTATAATACTCCCTCTGTCCCAAATGAACTTGCACGTGCACACATATTAAGAAAATCTGTTTTTTGCTTTTATATTGACTTTTCAAAGGTGGATTCAGGGTAGAGATTTTTTGTGGTGGAGATTATATTATAATTTCCTTTTTAAGGGTTGTGCAAGCTCATTCGGGACGAATGAAAAAGGAAAGTGTTTGGACGGAGGGAGTATAACATTAAGTGATAAAAATAAAAATGAAAAAGCTGAACAAAGGGATCATGTGAGGGCACATAGCTATATAGCCGGAAAATATAGCAACTTCGGAATGGCATATACATCACACATCCTAGATCAAGTAAAGACTTTGGGTTTTCAACAAGCTACTGCTACATCCATTTCATTAGGAATTGATGATCTTTTAACATGGAGTTGCAAAGTGTAACATTTCGCATTATACAGGTTCGAATCATAAATTAAAAAATATTTAGGTTGCAAAGTGTAAAAACTTTCATATTTCAGGTTGCAAACTGAAATTAACCCTTCTTATTATCAATACAAATATACCACAAATCCAAAAGCTGAAATGATGCCGAATAATATATTATAGACCAATTTGGTAGGCTTAATAAGGCTTAGATTGGTTATGTAACAGGGCTTAAATACCTGTTTGGTACCCTTATTTAGTAACGCGGTCGGCCCTAGTTGAGCGAAAGTGACGATGAACAACGGTGAGGTGATGGAGGGCTCTTTTTAATATTTTAACGTTTGAAGGGTAATTTATAAAAAACAACTTAATCTTGGAGATAAGCTTGGGTACAAACACCCAATTTATCATATTTGATGTTTGTAATTTGTCTTCCAAACACTCAAATATACTACATATCACCCTTATCTACGATACATATCTTAATTTTACTATCTTACTTTATCCTAACATACTTACCAAACGAGCCCTACATCGATATATCAGATGGAGTTTATCCAAACGTCAACATGAGGTTGGACGCGTTTTCAATTATTATTATTATATGATGGTTTTGATGTAGTTGGTTAGGTTACAGTTGCACAAATCATTAAGATTGCATTTGGATGAAATGATTTGAAGATAGATTTGAAATTTATAGTCTTAAATTCTCTGTTGTTGTTTGGATTACCATGAATTTAGAAATTCATGATTTCATTTTGAGCTTTTTTTTTTTTTAAGTAATTGAGTAGATTTCAAATCCCTATATCTAGAATGGACTTGAAATCTATGCATTTTAAATTATTCAATTCAAACACAACCTAAATAAATTGATAAAAATATTTAATTTGTTAGGTAATTTTAGATAATAAAAAAATAAATAGGTTTACAAATCTCTTTTAAGTATTACTGTGTCATATTAAACATAATAACATTTTAGCTCATCATAAGTATTTAAATTCTATGGATATTTTTGTTGTTTCGTGTTATTCATATTGACCTTATAAGTGGTTGACTTTCATGATCTTGAAACAAAACTATTCAGCAGACCTCGCGTAGGTTTAATAGTACATGTGTCTATCGCATTAATTTGTGAACTCAAAAGATGACCTTATTATCAACTCTAATGTATCATCTGGGCGGCTCCTTCTAGAACTTATTTGGTAGTCCATATGGGTCTCTTGTTCATGGATTGAGAGTAACGTGATAAATTCGGGTATTCAAATTTTAAGATGTGTAAATCTAAATGATAATACAAATCTTTTTTTTTGTTATACGATGAAATATGATATAATTTGTAAAAATGTGCAATCATTATGTTGAAAAAATGATGAAAACATATTAAAAAAAATTAATGTAATGAGTGCATGAAGAAAGAGAAAGAATAATGAAAAGACAGAGTATAATAGATTTGAATCTCTGTGCATTAAATGATCCTAATTCTACGTCCGGGAAAATTGCAAAAATTGTCAATCAATTAAGAGGGGTTGACATTCATGCACAACTTGTTTGACTATCGCAATTCTTGCCCACCATGTTGGGGGGTGCGTAATTTATACTCAAATTTGGCGGAAATCAACTTTCCGGCAACTTTACTGGGTTAAAAGTCAACTTCGCTGGAAGTCAACTTTCCGGCAACTGACATGGATTTTGTTGACCACTTCTGGAGAAATAATTATACCACATCACTCACTCTCAATTAAATCTGAATTTTAATAAATAAAAATATAGAAAACATTATAAAATAAAAAGATATGAAAACAACAATAAAAATTTAAGAAATAAATTAAATAATAGCTAATATAAATATAATTCACATGTAAAATTAATTATAAAATCTGAAAAACAATATAAAAAAAAAAGATGCAAAAGTCATTACTAAAATTTGATAATTTTTTATATAAAACCAAAAGTTATGTTTGAAATATAAAAGATTATTTTAAATATAATAATTGAAATTGTAGCACCCCCCAACCTGCCCCCCTCCCCCCTCTTCTTCTCCCCAAGACCTGTAGAGACTTTACAAGCTTTCTTTTTCCCCGGTCTTTCTTCCCCATAGGTTTTAGAATCAACACGACAAGCTTAATAATAACATAAAAAAAGACAACAAAGATAAGATTTTGGTATCCATATAGCAAAAACCAAGAAGAAAAAATTGATAAATGCATTCATGGTAAATAATTAAGGTGGAAATAATAGTAAAAAACTAGGACAATATCTTACTTATTGGACTAGTGGTGTGCTTTCTCCACCATGGATTAGGAAGAAGATTGAATACCAAGAGATGACTGGGTTATGGGGAATGGACTGTTGGGGAAGACCCGGGGGAGGGGAGAGGGAGAGGAGTGCAGGATATAATGAAACAAAATAAGAAAAAAAAAAAATCAATTTTAAAATTTCCTATATGGCAAAAAAAAATCCAGCCATTTTCTTTTTCCACGTCGGATGCCAAGTCAACGAGGGCAGCTGGAATTCAGTAATTGCACTCAACAAAAAGGTGGGCATAAATGTTCACCCCCTAATTTACTGGGCATGTTTTACAATTTTCCCTTCTACGTCCTAACCCAAACACAAGTATGAATTGACTCGATTTTCATCTAGTTGAACACTACAAGTAGATACATAACCACACCGTTCGCAACAGTAACCATGATAAGATAGCATCATACATGTTGTAACCATAACCATGATAATCATTTTCCTTTTTTCTAAAATACCCTTGGACACTAGAATCATACTCCCTCTGTTCCACATTAATTATGCGGTTTATGTCTCTTTCCTTAGAAGGGATCTTGCTCACTTTGTTTATGGGAACCTCCATCATGAATCATTGGATGATGGAGACTGGGCTGTGTTTGATGGTCCGCCGACCGCTGAAGAGCTCAAAGGGCTTGTTCCACCTCCTGCAGCAGCTGATTCCAACATTGGCAGTCCGGAAGCTGCTACTCCCCAATCATAGTTTATTTAAAGGTTTTTGCTTTTCTTTTGTACTGCGATCTTGATGGACTGCTTTTTGCTTTTGTAAGGAAATTCCTTTTAATGAAATATCATTTTGGCCTTATAATCACAAAGACTTATTTTCATTCTTACCTTGCTTCTTTTCATTTATTTCGTCTAAGGCAAAATACAGGGCGACCGTCTAATATGCGTTTTCCCTCATTTGTTTCGTTGGTTTAGCTCGAAAAATCCTCTAGTTACCTTCACATCGATTTTTATTCTTCCGTCTTTTTTATTTTATACAAGTAATTTGAGTTTGCTTGGTGAATCGAGACTTTTCCTCCCATGGGTTGATGACACTTATCATGCTTGTTCGTAAACAAGTCTGTTTCGCCCGTTCATTGACGGGACTTTTTGTGCTCGTTCGTGAAAGAGACTTTCTGCTCGTCCGTTGATGAGACTCTTGATGCTTGTTCGCGAACAAATCTGTTAATAGAATTTCTAAGAAAAGACATTCATTGATATTTATAGACGTATGTTCGATCTATACAAATTATTACATTCACTATCGCTTTTCTCACCTTCTAAGGATTATATTTTTTCAAGTGTTGGGTATTCCACGGATGAGTTAGCTTTTTGCTATATGGGCCTTCAAGCTCGTATGCTCCGTTTGCCACACATCTAAGTATCTAACTACTGAATAAGGTCCATCCCAGTTCGGACCGAAGTTACCCGTTTGGATGGAGTGCAGAATCTTTCACATCACGAGATTGTTTGCTTGGAACTGTCGAATTCAGACTTGTTTATTGTGATATCTTTCCAAGCATTGTTTCTAGGTGATGTTTTGGTTTTGTGCTTCCAGTCGTAGCTCTTCAAGAAATCCAGCTGGGCTTGTAAGGTTTCGTCGTTGATTTGTTTATCATATTGGATGACCTTCAGGGTCGGTGATCCAATTTCCACTAGTATAATCGCTTCTATTCCATATACTAGGCTGAACGGAGTTTCCCCAATAGGTGTTCTAAAGGTCGTTCGATACGACCACAGAACGCTTGGTAACTCTTCAGCCTAATATCCCTTCTTTTATGTTAGGCGAGTTTCTAAAGTATGCTTAAGAACCTTGTTCACAGCCTCTACTTGACCGTTTAATTGGGGGTGATATGGTGGGATAAAATGGGCCTTGATGTTGAGTCTGTCACAAAAATATTTAAACTGTTGATTGTCAAATTGTTTTCTGTTGTCTGTGACGAACGATCTTGGGATTCCGAATCGACAAATGATATTTTTCCATATAAAATCTTCGACTTTCTTATGGGTGATTCCTATCAATGGTTCGGCTTCCACCCACTTGGTAAAATAGTCGACCGCTACAATGGCTTGCACATATCTTGCTTTAACTTTTGGGAAAGGGCCTATGAAGTCGATCCCTCATTTTGCAAACGACCATGGGCTGCGGATCGAAGTTATTACTTCCGGTCGAAGTCGAATGAAGGGTGCGTGTTTTTTACATTCTTGGCACGCCCTTGTGTATTGGATCGCATCTTTCTTCAAGGTCGGCCTGAAGTAGCCCTGCCTTAGTATTTTTTGGGCAAGAGCTTGACCCCCTATGTGGTTTCCGCACACGCCTGGTGTAGAGTACCCTGGTTTGTATACACGCCCTCTACCAGCATATAGTGTGCCGACCGCATTCGGAGTTGGTGTGCTTCCAAAGCATTCTGTGAGAGTTTGCCGGTTTTTAGATACTTCTAGATTCGTGTCGTCCATCCTTATCCCCATCAACCTGCATAAGATCGTCTTGTTGTATAAAAGGAACGATCGCTCGTGTGAAGGTTACATAAGTGAGATTTTCTGCCTCCTCAGATGTTGCCAACCGAGTGAGCAAATCTACTCGTGAGTTCCTTGTTCATGGGATCTGTTGGAACTCAATCGTTTCAAATCCTTGGTCATTTCTCTAACCATCCTAAGATACTTTATCATCTTCTCCTCCTCGGCCTCGTAGTCTCCATTTATTTGGTGGATTACTAACTTTGAGTCATTATAAAGTTTGACTAATTTGATTCCCAGTTATCTGGCAGTTGTTAGTCCAAGGAGGATTGCTTCGTACTCTCCCTCATTGTTCGTTGCTCTGAAATTGAACCACACTATTGAGCTTAAGTATTGCTTGTCGGGGCTCAAAAGAACGATTCCGGCTCCAGCTCGTAGAGAAGATGATGATCCATCAACATAGACCTCCCAAGGCGCGCTTATGCACCCTTGGAGTTCTACCGGGGGAGAGGGGGGTGAATTCTAGGACGAAGTCTGCCAATGGTTGCCCTTTAATCGCCGATCGTTGGCTGTATCTGAAATAGCTAGATAGTTAGACACCGAGTATACTAAAAGTTTGCTTTAGTATAAGTGGGAGATTGTTGGATTTATATACTGAAAGCAAAACCTTTTATATACAATGTTTCCAGTTATTCACTGTTTATCTCCTATCTTGTTATATTTGCACTTTCACTATGTATGTGTCCCCATATCTCTTACAAATAAGTAGATCATATGGTGTGTTGTAGATCACAGAAGATCATATGATTGGTTAAATAATGAGATATAAAATGTAAATCACAACTCAGACAACTTGAGGACGAGTTGTTGGTTAGGCTGCAGTATTAAGTAGGAATAATTTATCTTGACTATTTACTTATACTGGTACATATTTACGTATTGATAGGATCACAGTGAGATAATTTCTTCTACCTGACCTTAGTGAAGAATTAGAGATCTCGGTGACTTATAATAATCTAAAGCCTAAATAAGATTACAGTTATGAATGCTTGTTTGTGTGTCACTTTGATTTACTATGGGCAAGAGTTAAGTTATAACTTTTATACTATGTATTTTGGGTGACAGCAACTTGCATATAATAATTGGTAATTTGGATTTAGGTAACCTTATCCATTTAGGATGAAGATATCCCCTTAAGGAGCTCAAAAAGTTCATTGTACTAAACCCTACAGGTTGATTAAGTTCAGGTACAATAATAAGGTTGAGTGGTACTACTTAAGGAATAAATAAGAAATTAATTAATTTAAGCTGTCAGAGGCTTTAATTAATTAATGGATATTCAATATCTTAAATACGGGGATTAATTAAGTCTAATTCAAGCCCCGACTCAACTTGGGAATAAATGGGTAAGTTAGTATTAATTCTCTAGTGGAATGAATTAATATTTATGAATTAATTATGTTCTGGGCTGAACAAGGAAGAATTAATTCATAGTTAGGTCAATCTTTATTTTTGTATTTGATCCATGGACTGGCCCATATAGACTCCTAGTCCAAGTAGGAATAGAGAATTAAATTCCTAATCCTAGAAGAAATTAAACTACCAGTCTTGGCCCACCTCAACCATGTATTATAAATACATGGTCTCTCATTCTGTGAATATAGAAGAATTAACACTAAAAAAAATCACAGAATAGAGAGAAAGAGAGAGTAGGCGGCGGCGATTTAAGGTGTTCCTTCCCACTTGGAATTCTTCAAAGTTCGTCGTCCATCCAGCATTGAGGATTGAGTAGGGGATACAGTCCAGAAGGTCAAGACGGGAGTCAGAAATCATTCAATAAGAAATCGACCTTTTGTGTAAACAACTATCAGGTCGAATCCCTTAACTCCTATGTGTTGTAGGCGCATGTTAGGGTTTATATAAATTTATAGATCCACCTCTAGGGTTAATCAATAAGGATACAAATTATGACAACCAAGAAGGATCCTAGGGAAATGGATTAATTATATTACTTTCTACAAGAGTATTATAATAGATATAATTCCTACAGTATGTTATATCAAACTGCCCCAACTTGACAACCCATTTCAGCAATCTTCCCGCGATGTCTAGTCGTTGCAATATTTGTCGTAGTGGATGGTTGGTCAAAACTTCGACCGTATGTTGATAAAAATATGGACGCAACTATTGTGTGGCCATGACCAAAGCGTGGGCCAACTTCTCCATGGCCGTGTAACAGACTTCAGCATCATGCAAAGTTTGGCTTACAAAGTATACTGGATGTTGCGCCCTTCTTGTTCTCGAACAAGCACCGTGATTAGTGTCTCATTCGAGACCGCTAGGTATAAGTATAACTTCTCTCCTTCCGCTGCTTTGGACAGTAGCGGTGATGAAAGGAGAAAATCTTTCAATTTCTCGAACGCAGACTTGATCGGTCGTCCCATTCGAATGCCTTTCCTTTTTTGATCACCTCGAAGAAGGGTTTATATCTATCGGACGATCGCAAAATGAATCAGGTCAGGGCCGCTATCTTGCCCGCTAATGATTGCACGTCCTTAATCTTTCTTGGTGGTTGTAGATCAAGGATCGCCTGAATTTTTTTGGGGTTCGCTTCTATCCCTTGTTCATTCACCATGAACCCCAGGAACTTTCCCGAGCCGACTCCAAAGGCACATTTCTTCGGATTTATTTTCATCCGAAGCTGCCTTTAAGATACCTAAGGCTTCTTCCAAATGGGTCATATGATCATCATGCCGTTGGCTTTTTACTAACATGTCATCCACATAAACTTCCATGGTTTTTCCAATTTGCTTAGCGAACATCTTGTTCACCAATCGTTGATACTTGGTCCCTGCATTTTTTAGACCACATGGCATCTTGGTCCAAGAAAATTGCCCGCGATCAGTAACGAACACAGTTTGTTCTTCGTCATTTGGATGCATTGGGACCTGATGGTATCTCGAGAATGCATCCATGAAACTCATCATCTCAAGTCCTGCTGTTGCTTCTACCAATTGATCGATATGGGGAAGGGGGAAACTATCTTTGGGGCAGGCCTTATTCAGGTCGGTAAAGTCAATGCTCATTTGCCAAGTTCCATTTGCCTTAATCACCAAGACAGAATATATATAAATATATATTTTCAGAAAATAATAAAATAAAAAATTTAATTTTAAATTTCAAACCCCTAAAAAATCACTGGAACGCCACCCTTTAGCGTAAGTGTGTGTCTATGTCTGAAGAGTTTAACAAAGTATGAAACATTTGTGATAAAATATATGATATTTTATTATTTATTTATTTTAGGAGATATCAAGCACTTTTTCCCACCCATTTCACCTTCTAAAAATAGTAAGTTTAGATCATAACTATCATAATAAGAGATTTTTACCTATGTGGTAAAAGTTTGTATACATATTGTAAAATCTTCCCAAAATTAGTACCAAATTTAAATTTTATCGGCAATTTGCTATATAAAAAAGTTTTAGGCGAAATTTTTTGATTGATTCATTTTATAATAAATATAAAATAAAATTAGAAAAACAAACAATAAAAATAAATTAAATTATAAAATCAAGTAATTTATGGTTCTCTTTTCCTTTTTTTTTTTTTTTTTTTTTTTTATGTAAATATAGCAAATGAATCTTTTTCATGACCTTTAGTTTGACATCTACATTACATATTTTAAAATATATTAAAAAATATAATTATTTGTCGACTATTTAGCTTAGATTTATTTATGTAATATGAGTTGAATTATTTGGTTGGGTTTGAGGTGCAAATAAAACTAAAATAAATATAAGAATAATTTTTATAAATACTTATTAACTAATCTTTTTAAAATTTAGTTAATTTTTTTATATTTTTTAAAACATTATTTTTATTTTATGAATAAATCCATAAGTGTATAAAGCTACAACATTACAAGTGTTCAGAAATAGTAAAAATTGACTATTTTTCAGTTTCTAGATTCACATATAATGTTTTAAAACAAAATCTGGATTCACAGATAATGTTTTATTTTTTATCACCCTTCATCCTTTGGCATCTTTTAATGGCAAACTTCAAACGTTCAAAGGTATTTCAATCAATGCTCTAAACATTATTTAAAAGTATTGGGATTATATTATAAATCTAAAAATATATTTTAAAATAAAAATGAATTAAAATATCAGGAATTATTTGAAAAATATTCAAATAATTTTAAAGATTTTGAGAATTTATTAAAGAAGATCTGAACAATTCTAAAAAATATGAATATTATTTAAATTTGAGATTACTTCAAAAAATATGAATATTTTATATATGATTTTTGTAAATTCATAATTCTTTTATAAAATCTTACAATTATCATTCAACAACAAAAATAATTTTAAGTAATTTTAAAAATTACTTTAATAGTTTTTAAATTTATTTGTAATATATTATAAATAATTTTAGTAAAATCCAAAATATTTGAAAATATCTGATCTTATAATTTAATTTTAACTTTCCAAAAATAATATAAGGATTTTCAAAATATGATATTAAAAATTATTTAGAATTTTAAATGATTATAATATTGGTAATTTGTGTTAAGAAAACTTCAATTAAAAAATCAACATTTTAATTTTCAGTTATTCCAAAATTAAGTTTTAGAGTTTAAAAATAATGTTCTGATGCTTGAAGTCTTTGTAAGATTAGTAAATACTCACTTTTAGGGAAATTACTGGAGATACTTTCGAAATTTTGAATTTTCACTCGGTAAAAAAATGTGGGAAGTGGTGAAGTGAAAGAAATATGGACTTTGGTGGCCGTCGGGGAAAAAAACTACATTAGGTACCAGAGTGAAAGAAAACGTCAATACTTCAGTTTGCGATTTTAATATTAATATTTACCTTCAAATTAACCATAATATCTCGATTGTTCTTGCTTCCCTATTGAAATGACCATATTAATTCATCTTAACCTAAAATAGTTTTCCTTTTTAATGAGATATCGTGTTGGTTGGTTAAAGGTTTTTTATATAGGTTTTATAATTGCAGCCTTTTTTTCTTCCACCTAGATGATCTTTTATTATTGGAAAATTTGATAAAATATCATGTAGCTATTATATAATTACAAATCTAACTAATAACTCTATTACGTTTTAAGCTTCTTTTTTTTTTTTTTTATAAAAATACTAGGTGACCGGTTGTAGGTTGTAACACAATGATCACAACTGATGTGACTTCTCTTTTTCTTATGTGACATTAATTTTTCATTTTAATGTATATGATGTGACATTAATATTTTTTGTTCTTTTTCTTTACTTTTGTCTTGTTTTTATTATTTTCTTTTAAAATATGAAAATATATAAAAATATGAAATATTAAAAACTATTTTTTTTAATAATCCTTGACAAATCTTTTATTATTAATTTCTTATTATTAGTTAATTATTTAATATATTATAAAAATTAATACACTCGCGGCCCCGCCCCCACCCCCACCCTCTCCTCCACTCAGCCCATTCAGATCTAGGTTCCCCTCACATATCTAGTGTGGTCTTCTCATTCTTCCACGACCACATCAAGTCTAGTTCTCTAGCACTTGTATACTGGATATTCAGTTCTCTCATATAATTCTTCGAACACTTGGCAGAGTTTTGACTACCCTTGTGACACTAGGTCGCCCGAGATGAAGATAGTGGAAAATCCTAATTTTAAATTTGAGAAACATTTGTCATTGTTGAAAAGCTCTGAGGATCCATCTCCCAAGGATTTTGTTTACAGGATTGACACCCATGGTCTCTCCCAAATGAGGGTTTTCAAGGGGACTATCAAGTGAACAAAAGTGGCCCCTGCAAATGGATTTGCTTTACTGGGTACCTGATAGTGTGTGGTCAAACTTTCAGATCTAGGCTTCCCTCCCAGATCCCCACCGTAGTAGTAGATCTAACCTAATTCACCAATCTAATTCGTATATTTAAATAATCAAAATAGTGTTTCTGCAGCCACCGTGAGGGTAGCGGATGGAGGTGAAGAGGGACTGTAGCAGCACTCTAGCATGCGGTGGTCGGTGGCGGCGGGGCAAAGATGGGGAAGCGGTAGGTGGTGGTGGATTAAAATATATTTATATGTTATAATTCTAATTTACAATTTAAAACAAAATAATAAGACAAAATTAAAAAAGGAAACACAAAATATTAATGCCACCTTATTTTAGAAATACTTAAATTTAAATTAATTTTTTAGATCTTTCTAATTTTTTTTTAACCATCCTTATAAATGAATCATCGAAAAAATATATAAAAAAAAAAACTGAAAAAACTATTGACTCGTTAGTAAATGAGAGACAATTCATAAGTGACAGACTAGCTAACAGGTCATAGCCGGTCACATGGTAATTTTTATCAATAAAATGAAAGATATAAGTTATTTCTAAAAAGTGATAAAGTTATTGGTTACATTTGTAATTATATAACACTGGCAAGACATTTTTATAAATTTCCTTCATTATTATTTATTCTTAACTTTGATTATAATCTGTTTCCACTCTCCATTACGAGGACACGCTAAATATATTGTCAATTTTTTGTAATTAAAGCTGATAATCTCTTACACAACATCACAACATGGGCTTGATTCGTCCCAAATTTACTTAAAAGAACCTACAAATCTAACACGAGAATAATGAGCCAAATTATAATCAAAATTGCCCTAAAACTAATAATTTATTTTAAATAATAATAAGTAATGTGATATAAATTGACCTGAAATCGAGCACGACCTGACTCGATAATTCGAATTATCCCCTATTTGTAATATCTATAAATTCTCCACTTGATACTTAAGTGAATCATAATTTATTTTTTTTTTTTTTGGCAAACTTTCGTCAAATTTTTATTTTGGATTTATTATTTTAAAATAAAATAATTATTGAAATCCCTCTTAATTTAAAAATAGGACAATCTCATGACACTTGTTTGTCTATGATTTTTTCATATAAATATAATTAATATGAACTTGTTATTAAAATTTATATGAGTAAATGTAAATCAATTAAAATTGTAATTCAAATTTTAAATTAATTCAACTGTCTATCTAACGTACATGTGTATTAACAATTAAGGGTTAGTGCGTTGATATTTTTTAACTACCAACCAAAAATTCTTTTCTTTTTCCCTTTTTGTTTCTTTATCTTTTCATCTTGATAGTTAAAAGTCTTATATTTTTTCGTCGAACTCCGTTTTCGATGATAAATATGTTGATACAATTTTTACAATTTTCGATTCGACATCAATTATGCATACATATATATATATATATATGTAAAATATTTAATTTTAAGTGTATGATACTTTTGTTATTATTATCACTAGAATTTCCTGTCATGCAATGCCCGATCTGAAAGTTGTAAAATTAATAATTAAATAATCGAGCGATCAAATAGCTTTTCATTAAATAAAAAATACTAAATTATCTAATAAATTTCTATGTCATTAATACTCATATTCAATATAAGTATATCAATCAACAATAGATATTAAAATCTAAGGAAAATAATCAACCAACACATACATTAAAGGTCATGCACAAAGATTGGTTTGATATATTTACATAAAAAAAGAATTGAAAAAGTATTTACCTTTTAATATATTTTGTCAAACAAATCAATCAAAGTTGTCACCTACAATTTTTCTATATAACAAATTGCCAATATATATTTAATTATATATATGTATGTATATCTAAATTTGAAACTATTTTTGAGGAAGATTTTATCATATATATATATATATACATATCTCTTTTATATTAACAATGATTTAAAACAATCCATTTTTAGAAAGTAAAATGGACAGAAAAATAGGTCCAATTTTCTTTTATAGAGAATTATTAAGAAAATAAGATTATTGTATTAATTTTTATATTTTTCTATATAAAATAAGAATATGACAATTCTAAAAATGATGTTTTTTTTGAAAGAATTAAAATTAATTATTTTTTATAAGATTCTAATTATTTACTAGTATATATTAATACAAAACATTTACCCCCTACATGACAAGGGCCGAAAGCAAAGAAAATTACCCTTAGAAAAAGGAAATGCTAGCTTTAAGAAAGATGCAGGGCAAGAAATGGTACAACTGCCCACATAATATCACAGCTTAATACATATTTCTCGGTTCTCAGGCAAGGTTTCGGAATTGCTGCAGCGCTGCTTTTTCCTCATCTTTGACTCGTAGTCTCTCTTCTTCTTCTTCCTACGCGCGCACCACCTTCTCTCTCTCTCCTCCGCCACCATTAATAATATCAATTTTTTTGTTCTCTAGTTATTTATCCTTGCCCGCGTCGCCGATAGAAGCGCCGGAAACCACTGTTTTCCACCGCCGGCGGACGACATACTCCATATCGCCGGCCACAGTGAATCTCAGTCCATCGCGAGGACGGAAGACTCTTTTTGACTTTGAGCTTTGACAGAAGGAGGAGTGGACGGGTATTCCAGATCTGTAGGAGACAGAAGGCGCGGGTTTTGTAGTCGGATCTTTGTAGGTTTTTAGTAATTTGGAGGGGACGGGAGGGAAACTAGGTGGTGGTTGGATGGTAGCGTGCGGCGGAGGTAGTGGTGGAGTGGTGGCATGATAATGAGTGGTGTGGGATGGTGGTGGCGGTGGTGTTGGTGCGGAGGTGAGCGCTTCACATGGAATGGCAGATCTTGTTAGCTACGGTAATGCCGACCGTGACATCGAGCAGGTATATTTGCTCTTTGATTTGTCTATGTAGTTGGTGAATGTAATTCTTCAATTTAAAAGTTGTTATCTTTAGTTAGTTATTTTTTTCTCGTCTTAGTTTTTGGTGAATGGAAGTTGAAATTTTTACTAATTTTCTTTGGAGTTTACGGGTTTTATCTTATTTTTTTATTGTTTCCTGTATTTACTCGCATATATTTTTAAGAATTGGTGTTTGATTAAGGCCTTAGACACGGATTTTGTAGGAATTCAATAAATATTTTTGGTACAAATTGGGTTTGCTGTGTTCTTTTGCAAATTCGGTCTTTGATCATTTAGCATCATGTGGTCCTTCGAGTTCATTAATATAAATTTCCAGTGGAGGCTGAGATCAGACTCTGAACTGAACGTCTTAATTACTGAGAGATTATTTTAAGTGTGTACCATTAGTTCGGCTTATGGATTCATGTCTACATAGAAGATGCATTGAATGCTAAATCGGAGAATTTGAAGGATTAAGTTTATGCCATTATTGTAGTAGACGTAGATGTCATCTTTCAATGGAGATCTTGCATCCTTTTGATATTATGTTTTACGGAGTAGTATTTAATTTGTTTGGTAGTTGGGTACGGGTAACACATGATTGAGGAACTGACAGTTCGAGAGTGGCTAAGTTGGGAGAATTGGAACAATTAAGCTGAGAGGAAGAAAACTCGGATAATGTAATGTCATTATTTCAATATATAAGATAGAACATGAAATAGGTTTTTATAATTAGTAGAATCAGACAGATGAATATACTAATATTTTCACTGCTAGTGTTTTCTAGCAAAATATGACTGGAAAAGCCTAGGATGCTGGTGTATTTGTCGTTGAAATGCTAGCAGGAGACTTAAAAAATGTATACAAATAGGTTGGTAGCTGAAATTTATACCGTCATGTGTAAAAATTGGTGCATTATATGCATTTATTCACTTTATTTTTCGTTTTGTTTACTCATTTACAGCCCAATACGATTTGTTTGAATGTCGGCTGTTTATGGTAATTTACATAACTGACTGTTGGTTATTCGATCAACCATACTTGATAATATCTTCCAAGACATGAGAGCGCATTTGTCACTGTTTTGGAAATTACTATTCTTGCTATGATCATGTATTTGTGAAATGTTTGCCTTTCTAAAACAGGTGGTAATTTTTTGGATTTCATTGCTTCAATCGCTTCACTTCTTCATCCATAATTGTTTGATTCGTGTTGAACTAACATGTGATTACATCTGGTATTAAACTTGCATGTGGAAAGTAAAGGAAACCTCTGGGAGGTTGATAACAGTGGCTACAGTATTAATTTGTAAATCTCCACGCTTACCAGACAAGACTTCATGCCCCTTTCACTTTGTGCAGGCTTTGATTGCTCTGAAGAAAGGAGCTCAACTACTTAAATATGGTCGTAAGGGAAAACCAAAATTTTATCCATTTAGACTCTCTAATGTAAGGCTAATATATCATATGCAATTGCGCACAATTTTTACTTAGCTTCTTCACTCCCAATTTTATATTGCCTGATGTGCTTTTCCTTTTCAGTGATCCACTTTGCTGTTGCAAATCACTTGATTTTAAGTTCCTTAAAATCTTTCTTCGAAAATTGATAAAGCATATCACCTATAATTAATGCGATAACAAATTACGAGTGCTTAATGATTCTGACTTCTTACAGCATGCCATGTTTATCTTGATGGACTAATTTGTGACACTTGACAAAAACTGAGAGTTGTCCAGAAAGCGACAACTTGTGAATGGGCCAAACCGGCCTAATTTGCATCACTTTAATTGTCTAGAAAGCGACAACTTGTGGATAGAAATGGTAGTCAACTTAGTGCAGTTGTGGTCTCCTATAAACCACATGTAATAAATGTAGTGAATACGTAATTTGTATTTAACTAATTTATTTAATTGGATAACTTAAATTCGTATAATCCAATTACTCGTAGAGAGCTGTTCCAACATACTATATTGGTATCATTAGATTATCAATTAAATCATGTAAAACATTTAAAACTACAACTGCAGCAATGGATGGTCATAATACTTGTATTTGTTCGAAAGGAATGATTTCCTCTTCATACCCATTTACTTAAGACGCAGTCTGACCCCATGTGCACATCCAAGAGGAAACTTAAGAAACTGCCCACTCACATAGCCGAAACCAGATAATGAACAGTATCCGAATTATAACATATCAGAAGTGGTAACCAATTGACGCGGAAACCTTAAAATAAACTGATTACAAGAGGGTTGTAAAATGGATAATGAATGAACAGGTCATTTTATCACTGAGCAAGTTAAGTGACACTAAATGGGGCCATATATAGAAATCAATGTTGTAAATGTATCAGATGAATTTTTTTTTTGAAGTTCTTCCAGCAAAAGCTTGGTGCCAGTTCAGGAATCTTTATGTGTGATTGATTGAATTCCTGAAGAAGTGATTGCGTGGTCTCTTTTGAGTTATAGTTGGATATGCAGATGCCTTACTTGACTATATCCTCTTTCTTGTTGACAGTTTCCTAAAAAAATTGTCCAACTAGTTGAAATGTTAAGGCTGGACTTTCAAAAGCTATTAGAATTTGTTGGATCTTAAATATTTGTTTTGGCGCACAGATGGATAAATATTATGTTACCTCAGTTATTGAATATACGCTGTTTCCTGTTATGGTTAATTAATAAAAACTTTACAGCATAACTTTTTAAGGATTTTCTATATTTCTTTGGTGTTTTAATACATGCTGATTGATGATTCTGTAGGACGAAACATCATTAATTTGGATTTCTAGTAGTGGCGAAAGGAATTTGAAGCTAGCTTCTGTTTCAAGGATTATCCCAGGACAAAGAACTGTGAGATTTTGCACTCTTTTCTTACCTCACTAGTAACACTTTATGATGTTTGGTAAATCTATTCCTGCATGTGCAAGCCACATTCTATTTGGGGATTCATTTGAATGATTGGTAACTTGTTTCTCAGGCTGTTTTTCAACGTTATTTGCGCCCTGACAAGGAGTACTTATCTTTTTCTCTCATATATAACAGCGGGAAAAGATCCCTCGACCTGGTTGGTGATAAATTAAATCCCTTTGTAGATCGTCTATTAAACTGGCTATTTGTTGATAATTTCTGCAACTATTTATTTTGTATTATTAGATCTGCAAGGACAAAGTTGAGGCAGAAATCTGGATAGCTGGCCTCAAAGCTTTAATAACTTCTGGACAAGCTGGGCGCTCAAAAATTGATGGGTGGAGTGATGGAGGCCTCTATTTTGATGTGAGTTTTGTAACCTATAACTATAACTTCGTCATTTGCCATTGAAAGTTTAGCGCCTCAGATTTGGCACCATATTTCAACCGCAGATGACTGTAGATTTTAGTGCGAAACTATATTGGATCCTAGGTGATTGTTTAGAGTTACAGTATCGTTCTTTTATTATTTCATGTAAAGATTATTCTTCAGAGAATCTTTTATGGGGAATGGCCCTAAGGCTTGCAGTTCTTTAGATATGGTGTAGATTATGTACTTTCTGCTCATTTGCAGTATCTAATTTTGTCATGTAAATTGCAAGACTTTCACTAAATAGTCAAAGACTAGATAGATTGCAAGATCCGGATTCTGGTACATGACTAAATCATTGAGCATTATATGTCTCTGCAACTACTATATTTCTTGTACTTAAATCGTCATTTTATAAAAAAAGAGAATAAAGAGCTCATTGGTAAATATGATTTCAGGACAACAGAGATTTGACCTCAAATAGTCCTAGTAACAGTTCTGTGAGCGCGACACGTGAAGCTAGCTCACCTGAGGTTTCCATCAGTTCAACCACAATTGCTTCTCCGAAGAGCTACCGTCCTGAAAATCTGGCCTATTCAGAAAGGTCACATGTAGCTTTAGATCAAGCAAATATGCAAGCAAAAGGATCTGGTTCAGATGCTTTTCGGGTTAGTGTATCTAGTGCCCCCAGTACATCCAGTCATGGTTCTGCACCTGATGATTGTGATGCGTTAGGAGATGTGTACATATGGGGTGAAGTTATATGCGATAATGTTGTCAAGGTAGGGCCGGAGAAGAACGCTAGTTCCATAAGTACAAGAGCCGACGTTCTCCTACCCAGGCCGTTGGAAAGCAACGTAGTGCTTGATGTGCATTACATAGCGTGTGGGGTCCGACACGCTGCCCTAATCACCAGGCAAGGCGAAGTCTTCAGTTGGGGTGAAGAATCGGGTGGAAGGCTTGGTCATGGAGTCGGGAAGGACGTTAGTCATCCTCGCCTGGTGGAATCTTTAACATTTTCCAGTGTTGATTTTGTTGCATGTGGAGAGTTTCACACTTGTGCTGTGACAATGGCAGGTGAACTTTACACTTGGGGCGATGGGACCCACTATGCTGGGCTCTTGGGTCATGGTACCGACGTGAGTCACTGGATACCAAAAAGAATTGCGGGCCCCCTTGAGGGGCTTCAAGTTGCGACAGTTACTTGTGGGCCATGGCATACAGCTCTGATAACGACGACTGGCCAGCTGTTTACTTTTGGAGACGGAACTTTTGGTGTTTTGGGCCATGGAAATCGAGAAAATGTTACCTCTCCAAGAGAAGTCGAGTCCTTGTCAGGGTTGAGAACGATTGCAGTTGCCTGTGGAGTGTGGCATACAGCTGCTGTGGTTGAGGTGATCGTAACACAGTCGAGTGCAAGTTTTTCTTCTGGAAAACTGTTCACTTGGGGAGACGGTGATAAAAGCCGCCTTGGACATGGTGATAAGGAACCAAGATTGAAGCCTACATGTGTGCCTGCACTTATCGATTACAATTTTCACAAAATTGCGTGTGGGCATAGTTTGACCGTTGGCTTGACTACATCTGGCCGTGTTTTCACAATGGGAAGCACGGTTTACGGTCAGCTTGGAAACCCTCAGTCCGATGGAAAGCTACCTTGCTTGGTAGAAGACAAGCTCGCTCCTGAATCTGTGGAAGAAATTTCTTGTGGTGCGTATCATGTGGCTGTCTTGACATCGAAAAATGAGGTTTACACATGGGGTAAAGGGGCTAATGGGAGGCTAGGCCATGGAGATATAGAAGACAGGAAAACACCAACTCTAGTTGAAGCTTTAAAGGATAGACATGTTAAATTTATCGCATGTGGTTCAAATTATACGTCTGCTATATGTCTTCATAAATGGGTCTCTGGTGCTGAGCAGTCCCAATGCTCGGCCTGTAGACAGGCATTTGGCTTCACAAGAAAACGGCATAATTGCTATAACTGTGGACTCGTACATTGCCATGCTTGCAGTTCTAGGAAAGCACCACGGGCCGCATTGTCTCCGAATCCCAGCAAACCCTATCGTGTGTGTGACTCATGTTTCGTGAAACTATCCAAGGTTGCAGAAAGTGGGGCCAACAGCAGGAGAAACTCTGGGCCACGGCTTTCCGGTGAAAACAAGGATCGATTGGACAAGGCCGATCTGAGGTTGGCCAAGTCAGCTATGCCATCGAACTTTGATTTGATCAAACAATTGGATACCAAAGCAGCTAAACAAGGAAGGAAAGCCGATACATTTTCTATAGGCCGATCCTCTCAAGTATCTCTATTGCAACTGAGAGATGCTGTAATGTCCACAGGTGTTGATGCACGCCGGAATGTTCCAAAACCGATTCTTACACCCTCAAGCGTTAGCTCGAGGTCTGTGTCACCCTTCTCGAGAAAACCTAGCCCCCCGAGATCAGCGACCCCAGTTCCTACAACATCGGGCCTGTCTTTTGCAAAAAGCATTACTGATAGTCTGAAGAAGACGAACGAACTTTTGAATCAGGAAGTGCATAAGTTGCGAATGGAGGTATATCTGAACGCCCATCTTGCTCATTCTTCAGCTTTAAGTGTCAAATTCAAAGTTACTGAATCTCATTTATGAAATTCTGAACATTGATTCAGGTTGAAAGTCTTAAAAACCGATGTGAACTGCAAGAATTGGAGCTCCAGCAATCGACGAAGAAAACTCAGGAAGCGATGACAATAGCTGCTGATGAATCTGCTAAATGTAAAGCTGCAAAAGAAGTGATTAAATCACTTACAGCACAGGTTATATTCTGTTCCGATTTATATGTGCATCATCACATTTTGAAATTCACGGCTGAAAGAATATGTCTGCAGCGCTTTTGTTTAATCAATGAGTTTTTGTGTTTATTGTGTTCTTTCTCAAGCTGTGTTCGTTGTCCTCCAATTATCTGCCTTCACCTTCAGTAAAAAAGAAATAAAGGGAAAACCCCGTGTCCATGAAGATATCAAAGCATTTGAAAAGCAAAGGCATGCCCATCTGTCATTTTTTCTTCTTGTTATGATACCAATTAGTTGGACGGCTAGATTCTCGCGCTACCATTATTTTTGTATAATATGTGTATGCTAATAAAAATGTAGGTAAGCAGAACGGGTTTTTTGATGGGATGTTAACGTAATTAAAGCTCGTAGTTTTGGTTGATTTACTTGGCTTTGCATCCCATGAAATGAGAAATGAGAATGCATTTTCTTCACATGGCCGCCTCTTCAGTATCCAATTACTTGCATGTTATTAACTCGTGCATCAACATTAGTACACTTACTTTTTCTGGTGTATTATTGTTCGAATATGTTCAATCAGTGCCGATTATTGGGTTATTAACCCTTACATTTTTTCATGTTCCAGCTCAAAGATATGGCCGAGAGATTGCCCCCGGGGGCTTATGACCCTGAAAGCCTCAAGCTCATTTACCTGCCAAATGGATTGGAATCAAATGGCGCACACTATCCCGGTGCAAATGGAGAAAGGAATTCAAGATCGGATGAAATCAACACATCTTACTTGGGCTCCCAACCTGGAATAGACTCAGGATTGGCAAATACAGTGCAGGGTCCATCCGAATCGCTTCTAGATGCTACTAGAAGCAATGCTAGTAGCTTAGATGCACAGGCACTAGAACGGGCTTCCTCTAACGGAGCATACGAGTATTCAGATACCAGACTGCCCAACGGTGGTGGGAATGCTCAGTCTTACAGGAGCAGCGTATCTGAGAGTGTTGATGGGAAAGATTCTGGTTCTAATCGGGATGGTGAAGCGGCCATGAAAACTAGAAACCCAGTGGTTCCAGGCAATGCTAGCCCAATTGAAGCGGAATGGATTGAACAGTATGAACCCGGTGTATATATAACGCTTGTAGCCCTTAGAGATGGAACCAGAGATCTCAAGCGTGTCCGCTTCAGGTATTTGACATCATCTCTTCTTATGTTAGTTGATATCATTAGCTGTGAATAAGTAAACCATGCATGTATATGATTGTATTTTTGAGTGAGGTGGATTGCAATAACTTATTAAGTGTCAGGAATCTGGGTAGGCTTCCCGTAAGGGTTGAACTGTACAGTATGACCACACATTCGGGGATGTCTCTCATTTCATTTTGTTTTATATTGTTTTGCATGTAAAGTCGGCGAAGATTCGGTGAACACCAAGCAGAGACGTGGTGGTCGGAGAACAGAGAGAAAGTGTACGAGAAATACAATGTGCGCGGATCGGACAAGTCCTCGGTTTCTGGGCAGGCTGCCCGAAGATCTGAAGGAGCTCTTTCACCTTCTTCCCAAATTTGAACAGAACACATGATACTGCAAAAAATTCTCCATCTTGAACATGAGGTAGTTGTCAGACCACTTGGGGGAAAAGAGATCATTTTTTGGGCCCTATCACTCTACTCAGTCTCTCTCTCTCTTTTCTTTTCATTTAATCGTTATTTTTTTTTTAATTTAAATATTTGTCTTGTTCCTACAATATCTGCAAAGGGAAGGGCACACTCCTGGTTTCTACGGTCGTCGTGTATATATATTACTCCCAAGTCCCATCATATTATGATTAAACTGATGTCCAGAATTTGTGGTCCGTCCAGTTTCTACGGCAGCCAAGCTTAAGCTATAGAGGGTGTTTGGTTGAGTTTTTAAACTTTCAAACATGTTACGTTCAAAATAGATAGCTGAACATTACAAATATTGAACATGCCTTGGTGTAGGAATTAGGTTTAATGGTCCTTGCAGGATGCATATAATATCGTGGGACTACAATAATTATAGAATTGGCCCAAGTTTGGCTTGATTTGCTCGTGCTGGGTTATTTTGGTGACTGAAAGAGGCGATGGACTTATCATTTCTCGGTTATGTTAAGTGTGATGTCGATGTTACTTATCGCTCCAAAGATAGTTAGGTCTACCTTTCAAAATACCAACTCCTCTATTTGGTGGATGGCAATATCAAAAAACTTGTGAGTTAGATTATTACTTGGTGCAATGTCGCTGGAATGATAGAAAAAGAAAGTATTCACATGAATTTGTTATTTTCATATCGAACATGTAAAAATACTCTTGTACATGGGGACATTAATGATTACAAAAGAAACTGTAATTCTTAAAAAGAAATGTTCCACGGCAATAATGATTTTGCTTAGTGAATGTACCAATAAACTTCTGCGCACATACTACCTTCGTCCCAGCTTAACCTGCCTACTTGCCATTTTAGTTTGTCCCACCTTAACCTGCCTATCCCATAAATAGCAAATTTTTCTCACAATCTTCACCCTCAAAATCTTCATTCTCAATCTCTACCTTTAAAAAAGTCAAAGATTCCACAAAATCTGCTTTTTCTTAATCCCCGTGCCCGGTCAACCTAGGCAGGTTAAGCCGGGACGGAGGGAGTATTATGTTACTCTGATTAGACCATTGAATTACATCTTAAGGGATATTTGAATTGGGATGTAGTGAAATGTAACTTGTTTGCTGAGGTCCATCAATAAATGTATTTTTGTTTAAGAATGTAGTAAGGTAGAATGTGCACTGTAGATGTCACGTTCATAGGTTTTAGGTGATGTAAGTGACAAAATCTAATTCTAATCCTAAAATATCGCAAGTATACGGGTGTAGATGTGTCTAGTGGAAGTCAAGTCGATCCACAGGGAATAAGCTAACGTAGTCTGATATCTTAATTATCTAGGATTATCTTAACTAGACACTGGAATCGATGGATGATTGGTTAATTATTAAATTAATATTGCATATAAACTATTAAACTGAATTTAGTAATAAAAGTTATTCCAATCAATGAGAATGTATCTTAGGTTGTCGATTTCAGAAATTACGCTATTGGAGATTAATATCTAACTTTTAAACTTTTAAATCAATTTTTACTATATGTTATACGACACTTAAATAACTTAGTCCTTCTCTCGAAGCGACCAAGTCGTGGATTGATTAGAATAATTACTTTCTCGAATCAATTGACCCTAACATCTTCCAAAAGACCCTTAACCTTTACCTACACAGTCATTGATAATTACATTATATGTTGTAAGTCTCTTAACAATTAAACCCGATTGTTCGGCTTGTCGATCTTTGTATTCTCGTTCTCACGTCTTCGACTCCAATGTAAAAGTATGAGAGTTTCTGATGATCTTTCTTAAAAATCGAAGCTCTATGTCTTTAGGTCTCTAGGCTTCGGTTCCCACTTGAAACAAGAAACCTTTTAAGAATTTGCTTTTGGTGCGACCGCGTTAAACAACTCTCGCGGTTGCGATGCTTTGTGCTAGAAACTTCTTTAAAACATGGCTTTTTGTCCCGGCCGTGATGCATGTATGTTGCGGCCGCGATGCTCTTACGGTGCCACTTCACTTTCTAGTCACATTTCGTCACAGCCGCGCACCTTCTTGTGTCGCGGTCGCGTCGGTTCAACTCTAGATCGGTTCCAGACCGGTTCGGATCGGTTCGGGCAGGTTTAATCGATTTTTTCTTTCGTTTGACTTGTTCCTTCATCGGATAGTCGTAAAATACAACTTTTGACCCTGAAATACTCAAGATACCTTTAAAACAAGTCAAACACGTTAAATGATCCAAATGTAACAAACCTACGCAACTCTCGACCAAATATGCATGTAAATGCTATAAAATGCTATACTAAATCGACCTAAATACATGCATAATTAACTTGTATCAAAACCCCCCAAACTTAAATTGTTTTTAGTCTCGAGCAATAAAACAAAAGACATAAAAAATACAATTGGTTATGCAACGATTTAAGACGATTGGATGATGAGTTCAATTTCAGACTTATTTTTCTTCAAAAAACTAAGCAACATAATACAAATGAGCATTTGTGGTAACACAAAAATCAACTTTCGAGACTTTGAACTTCCGAATTATTTAATTCTCACCAGGTAAGTGTTTCACTCATCTATCAAGTGTTTAGGCTGAAACATATTTCTGCTCAAATTGAACTACACGCAAAGTCTACCATATGCTTATCAATCGTCTAAACTAGACCTCGTACTCGATGTATGTGACAAAGGATAAAAAAAGTCTTTATTTTTTATTGTAATGTGGGCTTAAGGTAAGGTGAAATACATTTGTATAAAAGTGACTACTTTTGGACTAATCAAGTTACTTATAACCCGACTACCCCTCAATAAAATCATTCAATCTCACTCTCAATTTTCAGCAAAATCACCCCGCAAAGTGACTTCTCCACCATACGTTTTTATCGGTCAAGGACCCGAAAGATAGGTCAACTATCAATTCAGGTCATGAAAGATAATTTCTATCAATTCAGGGCCTAAAAGATTTGAAACTATCAATGGAAGACCCATAAGTCTAAAATCATTGGAAAATTGCAAAACCCACAAAATAAAAATACACAAATTAAAATTGTCTCGAAGTGATAAGCAGTGGAAATATAAGTTAAAAGTCTTTCATGATATTTTTTTAAATTTATTATTTTTTGAATTTTCTGTAGTTTCATATTTGAAATTGTTAGTTTTTTTAATTTATTTTTTTAAACATCTGTAATTTTTTTTAAGTCATACGTGGGGAAAAAAATTAATTTTTTTTAAAGAAATCTGTAATTTCTTTTTGAGTTCATAATATTTAAATTCATGTAAACATATTTCGCTAAAATGTATTGTTTCTTATGTAAATACCTTTTTTTGTTAATTTGTATATTTTAAAAAAATATTGTAAATATTTAATTATTTTAGATATATCACGATAATTAAAAAAAAAAAAACAATGTAGTGAAGGACTTTTGACGTATATTTTCTTACTTATCACTCCGAGATAAATTTATTTTTTGGGTTTTGCAATTTTCCAAACATGCCCTATAATGATTTTGAATTTATGGGTCTTCCATTGATAGTTTCAAATCTTTTAGGCCCAGGATTGATAGAAATTATCTTTCATGACTTGAATTGATAGTTGACCTATCTTTCAGGCCCTTGACCGATAAAAACCCTAAAAAATCCTTACAACTTAAGTGCTTTTCAACTATATGCGTACCACATCTTGGGACTAACCTACTTTCTATTCAACTCAAACAATTTAAGCACTTTATTTCCTAGCCTCTCCTTAAAAGTACTAAACAGCTTATATGCAACAAACTTTTTCTTTTCTTTTTCTTCTCCTTTTGTTTTGTTTTTCTTTTCCTTTCGAATTAGGAGAGACTATTCTTCTCGGCTTTTCACCTATCCTTTTGTTCTTCCCTTCATCTTTTGAATATCCACTAATTTTTCCTCTTCTTCCCTAAATTTTTTACCAAACTACCTTCCAATCCTCCCCCCCTCTTACTTGATTAATCCAGTTAAGACCAAAGACTTAAAGTGCAAGGTTTTCGGCTTGTAATTTCAGGTTATGAAAGAATAGACTATTAAGATCAAATGAGCTAATTAGGGATAAAATATGAACTATTGGTATAAATGGGCAACTTTTCAAGGCTAGAAAATAGGTTGAAAACAAAAACCGCCTAAGATCATTTCCTAAGTCACAACACATACTTGATACATTCATAGTAAAGACTCAAGGCAAGTTCTAGAGACTAGTACACATATCAAATCAAAATTCACACCGAAAGAAGTCATATTACTCCGAAAATAGGAGTGCAATTTGGCTCAAATTTTCACAAGGTTAGTTTTGATAAAATATTCTGAGTTCAAGCTCAATTTCGTCTCAAATTACCTCTCATGCTCTACTATGTGCCAATTTTGCAACAAATTCTCAAAATCTTTTCATCATCCATCTTTCCCTATTGTTTCTTTTTTCTTGCTAATTACTTGTTACCACTAACGACTCGAGCTTTTCTTATTCTTATAGACTCCACTTGACAATTAAATACATAAAACCTAAAGCAAAACTACTAAGACACTCAAAACAAAACAACTAAACTAAATACTTCTACGACCCAACATGGCAAATAACTATACAAATGGGCTCACAGACCCAACAACTCCAATAAAACAATAGAATAAAACAATAGAATAGTCACAGAGACCCAATACTCCAACTAAAGCAGCAAAAATAAGCAAGTAAGTGGGCACATAAACCCACAATCAACCCAAAAAAAGAACAAACAACACCAAGCAACTAGCAAAGCAAACGAGCAAACAATCAGAAACTAAAAGGCATCACAAAAATATAATAGCGGCCAAGATGTCCCAAGGTACACCCTCTCCCCTAAATTGGCTGAAAGCCAATATTTAGAGGAAAAAAGTCGCACGCCTTGGTGCTAACTTACAATCATTGTGGCGGCGGGGTTGGTTGGAAGCCATGTTGGCTCCAAAACTGAGCCAATGCATCCCACCGAAGATTCTGCTGCTGCCTCCACGTGCGTTCCTCGTTGCTTCGGTCGAGGAGGGTATTCAAAATAGCTCTCTGATCATGCAATTCTATGCTGATGGTTTGCGCAACCCCTCGAACCTCTGTTCGGTGCCTCCCCATATGGGTGCCAATCGATTGCACCTCTTGGTAATAAAGCTGGACATTGTCCCGGAGAGATGCTGTGAGTACTTCCACGTCCTCAATCAGCTCGGACGCGGATGCAACTGCTGTTTCTGACTTCTTCTTCCTTCACCGTGGTGTTAAACATAGAAAACAACATTCCTGCTGAGAATAACCTTATATTCAAACGGGGACCAAACTCTATATCCCTTAACACCATCCCCATAGCCTACAAACACTCCTTTTTTTGCTCTTGGCTCCAATTTACCCTCACTAACATGATAATAAATAGTACACCCAAAAGCTCTCAAAATAGAGTAGTCAGCAGACTTACCAGACCACACCTCATAAGGTGTTTTTAGGTTGATACCTATGTGAGGTCCAAGGTTTATCAGGTAGCAAGCTGTGTTGACCGCTTCTGCCAGAAATCTTTGAGCTAACCCAATATTAGAGAGCATGCATTGAGCTCTCTCGAAAAACGTATGGTTCATTCATTCTGCTACACCATTCTGCTGTGGTGTATGTCTCGCTATATGATGTCTTGCAATCCCCCCATCTTTGCAAAACTCATCAAAATCTGAAGAACATAATTCCAGATGATTATCAGTTTGCAGCCTCTTGATCTTCCTCTCAGTTTGATTCTCCACCAGTGCCTTCCACTGCTTGAAACTCTTGAAAGCTTCACCCTTATGTTTCATCATAATCACTCAAGTCATCCTTGAGTAGTCATCAATCATAGACATGAAGTATCTATGGTCTCCTAGAGAGTTACCACGTGAGGGAACCTAACAATCAGCATGCATATAATAAAGAGTGCCTTTCGTTCTATGAATTACCTTAGGAAACGTGCTGCGATGTAGTTTCCCAAGAACACAATGTTCACAAAACTCAAGGCTAGTGACCTTGTGGCCACCAAGAAGATCTTCCTTCGACAGAATCTGCATCCCCCTTTCACCTATGTGACCAAGCCTCATATGCTACAACTTGGTCAAATTATCCTTGTGAACCTCAGACGATGCAACAACAACAAAAACATATACAGTTGATCCCTGCAAAAGATACAAAGTCCCCCGCTTCACACTTTCCAGAATTCAACCTTCACCTCTGAAACTGAAACCCTTATGTCTAGTAGACTCAATGATATCAGATTCTTCGTCATTAGTGGAACATGCCTAACATCGTTCAAGGTGCAAATTAACCCTCATGCATCCTCAGTTAATTGAGCCAATTCCAACCGTCTGCAAATTGAGCTGTTGGCCATGGAAATATTGCCACCATACATCTACTCGTACGTCGTGAACAACTCTCTGCATGGACATATGTGGTAAGATGCTCTAGAGTCAAGAACCCACACACCGGGGTGACGTGCTTGTTCAGCAGCTACTAGGGCCAAATTATCCTTGGAGCTGGTGGTCTCTCCTTTAGCAACAGCAACAGTACCTGCTTTATTCTCCTGTTTTCGCTTCTTCTTCGGACAATCATTCTTCCAATGACCTGTCTCATTGCAGTAATTGCAAGTATCAGTCGGCTTAGGACCTTTTGATTCAAATTTCTTCTTGAATTTCTTCTTCCCAGAATTTCCAAACCTCTTGTTCCCATTCCCTTTGGCTACTACCCCCGTGGTCTGATTATCCAAACTCGTACCGGTCGCCTTATGGCGCAGTTCCCTGGTATGCAAAACTGATCTCACTTCTTCTAGACACATACCGTATTTTGCAATAATGAAAGACCGCATAAAATTCTCATATGATAGGGGTAGAGAAACTAACAAAATCAAAGCAACATTCTCATCCTCTACTTTGACCTCAATATTACGCTACTCCAAAAGCATTATGTTCAATTGATCCAGATGTTCACGAAGCGACTGACCTTCGTGCATACGCAGACTGAACAGACATTGCTTCAGCAACAACTTGTTGGTGAACGACTTCGTTATATATGAACTATCTAATTTCAACCAAAAACCTACGGTAGTTTCCTCCTTTGCAACCTCGGTAATGATATCATCTATGAGACACAACATGATCGTCGAGTGCTGCGCCTTCTCTTCTAGATTGACCATCTCAACGTTAGACAGAGCCACCACCATTCCCTTCTTATCCTTCACTATGAATGATGCCCATAGCCCTTGTTGTTTCAACAAGGCTCGTACCTTGATTTGCCACAGACTGAAACTATTCCTGCCCGTGAAGTTTTCGACTTTCACGTTTATCCCAGACATCTTTCTCACCAGATTGCGGAACCCCCTTTACTAGGCTCTGGTACCAATTTGTTATAACGGATGTGAGAAAGAATACATAAACATGAAATAAATCAATTCACAGATTTAATGCGGTTCACTAACAATGTGTTAGCTACGTCCACTGACAGAAGAGAAAAATTCTTTATTTAGATGTTCTTCATAGTTACAGATGATCAGACAGATAATTAACTGATTCAGATTAGCCCTAAGTCTATTAATGCTATTGGATATAACCTTTAATTAGGTGGGCCTCAAACATGCCAAATATTAACTAACCGCCTATCAGACGCGATCGCGTTGGACACTGTCGCAGCTGCATTTCAAGTCCACCTCTCAACGCCTTAACCAACCTCCAAACGTCGCGACTGCGTTCACTCCAATCACTGTCGCATTCAGCTCCCAGACACGGCCTCGTCCACCTATAGCAGCCGCATTCGTCACTCAGCATTGATAACCTTATCCAACCACCTTTTGTCGCGACTGTGTCTCTCCGACACAGCCGCGTCACCTTGACACGTCCAATACTCAGCAGGAACCCAGATTCAAGGCACAATTCAAAAATGAAGGAAGAACATCTTAGAGAATTAATGAGTAAATCTAGTGGGATGTATCCCATTGCTATTTTGATTGTTGAATCGGATGTTATCACCAATAATGTACTTTGCTACACCAGCTCATAGGTTGTCAACAGTATACTTTTGGACAATAACTCATATAGGCTTTGACACAATGACTTTAGACATTCAAGTCATGACATGATGATCTGTATTTAAGAAACTATGGATATTCTTACTTTCGAGTGAAACAAAAAATGAAATGAAAATCTAATACGATGTACAATGTTAGTCTTAATTCTATTATAATAATGTAATCAATGGTTTCTAAAGCACTAGAAGCACAACTTACATCCCACTCTGCCTAATTAACTATCTTAAAGATGCATCACTCGTTCTACAAAGCCTATTATTTGTAAATGTAGGAGCAAAACATTGCATTCTTGCAAAATACACAATATAATCTATATGGACCTATCAACCCGACCTTGGGCCTTTAAAGTATATATGTTTCTAGTAAATACTTTGACATACTAGCTGAATGTTATGTTATTATCCTCAAGAATTTTTGATTTGAAAGCTTCTAAATAATTATACATATAAGGAGTCACCACCTCACTCCAAAAGTCTATACAACTTGCTAATGCTAGAGAGTTCACATCAAATGCATTTTATGATTATTGCATGCTTATCAAGATCGATGTAGAGCATCCTTTAACCCATATACACACAGACTCCCCCATGAAGATGATATAGATGGAGGCCAGGTCATTGGAAATGCGCATTAAAATGCCTATCTGACATGGGGTTATGCAATATCTGTGCAACTTTAATTTTCAGATCCACTGCCAATAGACAAATTTTGCGTACCAGCTGGCAAATTAATTTAGCCTGATATTTTTATATTTACACATATTTTGTTATGTAGTAGATGTGCCTATTGCGTCCTCCATATCTCACCAAAACGTGTCTTTAAATACGATAAGTATTTGTGTTTGATATGGTTTTCCAACTATTACCCGCTACTGAAAATCTTTAATGTGCGAACCCATTTACTACTAGATTCGCGGATTGTCACTTTAATAAAACAATGTTCCCATTATTAGGGGGAGATAAGAAGAACAATTCTTAAGGTAACAATAGAAAATGTTTTCTCACTGTATACCATTTTGATCCCCACACCTCACAATGTAAAAGTGAAGTAAAATGAATTATCAATCTCCAAAGCATAGAAGATTCAATTGCTAACGAGCTTCAAAGGGTGGAAGATTTGATTGCGTTTGTAGATATTGCTAAAGTTGACAAGATCATATATACCAATTGAAAATATGCCTGTAAGGTCAAAAGTCCCCAGTTAGGGGTACAATACCGTAGAAAAATATATTGCAGCCACACTTAGTGGAGATGTGGTTGAATTGTGGCTCCAAAAAGGAAATGGAGGACGCCACTTGGTTCATTAAACACTTGCTACATGAAGAAAATGACAGGTATGACAACCGATACACGTTAAAATGATTGTTTTTTTCCTTATATTTCACGTTCATATTTCATTGTGAATCACGTTAATTTATTACATTTAGGTGTATTTTTTAGTACACGTAGATTTTCAGGTTGATTTTCCTTTTTTATATGATTTGATGCACTTTTCGGGTATCTTTGAGTTCTATTTCAAAAGTTAGGAAATTCGGAGATTCAAGGTAGCCAATTGCATCTATCTGTCCATTTTGGCTTGCATTCCAAGGGCTAATAGGGCCCGGACCCAGCTTGACTCTAAGACCTTTGAGTAGCAAGTAAAATTTATTAAAATGTCGGGTCGAGAAAATGAATGAAAAGAGGTCAAAACGAGATGAACTGGAAAAATAACGAGAATATTTGCTAGAACTCGTGCTCGGTTGAGCGTTAGGCTCGCTTGGTTGAGCACCATGCAAGGAAGAAATGAAGAAGGGCAGATTCTTCCACTCGGTCGAGCGAATTTTTTTTTACTCGGTCTGGCGCGATGCATGGGCTTTTACCCTTCATCCCGACCCATTGCTATTTTATATATTAGTCGTAACATCCTCGTCCAAAGTTGAATTTTTGCGATTCATATTACTACAAAAAGCTAATTAGAAGATCTAAAACTTTGTAGAAGGAGTCAAGAGCTAATTCTGGACGTATAATTTTTAGAATTTTCTAGAAGTCTACTCGAGGTACACTTTCTGCCCAACTTAAATTTAAAATCGAGCCTCTTTAGATTTTTTCGATTTATACCCTTACTAAAGGGGTATTTAGTAATTATATGTGTCTTTTCACTTATGTAGTTTTGATTTCTATAAATACCAATCGCCCTCTCATGGGTAAACAAGTCTTAATTTTTACAACTTTCCTTTAGAGTTCTTAGTTAGATTTCATTTTCAAAATTTTAGTTCTTCAGCTAGGGTTCTCTTCCTCTTCAAAGAAGCAACCGTCGCTGGGGAAGAATCTCGATGCTTGCTCTAGGATTTGTAAAGCTCAACAAGGACTCTTCAATCATTAAGCTTTCTCTTTCTCCATCTCTCTTTTATTTTCATTTGACCTTCCTCCTCCTCTCTCTCTCTCTCTCTCTCTCTGTCTCTCTCTCTCTCTATGATGGCTTAACCTTTCCTTCACAGCCGGTAAACCTTTCTTTCTACACCATTTTCCGAGTCCCGTGTCATGGACATTCCAACGCGTGTTAATATTCCAGTTTCCTTCATCAAGTAGTATCCATTGTTATTACTGCATGCCATGGCTCGTGTCTTCAAAAACTCGGATCAGCTGTCAGTGACCAATCCGCATCCTCCGGCCACCAGCAACCTCGTACTGCTTTACATCTGGTATCCTCTTTGTCCACCTCCTTTGGCAGATAAGGGTTTACAAAATCTCCACTTGCCATATACCCTAGCATCGCTCGCGCAACAATTCTTGGACAATCTTACCCACCAAGTTTTGCAGCCTAGAGTTGATTAGCGACTGCCTTATCTCTAGTCGTCTTCTACCAATCAACAGCCTACCTCTGGAATCATCACAACTGGTCTCCCTATAGTCTCTAAACATATAACACTGGTGGCATCGGAGTTGACCGCTTCAGATCGTGGAATACTACCCCTACCACATACGGATGTCTTCTCTTCTGATTCATTAATCCCACCAATTCTCTTTGGGTCTCTATCTGCACCAGTTCTGGCTATTGAGATTTCTCTGGCCAGTGCAGGCAATCCTCCATTCATGAACATGCAACAGCCAGGTCTTTAGAAATCATCTAAAGCACACGCTATTGGTTCTACTTCAGTACAGAATATGATAGCTACACACTTCGATCACTCTCCAGTTCGGGATCAATCTCCACACTCCAATTCCAGAAGCTCAGTTCCTCCACTACATCATATGGTGCGAGGTCATGTTATTGCTATTACTACCGATGAAGATATTTATCAGTAACATATTAAATTCTTTCAAACTTTTATGTTTAATGGTCGATTAATGTATGTTAAAAAGGACCAACCATGGTCTATAACAGGGCTAAAATCTATCTTAGATAAGATGTGGCAGCCTACTAAATCTTGGCACATTATCTCTTTGGGTCGGGGTTATTACAATTTCTAGTTCTCGTCTGAGTTTGATAAGGCGAAAGCGTGTGCTTGTGTTAATTTGATGTTGAAACCTCGTAACTTGAGGTTATTTTGTTGGGTCCTTGATTTTAATCCATATAAGGTGAAAACTTCAGTTGCACAGATCTGGGTTAGAATATATCAGTTGCCTCAAGAATATTGGTTTAAGTCTTGGATTATGGTTATTGCTAGTGCGGCAGATAATCCGCTACAATTGGATGACAGAGGGATTGATAACACGTTTGGTCATTATGCCAAAGTTTTGGTAGAAGTAGATTTTAAGCTCTTTACCTGAAAGTATCATTGTGGAGCGTCAAGCACACTATTCATTTATTTCTCTTCAGTAATGGAATTGTCCGGAATATTGCCCACACTCTCAGGTTGTTGTCACCATCTAGACCAGTGCCGTAAAAAATAAAAAGAAGGATCTTTAGTTCTAAATAATCCGGATATTAGTCGATAACATTCTAAATCGCATGGACGATAAAAGAATATGAGATCTAAGACCTATCAGGAATATAGACCGAAGGAGGTTCCTCATAATTCCTCCACTTCGGGTCCTACTTCCAGTGCTAATACCTTCGCAGTGCCCCCACCCACTCACTCTCATGCTCAGTCGTTCGTATTATTCCAGTTGAGAATGTTTTTGAGGTTTTATAGAATTTGGGTTCAGAGGACAATGATCCTTCTACTCATGGTCCAAGCTCATCGATCACTTCTCCACCTTTGAATCAGGGGGCTCGGGTCCCATTTCCTGACTCCTCCACTTTGGATAGGGTTATATATGATGTCATACCTCAGGTTTTCTGAGACTCTATCATCTCCCATGATGATGTTTGTCGCATGCAATCCGTGACTATCAGAGCTTCCTCCATACCACCACCTCGACATCCGTCTGTTGAGGCTATAGCACGTGAAACAACTTCTTACATGCTTCATGATGCCGACTACAATGACTTCATGAAAGCTGTAGATAATAGTTCAATATCATCAAGTGTTTATGGAATATAGTAGAGGTTTGGATTCCAGAACCGGGTTTGGAATGCAAGGAACCGGGTCAGAGAATCGGATTTTAACCAGTTCAGAAAAGAGGTTAGTATGGGAATCGGGTCCAAGTTTGTTATAACTGCCATTCGCAATAGTTTTAAACCGTTGCAAAAAGCCCGCGGTAGCAGTTTTGAGTTCTTGGGTCAAAATTGGTTACAACTTCCTCAACTCCCTGATTCGAGCTCCGGCAGTTATATACATTGTAAACACTTGTAGTTGCAAGCTGATTGACGTATCTTTCCCTCTGTAAACATTACTCAATCAAGAGAATTATAATGCTAGGGTTTTCTGCTCAATTCAAGCTGTGAATTGGGGTTCTGGTGTTTCTGGATATTTCTTGTAATTGATTGATTAGTGGAGTGAATTGAGGTGTATAGAACCTCCGTGGATGTAGATCACATTGATCGAACCACGTAAAAGTCTTGTGTTCATCATTTTTCTTTCCTGTTCTTGGTTCCGTTGTAAGTAGCCGATTTCTTGGTTGGTTTTCATTATACAAGTTGTGTGTTGTTTGTGTGTGAGGTTGAGTGGATCATAACAAGTGGCGCCGTCTGTGGGAAGCATTCTCACGCAACCAGAAGATAAAGGTGTCAGGAATGAAGATGGATTTGGACAAATTCTCAGGGAGGAATGACTTCTACCTTTGGAAGATCAAGATGAAGGCTATTCTGGTTCAAAAGGGGTTGGTAGGTGCTCTCAAGCCTGAAAGTGAATGGATAGAGACAGAGAAGCCTAAATATGCAGAAATGGACCAAAAGGCTTTGAGTTTAATCATCTTGTGCCTGGGAGATAAGCCAATGAAGGAAGTTTCAAGGTGCTCGATTGCAATAGAGGCCTGGACCAAACTAGAGGATCTATATCAGTCCAAGTCTGTATCAAATAAGCTGTTTCTCAAACAGAGGTTGCTGGTTTCAAAATGGTGGAGGAAAAAGACATTTCTGATCAATTAGATGAGTTTTCAAAACTTCTTGATGAGCTGGAAGATCTTGGGGTAACTGTGGAGGATGATGACAGAGCTTTGATGGTGTTAAATGCTCTACCAAGTTCCATGGAAGGGTTCAAAGATACTTTGATGTTTGGGAGGCAGGATAAACTGAGTTATGACTCAATAATTACTGCCTTGAAGACCAAATGCCTACAGAATCAAGGAGACAAGAAGGTAACTCAATCTGGTGAAGGATTGAATGTCAAGTTCAAGAGGAGTTACCAAAAGAAGAAGGGCCAAACCTCAAAGAATCCCAAAAGTGGCAACACTGCTCCAAAGAAACCTGGAGAATGGATAGAAAACAGGAAATGTTTCAAGTGCAAACAAATAGGGCATCTAAAGAAAGATTGCCCACAGAAGATGAAGAAGAAAGAAGGCCAGGGTGTAGAAGCTGCTACAGTTGAACACAAAGAAAACACACCAGAGGTCTTGAATGTTACTGAGTCAAAAATGGAGATGGAATGGGTACTGGATACAGGCTGCTCCTTCCATATGTGTCCTCATGAAGAATGGTTCCAAAATCTCAAGAAAGAAGATGGAGGGTGTGTACTGCTGGGAAATTACCAATCCTGCAGAGTTCAAGGCACTGGCTCAGTAAGCATCAATATGTTTGATGGGGTTACAAGGAAAATTACAAATGTAAGGTATGTGCCTGGATTTAAAAGAAATCTGATCTCAATAGGATCTTTAATTGCTACTGGGTGTGAATTTAAGTCTGTTGATGGCTAATTGCACATAACCAAAGAGAATAAACTGGTAATCAAGGGAAGACAACACAATGGATTGTTAATTTTGATAGGAAAACCAGTGGTTAATGTGGGGAATATTTTGGTTAAGGATGAACTAACCCTGTGGCATAAGAGGTTGGGACACATTGGGGAAAGAGGATTGAAAGAGCTATCCAGAAGAGGGATAATAGGAGAGATTGGGAACCAGACACTTGAATTCTATGACAAATGTGCATTAGGCAAATCACTGCCTTATGCTAAAGGGATTCACATCACTCAAGAACTGATAAGTAGAAAAATATGTATTATTTAGACTGCTTAGAATGTGTTTTTAATGCATTTTATTATCATACATTTGTTATTTTTCTACTTATCTGCACTTTGGCACCGATTACTCCAATTGTTGGTTTTTTATGTTAAATGCAGTGAATTGGAAGTGATTTTGGACTCTATTGAAAGATTATGAGTCGAGAGATAGACAATAGAAGATATTGGGCTATAAAACGAAATATGGGCCAAGACATTAGATCCATGGGCTGACATTGGATAACCCAATGTCAATCCAGGCCCATGAAATATACAATAGACCGTTGATTAATGAAATTAAAAGCCAAAAGGCTATTGGGCCTCGTGAACTTTGAGTTGCTGAAGGCAAAGCCCATTGAGGGCTTATAAAGAGGAGTTTGGAGGGCGTGGAACAGGAGTATGGAAGGAGAAGGCGCACGTTCCGACGAGTCGTCAATTCCGTTTGCTTTTATTTTTCGTTTATTTTAATTATGTCTTTCTTTTATCAAGTTTTAGACAATAGTTTAGTTATGAGTAGCTAGTTTATTTTATACTAGTTTGAAGAGATGTTGAACCCTATTCGTTTTGATGATTAATTGATCCGTAATTGAATGTTGATTTATTATTTCCCAACTTATTTGTGTTACTTGTTCTTATGACCCACGATTGGTTGATTGCTTGATTTGATAGAGGCCGTCGAATTAGGTTATTAATTTATCACTGCTAGGTTATAAAATTATAATCCGTAATTGTTATAGTTTTATAATCGCGAGTAGCAATAACGATTAATTCGTCAGGGGTAACACAAATCTAGGCCATCCGGATCAAGCGTATGAATTTGGAGTCTTGTCTGACCTATTATCCTAATTATTAATGCGTTTAATGAATTAAACCTAGAGAGCATGTTCTAGGCTGTTCAATTAAATAGGGTTAGCTAATGATCGTATCTTAGTTGACTATTCTTAAGGGATAATTCGGGCCGACAGAGCTTGTTGTCGGTCTAGGGTTAGAAGGTTGAGGGATAATAATCAGGTTTAATTAGTTAATTAATTTGTAGACGAATAGGGGGATACTGAACTGAGAATTGGTATTACTTTTGATATTGGTTTAAGTCGATTATTATTTATTTAATTGAGTCTTTGAGGTCTTTAGCATTATAATTATTTATTTTTTTAGTTAGTAAGTAGATTATTAAAACTCAAAATCCCCTTTATTTACTTTTATTGTTAATTATTAATATTAGAAGCATAATTAATTCATCCGCTCCTTGTGGGATTCGACCCTTACTTATCGCTGCTACTAGTTAGTAGAGGTAGAGAAGGTAGTTAATTTGACGTGCCTCGACAGCGCGGTCAAGAACCTCTAGATTATGTTCACTCTGACATCTGGGGACCATCCAGAATTGAAACTCATGGTGGAGGAAAGTATTTCATGTCTGTTATTGATGATTTCAGTAGGAAAGTATGGGTGTTCATCTTAAGAAACAAGAGTGATGCCTTCACTAAATTCAAGACATGGTTGTTTCAAATGGAAACCTTGAAGGGAAAGAAACTCAAGCATTTAAGAACTGATAATGGCTTAGAGTATCTATCTACTGAGTTCACAACCTTCTGTAATGAAAGGGGAATTACCAGACATAGAACAGTCCCCATGAATCCACAACAGAATGGTGTGGCAGAAAGATTCAACAGAACAGTCCTTGAAAGAGTAAGGTGTATGTTAATTGATGCTGGTTTGCCACAGGTGTTCTGGGGAGAGACAATAAACACAGCATGTTACCTAATAAACAGATCACCTACATCAACTCTAGGGTTCAAAACACCAGAAGAAGTATGGAATGGAAGAGTTCCAGATTACTCAGAATTAAAGATGTTTGGATGTTTGGCTTATGCTCACATGAGATCAGATAAACTTGATCCTAGAGCATACAGGTGTGTGTTTCTAGGATATCCAGAGGGAATCAAGGGTTACAGGTTATGGTGCATGGAACCTGGGAATCAGAAACTGATGATCAGCAGAGATGTGAAGTTCAATGAATCAATTATGGGATATCGTTTCTTTGGAAATAAAGGAAAACATGATGGAGACACTGAATCAGAAAGGGTATTTGTTCAGGTGGAGACTCAGGTGGATCATGGAACACATAGAGGTGAAAACTTGGCTGATCACTCTAGTGATAGTTCTTCAGAAGAAGAAGACATACCACCCAGAAATCCAAACCTGAGAGACTATAGCATTGCTAGAGATAGACCAAGGAGGCAAATTTAGAGACCAGACTTTTATGGACAGGCTAGAAGTGTACATTATGTGCTCAGTATTGCTGAAGACATAGAAAAACATGAACCACAAAACTTCAAGGAAGCAGTCAGTGGTGATGAAAGTGAATACTGGATTAGTGCAATGATGGAGGAAATGGAATCTTTGGAAAGAAATGGCACCTGGAAACTATTGGATAAACCAAAGGGGCAGAAGCTGGTAAGCTCCAAATGGATTTACAAGAAGAAAGTTGAAGCTGGAGACTCAGACAGGATAATGTATAAGGCAAGGTTGGTAGCAAGGGGTTTTACTCAGAGGGAAGGTATTGATTTCAATGAAGTTTTCTCTCCTGTAGTAAAACACTGTTCAATCAGACTACTTTTGTCAAAAGTAACACAAGAGGATATGGAGTTACAACAGCTGGATGTAAAAGCAGCTTTCTTACATGGAGACTTAGTTGAGAACATTTATATGAAGCAGCCTGAGGGTTTTGTGATTCTAGGAAATGAAGAGAAAGTATTTTTTCTCAAGAAGTCATTATATGGATTGACGCAAAGTCCAAGGCAGTGGAATAAGAAGTTCAATGAGTTTATATTAAAAGCTGGTTTTGTTAGAAGTTTGTATGATAGTTTTGTTTATTTTGATAAAAGTTCAAGTGCTGATCCTGTATACCTGTTGCTGTATGTGGATGACATGCTTATTGCAAGCAAGAGCACATATAAAATGCATCAGCTTAAGCAGAAGTTGAGTTCTGAATTTGACATGAAAGACTTAGGGATGCCAAGAAGATTCTGGGTATGAGTATAATTAGAGACAGAGTTGCTGGAAGTTTGTGGTTGTCTCAGAAGCATTATCTTCAGAAAGTGGTGGACAGGTTTCAGATGCATGAGGCTAAGACACTGAGTATTTCAGTAAGCCAACAACTCAGACTATCAAAGGATCAGAGTCCTAAGACAGCAGAAGAGGTGAAATACATGAGAAATGTGCCTTATGCTAGTGGGGTTGGAAGTCTAATGTATGGAATGATATGCAGCAGACCAGACTTAGCATACTGTGTGTCTTTGGTCAGCAGGTATATGTCAAATCCAGGGAAAGCTCACTGGGAGGCTTTGAAGCAGGTGTTAAGGTATCTAAAGGGAACAATAAATCTAGGGTTAAAGTTTCAGAAGCAGGCAAACATGTCTATTCCTTTGGAAGGTTTTGCAGATGCTGATTTTGCTGGTAATGTTGATACCAGGAGGTCAATCACAGGGTATGTGTTCACGTTATATGGTACTGCAGTTAGCTGGAGAAGTGTGCAACAATCAGTAGTAGCTTTATCAACTACAGAAGCTGAGTACATGGCTTTGACAGAGGCAATCAAAGAAGCTGTGTGGTTGAAAGGTATTTTGAAGGACCTGGGGATAAAGCAAGAGTGTGTGACTATATATTGTGACAATCAGAGTGCACTACATCTGGTGAAACATCAAGCTTTCCATGAAAGATCCAAGCATATAGATGTCAGGTTGCATTTTGCAAGAGATGTGATTGATGCAGGGGCTGTAGAGGTGAGAAAAGTACATACAAGTGACAATGCTGCTGATTTCTTAACCAAAGCAGTGCCTGGGAGTAAGGTAGTCCATTGCTCAAGCCTAATTAGGCTTGAACAATGCGATTAAACGAATAGAGAGCAAGGCAGATTGAGGTGATGATATACACTTGAGTTCACTGAGGTGGATATTTGTAGATAATAGTTAAATATCATCAAGTGTTTATGGAATGTAGTAGAGGTTTTGAGGATTCCAGAACGGGGTTTGGAATGCAAGGAACCGGGTCAGAGAACCGGATTTTAACCAGTTCAGAAAAGAGGTTAGAATGGGAACTGGGTCCAAGTTTGTTATAACTGCGATTCGCAACAGTTTTAAACCGTTGCATGAGAAACCTTTGTAAAAAGCCCGCGGTAGCAGTTTTGAGTTCTTGGGTCAAAATTGGTTACAACTTCCTCAACTCCCTGATTCGAGCTCCGGAAGTTATATACATTGTAAACACTTGTAGTTGCGAGCTGATTGACGTATCTTTCCCTCTGTAAACATTATTCAATTAAGAGAATTAGAATGCAAGGGTTTTCTGCTCAATTCAAGCTGTGAATTGGGGGTTTATGGTGTTTCTGGATATTTCTTGTAATTGATTGATTATTGGAGTGAATTGAGGTGTATAGAACCTCCGTGGATGTAGATCACATTGATCGAACCACGTAAAAGTCTTGTGTTCATCATTTTTCTTTCCTGTTCTTGGTTCGGTTGTAAGTGGCCGATTTCTTGGTTGGTTTTCATTCAATACAAGTTGTGTGTTGTTTGTGTGTGAGGTTGAGTGGATCATAACAAAAGCCATGTATTTGGTAACTTACAAAAAGTAGGGTGATATCTTGGATTCTAAGGAAACACCGCCTGAGCACGGTGAGCAGATGTTTCCTACATGAAGATTCTTTTTTGGAGTGTTCGAGGATTAGGGAATGACCTCACTAAATATTCCCTAAAGGAGTTTTGCCGTTTACATTCTCCTGATATTCTAGCGCTTATTGAACCTAAGGTTAGATTTTCTGCTATTTCACCTAGACATTGGAGATCTCTTAATATGTACTTAGTTGGTGAGAATGAGAGACCTAATTTACGACCAAATATTTGGGTTCTTTTGTCGTACTTATTGGGCAATAGAGATGTAAATGGTTCATTATTCTTCTCAATTACTCGTAGTGGAGAAGAAGATTGATGACAATCATGTCTTTTTTGGTTTCGTTCATGCGAGCAATAACTATGTCTGTCAGAGGGATCTTTGGCATGATGTTTCTCTCTTTTCCGATTTTTATCTTTGTATTTTGAGTGACTTCAATGCAATTTTAGGTGCACACAAGAGACACAACAATAGGCCTCTATTTGCTATTTCATGCAAAGAATTTTCGATTCCTATTGATGATGCTGGTTTGCATGAGTTTACGATGGCGGGAACTAAATTCACTTGTTGTTCTCGTCGCCTTTTGAGTCATCTGATTGCATAAAAAACTGACCGTGTGTTTATTACGCCTATTTTCTCGGACCTATGGGGCAGTATCTCAGCCGTGGCTTTTGCCCGCAATAATTCAGATCATCATTCAATTTTGCTGGATTGTATTTATAGGGGGGGTGCTTCATTGCCTCGGCCCTTTCAGATTCTAGGATATATGGACTACCCTGAGGGTTGTTTCCTGTCCCTTGTGGATAGATCATGGAGTATTCCACTTATGGCGGCGACCCAATCATGATTTGTATTCATAAGCTCAAGTGCTTAAAAGTTGTGCTTAGAAGCTAGAATGCTTATAGTTTTCGTAATATTTTCACCACCTTTGAGACGGCTTAAGGACATTTATTTCATATTCAACAGGAGATATATGAACATGGTTATTCGAATGCTTGCTTTGACAGGGAGGTCGAAGCTCAGGCAGATATTAATAATATTCTTCTAGTCAGCAGATTTTTTATGTACAGAAGAATAGAGCTTCTTGGCTCATAGATTCAACATTTTCCACAATATGTTGCAGTTATCTAAAACAAATAAGGGTATCCGGTTATTACATGTGAATAGAGCTTTAACGAATGATATAACTCTGTTGTTTATCACGTAGAGGAATATTATTGCTCCCTCTTCATGGCCTACGTTGATGCAGATGACGTTGAGATGGAGAGTATTGCTCAACTTTTTGATCGACATGTCACCTCATATCACAATTCTCTCCACATTGTGTCACACCCACCCTTGTAAAAACTTATTTTATACTAGTTTTTAATCTTACAAAACCTGTATATTTTTTTTTTCCTCCAGAATTAACAATTTAGAATACTCCTTCAAGATCAAAATCTCACCTACATATATTTACATAGATACAGATCGAGCACAAAGGTGTCACGCTCCATTCAACACCATATTTACAGAAATATACATATTAAAGTTCCTTAGTTTGAACGTGTCCGAAAAGATTATTAAAACACTAGCAAAAACATAGCGAGTCCAAGGTTTAGCCCCACAGGTCGTCATTCATATACACGAGGCTTCAAAACTTGCATCAGCTCCAACAGCATGCCAGATCAGTCCATGAGCTCATGCGTAGTCAAACTCACCTACAATGCAAGAACTACGTGAGCTAAAACTCAGTAAGCGAAATCATGCATGCCAATGCGTAAATGATGAGATGCATTTCACAAAACCATTTCTTTCAATTCTTTCTCAAAAGAAATCATATTTGGTGGGAATTGGCTCTCGTCACTGTCACAAACCTCCCAAAAATAACACTCATTGGCCACACTCGTGACTACCAAGGGTCCCTCCTCCCCCCTTATAGTCCACCCGAGATACTAGTGATGGTTGGTACGACCAAGTGGCTATCCTTCCGAGACTACCAGGGGTCCGCCTCCTGCCTGCCCCTGCAGTCCACCGGAAAGTCTACCTCTTTCCGTACCCCTCATCATAAAGGTGCTGAAGTGGGAACCTCTTCCGCGTGCACGCCTGCTACCGGAAGCATCCCGAGAGACACCATATACAATATATAAAACTCTCAATGTGCCAGTGGTCACCAACCCCAAAACATTATCAATTTATGAAATTACGTTATTTTGACTTCTTATATGTACACATGTAATCCTTGTAGATGCTAATGCTCATGATTGATGCACATCAATTTGTTTCTAGCAACGGAATAAAACACTTTATACAAAGGTATGCAACAACACATATAACAATCAATTATCACAAATAACAAACAAAATACTATGTTCAAGCATTGTAGTTGGAGATGGATTTCTACTTACCTCTCCTCCGGAGTAGCTTTTGAAATTTCCTATTCCACAATGGTAATCAATCTACGACAATTTTAAATCGAATTAATACACAATTTATCAAATTCCAGGTTATTAAGTACTTTTAATTCGAAATTTCCAGTTTCGTCGCATTTTAGTAATAAGGCTCTAACTATTTCTAAAAAAATGATATTTATATGATTCAAGTTGGGTTATAAAGCTAACACATAAGGCTACAACTTTCATGTTTTGAACTTTTCCAAATTCATATTGCATAGCAGTCGAAATCAGCTAAAAAGTGGATGTCCATTCCAAAAATCTGGACAGGTTTAACATTCACTTTCCTAACTATCTTAGAACATCATTACAATATTAAACACATACCTTGTAGATATAATCCTGAGTGCCACAACTTTGAGTAAGTATATATTAACCTTAAATATATGTATGTCAACGTTGATATATAGGGCTTGATGTTCTTATCACTATTACAACCTAAAAGCTGGTAATATCTTATACAAAGGAATATAGTATTATTTCTTAGTCCTATCAAGGTAGGAATAGTTAATCTTTTAATACATAAACACATGGAGGACTTGGAGCTAAGTAATATCAAAACACGTGGTTGCATGGCTAAGAAAGGTGTCGCTCCGACGGAAAATAATGATCACTTAATTTGGCGGTGGTGTTATTATTATTATTATTATTATTATTGTTGTTGTTGTTGTTGTTGTTGTTGTTGTTGTTGTTGTTGTTGTTGTTGTTGTTGTTATTGTTCCGACAATAAAACCCCTTTACTTAATTAACACTTCCACGTACTTCCTAATGTTCCATATTTTAAATTTGTCACGTGTAGTCTTAAATTTTAAAGCATGTCCCAATATTTTAGACTTGGGGGTTCTTGACTACCAAATTAACCATCTCCAAATTAGTTGCAAAAATCTAAAATGACGTAGTAAATATAACAAATTAATTACTATAAAACTATCACGCAAATAGCACATAAAAATATGGAATGCATGAAATGCAAAAATTATATTGGCCAGTGAGTTGTGAGAGGCACGGGTATTACATCCTCCCCCCCTTAAAAAAAATTTCGTCCCCGAAATTTACTTACTTGAAGAATTCAGGATATTTGGCTCTCATTTCATCCTCTCTTTCCCAGGTGGCTTCTTCGACTGATTGATTTCTCCATAGGACTTTGACTAAGGGGATTTCTTTGTTTCTCAGCCGTTTTACTTCCCTTAATAAAATCTGTACTGGTACTTCTTTATATCCCAAGTCTGCTTGTAGTTCTACAGGTTCACTGTTCAGGACATGAGACGGATTTGCAATATACTTCCTCAATACTGACACATGGAACACATTGTGTATTTGAGACATTGATGCTGGCAAATCGAGTCTGTAGGCAACATCACCAACTCTCTCAATAATAGGAAATGGACCAATATATCTCGGACTAAGTTTTCCTTTCTTACCAAACCGCATTATTCCCTTCATTGGTGCAACTTTCAAGAATACTAGATCTCCCACCGCAAACTCAAGTGCTCTCCTTCTCTTATCTGCATAGCTTTTCTGGCGACTCTGAGCCGTTTTCATCCTTTCCCGAATCTGTGACACAGCTTCTGACATTTCTTGTATTACACTTGGACCTAGAAGTCTTCTTTCACCAACCTCATCCCAATGTATCGGTGATCGACACTTCCTACCATATAGTGCTTCATAAGGGGCCATTCCTATAGTAGATTGATAACTGTTGTTGTAGGAAAATTCTATCAAAGGTAGAAATTTACTCCCTTGACCCTGAAAATCTAATGCGCAAGCTCTGAGCATATCCTCTAAAGTCTGTATCGTCCTTTCCGATTGTCCGTCAGTTTGTGGATGATATGCAGTACTGAAAGACAACTGTGTTCCCAGTGCCTTGTGTAAACTCTTCCAGAAGGTAGACAGGAATCTTGAGTCTCTATCTGAAACAATGGATAACGGTACTCCATGAAGTTTAACTATCTCTTGTATATATATTTGAGCATAACGATCCATGGAGTAAGTAGTACAGACTGGAAGAAAATGAGCAGTTTTCGTAAGTCTGTCCACAATTACCCAGATAGCATCGTGACTCTTTACAGTTTTCGGCAATCCCACCACAAAATCCATTGTAATGTTCTCCCATTTCCATTCTGGAATCAGTAAGGGTTGTAAGGTTCCTGCCGGTCTTTGATGTTCTGCTTTTACCTGCTGACAGGTCAAACACTGTTCTACCCACTGAGCAATATCTTTCTTCATACCTGGCCACCAATACTGCACCTTTAAATCTCGATACATTTTGGTAGCTCCTGGATGTACTGAATATGGTGTCGCATGCGCCTCTGTCATAATATCTCTACGAATGTTATCTACATTTGGCACACATAAACGGTTTTTGAATCTTAAGATATCATTCTCTGATAACCGAAAGTCTGATTGCATCCCTGAAGCGACTTTCTTCTTTACTTTAGCTAAATATTCATCTTCATTCTGTCCCTGCTTAATTCTATCAAGTAGGGTGGGTTGAAGGGTTAGAGCTGCTAGCCTTGCCTCCACTATCCCCAGTTGAACAATCTCAACATCCATTCTTTGCAAGTCTAGTAACTCTGGTTTCTGAATCAAAGCCATCAATGTAGTACCTTGGGACGATTTTCTGCTTAAGGCATCTGCAACGACATTTGCTTTACCAGGATGATAGTTGATAACACAGTCATAGTCTTTCACGAGTTCTAACCATCTTCTCTGTCTCATATTCAGCTCTTTCTGTGTGAAAAAGTACTTTAGACTTTTGTGATCTGTGTAGATCTCACATCGTTCTCCATATAGATAGTGTCTCCAAATTTTTAGCGCAAATACTACTGCTGCAAGCTCCAAGTCATGAGTAGGGTAGTTCTTCTCATACTCCTTCAACTGTCTGGATGCATATGCTATTACTTTGCCATTCTGCATTAACACACACCCTAAACCATTCTTCGAAGCATCACTGTATACTACAAAGCCTCCAGTCCCCGTTGGTATTGAAAGGATCGGCGCAGATGTTAACCTTTTCTTCAGTTCTTGAAAACTCTGCTCACAAGCCTCTGTCCACTTGAATGTTACACTCTTTCTAGTTAACTGTGTTAAGGGAGATGCAATTTTCGAGAATCCTTCTACAAATCTCCGATAGTACCCAGCTAACCCGAGAAAACTACGTATCTCTGAAGAATTTGTAGGTTGTGGCCAATTGTTAATTGCTTCAACTTTACTTGGATCAACTGAAATTCCTTCTCCTGACACAACATGCCCTAAAAATATTACTCGATCCAACCAGAACTCACATTTCTTGAACTTAGCGTACAACTGTTTCTCCTTTAGAACGTCTAAAACCTTTCTCAAATGCACAGCATGCTCTGCTTCATTCTTGGAGTAGATCAGGATGTCATCAATAAACACAATAACGAACTTATCCAAAAAGTCTTTGAACACCCGATTCATCATATCCATGAAAGCTGCTGGGGCATTTGTCAAACCGAATGGCATTACTAGAAACTCATAGTGCCCGTATCTTGTACTGAATGCTGTTTTTGGAATATCTTCCTCTTTAATTTTCAGTTGATGATAACCTGAACGCAAGTCAATCTTGGAGAATATGGCAGCTCCCTGGAGTTGATCAAACAAGTCATCAATCCTGGGTAAGGGGTATTTGTTCTTGATCGTAACCTTGTTCAGTTCTCTGTAATCTATACACATCCTCATAGTACCATCTTTCTTCTTGACAAACAAAACTGGTGCACCCCATGGCGAAAAGCTAGGTCTAATGAAGCCTTTGTCCAGTAAATCTTGCAATTGAATCTTCAATTCTTTCAACTCTGTTGGCGCCATTCTGTATGGTGACTTTGATATAGGAGCAGTCCCTGGATATACGTCAATTACAAACTCTATCTCTCTGTCTGGGGGTAATCCTAGGAGTTCCTCTGGAAATACTTCAGGGTATTCTTGCACTACTGCTACCTTCTCAATAGTCGGATAATGCTTCTCTTCCATACTCATAACACTTACTAGGTAGCCTTCACAACCGCTTTCCAATAACCGTTGCGCTTTTATCGCTGATATCGTGTGATATTTGAACCTTTTTCGTACTCCAATAAAGACGAAAGATGTTTCACTAGGCGGCTGAAATGTGACTATCTTGTTCTGACAATCTATTGTAGCACCATATTTCGATAGCCAGTCCATTCCCAAAATCACATCATAATCATTCATATCTAATATGATTAGATCGGCATAAAGTTCTCTTCCTTCAATAGAGATAACACATGCTCGCAGAATTTGGTTAGTTTGTTTTGACTCTCCGGAGGGGATCACTACATTGTAACTAACGTCTGCTATATCAGGTTTCCTACCCAGCCTCTTCACATACTCAGTGGATGCAAATGAATGTGTAGCTCCAGAATCAAATAATGCAAATGCAATTGTATCACAAATGGGAACTTTACCTGTTACTACAGATGTATTTGCTTCCGCTTCCTCCGTGGTCATGGTAAAGACTCTAGCTGGCGTCTTCTTTTGCGTAGCAGAGTTTGACTTCTCTGGACAAACCGTAGAAATGTGTCCTGCTTTTCCACATTTAAAACAAGTCCGATACTCCGCAAAGCACTTTCCACTATGCAAACCTCCACATGTGGGACATGTAGGTTGTGTAACTGGTGATTTTCCTTGTTCACCCTTTTGGCGCTTGTTCTGATCCCATGATTGTTGTCCTGGTTTTGGTTGAGAACCCGGCCTTGGACCTTGCACTTGTAACGGCCTTTTCTTTCCATCTCCTACAAAACGAGGTCCTTGTCTCTGTAAAAACTGGCGCCTAACCTCCTGAGCACGCTTAATTTTCATTTCAGCTTGTTCGGCAATCAACGCTCGTTCAGCAACTTGTGAGTAAGTTACTCCATGTATACCAGCCATACACACATCTCTATATAGCTCTGGCCTCAGACCTTCTAGGAATCTCTCTACTTTCAATGTATCAGTACTAACCATGTGCTCCGCAAACCTAGAGAGTTGCTCGAACTTAGCGATGTAGTCTGTGACATCCATCGCCCCTTGCCTTAACTGTATGAACTCGTTCATTTTCATTACTCGAACTGGGGCAGTGAAATACTTGTTTCTAAAAAGTTCTTTGAACTTATCCCACGTCATTGTCGCCACATCCTCAATAGTTTTCATTGTGTCCCACCAGTGTCCCGCACTTCCACGTAACATGAACGATGCGCACAATACCTTTTCCCCCTCAGGAACTTTACTATACAAAAACATGTTCTCTATAGTTCTAAGCCAATCCTCCGCATCAGTGGGATCCACTGCACTCTCAAATGTTGGTGGGTTAAGCTTTCTAAACCTCTCTCCGATGACCTCTAAGTATTCAGCTCGAGGTTGCTGTTGATTTACACCATTTCCTGGTTGTTCACCCACACCCCTTTGTTGGATAAGTTGTTGAATCTGTTGCGACTGTTGTTCGACTAACCCTGTCAACCGAGCCACAATCGCTTCCAGGCCAACACCTACTGCTGGTGCACTTTGTTCCTGTTCATTACCTCCTTCAACACCTTCTCCTCTAACGACCTCCATGATTTCTTTCTAGTTTTATCGTCCCTCTGTCACAGGCCAATATGATTCATGAAATAATGAATGCAAATTAAGAATAAGTAAAACTTACTGGCATGTTCGCGCTTCAGAAGTTCTGAGCTCATGTATATGAACTGTCTACAGGGCACAAACCGGGCTCTGATACCACTCTGTCACACCCACCCTTGTAAAAACTTATTTTATACTAGTTTTTAATCTTACAAAACCTGTATATTTTTTTTTTCCTCCAGAATTAACAATTTAGAATACTCCTTCAAGATCAAAATCTCACCTACATATATTTACATAGATACAGATCGAGCACAAAGGTGTCACGCTCCATTCAACACCATATTTACAGAAATATACATATTAAAGTTCCTTAGTTTGAACGTGTCCGAAAAGATTATTAAAACACTAGCAAAAACATAGCGAGTCCAAGGTTTAGCCCCACAGGTCGTCATTCATATACACGAGGCTTCAAAACTTGCATCAGCTCCAACAGCATGCCAGATCAGTCCATGAGCTCATGCGTAGTCAAACTCACCTACAATGCAAGAACTACGTGAGCTAAAACTCAGTAAGCAGAAATCATGCATGCCAATGCGTAAATGATGAGATGCATTTCACAAAACCATTTCTTTCAATTCTTTCTCCAAAGAAATCATATTTGGTGGGAATTGGCTCTCGTCACTGTCACAAACCTCCCAAAAATAACACTCATTGGCCACACTCGTGACTACCAAGGGTCCCTCCTCCCCCCTTATAGTCCACCCGAGATACTAGTGATGGTTGGTACGACCAAGTGGCTATCCTTCCGAGACTACCAGGGGTCCGCCTCCTGCCTGCCCCTGCAGTCCACCGGAAAGTCTACCTCTTTCCGTACCCCTCATCATAAAGGTGCTGAAGTGGGAACCTCTTCCGCGTGCACGCCTGCCACCGGAAGCATCCCGAGAGACACCATATACAATATATAAAACTCTCAATGTGCCAGTGGTCACCAACCCCAAAACATTATCAATTTATGAAATTACGTTATTTTGACTTCTTATATGTACACATGTAATCCTTGTAGATGCTAATGCTCATGATTGATGCACATCAATTTGTTTCTAGCAACGGAATAAAACACTTTATACAAAGGTATGCAACAACACATATAACAATCAATTATCACAAATAACAAACAAAATACTATGTTCAAGCATTGTAGTTGGAGATGGATTTCTACTTACCTCTCCTCCGGAGTAGCTTTTGAAATTTCCTATTCCACAATGGTAATCAATCTACGACAATTTTAAATCGAATTAATACACAATTTATCAAATTCCAGGTTATTAAGTACTTTTAATTCGAAATTTCCAGTTTCGTCGCATTTTAGTAATAAGGCTCTAACTATTTCTACAAAATTGATATTTATATGATTCAAGTTGGGTTATAAAGCTAACACATAAGGCTACAACTTTCATGTTTTGAACTTTTCCAAATTCATATTGCATAGCAGTCGAAATCAGCTAAAAAGTGGATGTCCATTCCAAAAATCTGGACAGGTTTAACATTCACTTTCCTAACTATCTTAGAACATCATTACAATATTAAACACATACCTTGTAGATATAATCCTGAGTGCCACAACTTTGAGTAAGTATATATTAACCTTAAATATATGTATGTCAACGTTGATATATAGGGCTTGATGTTCTTATCACTATTACAACCTAAAAGCTGGTAATATCTTATACAAAGGAATATAGTATTATTTCTTAGTCCTATCAAGGTAGGAATAGTTAATCTTTTAATACATAAACACATGGAGGACTTGGAGCTAAGTAATATCAAAACACGTGGTTGCATGGCTAAGAAAGGTGTCGCTCCGACGGAAAATAATGATCACTTAATTTGGCGGTGGTGTTATTATTATTATTATTATTATTATTATTATTGTTGTTGTTGTTGTTGTTGTTGTTGTTGTTGTTGTTATTGTTCCGACAATAAAACCCCTTTACTTAATTAACACTTCCACGTACTTCCTAATGTTCCATATTTTAAATTTGTCACGTGTAGTCTTAAATTTTAAAGCATGTCCCAATATTTTAGACTAGGGGGTTCTTGACTACCAAATTAACCATCTCCAAATTAGTTGCAAAAATCTAAAATGACGTAGTAAATATAACAAATTAATTACTATAAAACTATCACGCAAATAGCACATAAAAATATGGAATGCATGAAATGCAAAAATTATATTGGCCAGTGAGTTGTGAGAGGCACGGGTATTACACATTGCCTCTCCTACGACTGATGAAATTAGGAATGTGGTGTTCTCACTTCTGGCTAATAGCTCTCCAGGGCCTGATGGGTTTGGTGGTAATTTCTATCATATTTGTTGGGGATCATTAGTGCGGATGTTATTTTGGCTAACTAACACTTCTTCTTGACGGGTTTTCTTCCAGCTAGCCTTAATTCTAATTTTTTCACTCTGATTCCTAAGTTCGGTGGGGCTACTAAGGTGGAGGATTTTTGACTGATTGTACTTGGGTAACTTTCTTTTCAAGATTATTACGAAAATTATTGCTACTAGACTGGGTTCGCTCATTGGTGATTATAATACTCCTCTCCAATATGTTTTATTTCGGAAAGGAGAATTCATAATTGTATTGCCTTAGCTTCGGAGTGTATTAATTGCCTGCATAGACAGCACAACACTGATAATGTTGCTTTGAAAGTCGACATTCGGAAGGCATTCGACACTATTAGCTGGAATTTCTTGTTGCGGGTGCTTGATTTTATGGGGTTTTTTTTGGAGGTTTTTATTTACTGGGTTCGTACCATTTTTGACTCGGCTAAGTTATCTATTATGTTGAATGGCTTGCATTTTAGATATTCCGGTTGTTCTAGTGGATTCATCAGGGAGACCCGCTACCCCCTTGCTCTTATGTATTGCTGAAGATGTACTTGGCATAATGATTCATGATGGTATTTCTTAGTGCAAAATTCGTCCTGCGTTGGCCGAAAGGGGCGTCCCTTGTCTCCTTTTCCATTTCTATGCGCATGGCATTTTCATAACCTCTGGTGCCAATTTGAGCAGCATACGGGAAATCAAGAAAGTGCTTGAGGTTTATGGCCAGTATTCGGTTCAAGTGGTTAACCCGTCAAAATCTCATGTTTGTACAGTAGAATGGCTTCTCGTACTTTTCGTCTCTCGATTCGTGCTTTAAGAAAAAAATGGCCGAAGGTACTCTCCCACAACATATCTTGGGGTGCCGCTTTTCTATGGAGTTCCAAATTTGGCGGCTTTTTGGCCGCTTATCTCCTCTTCCCACGACATATCTTGGGGTGTTTTTGTTACGCATTGCATGGGACATATTTACGAGTGATGTGCCTGTAATGCATTTTATTCGGAAACATTGGTTGAATGAGGACTTGACTATCAGGCCTTATTATGTTAATTATTATATATTCTCCCCCACCTGTAGGCTTCTTAATAAGGCTGTGGTGGAGCCTCGTTGGCTTGTGGGTTAAAATTCATGGGTTAGGTTTTGGCTTGATAATTATCTTGGATGCATCATAGCTGACCGACTAAATGTCCCAGATTTCTGTAAACCTTATTTACGACACTTAGTTTCAGATTATTATTTTGATGATGCTTAGCACCTTGAGGAATTTGCCTGTGCTTTCAGTTCTATTTTGCAAGTCATCGTCTCTTATGTCATGCTGCTGAACACAACTGACACTCGGATTTGGCCTAAGGAGTCGCATGGATCAGTGACTTCAGCTTTGGCTTACGAGGATACTCATTCGAAGTTTCCAGCCCCTTGTAGGGCAATTGGATTTTAAGATACCTTTATTCCTCCATATAAATCCTATATATATGGAGAGCCATCCACAATCGACTTCCAACTTGGGAGTTGTTGCATGCTCAGGGTTTTCATGGTCCTGCCATGTGTCTCTTGTGTCGACAACAAGGGGAGACTCTTGATCACTTGCTCACTGCTTGCCCTTATTCTATTGTGATTTGGAGAAAGCTTTGTTGTGAGTTTGATATTGATATTACATTTATACTGGTTTTCATACTATGCTTTTGCAGGTCATGACATTTTCTTTCGGCAGCGAATTGGTGGCCCTTTAGAGAGTAGCATTTGTTACCTATGTGTGATCTGTATGGGCTGCTCTCAATAGCACCATGTTTGATGATAAGATGATGACTACTATGAAAATCCTCGTATTCATTTGGTCTACCTTAAGGGAAGCTTCTTCTTTTAAAATTGGTCATATGCTGAATTCATAGGTCGAGCTGGTATGCTTAAGAAGACTATGTATTCTGCCGATTCCCAGGCCTCCTTGCATGGTGACGTTTCTCTTTTGGATTCCACCACCTCCGGGTTGGTTAAAGGTTAATATGGATGGCAGCTTGACGGGTGCACCTAGCTGGATCTTTGGTGGGGTTATTTTTTGTAATTCTACTGGGTTCATTCACGACTGCTTCTCTACATCCTTTGGACATGGTTATGCGTTTGAAGCTGAACTTGAAAAATCCATTTTAGCTTTGAAGGAAGCTCATTCTCATGGTTGGAATAGACTTTGGTTAGAATGTGACTCATCCATGGCGGTCTATCTTCTCCAAATGCTATCTCTTGCAATACCTTGGAGATTGCATTAAATTTGTTTGGGTTCTTTGTCACGTATTTCGAAAATGGAGTTTATGGTTACACATATTTTGAGAAGGTAATTAGATGACTAATGCTTGTCAAAGTTACACGTTCCATATACTTGGTGTGTCACTCCGCCACCCCCGGTTCTCGATATGGCTCAAAAAGACTACTTTGCGGAATTCTTTCGATTTTCATGATTTGTTTTGGTTGGTACTTTTTTTCCCACTCATGGTTTTTTTTCCCTCTGGGTTTTGCCATGTTTGGGTTTTAACGAGGCTAGCCAAGTTTTAGACTTTAGCTATTGACTTGTAATAGCAGATGTAGGTTGTTGGCGCACTCTATATGCATGGGTGTGTCCATGCATGCACCATCTTTCTTTTTTGCCGTTGTTAGCTTTTGTTTAATTTTGTTTAATATAGCATCTATTAGCTCTTTTGTTTTCATTTATTTCTTGCATAATGATGTTCTTTCTTTATTCTTGCTTGATAATACTTGAGTAATACCTTGTTTCCTAGGGTTAGGGAGTAGCCCAACCCTATGATTGTAAATTCAAGTATAGTAGATGTTAATGTGGGTTTAATTGATGAATGAAATTAGCATTATGGGTTTATAATTCCTTATAGTTTAAGCGTAGCTATCTGACGACATAGTGCTGATGAACGTGAAAATTCTCATTTTTCTTGCATATTTCACGTCCATATTTTATGAGAACTGTGAGTATTTATCATGTCTAAGTGCATTTTTGTGTTTAAGCGTGTTTTTAGGTTGATTTTCCTTTTTGATATGATTTGATGCGCTTTTAGGTGTTTCTGAGTCATTTTTTTAAGGTTAGGATGGGAGATCAAGGTCATTTGCACTCATTTCCTCACTCCCCGTAAACTAAGACCTAAATGGGCCAAAATTAGGCCGGATTCAAGCCCAAACTGAAGTCCACCAAGTTACGAACAAAACTCGTGAAAGAGTCGAGCTGAGCAAATGGGCGGAAAGGCCTCAAAATGACCAAAAATAGAAAACAAAGTCACTCACACCTGTTTCCCCATTCTAGGCCAAAAATTGAGCCCCAAATAGGCCCAAATCAGACCCCATTAAAGTCCAACTTGAAGATTGTTGAGTCATGAACAAAAGTCATGAAGGGTTGGGTTGAGATAACGAGAGGAAAGGGTCCAAAACAATGACGGAAGAAGACAACACACAACAGGAACATATGGCACACCCAGCGTGTGAGCAACGGGTGGAAAATTTGCACCGCCGGACCCGGTACCAGCCGGCAGCCCCTCTAGCGAGTTGGTCCAAAATCTCACCGGTTTTTCCTTCGATCGAGCGTCGTAGTTTTGTATTTTGTTATAAATTTTTCGTCCAAAGCTGAATTTCGGTGATTCAAGTTGCCACGTGTAGCCAATACGAAAATCTACAACTTTGTAGTTCAAGTTAAGAGCCGATTTAGGGTAGATATTCCTAGAATTACCGAGAAGGACAAATGAAGCGCGATTGAAGGGTTCGACTCAAATTAAAAGGCCAAGCATTCCCTTTTGTAATTTTACTAGAGGGGTATTTCTGTAGATTTTTAGTCTTTTTACATGTGTAGGGTTGGGGTATTACAAATACCCTTTTCCTTTTCATTTAGGAAGAAGCCTCCATTTGTCAAACTTCCCATATACTCTTTTTTTCTCTCGTTCTTAAACTTTCAGATTTTCTTAAGAAAAAACTAGGGTTTTCTTCCTTCTCTTCAAGGCAGAGGCCATCTTTGGCAGAGAACTTAACCCTCAAGATTATCAAAGATCTTCAAGGATTCTTCAATCTATTAAGTATTTTCTTATCCTTCTCCCGTTTTTAGGTTTTATTGCTTTTCTTGCTGGATGTTGCTGAAATCTTGTTTTTTCTTTGATGATTTTTGAGTAATTCCTTATGTCCCAAAGCCCGGGAGTAGCCCAAGCTTGGGGGTTGATGAGTCATTGATTGGTTGTTTGATTTGTTGTGGGTTGTGGTAACCTAGGGTTAGGGCTTGATTAATTTGTGATGATTGCCAATTGAAATTGAGATTAAGTTCACAAGCTTGCATTAAGGTTGCTTGGCTTTCGATGGCTTAGAATTGTTTTAATTGGTTATGTAAATAGGAGATGATAGTTGGCTCACTAGGCTTGGGATTGATACCTTTTCGAGGCTTGCCGACTAAATCTTAATTGAGTTTAAGAATTAATTACTACGCCTTAGAATGGTCGGGGTGGGGAATTAGATCCTGAAAGTTAGGTTAACTGAGACCCAATTGGTAGAAAAAGACCTATGGAGGAGAAGCTCTACCGAGCGCGAGAGCAGAGTCTAGGCGGCGTCGGTTGGTATGGATGAAATTAAGTTTAGTCTCGTGTGTAGGTTTGACACGTCTACGCCGGTCTTCAGCATAGGAGAAGTCGAGCTATCATATTCTAGTCTTATGTAACCGGAATCCTGGGGTCCGAGGTTGTTTTAGTATTTTTACCCGTGTAGGTATTCTACATTGAACCTCGTTTACTTACCACTTCTAGGGTATTAGCGACCTTCAACCTCTTTTCTAGAATTCACATCCAATTGGGACGTCGGTTGGTTTGGGAAATTAATCACGTAAAACTCACAACAATGTCTTACAATCGTCTTCAAAATATCAATCCGATCTTGCTTTATGTTGTTTAGCTTAATTTCCACCTCTATTTGCGTTTGACCTAACTTACTCGAACGTGCTTAAGTCGATTTCCACGGAATAGCCCTCACAGTGGATTTGATATTCTTTATACTACCTCTGTCACAAGCCGTACGCTTGCGGTTTGAGAAGGTCGTTCTAACCCGGGTAATTTGGAGCGACTTTCGCGGAATGTTCAAGTGACCTTCTCCGATGGGCCCATGAGGGACGGCGAGAGGGCCCGAATCATAATTTTTAATATCAATGAATGTCTCAAGGCCTCGCTCCATGAGCAATAATGGCTTGGGTGGGGACGTAATGTGTCAATTTAATGCATTGAGATATTGCTTGCATTATCTTTATTGATTATTTTCACACGTCTTTAGTGATAAGAGTCAAGTCATATTTAAATGTTATTCGATTGGCATATTTACTCCCTCTTCTTGAGCTTCTTGGATTTCTGATTAAGGCACATGACATTCCTTCATCGTCCCACTATTAGCTCGAATTTTCTTGATTTAATTTCTTAGCTTGCATGAAACGGAACCTCAAGAATATCTTCCCATTGATCAGTTCCCTCCTTATTTACATTTATTTACTTTATGTGGTTTAATGTAATCACAAAATCTTATTTTCATTTGGCTAGCTTACTTAAAGTGTTTATGTCGGTTCTCAAAGAATAATCCTCCCGGATGATACGATAATCCTTTATACTACCTCTGTCAAGGGTTGTGCGCTTGCGACTCAAAAAACATTCTATTCACATTGAATTGGAGCATTTTTCACTACAAGTTCATGGCGTCTTTATGCAAATGTGAATTCTTCAAGAGTTGCATAAATACAAGCTTCTATGATTGGTTATGGGAATGTGATGAGATAATCTCTATTAATGCAAACGATGTTTCTCCTTTCCTACAAACTTAAATGCAATCATGTCATTTAAGTAAGCATGTGAACTCAAGTGCACGGAAAGACAAGTAAGCTTATACCCACATTCATAAAAATCTGATCATGGAAACCAACAATAAGCACAATCTTATGAATAAGATGAATCGAGTAAGTCCAAATCATGCACATGCAAAGAAAATAAATAGAGGGGGCTAAAATGAAGCAAATCGAATTCCTTCGATGATTCTAGATGAGTCTTCCATGGAACTGGGATGAGTGCAGTCGGTTCCTGCACCTGACTTTGTAGTTGGGTTGCAACCGGTGGCTCACTCATTTGGCTTCTATGGGGATTTGCGAGTGAAGGAAGTGGAGTAGTGTTCAAGGCCTGAAAATAGCAGTTAGGCTCCAACTATGACCTCCGGTGCTTGAACTCACACTTTCGACATAAGTCTCCATTTATTCTCTTTGTAATTCTTCAGAGATTACTTACCTTGATTTGGTATCACCAATACTTGGGGACTTTCTTCAAGATTTATGCTCTTGCGGCTCACTCGTATCCCAATGATCAAGTGCCTTATAACTCAATAAATCATTAAATCTTAAACGGGAAATCTAAACTAAGAACAAAAAAATAAAAAATAAAAAAAATCCTAAGAAGGCAATAAGATAATAATAATGATGCTTGGATTTCTTTCCAAGAAGCGCTTAATTTAAAGTCTACGGCATGACCGTCACAACTGTTATCTGGGATCCAAGAACATGTGTCAATCATGCCATGCCTTGTTTGCTCAAGATAGAGAATTGGTCGTTGTTGGTCCCAAGTGGTAGAATTTTGGGGGGAGGGGAATAAACCTCTAACTTTATATGATTTTTACTTTTCAAATACTTTGAGCAAGGGGTTGTGGTCTTGTAGGAAACTAGTTCTTACTGATGGTCTTTACAACAAGCAATACTAAGGGAGAGTTTTATGAAGCGGAAATATGCAAAGGTGTTTTCTAATGCAGTAAGTATATAGTATGCTACAATAGTAATATAAAGATTAAAATAAAATCACAACAATTTATAGTGGTTTGAAGGTGGGGGTAATCCTTCTACATTCACTCTTCCCTCACATATGATAGTTACTAAGTTGTTTGAACAATAAAATCTTAGCTACACCGATGTCCAAATCCAACTTGGCACCTTACATTAGTTTTTGTCTATCCTCGGAAGGCTACTCCTCTACTATACATGTTCCTCAGAACAAAGTCCAATCTAGTTTGAATCCTCGATTCAACAGTAGACTCCCTATTAAAAACCACTCGTTAGAGAAGGTTTTAATGAAAGATTTTTTTTTTTTTTCAACAACTGGAAGCTGCCTCTAAACTTGAATATCAGTTTGAGATGTGGGTGAGCTTTCTTGATGAGAAGGATTAGACCGAGATAAAATTCCTATGAGCCAGCAAGATTTGACTTGAGGTTGTTGTTGCAGCTTTGAGAATCTTCGATAAACTCACACTTTCTCCGAATGGTTGCAAATGATGAATGCTTGGAAGCTAGAACTTGATATCTCAAAAATGATAGTGCTTAGTATTTCAGTAACAGTTTCAGTAATTTCAGTACTCTTGTTAGTCCTCCATCTCCTTCTATTTATAGTAGTTGAGATTTCTCCTTGTTGAAGAGATAAGGAGTTCCCCTTGAAATTTAATGCTCTTTGTACGATTTCAAGTTTTTTTTATCATTTTGCTGAGAGTAAGACATAGTTGGTGCAGCTTCATGTTAGCATTTGCAGAGTTACTTTTTACTTTAGTCAGTACAAATATTTTGTTGAAAGTGGCACACTTTTTATTTAGATACTAAAGTGTCAACCGCAAGCCAATGACGTTATTATAGCATTAAGTGAGTACAACATCTATCCCATAGAGACCAACACTCGATACCTGGTAAGATACTATAATAAACATCGAGTGGCTATCTAGACAATCGATTGGTTGGTTTTGATATTTTATAGATTAAACTAAAGCAAACTAGTGATTAAAACTAATTTGGTTGACTAAAGGACACAAGTATAGGAATTAAACTATTAAAAGAAACAACCTAGGATTAGATTTCAATTAAGGGTAATTAACAATTAATATCCCGATCTTTCAATCTTTAAACCGAATGCTATGTTATGAAACAATCACAATTATATGTAAGACCCCCCTCGGAGTGAATTACATGTTGATTATACACGACTAATCACTGCCTCTGATTGATTAATAGTATACAACTCCCGACCGATCCTAAGACCCAAGTTCCTAAAATTAGCTAAAACCTCTCGCTTCTATTGTGTAATCATGTCAATTAATGTGATCTCAGATTAAATCTCACCTCTCGGTTCCAATTCAACCCACACTAAATTGCTAAACAATTGACCAAATTATTTTACAAGATTTACAAACAATTGATCAACTAATAATATAACACGAGTTGAATCAATCGAGTAGTAATCACTAAAAACCTAGATTAAGGAAATTTAGCCAACCATGATCATAATAAAATCTAAAAACAAGTGTGTTGACATAATCATGTTCATACAAATATTAAATGAAAATGGAAAGATAAAACCTATTTAATGTTGATTCTGATCTTCAATTGGAATTCTCATATGCCTTTGCTTTCAAGTTTCTCTCAGTAAAAACTATACAAAATGCGTGAATCATGTGAAAATCTGTATAAGGAAGGGGTTTTAAACCTATCCAAGGGCTTTTAAATACATTAGGCTAAAATTAGAAGGTTTTGGGCTATGCCCACAAAAACTCCACCTAAGTTGTTTGCAGTCCGTGCAAGGCCCTTAAGGGCTTCAAGGTCAGACTGTGCACAACGCAATTCTTCCCAAATATCTGTTAGACGTTGCACGGTCCATGCATGGTTTTTGGTTGATGCACGTTCAGACCGTGTGCCCTTGTTTCTCGGCAGTTTGATGCTGCTCGATGTACGGGTCATGTACGGCTGTGCACTGGTGCATGATCAGACTGTGCACAATCCAAAATTCCTTCTTTTCCTTGACAATTTCTTTGTCTTTTTCCGTTTGTTTTAATTTTAACCCGTTTCACCTGAAGAACACTTGAAACAAGGTTTTTCTGACATGAGAAAGAAAGCACGACAAAATATGATAAACAAGAGCCTAAAATATATAAATATGCAATAAAGGCTTTTTTCTAAGCATATTTCCCTATGCAAAACCCCATTTGTCCGAAAGCTACTTTTGTCAAAGACTATCATTTCGAAACTAACTCTGGCAATGGAGTTGAATGCTTATTATTATTATTATCAATGAATGTGGAAGGAAACACATCTTAAAGAGATTTACGAGTTAATCTAGCGTAATGTATCTCATTGTTATCTAGATTTTTAAACATGCACCATCTATACAACATCACTAGTCAAGGAACTTTCGAAATTATGATAATATCCTCCTGGATAAGTGTATCCCTCAAGCACTCAAGTGTATAAGACAGGGTTGTGTATCACTCGAGTTGTATACATATGCATGCCTACCATATGCTTGCCTATTGTCTTATCTCTCCATCACTTTTGATAAATACTAATAAATAATTAAAAAGGTCTTTTGCTTTGGTTGTAATGTAGGCTTTTTGGACTAGGTAAGATTATGTTTGGCTGCAATGACTTAACTTAGATTGATTGAGTTGCACTAAACTAACCCTCACATAGGTTCCATTCCCACTATCTTCACCATTTTACCACTTCTCTGTTTCCCTCACCTTCTCCAAATCACCTCAACCATGATTTTAACAAAATTTGAGTTGGCAAAGTTTTGAATCCTAACTCAATGAAGGTGAGCTCTATCATTGGATTCTTTTGACCCTTTTTTTTTTTAACCTAATCTATGAGCATTCAATTGAATAATATGCTTCTTTTTCTGGTAAAACTTATGACCTCTTTTTGACCTATTTTTCTTAATGTTTTTCCTTTTTTTAGATATAGGTCAAAAGGATCCCATCCAAGATTGTCCTTTTCCAATTTAATACTCAACTTTCATTTTGTTTTCCTCTTCTCTTTCCCACGTTATACTCATCATTTCAGTCACATCGTTTTTGTAACCCTCACTCCTATCTACCTTCCAACCTCTTCCCTCAAACTCATCTGATCCAAGTTTTGGAAGAAAAAGGCTTAAAAGATGGATAAGGCTTATAAGTTTTTAGCTATCAAGAACAAGGTTACAAGCTCAAATTGACTAACTAGAGATGATTCATATAAAATAGGAGAACATGTTGGAATCAAAGGTCGCCTAAAATCATTTTCAATGCTCATACATATACCTCGTGATTTGAAGCAGACTCAAGGTAAGTTCTTGAGGTACTATGTATATGATCAACATCACATAAATCAAGAAAATATTGAAATCCGAAAATGTGAGTTCCTGATTTTGGCTCAAAATCTCACCGACTTATATATTATGATTAATCTGTTTGCTCCAAAAGAAGTGTGTGAATCAATCACATTTTCCAATCAAAATATAAATTTGTGTATCATCATTGACAACACTTCCAATACCTTATCAACCTAATATTCCCTCTTTTTAAGAAAGTTTTGAATTTTTTTTCACAAATTCCTCACAAAATTTACCATGATTAACACAACAAGCATTATCAACCATCAATGGAAACAACTAAAGCATAATCCTGAAATAACAATAATTCTAATACAAAATTTAAGAATTCAAAACAGACCTAATCAACTAACACATTGTTAAAAGTTTAGCAAATGTAAGAGTTAAATGATCAACCACCCAATCGTTTTCGCAACATAAGCAGCCCCCCCATCAAATCTAACATAAGGTTCATGATTTATTTTGGTTTGGATTGGCTAGCATTGAATATAAGGTTGGTCCGTGATGCATCAGGTTGTACAGAGATTTTTGGCTAGAAATCTCGACCGTTATACTTTGAAGAATTGGTAAATTCACCATCGGTAGAGAAGTGAAATGCCTCCCTAACCTGTGCAATCGTCATCTCCTTATAAGTTTACCCAATCAAAACTCCATGCTAATAGACTCTCGCGCAGTAAAATTTACCGTCAATGCTAAGAAGAATTCAAGTGTCAATTCTTTGTATATTGGCTAGTTGCCATACATAAAGAATCTACATTAGCATCTCAACATCTTCCCGGATGCCCATTATTTCCATGCTTGATAGGTTTGGGTACTTCGTTGGCACTATGTTTCTGTTGACCATTTTATACCATTATTTCCACACATTCTCAGTTTCCAGTACATCCCTGTTAGGAAATCTATGTTTAGTTTTGATGATGGAAGAACCTCCTGTAAGATGGCTAATTCTACTTAGATAGCGGTCACAAAAAGCAAGTAGCAACAAGTTCGCTATCACAGCAAGAAAAGCGACTATAGTGAGCAAGTATTAAGGTTGCGTATACCCATACAACATACTTCATTGCTTGTAGCATGGGAGGTACAAACATCAAGCAAGAAGGAGCCATGTTAACAGTGCAAGTCAAAGTCAAACGTAAGGATATTCAAATTTAAATGTATAGCCAGTGGAGACAAGTTTAAAACCTTGTACTGACTATCCAATAGTGTGGGGACACGTCATCTGACAAAAAGCAAAAGCAACACTGGACACTAACACCAAGCCGCAATCACTCCGACCTACTTTCTGCGAGAAAGGAAAAATGAATCTTTGCTATACAAGGAGCATTAAATGTTAATGGGATTATTTCTATCTCTTCAACGAGAAGGATTCCCAATTGCTATAAATAGAAGGAGATGGAGGATGAAGTGGTGGATACCGAAACTTAAGCATTCAAGATCACTTAGCATCAAACACTCAACATTCCTATTCAAGGCTTCAAAGCGTACATTCTCTTAATCATTCCAGTGTTTATGCAATGTATACAAGAGCAATCAAGCGACAATCAATCTAGTGAAGATCAAAAGTTGCAACAACTCTCAAGGTTAGGCTATACTTCGGTCCTAATCCTTCTCAAACCAGGAAGCTTGCCCACATCTCAACTGTATTCAAGTTTAGAGGCATCTACTAGAAGTTGAAAAAAAACTTTCATTAAACCAATCTAACGAAAGGTTTTTGAAAATAAGAGTCTTCGTTTAAATCAGGGATTCAAAGTTGACTTGTTTTACGAGGAACGTGTGTACAATAGAGGATTAGACTTTTGAGGATAGGCAAAACCAATTGTAAGGAGCTAAGGTTGACTTAAACTTCAGAGTAGCTAATTTGTACTGTATGTAAACTACTTAGTGAATTTTCCCACGAGGGAAGAGTGGACGTAGAAGGATTACTCCCACCTTCAAACTACTATATAAATTATGTCTACTTTTATATTGCTTTTATTATTGTTGTTGGTATACTACTTATCTAATGCATAGATTTGTAAGAAAAAGTTTAAGCATATTTTGCTGCACGTAAAATTCCCTTGAGTTTTGCTTATTGTAAGTTACTTTTAGCCAATATGCTTTGTGCCTACTACTTAAGTATACTTACTGTACCAGCTTTGCTGCAAGAACTAATCTCTTGCAGTAAACAACAAACTTGTGCTCAAAGTTTTGAAATAGAGAAAATCTAGTTGAAGGTTTATTACCCCCTCTAAACATCTACCACTTGGGACAAACAATCCCCAAATCTATATGAAATTTGGATGGTCTTGCACCGGTAGGGGGTTGGTGTGGGCGAAGGTTTGGGTAATACTCTAGAACCCGAGCTCGGGAACTTGATGCTTTAGAGCTCGGTGCCGTTCTTTTCTGTGGAATGTTGTGAAGGATGTGAGAAACCTACAGAAAATAAGGAAAGTCTTTAATTAAAACTCCTTTAAACTATAATTGATGCATGCATGTGAGAATCAAACATTCAAAACCACACTTTACACAATGCCTCATGACTAGTTTGAAAACCCACTCAACACGCACAACACACAACTTCAACAATTTCAAATGCATATGCATGATTGGATGAACAAAATATCCCCTGGATTTTAACATAATTTTTCTCAAACTATAATGGAGGTGTGTGTGCGAAAAATTCAAAATAATGGCCACTTCATAACACATATCACTCTAGTTTAGAGCATATTCAAGCAAGCATCCCACATTAATAAAAGAATTGAGAATTTTAATTTCACATCCTCAAACTAGAATATAAGCAAGTACTTGAAATCAAGAAATAGATTAACCTATACAATGTACATTGCCTCTATCTAGCTTGGCTCACATACAATTGGAAATTTAAGTGAGAAAAAAAGTAAAGTGCTAATTATGCAAAATCAACAACAATATGCTTAATGTGCACTCACTTGCCATATAACTCATACTTACAATGGATTTCTCAATCAACACAACCTATTTGCACATAATATTTAAGTAATTAACATAAGTAGGAGCCATTTGGCCTTCGATTCAACACTTTTCTTACAAAAAGACACATAATGTGTTTGATAAATTGCAACAATGAAGAATCAATTCCAAATATAAAAAATCAAACCTAATAAGCTCCACATGTTCTCAAGATAATAATACATGCAAATCAAATAGTTTCATCCACAAACAATAAGAAATTTGAATTTGGTAGTATATAAGAACATAGAGCCCTAATTCTCTAAAAACCTAAAAAAATTGAAAATAAGGGGAGTTTAGGCACATACCTTGAAGATTCTTGGTTCAGGATGTGAGAGTGGCCTGAGATTTGAACTCCCAAGTGTTTATGGGTTATGTGTGTGTGTGTGTTTGCTGTGTGAAAGAGAAAGAATGAAAGGAACCTGCTGTCTTTCCGCATTTAAAACTGGCCTAGAATAGGTCGTGTACGACTTGTGCACGCTCCTTAAAGGCTGCACGGTAGAACCGTGTGCTTCAGTAAGCACGTCTTTTCTCTGTAAGATCGAGCACAGAGCATGCACAATCATAAAGATGTGCTTGGTCAGACCGTGCACTTAATAAATTCCCTCATTCTCTGTTAGAGCCATGCACGGTTCATGGACAATCCTTAAGGGTTGAAAAAACAAAATGTGCACTTTGAAAATTAGGCGAAATTTTTGCACAATGAAGGTTTCTTTCATCCTTTTTAACCTCCTTATCATTTTCCCACTACTTCTTGCATTTCCCTGCCAAAGTCAAACACATAAAACATAAAAAAAACACAACTTTTAAAATAACTAAATTAACTAAAACACAAAATTAACAAAATTTAACTGCTGAGTTACCTCGCGACGAGAGCTAAGTTTAACGTCTTCAGCCGAACACTTGATTTTCAAATTGACCGAAATTGCAACAAGACGGGGCAACAAAACTGTCAAACCCTACCACCGTAGTTTCCATTCGATCTTTTGACACTTCCCTTTTCTTGTTGAGTTCTTGATTTTCTACCACAAGACATTCATTCTTACTGCTCGTTTTGGTTTTCTCTTTTGTTGGAAAATTAACTTTTTGTCATTGATACAAAAAGTTAATTGCCCCATTTTGAGATCAATTATAACTTGACCAGCGGCTAAGAATGGGTTTTCGAAAATGAGTGTTACATGATTGTTACCCTTCACGTCAATAACCATAAATTTAACAGGGAACTCAAACTTATAAACTTCCAAAAAAACTATTTTACTACCCTGTGAGGATACAATAAAGAACCATCAGCTAATTGTAGAGCAGTGGAGGCTCATTTCAAAGTTCCCAATCCTAACTTTTGATAAGTGCTTAGAGGCATTAAGTTTATACTCGATCTAACATCATATAACACCTCATCAAATGTAAAACCATTAATAGAATAGGGAATTGAAAAAAAAATCCCTACATCGCACAACTTCGGTAGCCTCTTGGGTTGAATAATCTTTTTCTCGTTCTTTCGAGAATTCACTTTCTTTTCCACATTCGCCCTCTTTGAGCAATCAACCTCTTTTCATTTTATTCCATCCAACTCTCATTTATTCATCACCCCATTGTCCTCTTTGATAGTCCCGACCTTCTTGCATTCCATCATCTTTTCCTTCTTTTCGAGTTCCTCCTTGAGGAATTTTGACACATTCGGTATTCCTTGTACCGAATCAAAAAAAGAAACTTCAGGCATAATTTGTTTAAACTTTTCCGGGTACTATGCAAATTTCTCATCTATTCGTTATCTATGAAATATCAAAGGAAAAAGTAAAGGGTAAATGTAGTTAAAACTTCCAAACTTAGGAGTCGATTTAGGCTTCTAAGGCCCTGTTTCACACAAATCATCATCAGTCAATCCGATGGATTTACCTTCCTCCACTCGCTCCTCTTCGAACTTGAACTCTTCATCCACTTGTGAACTTGTCCATTTATCATCATCTTCCCTCCAAATGAACACCCCGTTGCACTACTCTTTTGGATTTTAACTGTATCACTCGGGAATTGGTCTTTCGTGTTTATGACTGATAGCTTGGGCCAGTTGGCCTACTTGTATTTAGAGGCTCTTAATATCAGCCCCAATTCTCATGATGCTCTTATTCACATCAACTTGGAATTTCGTGAAAGTGTTCTCCATTTGAGTAATCCACTTGTCCTTGAGATAAATGAGGTTAATAGATCTTCAACATTTGGCTTCTTCCCGTTGATCATCTTATTTGTGACTGAGAACCCAGGAGATGGTTGGATCGAGTTATTAGGATTGGCATACGAGATATTTTGGTGATTCTTAATACCCTATTGGTAATGGTTCGAATGAGGTTATTTGTGATTGATGTTTGAGTATTGTTGTGCCCCGTGAGAGGGTTCGAGTATTGATGCCTTCTTTGGTTCCAAAATTCCTTTGGTGTAAGAAGTTGGAATCCTCAACATCTTCTTGAGTTATACTCACCTTAGCACTTTGCTCAGCCTGAATTGTGGTAGCAACTTGTGATAACATTTCCAATTGCTTCGACAATGTGGCTATATGTTACAACGATCCTAGGAACATTTCACTCATTTGGCCATTGGTAAGAATTCGAGGCTATATCATCGATGCTTGTGAATTTATGATCACATCACGTGCTATCCTGTAAAATTGTGCCCCACCGATTGCAACATCAAGGGTTAGTCTAGTCGGCCCAAATAGTCCATCACAAAAGTAACACACCTGCTCTCATTCTTGAAGATCATTGTGGGCATTTTTGCAACAAGTCCTTAAACCTCTCCCAAGCTTCCTATAAGGGTTCTTCATCAAGCTGTCTGAATTAGGTTATCTCACCTTTCAACCTAATCTTGCTGGCTAGAAAAAATACTTTTGTAGAAACCGTTGATAAAGATCATCCCAAGTTTGTATGTTCTCGGTAGCAAGCGAGTTATACCACTGTTTTGCTCGGTTTCTTAGTGATAAGGAAAAAAGTCAGCGCTTAACTTGATCATGTGGTACTATTAGGAAAATTTATGTTTAGTTTTGATGATGACAAAACCTCCTGTAAGGTAGGAACTAGTGCCCCAAATTCATTGTAAATCTTTGCAATAGGTAGGGCTAGTTCTACTTAGGTAGAAGTCACAACAAGTAAGAAGCAAGATTGTCAAGGTTACTTAAGGCAACAAGTTCGCTATCACAACAAGGAAATAGATTACAGTGAGCAAGTAGTAAGGTTATGTGTGCCCATCCCGCAGATAGGTACAACCCATAGGCAAGCATTAGTCATGTTAACTGTGTGAAAGTCAAGGTCAAACGTCAGGATATTCAAATTCAAATATATAGCCAGTGGAGACAAGTTTAAAACCTTATACTGACTATCCAATAGCATGGGGACACGTCATTTGATAAAAAGCAACAACAACTTTGGACACTGCCACCAAGCCACAACCATTTTGACCTACGTTCAAGGAGCATTAAATGTCAACAAGATTACTTCATTCTCTTCAACGAGAAGGAGTCAAAACTGCTATAAATAGAAGGAGATGGAGGACGAAGTAGAGGCTACCGAAACTCAAGCATTCAATACTTAGCATCAAGCACTCAACATTCGTTTTCAAAGCTTCAAAGTATACATTCTAATAATCATACTAGTGTTTATGCAAAGTATACAAGAGCAAGATAACAAGCAACAAGCAATCTAGTGAAGATTAAAAACTGCAACAACTCTCAAGGTCAAGCTAGCTCTCAAACTTTACTTCGGTCATAATCCTTCTCAAACCAAGAAGCTTGCCCTATCTAAACTGTATTCAAGTTTAGGGACAACTACCAGAAGTTGAAGAAAAAATTTGATTAAACCAATCTTAGGAAAGGTTTCTAAAAAAGGGGAGTCTTGGTTTGAAGCTAGGATTCAAAGACGACTTGTGTTACGAGGAACATGTGTAAAATAGAGGAGCAACCTTCCGAGGATAGGAAAAAACTATTGTAAGGAGCTAAGTTGGACTTAGACTTCGGAGAACCTGCACCTCCTCCCATGGTGGAAAAGGCATGTAATGAATGGACTGCTGATAATAGAAAAAGGTCAAACTTGGACAATCTAGCCAAAAATGTACTCTTTGCTACATTGGACAAGGGAACCTTCACTAAAGTCAAGGCATGCAAGACTACCAAGGACATTTGAGATTTGCTGAGGGAAATATGTGTAGGCTTAACTCTACTTCAAGAAAACAGGGTGGCTACTGTAACCCTGAACTTTGAGCTCTTTAAGGCTAATCCCAGAGAGTCTCTAAATAATTATGATACAAGATACACAGTAATCCTGAATGAGTTGGTCTTTGCTGGGAAAGAGTATACTTAGCAGGAGATAAACATCAAGCTAATATGTGAGCATCCACATCGGATTGGATGTGAAAACCATTCCAATGAGAAGCTCAAAGAAGGTAGTTAAGAAAAGCATTCAGAGCTCTTCTCTGACCTTGGATCCATTGAATTTGACATTTGTCTGAGAAGGAGAGAAGAAGAGAATACTGTTGTCCCAAAACCTCTAGTTGCAAGTAGCCTCTCACAGCAATTCCAAATGATCCCAATAACCATCATCGTGCCAAAGCAGCAAACTCATGTTGTTGCTGAGGAGGAGAAAACACTTGGAGAGATGGCTTTACTCATGAAACGCTTCATACGTTTTATGAAGAAGCATCCAAAGGTAAACCCATCCAAGCCTCATAACAACAGGCCCTCAGAACCCCCAAGGATGAGCAAGGAAGTTAGAGATCTTTGCTACAACTGCAGGAAGACTAGTCACTTTGCAAGGGAATGCCTATATTCCAAAGTGCAAGTATCCCGATGATGTTTGGAAGCAAAAACGAGATAGAGGCATGTAGGAGAAAGATTCAGACTATCTTCAAAGTTCTTCTTCTGTCTTGAGTGGAGTAGAACCCATCAATGTTGTTCTACTGTGTTCAAGGGAACCTACTACATATGAAGATTCAGACTTCGAAAATGACTCTTCATACTCTGACAGCGAAGCACTCATTTGTCTCGTGGCAAAAGAAACTGACAATCATGACGAGGTAGATTCTCCCATTACCTCTTAAGAATTAGAGACTATTGACTCTAAAAGCTTATTCATTTCATTCAGATTGATTATGGTCGACTTTGACATAGTCAATTAGTCATATGAAGAGCCGAAGGTTGAGAACATGCAACTTCTTGGAGAAAACACAGTGCTAACGGTTGACGTTAAGAAACTTACAACTGAAGCAATTCACTGCTATTCTTTTCAAGAGGAAGTAAGTAAGCTAAAGATGTCTCTCACTCTTTAGGCTGAGATGGAAAAGAAGCTAATGTCAACCATGATGTCTTTCAGTAGATCATCTAGGAATCTGGATGAGATACTTGATGTTCAGAGAAACCTATCTGAGATGACAAGGATAAGATTCTTTGACATAGTTTCTAACCGTTAAGTACCTAGTAATTCTACTGATGCTCCAACAATAAGTACGTTGAGTTACACATGCTCCCCAAACAATGTAAAGGTAAGTCTAGGAGGATGGAGAATATCCCTACTAGAAAACCTAGATAGAAGCCAGGCTGTAAACCTGACAAGGGGAAGTCAAATGCTGTAAGCACAACAGGCACTGATGTAGTAGGAAATAGCAGCCTGCAGCAAGCTCTGGCTACTAAGTGCAGTAACTCCTTGCAGTAACCTAAGAGCAACCAACAGACGACTAGGCTCGATGCTCAGAGGCTTCCGCACAAGTTAATGAAGAACCATCCCAGATTACTCCAATCCCAAGGCATCACCAAAGATGTTGGAATTTTCTCTAAAGGAAAAATCAGCATGGCAGATGTCTACTTCGTCGAGGGCTTATTGTGTAACCACTGAGAATAAGCTAGTTCTGTGACAACGGACACTCTGTAGATCTCACTCAAGTTAAATGGTTAATAAGAGATGACAAGTCCAACCAAAGAAAACTCACAGGCAGTAGAAAAGGTAACATCTATCTGGCTGACTGGGAGACTACTGGAGGATATCTCTTTTGCTTTATAGCCAAAAGCACACCTGAACTCAGCTGACTATGGCACAAGAGAATGAATCATCTGAATTTCAAGACTATCAACGAGTTGGCACGCAAAGGTTAGTAAGAGAATTATCAGATGCAACATACAGAAAGGAAAGCGCGTGTGTTGCATGCTTGAAAGGCAAGCAAATTAGGACGTCCTTCAAAGACAAACATGTAAGGTCATCTCACAAGCCTCTGGACCTGCTGCATATGGACCTCTTCAGACCAATTGAACTAGTAAGTCTAAGTAGGATGTACTACTCACTTGTAGTTAGATGACTTCTCCAGATATACTTGGACTGTGTTTCTAGCCAAGAAATCTGACACTCAGGAAAAGCTTCACCTTATGAAGTGAATTCAGAATGAGAAAGGCCTCAACATTGTCAAGATTAGATCAGATCGAGGTATTGAATTCACTAACATGTTCATAGAGAGTTTTTGCAGCAGCAACAAAATTCACCATGACTACCCAGCTGCCAAAACTCCTCAGCAAAATGGTATAACAAAAAGGAGAACAAAACATTAAAAGAAGCTGCTAGGACCATGATTGCTGAAGCAAACTGCCTAAACGATTATGGGCAGAGGCAACCAACACAACATGCTATACTCAGAATAGATGTTTTATCAACAAAGATCTGGATAAGACACCATATGAGTTGTGGACTGGAAGAATGCCTAGCATGTCATACTTCCATATATTTGGTTGTAGATACTTTGTGTTGAACAATGGGAAGGAACATCTAAATGCCTTCAATGCTAAATCTGATGAAGGAGTAATTTTGGGATACCCCTTAGTAAGCAAGTCCTTTAGAGTGTTCAACAAGAGAACACTGTTGGTGGAAGACTTACTACACGTGGTCTTTCATGAGCCCTACTCTAACCTAGAAGGAATCAAAAGGATTACATCAATCATAGAAAAGATTAGGTTGGAGCCAAACAAGAGATGGCTAAGGGATCATCCACCCACGCTGGTCATAGGAAGAATAAATGATGGAGTAAGGACAAGGAGGTCTGCACTTGACAAAGTCATGTTCTCCTGCTTCGTATCTCAAACGGAACCTAGTACCATTGAGGAAGCTCTAAATGATCCTAATTGGGTTCAATCCATGCAAGATGAGGTTAATGGGTTCGAGATAAATGAAGTATAGAATTTGGTTCCAAGACCTACTCATCAAGGTGTAATTGGGACTAAATGGGTGTTAAAAAACAAGCTAGATGAGTCAGGGCTTGTTACCAGGACCAAAGCTAGGTTAGTTTCCAAGGGCTACTGTCAGGAGTATGGCATAGATTTCCATGAAACCTTTGCCCCTGTAGCCAGACTTGAAGCTATCAGAATCATTCTGGCCTATGTTGCACACAGTAACTTCACTGTATATCAAATGGATGCGAAAAGTGCATTCCTGAATGGACTTCTAGCTGAGGAAGTCTATGTTGAAGAACCACCCGGTTTTGAAAGTCGGCCTGAAGACAACGTCTACAAGCTGAGAAAGGCTCTGTATGGCCAAAAGGTGTTGTGGACTATACCTTATTTCAGATCCAAGGTGGCAAAAGTATATTGTTAGTACAAATTTATGTTGAATCATTTTTGGGTCAACTGATAAAGAACTATGAATGACGTTCTCCCAGCTGATGAAAAACAAGTTTGAGATGAGCTTGACGGGAGAGTTAAGCTTCTTTCTTGTACTTCAAGTAAGATAATTGGATATGACATCTTCATTAATCAACTGAATTACATAGAGGAGTTGATCAAGAATTTTGGGAAAGACAACTCAACTTCAGTAGGAGTTCCTATGAGCACTTCAACTAGACTTGATAAAGATGAAGATGGAAAGGATGTTGATGTTATAAGTACGTAAAACTTATTGGCTCACTTCTGTATCTTACGGCAAGCATACCTCATCTTGTTCTCCGTAGGAGTTTGTGCACGATACCAGGAAGCACTAAGGAGTCTCACCTCCACACAATAAAGAGAATACTGAGGTATCTAAGGGGCACATGGAGTAGGGTAGTGGTAGCCAAGAGATGGTGGGATTAAACTTAAAGAATACTCAGGTTTTGACTTCACATGTTGCAAGATTGACCACAAAAGCACTAGTGGAACATATGAATTTCTTGGAAATAGACTTGTTTCATGGTTTAGCAAGGAGCAACACTCTTTGCACATCTGCTGCAGAAGCATAATACGTTGCTGCTAGAAACTCCTATCATGTGCGATGACACCAGTGCCATTTCCGTCGCACACAATCTAGTTCTTCACTCCACGACCAAGCATATAGAGGTAAGACATTAGTTCATTCGTGATCATGTTGAAAGGAAACATGTTAAGCTTGAAAATATCCACACAGACATGCAGTCAGTTGATATTTTCACTAAGCCCCTGTGTGAATCACGTTTCAATATGCTTCTGGCTGAATTAGGGAGGTTGCTTATGTAGGAGAACCCCAATAGGTAATGTTTGCTGTTGTGGGAGCATAAGGCGATCTTTAAAATAGTCAACCAAAAGGTTACTTTGACCCTACTGGAGTAAGGGGGAATGCTATAAGTAAGGCACCGTGATACATTGAAGCTTACTGTAAGTAACCTTACATTGACACACAAGCTTTAAGTATTTAATATCTACTTCATTAAAGCTTACTCTAATATTTTTTACATCATTGATAAATCCTCGTAGCATTTAGTGTGCTAAACCTAAAAAACTTTTTAGTTTTTAAAGCAGGAAACATTTAGTGTACTGCATTATTTCTTATACAAACAAATATTTCCCTGCATTTAATGCGCACGTCATTTAATGCGCCAATATTGTTGCCTTTTGCAGAGGTAATTATGATGGTTTGTATTTGACCAATGCAACCATTAAATCGTAGCCACTAATTCAAATTCATTTTGCCATCAATTAATCTGAACCGTTCAGATCGCACAAATTTCTTATCAAGTGAACCAAGAGTCATTCCTAATTATCTATAGTGACAGGCTATATATATCTAAACTTAGAAAGTTGGAAAAGACTTTTGAACGTAGCTTTTCGAAAAGATCCAATCAAACTCAGATATTCAAAGGTTCATCTTCTTCAACAAGTAAAAATGACATCCTCAAAATCCACTCCAACCAAAAAGTCTGCTTCATTAAGAGAAGTCTGGCTTCCTCGAGTATCTACGGATACAGATGACCGAGAGAAATAGAGGATCTCAGCTGATCGAGGCAATATGGCAAAAATTATCTTCGAATCATCTCACTTTCTTTCTTGGTTTCCACACACCAAGATATTCAGAGGAATTGGTGGAGGAGTTCTACAAAGCTCCAAAGTTCACTCGCAATTCCAGTGGTGAACCAACCACCATCACGTTAGGGGGGTACTGTTGAGATCACTCCTTCAGCAATCACCAAGATCTATTCTATGCCGGATGAAGGATTGACTCCAACACAACTAAAGATATTTGGTGGACATATTCTGCTACAATGCTGGAAGGTGTTTATGGATAACTAACAGGCAGTAAATGTGTATTAATCCTGCACCAAGGTTACTTTCATTTTTGAGTTTGAGTTTTTGCACGATATATGCAGTCGGAGTATAGAGGTCACAAAATGCGTGCGGGGGTGGAAAAATACAAATGGGAGTTATGATAAGTGCACCAATCCCAGATTTTGAATAATGATCGCTTTGTGGAAAGAAGAGCCAATGAACTGGTCACTGCTCCTCTTCACTCGTTTGGCAGAGGAGATCACGAAAATGAAGGGTTGCCAGAGCTCCAAAATCATGCTCAAACTATGTTCTATATTGTCTTGGTGTTTGGATTGTTGGCTGTACGGAACTTGGAAAGAGAAAGTGGATAGGTACCAATCGAAGAGACAGAGAGGAGGGAAGGGTCACCTATGCCCGCACCGCTCCTGTTGGGAAGCGGAAGATGATGATTCTGAAGCCCCCTTCCAAGAAGTGATCTCAACAATTGAAACATAGAAAGTAATCAATTTTTCTTCTGGTGCCATCTCAGGAGAGGAAGAGAAGGAGAACAGTGTTGAAGAGGAGCCCATGGATAAACCAAGGAGTTTGATGAAACCCCACCTTAAGTCTAGCACTGTTAGGCAACTCTTTGACGAGCCTGAAACATCAACATCACCATCACGATTGCCAACTCCTCATTGTGACTCAGTCCACGTATCACAGGAGCAAGAGGTATCAACTCTTGATCCTTATGTTGTTCTCTCTATCCTGTCTCTCAGCCAGAATCCAACCCCTGCTACTTCTGCTAACCAAGAAGAAGAAGCAGCAGATGCTCTGAATCAGGCTGGGGAGAGTTTGGTTCAAGAGAAAACCCAGTATGCAGCCCCCAACACACTTCACAGGCAGCGATAGAACCTCTTGAAGTAGGTGACAAATCGTGCGCAGTAGGAGATGAACAAAGACTTGCTGCTAACCAAAAGGTTGCCTCTCTCTAGCAACAGGAAGAAGATAAACTCATTGAGGAGCTGTTGGAGGAAGAAATGGAGAGATACAACAGATAGCTCTCTAATAGGGCAAGGTTGCATCCTCACATCTTAAACTGGATAATTGGGGTGAGGAAGAAGAGTGGGTCACCACTTGGGCACAATGTAAAGACATTTCTGATAAGGACTTTGGTGATTGCATTTGGGCAAAAAGAAGGGGTTGCCTACAAGAGAAGCCTGCCCAAAAATGCGTAGGTGGTAGCAATGACTCCGATGGTGAAGATGAAAATAATGATAAAGTGCTTCAACAAGTACTGAGGTGCAACATACATGATACCAATCGGAGCCACGAGGTTCCAGTGGTAGGGGGACTAAGAAGCTCATCGTAGCAAACTGCTGACGCTTCTACAACAGTCAAGCCAATTGCTCAAGAAAGCTCTAAGGAAGATCAAGTCCCACTATCCTCTATATTCAGATCTAGGTTAGGAATTTCCGATGAATCTGTTGGGAGAACACAATAGATAAGGCAACAACAACCTCTCAAGATGCCCATGAAGCTGCCTAAAGCGTAGAATAAATAGCGGAGGCTGATGCTGCAAATGCCAATGAATATGTTATTGATGAAGTGGTAGCAGACCAAGTAGTAAGCACTTCACAGATCGCCGAGGCAGTGCCCATCTCTCACACACCAAGTGTACATGCACTAGGAAATATACAAGGTGGGATCTTAGAAGTAGTTGAAGATGTAGTGATTACTTCACATCATCAAGCAACTGAAGCAAATGAGGAACAACTTTACACATCCAGTAACCTTGCTGAAATTGCAACACCGCTTGCTTTTGATTCAGTTCATACTACTGCTGAGGTGATCATACTTGAAGATAGTACTCCAAACTCAGAAACAGGTGAAAAACATGAAGAGGAAAAACTATTGGATTACAATGATACCCCTTCCGAAAGCGATGCAGATGAGGAGGAAGACTATATATTGGAAGCTGGAGATGTGGAAATAAATCAAGCTATTGAGGATAGTTGTCAGGCAAAGCGACAAAGCACCAACTACTATGGAGGATATAGTATAAAAGATGAAAGCTATAACAGCAGAACAAGAAGCGAAAGAGGCGGTGGCAAAGGAGAAGCCCAATTCAGCTTGTACTAAAGCAAGCTTGGTAGATCAAGCAACTACTCATGCCACAGGAGGAGATTTGCCTACAAAGCAAGCACACACTACCTGTACTGATGCAGGATCAGTAGAAGATGCAGTGGCTCAACCAAAGAAAATTGAAGGAAGAGCTAGAGTAGAAATTGAGTTGCCTACTCAAACTACTGGCTAGCAAGCAAAACCAGTTGAGGGGGAATGGTAGCTAGTTGAGTTCACATAGCAACATGGGAAGGCCACTACTGATGGTGGGCTTACTGGAAAAAAATCTCACGGAGCAACAAAAGGAGCTACAACTGGAACATCAAATGTAGAAGAGATAAGGAGACCACTAGCTCCCCCACCAGCAACTCCAAATGAAAATTCTAATAAAGATATGGATATTCGAGGGATTAATTAATCATATCCTGAAGAATTCCATTCACAGAAGCGGCACTGACAACTTTATGATACAACACAGGCGGCAGCCAAAAGACAAGAGAGACGAGCAACAAAGTCTCTTGAACGTAACAATGAAACTCTGACTAGAATTAGGCAATCCAATGAAGAGTTAAATCTTCCAGCCTGCTGTTATGAAGAAAGTGGTAGAAAGATTTGATCGCACGCTGTAAACAATGGAGTTCTGGTACATGAGATGTACATTGTTGCTCAAAGGAGACAAGAACAGGAGAGTGCAGCACAAGCACATCAATGGAGAACTCGCAAACAACAAGAGTTTGAAAGATCTTTGCAAGAGTTAGAAAAGAAAGTGTGTAATATCCTTGGAAAGGAAGAAGCTGAACTCCACGAGAATTATCCTACTACAAAACAGTCCATGACCCCCCTATTCACAGGAAGCAGCCTGCCACCTCAAGCCCAAGAAAGTAAGATGCCTCTCCCAACTTATCAATCCTCTCTAAGTATGAAGGATGGTTGCTGCGTGACTGCACAGATGAGCAACTAGATGAACTTCATATTTACGAGCATCTGGAAGAGAGAAATCCCACAGAGCTGGAAATTGAATGTTGGAGATTAGCTGAAGTTCTCAAATACTTAGAATACCTACTGAGTGATGGTGCACACATGAATGTAGAAGATTCCACTAGAATCAAGCTGAAGAGATATGGAGAACAATTACACGTAGGAATACTTCCATTCCAGATTGAGATTAAAGGTTTTTGTAGGTGTTAATTCAATTTCATCAAGTGGACATGTCGTGTAGTAGAGGTTGAGAGGAATCAGGAACCGGGTTTAGGTTGGGAAGAACCGGGCCGGAGAGTCGGGTTTAAAGCAGTTCAGTTTTGGAGGTTATTGAAGAACCGGGGTCATGGCGGTTATAACAGAATTATGCAACAGTTTTGAATCGTTGCATATGAAACCGTTGTCACAGGCGCGTATACCAGTTTTGAAGCAGTTGAAACAGAATTGATTCCAACTTCTGGAGCTTCTTGATTTGAGCTTAGTTCTTTATATACATTTGTTCCACTTGTAGAGACGAGTTGATACACGTTGTTTTCCCTTTGTAAACACTACACAATCATTAGAATTAGAAAGCTAGGGTTCTTAAGCTCAATTCGGGTTGTGAATTGGGGTTTCTAGTTTTCTGGGGTATTTCTTGTAATTGATTGTTCAGTGGAGTGAATTGAGGTGTATAGAACCTCCGTGGATGTAGATCACATTGATCGAACCACGTAAAAGCTTTGTGTTCTTCATTTTATTTCTGGTTTTGCATTCGGTTCTTGATTGGCCGATTTTCAGTTTGTTTTTCATTCTTTTCTGGATTGAGTTCATTTGTGTGTGTTGTAAGTGGTTCAAATCATAACAAGTGGCGCCGTCTGTGGAAACACTACACACACATTCAAAGAAGAAGAAAGAATGGCTGGAGTAAAGATGGATGTGGAGAAGTTTTCAGGTAAGAATGGCTTCTCACTTTGGAAGATCAAAATGAATGTAGTACTGATTCAAAATGGTCTAGACTCTGCGCTTCTTCCTGTTGATCAATGGCCTGATGCTGAGAAATCCAAGTTTCTAGAATTGGATAAGAAGGCTTTGAGTCTGATATTTCTATGTCTGGGTGATAAACCTTTGAGGGAGGTATCAAGGTGCAAGAATGCAGTGGAGGCATGGGGAAAACTGGAGGAACTCTACCAATCAAAGTCTATATCAAACAAATTATTTCTGAAGCAGAAATTGATGTCTTTCAAAATCACTGATGATAAGGTCATTTCTAATCAACTTGATGAGTTTGTCAAGATGATTGAAGAATTAGAAGATCTGGGGGTGAACTTGGAGGATGATGATAAGGCTCTGATGGTGCTGAATGTTCTTCCAAAGTCCATGGAAAGTTTTAAAGATGCACTGATGTTTGGAAGGGATGGAAAAATCAGCTATGAATCCATCCTGCCAGCATTGAAGACAAAGTGCTTTCAAAATCAGGGAGAAAAGGGCTCTGCTCAGGCTGGAGAAGGTATGAACATTAAGTTCAAGAAGAATTTTCAAAAGAAGAAGTTCCAGGGATTCAAACATAACAAATCTGGAACTCAGAATGCAAAGAAACAAGGAGACTGGGTTGAAACCAGAAAGTGTTTCAAATGCAAGCAAGCTGGACACTTAAAGAAGGACTGTCCACAAAAGAAGAAGAAACAGGAGAATCAAAGGGCAGAAGTGGCTATGACTGAGCATCAAGAAGACACTCCAGAAGTTTTAAACATCACAGACACAAAAATGGAAAAGGAATGGGTTCTTGATACTGGGTGTTCATTCCACATGTGTCCCAATAAATCCTGGTTCAAGGATTTACAGAAAGAAGATGGTGGATGTGTATTACTGGGAAATGATCACTCCTGCAGAGTTAAAGGCACATGATCAGTTCAAATAAAAATGTATGATGGAGTCATCGAAACTATTTCTCAAGTAAGATATGTTCTTGGACTGAAGAGAAATCTCCTATCCCTTGGGTCTCTTGTGGCAAATGGCTGTCAGTTCAATTCCCTAGATGGTTATTTTCACATCACTAAACACAACAAGCTGGTAATCAAAGGAAGGCAACACAATGGCTTGTTTATTTTGATTGGATCCCCTGTGTTAGGTTGTGCTGAATCTGTGATAAGTAGAGAAGATGTCATGAAGTGGCATAGAAGACTGGGTCATATTGGAGAGAAAGGAATGAAGGAGCTATCAAAGAGGGGCATCATTGGTGAAATGGGAAATAGGACACTGGATTTCTGTGACAAATGTGCTCTGGGAAAGGCCAAGAAGCTGCCTTATGCTAAAGGGATACATTCTACTCAAGAACCACTTGATTATGTACACTCTGATATTTGGGGGCCTTCAAGAACAGAAACACATGTAGGAGGAAGGTATTTCATGTCCATCATTGATGATTACAGTAGAAAAACATGGGTATTTGTGTTAAGGAACAAGAGTGATGCATTCCTTAAGTTTAAAACATGGTTGAGCCAGGTGGAGAACCTAAGAGGGAAGAAACTGAAACATCTTAGGGCAGATAATGGCTTGGAATATCTATCCATTCACAGGGTTTTGTGAAGGTAAGGGCATCACAAGGCACAGAACTGTTCCATTAAACCCTCAACAAAATGGGGTTGCTGAAAGATTTAATAGAACTGTGCTGGAGAGAGTTAGATGTATGCTGATTGATGCTGGATTACCTAAATCCTTCTGGGGAGAAACAATAAATACTGCATGCTATTTGATAAACAGGTCACCATCATCAACTCTAAGATTTAAAACACCAGAAGAAGTTTGGAGTGGAAAGGTACCAAACTACTATGACTTAAGAGTGTTTGGTTGTCTGACCTATGCTCACATTAGGCAAGACAAACTTGATGCAAGAGCACAGAGATGTGTATTCCTAGGATATCCTGAGGGCATAAAAGGCTACAGGTTATGGTGCTTGGAACAGGAAAACCAGAAACTCTTGATAAGCAGAGATGTAAAGTTCAATGAGGATGTGATGGGATACAACTCTACTGGAAGTCAAGAGGAAGCTGATGGTGCTATGGAACCTGAAAGAGTTTCCATTCAGGTGGAGCCTACTGAAGAGCAGATATCACCAGAGAAAGATGCTCAAGCTCAACGAGAAGATGACAGTTCATCAGAAGATGAAGAGAGTCACACTGAGATTGCAAATCTCAGAACTTATAGCATTGGGAGAGACAGGCCAAGGAGACAAATCCACAAGCTTGATTTCTATGGACAAGCTGGAAGTGTCTATTATGCACTAAGTATAGCAGAAACTTGGAGTTTCAAGAGCCTAGTAGTTTCAAGGAAACAATAAGTTGCAGTGAAAGTGAACACTAGATAGGGGCCATGATGGAGGAAATGGAATCTCTGGAGAAGAATCAAACCTGGGAGCTTGTAGACAGACCAAAGGGGCAGAAGTTAGTCAACTCAAAATGGATCTACAAGATGAAGGTGGAGGCTGGGAAAGCTGTTAAAATCAGATACAAAGCAAGGCTGGTGGCTAGGGGCTTTACACAAAGAGAAGGTATTGATTATAATGAGGTATTTTCTCCAGTAGTGAAGCATTGCTCTATCAGGTTACTCCTATCAAAGATTACTCAAGAAGACATGGAACTACAGCAGTTAGATGTCAAGACAGCATTCCTGCATGGTGATCTAGTTGAAAAGATATACATGAAGCAACCTGAGGGCTTTGTGATTCCTGGAAATGAAGAGAAGGCTGTTTTCTCAGAAAGTCACTCTATGGGTTGAAATAGAGTCCCATGCAGTGGAATAAGAAGTTCAATGAGTTCATGATTAGTGGAGGATTCATAAGAAGCTTATATGACAGCTGTGTATACTTTAACAAAGGTTCAAGAGTTGAACAAGTGTTTCTGCTGTTATATGTGGATGATATGCTCATTGCCAATAAGAGTATTGATAAGATACAACAGCTAAAGGGAAGATTGAGTTCAGAATTTGACATGAAGGATCTTGGGGAAGCCAGGAAGATTCTGGGAATGGACATCATTAGAAGAAGGAAGACTGGAACACTGTGGCTCTCACAGAAACAGTATTTGCAGAAGGTTGTGGAGAGATTTCACATGCATGAGTCAAGACCAGTAAGTATCCCAGTTAATCTACAGATTAAGTTGTCCAAGGATCAGTGTCCTAAGACAGAAGCTGAGGAGATTCACATAAAGATGTTCCATATGCCAGTGGTGTTGGCAGTTTGATGTATGAAATGATATGTAGCAGGCCAGACTTGGCCTATAGTGTGTCTCTGGTAAGCAGGTACATGTCAAATCCTGGAGAATCACATTGGGAAACTTTGAAGCAGGTTTTAAGATATCTGAAAGGGTCTATCAATGTGGGGTTAAAGTTTCAGAAACAAGAATCTAGTGCTATACCTTTGGTTGGATATGTTGATGCAGACTTTGCTGGAAACTTGGACCCTAGGAAATCTATTACAGGGTATGTCTTTACTTTGTATGGGGCAGCTGTAAGCTGGAAGAGTGTGCAACAGTCTGTGGTTGCATTGTCAACAACTGAGGCAGAATACATTGCCTTAACTGAGGCAATCAAGGAAGCTCTGTGGCTCAAGGGAATCCTCAAGGACTTGGGGATAAGACAAGAATGTGTTACTATTTAGTGTGATAACCAAAGTGCTCTTCACTTGGTGAAACATCAAGCTTTTCATGAGAGGTCTAAGCATATTGATGTTAGACTTTATTTTTCAAGAGATATAATTGAAGCTGGATCTGTTGAAGTGAAGAAAGTGAATACTATGGACAATGCAGCGGATTTCCTGACTAGGGCAGTTCCTAGGAGCAAGATGGTTCATTGCTCAAGCCTGATAAGGCTTGAACAATGCAATTAAAACCTGGGGGGACAAGGCAGTTTGAGGTGATGAAGTGCACTTGAATTCATTGAGGTGGAGATTTGTAGGTGTCAATTCAATTTCATCAAGTGGACATGTCGTGTAGTAGAGGTTGAGAGGAATCAAGAACCGGGTTTAGGTTGGGAAGAACCGGGCCGGAGAGCCGGGTTTAAAGTAGTTCAGTTTTGGAGGTTATTGAAAAACCGGGGTCATGACGGTTATAACAGAATTATGCAACAGTTTTGAACCGTTGCATGTGAAACCATTGTCAAAGGCGCGTATACCAGTTTTGAAGCAGTTAAAACAGAATTGATTCCAACTTCTGGAGCTTCTTGATTCGAGCTTAGTTATTTATATACATTTGTTCCACTTGTAGAGACGAGTTGATACACATTGTTTTCCCTCTGTAAACACTACACAATCATTAGAATTAGAAAGCCAGGGTTCTTATGCTCAATTCGGGTTGTGAATTGGGGTTTCTGGTTTTCTGGGGTATTTCTTGTAATTGATTGTTCAGTGGAGTGAATTGAGGTGTATAGAACCTCCGTGGATGTAGATCACATTGATCGAACCACGTAAAAGCTTTGTGTTCTTCATTTTGTTTCTGGTTTTGCGTTTGTTTTTCAGTTTGTTTTTCATTTTTTTCTGGATTTTCAGTTTGTTTTTCATTCTTTTCTGGATTGAGTTAATTTGTGTGTGTTGTAAGTGGTTCAAATCTTAACAAGTTTGAAGTGGGAAAGATACAAGATCTCCCCTTCTCTTGAATGGTGGCTGATGGAAGATCTTACTCCTGAGGTACAACTTGAGTATAGGAACTTAGAACAGAAGATATACATCGAATGGTGGAGGTGCATTGAGAACGATCCTAACAGATGTAGCAGGAGTAGGGATCTGAGAGATGAAGACAAAGCAATACACAGGGGCAAAAAGCATGCTAAGCAATAGTTCACAAAGTGTCATTGGAGGAAGGATAAATGGTGAATTATTGCAGGGTAAATTTTTCTTGTCTATGACTCTGGATGTAAGATTGTTTTTGTTTGGCACATGCTTACTATAACTCTAATAGATAGGCTTATCTAATGAAAAAGTTATCATTCCTATGAAATGATTACAATTCATAATCTTACATCATGCTTGTTGCATTTTAAGTGCCTTTTAATGATTAGCTGGTTATTCTAATAGTTTGTTCTTTTGTGACTTTAAGTATGTCTAATTAGAGTTTTGACATCATAAAAAATGGGGAAATTTTTAAAATGTATGTTTAGTTTTGACGATGGAAAAACCTCTTGTAAGATATGAAATAGTGCCCCCAAAATTTCTGTAAATCATTGTACTAGATAGAGCTAGTTCTATTTAGGCAGAATTCACAGCAAGCAAGCAACAAGATCATCAAGGTTACTTGAAGCGATAAGTTCGCTATCACAACAAGGAAAGAGACTGCAGTGAACAAGTATTAAGGTTGTGTATGCCCATCCAACATACAACATTGCTTGCAGCAAGGTATAACCAATAAGCAAGTAGGAGTCATGTCAACAGAGTGAAAGTCACTGTCAAATGTCAGTCATATTGAAATATATAGCTATTGGAGACAAGTTTAAAACCTTGTACTAACTATCCAATAGTGTGGGGATATGTCACCTGACAAAAAGTAAAAACAACACTGGACACTGACACCAAGCTGCAATCACTCTAACCTACTTTCTGCTAGAAAGGACAAAGGGCTCTTTTCCGTACAAGGAGCATTAATTGTCAACACGATTATTTCTCTCTCTTGAAGGAGAAAGAATCCCAACTGCTATAAATAGAAGGAGATCGAGGACGACGTAAAGGGTACCGAAAATCAATTATTCAAGATTACTTAGCAACCAGCACTCAACATCCTTATTCAAAGCTACAAAGCATACACTTTGATAATCATATCAGTGTTTATGCAAATTATACAAGAGCACGATAGCCAGAAGCAAGCAATCTAGTAAAGATCAAAAGCAGGCCAAGCTAGCTCTCAAGCTTTACTTCAGTCCTAATCTTTCTCAAACCAAAAAGCTTGCCCACATCTCAACTGTATCCAAATTCAGAGGCAGCTACCAGAAGTTGAAGAAAAACTTTCATTAAACCAATCTCACGAAAGGTTTTTGAAAATGGGAGTCTTCGTTTAAATCTGAATTCAAAGCTGACTTGTGTTCCGAGGAACGTGTGTAGAATAGCCTTCGGAGGATAGGCAAAACTATTGCAAGGAGCTAAGTTGGACTTAGACTTCGGAGTACCTAAGTTGTAGTGTGTATAAAGTACTGAGTAAATTTTCTCATTGTGTGAGGGAAGAGTGGGCGTAGAAGGATCACCTTCACCTTTGAACTAGTGTAAACATTGTGTCTACTTTATATTGTTTTTATTATCGTTGCTGGCATACTACTTATCTACTGGATAGATTTGTAAGAAAATGTTTAAGCATATTCCACTACACGTAAAACTCACTTGAGCTTTGCTTACTGTAACCTACTTCTAGCCACTCTTCTTTGTGCTTACTGCTTAAGTAAATCCTACTGTAGCAGCTTAGCTGCAAGAACTAATTTCTTGCAGTAAGCATAAAACTTATGCTCAAAGTATATAAAAAAAAGAAAATCGAGTTCGAGGTTTATTCACCCCCCTCTCAATCTCTACCACTTGAGACCATCAAGTATATTGTGGATCCGAATTGTGCCATAAACTTCCAAAAATGTTGAGAGGTGTAGTTTTGGATCTTCAATTGCATGTCCACCAAATTGATTTTGTTGAACAATATAGATCAGAGCCGGCTTTAGTTCAAAACTGTTAGCATTGATCGACTCCCAGCCTATTCCACCATAATTCCTATTCCCAATCGGCCTAAAAAAGTCTTGGATTGTAGCTTGATCACCTTAAGGTGGTGGTGGAATGAGACTCGTTCTGGCCAATCTCGTAAAGCGTCCACCTCCGCTTGTTGGCTTTACATCATCTTAAGCATTAATATATATATATATATATATATATATATATATAGCTTGATCGGGTGGAAATTGGGGCAAATTCCTTTCAACAATATCCACCAATCTTGTGTCATTGCAACCGTCAACCATCACTCTTTCTTGGCTTCGTCTCCCTTGGTTATGCCTACAAGTCACTTCAATCTCCGGATGAAAGGGTAATAATATTTTCAAACCTTTTGATTGTAAGTGCATCCATTTCGTTATCGAATTCCCGAAAACGGAGGCAAAAAATTGACACATTTTTTATTGAGATACTAACGTGACAACTATAAGTGAACGACCTTACTATAACACTTGGTGAGTACAAGGCTGACCTAGTAACAATGAACAAACAAACATGTAAAATAAAATAAAAAATATTAAAGAGAAATATCAAGTTTATCAATAAATACTTATCACAATACCAACTGGCTATCGTTATCGAATTCCCGAAAACGGCGGCAAAAAATTGACACATTTTTTATTAAGATACTAACGTGACAACTATAAGTGAACGACCTTACTATAACACTTGGTGAGTACAAGGTTGACCTAGTAAAACTACACACTTTAAAGTCTTGCACTACTCCCCGGCAACAGCGCCAAAATTTGACCGCATTGTCGCTATGCGGTAAAATTAGTTAAACCTAGCTACCCTTCTAGCTTGTAGAAGTGATAAGTAGGGTCGATCCCACAGGGAGCAGGAAGATTTATAATGCTTATATAAAACCTAATACTTAGCAATTTATGAATATTCATATATGTAAAAGTAATTTTGGGGGGGGGGGGGGTGTGTTAGTTGATTTTCAATTAACTAACACACTGGAATAGAAATTAAACAATTACTTATAAAAATGTTCTACTTATGAATTAACGAATCCCAGCCCTTAATTTTATCTCCCCCTAGTTATTTTACCCTGTGATAGATGCAATTGCTAACCAATTTTAACCTTAAAACTCTCACCCTGAGATTAGCAACAAGCTTTGCTAACCTCGTTAATAACGGAATAGACACGGTGTGGACCTCGTAAGCTCGGATCCATACAGATCGAGCTATATACTACCCTAGCGATATCACTCGCTAATCGCTACTAAGTGGCTATAGGTTCGTAACAATTACGGATTACGATTATAACCTAGCGTTACTTATGCAATTAATATTAGGTGATCAATCTAGCACATAAACACATAAAGCCTTGAAGGATAACTAAATAGTATAACAACGTTCCAAAGTATTCAATCGATTAACAATCACCGTAAATATCACAAAATACTAACAACTAGGGTTCGACTCGATTAAGAACTGAAATAACCTACTAGCCGCTCATGGCGGTGAAAATAGACAAATTAAAATGAAAATACATACTTTAAATAACTAAGGAATGAAAAACCCGAATGCTCCCGATCTCAATTGTTCGTCTTCTTCAGCCTCCTCTCAATCTCGCTCTTTCGTGATGTCCAAAAGTCCCTATTTCCGAGCAAACAGGTCCCCTTTCATAGAAGAAGTCAAGTTGGGTTGATTTTGGGCTCAAAATTGGAAATCTTGTGGCCCAAGGATTTAATACACGCTTATTTGGGCCACAACCGCGCATATTACCCGCGACCGCGCCCACTCTTGGTCCAGCAACACGCCGCGGCCGCGCTAATGTGCCACGGCCGCGCCACTTCTCCAGCGTTTGTGACTTGTTTTCGTTAGTTTGACCGCGGCCGTGCACTTAGGTCGCGGTGCTCTGTTCCGTGTTTTCCTGCGTTTTTCCTCCATTTGACATCCCGAACTTCATTCCTTCGTTGTACATCTGACCAAGTATAAACACTTAGCCTTAAATCACCTATTTAGCTCAAAACGAAACCACAAGCATCAAATGATCCAAAGACATCAAAACAAACCAAACACAATCCATTATACACGCAAACATCACAAATCATCACTTTAACAGACTTAAAGTGCATAAATAAACGCGTGTACCAAAGGTCGACCTCACAAGGACCGACACTCGATATCTGGTTAGATATTGTAATAAACATCAAGTGGCTATCTAGACTTCGATTGGTTGGTTTTTGATATTTTACAAACTAAATTTAAGAGAACTAGTAATTAAAACTAATAAGATTGACTAAAGAACACAAGTGTATGGATTAAACGATTAATAAGGATAATCTAGGATTAGATTTCAATTAAGGGTAATTAACAATTAATATCTCGATCAATTCAATCTTTAAACCAAATGCTATGTATTATGAAACAATCGCAATTATATGTAAGACCCCCCCTCCCCCTCTCGGAGTGAATTACGTGTTAATTATAGACGATTAATCACCGTCTCCGATCGATTAATCATATATAACTCCCCACCGATCCTAAGACCCAAGTCTCCAAAAATAGCTCAAACCTCTAGCTCTATTGTCTAATTATGTCAATTAATGTGATTCCAGATTACTCCCCTCTCGATTTCAATTCAACCCACAATAAAATGATTAAAAAAATTGGCCAAATCATTTAACAAGCATTACAACTAATCAACTAATAATATAACATGTTTGTGATTAAATCAATCAAGTAATAATCTTTAATCACCCATAATCTACTTTCAAAACCTAAATTAAGAAAATTTAGCTAACTATGATCATAATAAAAGATAAACACAAATATATAGACATAATTATATTCATACAAATAATAGATGAAAATGGAAAGATAAAACCTATTTAATGTTGATCTTGATCTTCAAATGGAATTCTCCTGTGCCTTTGCTCTCAAGTTTCTCTCGCTAAAAACTATACAAAATGAGTGGATCATGTGAAAATTTGCATAAGGAAGGGTTTCTAAACCTATCCAATGGCTTTTAAATACGTTTGGCTAAAATTAGAAGGTTTTGAGCCAAGCCCACAAAAATTCAGCCCAAGTTCTGCACGGTCCGTTTGAGGCCCATAAGGGCTGCACGGTCAGCCCGTGCACAATGCAATTCTTCAAAACTCTCTGTCAGACATTGCACAGTTCGTGCATGCACTTTAGTTGGCGAACGATCAGGTTGTGCACCCTTGTTTCTCGAAAGTTCGCTGCTCCTCGGTGCAAGGGTGATCGTGCACTTTGGTAATTCAATGAATGTACAATTCTAAAAAATCATCAATATGCATCCATATAACTGAAAGAGTGACACTCATGTGCATAAGATGCACATTAGTGTTAATGTACACCCTGTGGGCGCCACTTATAAATTTTGCACGCGCAATCTATATATATTAAGGTGTGTTTGAAATCACAAAATAGGCGCTAGCTTAGTTGGTCAAGGCGCGGCATTTTACCCTTCAGTGCGCGGGTTCGAATCTTAACAACACCTTTTTATTTTTCGCCAACAGTATATTCAAATCCGAGCATAGTATATGTTATAAAGTCCGAGAGTATATGAACAACACCTTTTTATTTTTCACCAGCAGTATATTCAAATTTCGAGCATAGTATATGTTATGATGACTAACAATATATTTAATATTTCAATGTAGTATACGTTATGTTGTCTGACAGTATACGTTGTTTTAGTTAAATTTTGTTTTTATACTGCGAAATATTTATTTTTTCCAACTTACAATACTCACAGTATATTTAATATTTCGATACAATATACGTTATGATGCCTGACAGTATACGTTGTTTTAGTTAATTTTTGTTTCATACTGCGAATTTTTTTTTTCAACTTACAATACTCACAGTATATTTAATATTTCGATGTAGTATACGTTATGTTGTCTAACAATATACGTTGTTTTAGTTAAGTTTTGTTTTATACTGCGAAATATTTATTTTTTCCAACTTACAATGCTCACAGTATATTTAATATTTCGATGCAGTATACGTTATGATGTCTGACATTATACGTTGTTTTAGTTAATTTTTGTTTCATACTGTGAATTTTTTTTTCAACTTATACTACTCACAGTATATTTAATATTTCGATACAGTATACCTTGTGATGTCTGACAATATATGTTGTTTTAGTTAATTTTTGTTTCATACTGTGAAATATTTATTTTTTCCAACTTACAATACTCACAGTATATTTAATATTTCGATACAGTGTATATTATGATGTATGACAGTATATGTTCGGTTAGATTAATTTTTCTTGTATATTGTACAATATATATGTTTCGAACTTACAATACAATTATTGTTGCATTATAAAAAAATTAATAATACAATTTATAATTTTTTCCAGACTCACAGGCTAAGAGATAAAAAAAATTAAAGGGCAAAAAAAAAAAAAAAAAAAGAAAGAAGAAGGAAAAGGAAGAAAAATGAGAAGAAGCAAAAGGCAAAAAAAAAAAAAATGAAGGAAGAAGGAAAAAAAACAAAAACACAATTGAACCCTTGACCTCAAGGTTGAGATATTTAAGGATGCATCAAATACCACCAGATCACTTGTTTTTAGTGTTCAACAAACAGGCCCTTAATTATATAAATTTGCACGCGCAAAAATATTAATATAATAATAGGTGGTGTACAATAAGCTATGGTACATCACATGCACCCAAATTTTTGCCAACTTATATTATTATTACTATTTTATTTGACTTATTCAATCATATCTAACTAATTTATAACTTTTTACTTTAATTAGTAAAAGAAATATTAAGTTTTTGAATATGATTCTTATTTTAAAACAAAAAAAAAATATGAAAATAGAACTCTTCTGAGAAGGAATTTAAGGAAAATAATGGGTTTAGCAAGAAATGAGCGGAGATGTGAAGGGGGTGTCGCGCGGCGCACGCTCCAATTAATTAATTTAAGCGTTGGCGACTTTTTTTTTAATGGTTAAGTATGTGTGGTGACGAAGTATGGGTTTGATCACGATATGTAAGCTGTAGGTTAAGATTTTCTACGTATTCTAATTATTGTTTTGGTTTAAGGCATATGAGTAAGAGGAATAAAATGGTCCACGAGATTCTAAATCTATAATATTTTAAAATAATAAAATACCAGCCCACTTAAGCACGAGCGATGTTGATACATACCAAAAACACAGGTCCATTATGTGATCTCATGCCAAGATTTATTAAATTCTTTATATACAAATAATTGATATATTGGACACTTATTCTAAGCATCTTTACAATACGTGTTAGTGTGATAGTTTTTAAAAGGGTTATTCTATATTTCTCATCTTGCACATTAATTAGAGATATAATCTATATCTATATATATATAATAAGCCAAATCATCCAGAATTAGTAAGTTAAAATTTTTCCCGCCCAATTATTTAGTTACTGAGAATAGAAGTAAATTTGAATTTCGAATTTTGAATTTTAAAATATTTCATGTTATATTTTGAGATCTAGCGAAAAATCAGAAACAATAAATCTGTAAAGATATTTAAAACAGATTTCGTTATATTATTTAAAATTTTGAAATTTAAAATTTAAAAAAATCCTTATCTGATAACATATTTGCTCCTATAAATACACTGTCTTCAGTAAATGAGAATCACGTAAATGAGAATCACATTTGCAGCTGGGTATTTTTATTTTTTATTCATTTCGCAATTTCTTTATTTCGCCACTATTTCATATTTGATTTTGTTGAGTAATTCTATTTCTTATTCATTTTCAGTTTATTTGATTCATATTTGATTTTGCTGAGTAATTCTATTTCTTATTCATTTTGCAATTTCTTAGCTTTTTTCCAATTTCTTAGCTTTGTAACTATTACAGTTTTTTGGATTCACATTTGTGGATGCAAATTTCTGTTATTCTGATATTCCTTAATTATTATGTGTCAACTTTGATAGATACTTCACCATAATGGATGCTCCAAAGGGACGACTTGCAAATAAAGATAAGAAAAAATCAGCAACACTGAATCATGATTCTGGCGCAAACAGCTTTGAAGATTGCAAAAATCAAATTTACCTACCATCATCTTTTTCTACGGTAATATGTAATCATATAAAAAGTTTAGATTTATTTATTTCCTGTTATGTGAATTATTTAAATTGTTGTCAATATATTTTTCTAAGAAAATAACAATTTGGTTTATTACATGTATACGGCCAATCCGCGAAGAATATTGGAAAAGGTTTATTTATTTCCTGTTATATGAATTATTTAAATTGTTGTCAATATATTTTTCTAAGAAAATAACAATTTGATTTATTACATGTATACAGCCAATCCGCGAAGAATATTGGAAAAGGGTTAGAGATTCGCTAAAAATTAGAGGATCCGCTGATGTTGAAGACCAAATCTGATTTTATTGTAGTAGTAGATTTCAATTTTATAATTTTTATTTAAATAAATCCATGTATCAACTTCAATTGAATCGACATTATTCACAATTCTGATAATGTTTTAGTAAGCAATATAAAATCATTGACATATATATAAATTAAAATATCTCGGCAAAAGCGTTGTTTGGTTAAGATATTCTAAAAAGAAAAAAACGTAGAAAAATATATTTATAAATCAAAATATTTCTATTGAAAAATCCGTGGAGTTGAAAAGGCCATATATTAATTTACTTTTCAATTGAAAATCTAATTGTCATATTAAACGATCTAAATATCCAGTCCTAATCATATCAACTTTTCAATTGGAAATCTAATTGTCATATTAAACGATCTAAATATCCAGCCCAAATCATATCAACATGGTATATATTTAATTTTGAATTGTTCATGTTGTTCAGATGTTTTAGAAATTAAAAAATATGTTACAGATATGTTTTATATTTTAAAATACATCATATCTATTTAAAATTTATAGTTATATAATACAATTTATAAATAAAAGAATTTATATATATATATATATATATATATATATATAGTTAGGATAAAAAAGGCAATACATATCTAAAATCAAAGGGTAAAATATAATTGAATATTAGAATATTTAAATATCCGAACTAAACAAAGCAAAAGAATAGACATGTAATTTATTTTAATATATAGTGTAAAATGTAGTTGAGATATTTCAGGAATTATACATTCGTTGAAATATACTATTTCGCTAATTTAATCAACAGAATAAATATTTAGACATGTGTATATTAGAGTTTTAGAGTTTTAAATAAACTTTAAATAAATATATGGACTCCCGATTTTTTAAATTAATGTTTAACAGAATGAATATTTAGATGCGTGTATGTTAAGGCGAGCCTATTGTTTAAAAATAAAATGTTTGCCACATATTCAATGCATGAATATAATACAACTTACAAAATCAATTTAAAATTATTTCATTAGTATAGATATAATAAAAACATATTATAAAATTTAGATATGTAATTTGAGATATTTGACGAATTGAATAAATTGTATATATATGTATTCTATATTTTTAAAGAACATTATATCTATTTTTTATTTATGAAACAAATATAAATAATTTTTAAATAACTAATGTGGATATAATCACTGATTAAAAAAATTTATAATTATATATTTCAATTTATATATCAAAGAACATTTACATAGAATATAAAAATGCCATATATCTTTTTTAATAATTTGTACGATATTATTGAAACATTATAAGATCTATATTTCCGGTCCAAAAAAAAAAAAAGAAAGAAAGATAAACTAATGATTTTTTTTTAAGTTATTATTTAAAATGTAGTTGAGAGATTTCAGGAATTATATAATCAGTAAAATATGTTTTTACACGGTATGTTTAACAGAACGTAGATACAGATGCGTGTATACTAGGGTTTTATATAGGCTATAAATATCTGGACCCTTCATCCATATCTCTGTCACACGCAAAATTTTATATAGGCTATAAATATCTGGACCCTTCATCCATATCTCTGTCACACGCAAAATTTTAGTTTCAAAGTCAGTTGATACAGAAACAATGGCTGGTATTCAACATGGTTGATGAACTTACTCAAGAAAAAATTACTCCAACTTACTCCAGAAAAAATTACTCCAGAAACTCCAGAAAAAATTACTCCAGAAAAAATATGTTGTGGAGGTTGATGAACTTACTCCAGAAAAAATTACTCCAGAAAAAATATGTTGTGGGCAGTATTCAACATGGTTGATGAACTTACTACAGAAAAAATATGTTGTGGGCAGTAAGAGTTTGTTTAGTCAGAGCGTACATAGCCTGCTTACATAGCCTATGTGGAGACTACCAGGTGAACCTTACAACTACAGAAAAATATGTTGTTTACAACTACAGAAAAAATAATTTAGTACTCCAGAAAAAATATGTTGTGGGCAGTAAGAGTTCGCTTAGGCAGAGTGGTATTCAACATGGTTGATGAACTTACTCCAGAAAAAATATGTTGTGGGCAGTAAGGTTCGCTTAGGCAGAGCGGTATTCAACATGGTTGATGAACTTACTCCAGAAAAAATATGTTGTGGGCAGTAAGGGTTTGTTTAGTCAGAGCGTACATAGCCTGCGTACATAGCCTATGTGGGGACTACCAGGTGAACTTTACAACTACAGAAAAAATAATTCTAAATTACGATCAGAAAAATACAAAATAATTTATCTTAGAACAAATTTATTTCAAATGGTGGAATATTTCTAAATTAATAGAAATTTAGAATGTTCATTTTTTTTTTAAAAATAAATTTAAATTGGTAATTTACTATCCGAAAATACTTAATTTCATTCGAATTTTTTCTTCTCTCATCTCTCTCCCAAAATCTTAATATTAAATTATAATAAATTTTGGAATAGATCATACTGATTAACAATAATAAACAAACAACGAAGATATACAATCCAGAATTGCAAAGATTGAGAAAAGAATATATTTTCTTAATGATTATTCATATATAAAGTATTTTAATAGTTTAGTTCATTAATTTTTCTTTATGTTTATCTAAATCAAAATCCAACTTTATTTGTATGAGCTAATTGAAAGATTTGAGGTCATCTATGTCTTTAAAAATTCTAAATCCAAATTCAACGCTATTTATATGAATCAGCTCATCATATGGACTATGAAGATTCAATTCATCCTAAAATAAAATTGTATTTTCTATGTCTTTCTTAAAATTTATTTCTAATAGAGGATATTTTATAGGTAAACTAATAAAATATTTTATATAAGAATAATCCTTCTTCATCCTAAAATAAAATTGTATTTTCTATGCCTTTCTTAAAATTTATTTCTAATAGAGGATATTTTATAGGTAAACTAATAAAATATTTTATATAAGAATAATCCTTAATTCTTTTTGTTGTTGTTTCTAATAGAAGATGTTTTGTACGTAAACTAATAAAACATTTTATATAAGAATAATCCTTAAGATTATTTGTTTCTCAATCCTATTAATTGATTGATATTAGATTTGAAACTTTTTGTTTCTCAATCTGTTCAATCATATCGGATTCTGGATTGTGTATGTTCACTTTATTTATTATTATCAATCAGTGTGATCTATTCAAATTTATTATAATTTAATATGAATGTTTTGATATAGACAAGAGAAGCTAAATAAAAGGATGAAATAAAAATATATATATATATGGAATAAGATACGAGGAAGAAATTCGTGAAAAAATTAAAATGTATTTTTATTAGAGGAAAAATCTGATTTTCTGGAGTAAGAGGCAAGGAATGAATAATACTGCAAAAGAACACAAAAGTTTTCTTTGTAACAAATTTTAACCATTTCTTTTTTTTGTTATATATTATCAAATAAAAACGCATTTTTAATAAAAGGTATTGTTCATATTAATATTGATTTACTCTTAAAAAAAATAGCCCGTGCATCGGACGGGAGCATTTACTAGTATATATAATAAGCCAAGTCATCCGAAAATAGTAAGTTGAGATTTTTCCCGCCCAATTATTTAGTTACTATGAATAGAAGTGAATTTAAATTTCGAATTTTGAATTATCCATGTTATATTTTGAGATCTGGCGAAAAATCAGCAATAATAAATCTGTAAAGATATTTAAAACAAATTTCGTTACATTATTTAAAAATTTGAAATTTGAAATTTAAAAAAATTCTTATCTGATAACATATTTGCTCCTATAAATATAGTGTCTTCAGTAAATGAGAATCACGTAAATGAGAATCACAATTGCAGCAGGGTATTTTTATTTTTTATTCATTTCACAATTTCTTTATTTCGCCACTATTTCAATTTATTTGATTCATATTTGATTTTGCTGAGTAATTCTATTTCTTATTCATTTCTTTATTTCGCCACTATTTCAGTTTACTTGATTCATATTCGATTTTGCTGAGTAATTCTATTTCTTATTCATTTTGCAATTTCTTAGTTTCGTAACTATTACAGTTTTTTGGATTCACATTTGTGGATGCAAATTTCTATTATTCTGACATTCCTTGATTATTATGTGTCAACTTTGATAGATACTTCACAATAATGGCTGCTCCAAAGGGACGACCTGCAAATAAAGATAAGAAAAAATCAGCAACACTGAATCATGATTCTGGCGAAAACAGCTTTAAAGATTACAAAAATCAAATTTATCTACCATCATCTTTTTCTACGGTAATATGTAATCGTATAAAAAGTTTAGATTATTTATTTCCTGTTATGTGAATTATTTAAATTGTTGTCAATATAATTTTCTAAGAAAAAAATAATTTGGTTTATTACATGTATACAGCCAATCCGCGAGGAATATTGGAAAATGATTAGCCAATCCGCGAGGAATATTGAAAAATGATTAGAGATTCGCTAAACGTTCGAGGATCCGTTGAAATTGAAGACTAAATCTGATTTTATTATAGTAGATTATTTATTTTATAATTTTTATTTAAATAAATCCATGTATCAACTTCAATTGAATCGACATTATTCACAATTCTGATAATGTTTTAGTAAGCAATATAAAATCATTGAAATATATAAATTAAAATACCTCGACAAAAGCGTTGTTTAGTTAAGATATTATAAAAAGAAAAAAAAAACATAGAGATATATATTTATAAATCAAAATATTTCTATTGAAAAATCCGTGGAGTTGAAAAGGCCATATATTAATTTAGTTTTCAATTGGAAATCTGATTGTCATATTAAACGATCTAAATATCTAGACCAAATCATATCAACATGGTATGCATTTAATTTTGAATTGTTCATGTTGTTGAGATGTTTTAGGAATTAAAAAAATATGTTAAAGATATGTTTTCTAAAATTTTAAAGTACACCATATCTATTTAAAATTTAGTTATATACTACAATTTATAAATAAAAGAATTTATATATATATATATATATATATATATATATATATATATATATATATAGCTAGATAAAAAAATGCAATACATATTTAAAATCAAACGGTAAAATATAATTGAATATTAGAAGATTTAAATATCCGGACCAAATAAAACAAAAGAATAGACATGTAATTTATTTTAACATATAGTGTAAAACGTAGTTGAGATATTTCAGGAATTATACATTCGGTGAAATATACTATTTCGCTAATTTAATTAACAAAGTAAATATTTAAACATGTGTATTTTAGAGTTTTAAATAAATCTTTATCCATAAATAGATGTGAATTTGAATTTTGAAATTTGTAAGTTGAAACTTTTCCCACCCATTTTAATAGTTACCATAAATAGATGTGAATTTGGATTTTGAAATTTGAAAAATCCGATGATATTAGCGGGATTCAAAATTTCGAATATTTTTTCCATCTAAAATTCAGCAATAACATATCTGTACATATATGTATAACAGAATTTGTTACACATTTTTTAAAATTTTGAAATTTAAATTTTAAAAAAATCTTTATCCAATAACATTATTGCTCCTATAAATACATAAGGTGTTCAATAAATGAGAATCACGTTTGCAGTTGGTATTTCTATTTCTTATTCATTTCGCAATTATTTCAGTTTATTTCATTCACATTAGTGGAGACTCAGGTTTACAGCTGGATATTCCTATTTTATTATTTTTTTCGTTTCGCAATTTAATTTCTTTTTCATTTGGCAATTTAATTTTTTTACTGGAAATTTCTATAATTGCTTCATTCCTTGATTATTAGGTGTCAACTTTGATAGTTTATTTCACAATTTACATTTTTTACTGTAAATTTCTATAATTCCTCCATTCCTTGATTATTATGGGGCAATTTTGATAGGTACTTCACAATGGATGAAAAAATCAGCAACACTAAATTTGGCGAAAACAAGTTTGATGATTGCAGAATTCAAATCTATCTACCATCATCGTTTTCTACGGTAATATGTAATCATATAAAAATTCAACCTATATTTTTAATTTATGTTATGTGAATTATTTATATTATTGTCTATATATTGTGCTAAATTTTATATTTTGTTTATAACATGTACAGGCTCAATCCGTTCAAAATATTGGCAAAAGATTAGAGACAATCAACTCTTCGAGGCAGCTGAGATTGAAGAAGACTAATTCTGATTTTATTGTTGCAGAATTCAATTTTTTAATTTCTACAAAAATAAGTTCATGTATCAACTTCAATTGAAATTCTAATTTTATTGCAGTATTTCATTTTTATCATTACAATATGTTTATAATTAAACTTTGAGTTTTTTTGTCATTACAATATGTTTACAATTAAACTTTGATAAAACTCAGTCGACTATACTTTTAAGAAGAAATATCCCATTTAACAACTATCATGAACTATTGCAGAAAAAATTGCAAAATATTATCTTATAAACAAAATAAATTTAATATACAGATTGGTGGATAACAACTATAAAATGATATCACATATAAATTTAGAACTATCACATTATTGAAATGATTAGCCAAATCAATACTCATTATAGACCGATTTTTATTTTAATATGAATTATAATTATGATGTGTATATTAATATATGAATTATCATAACTTTACCAAAAAATAAATGTGATTTTATCAAATTTTTAATATATAATAATATGTAATCTTTAATTGAAGATATCTGATAACAGAATATCCGGATCATTCCAAATCTTTCAGATATGATTTGTGATTTTCTATACTCCCTATAAAAACGGCAAAAGTCATTCCAAATCTTTCAGATATAATTTTTAATTTTCTATACTCCCTATAAAAAGGGCAAAAGGATGGTCGCTTGCGCGATCTCAAGAATTTCTAAATTGTAAAAATCAATGTATCAAACTATATATAGATTATTGTATATCAATAATGATATAGAACCACCGGTGAGTTTTCTTATAGAGCCCACCCATAATGTGTTCGGATATAGAGCCCCCCATAATGTGTTCGGCCGACTAACACACTCCATCAAAAAAACCTCGCTAAATATATTTTTTGTTTCTTCCTTGCCTCTTATTCCACAAAATCAGTTTTTTTTAGTAATTTTCGACTGTACAATATTTTTTTTCCAAAAATTATTTTATCTGTAAATTATTTTATCCGTTTTATTTCTTCTCTCAAAAATAATTTCATTTGTTTTTTTCTTCTCTCATCTCTCTTCCAAAATCTTAATATTAAATTATAATAAATTTTGAAATAGATCATACTGATTAATAATAATAAACAAACAACGAAGATATACAATCCAAAATTGCAATATAATTTAATAAGATTGAGAAAAGAATATATTTTCTTAATGATTATTCTTATATAAAGTATTTTATTAGTTTAGTTCATTAATTTTCTAAATCAAAATCCAACTTTATTTATATTAATGAATTCATCTTATGGATATAGGAGATTATTCGATAAAAAAATTGAAAGATTTAAGGTCATCTATGTCTTTTAAAATTCTAAATCCAAATCCAACTCTACTAATAAAATATTTTATATAAGAATAATCCTTAAAAAAATTTATTTTTGTTTCTAATAGAAGATGTTTTGTACGTAAACTAATAAAATATTTTATATAAGAATAATCCTTTAGATTATTTGTTTCTCAATTCTATTACCTGATACCGGATTCTGGATTATGTATGTTCGCTTTATTTATTATTATCAATCAGTGTAATCTATTCAAAATTTATCATAATTTAATATGAATATTTTGAGAGAGACAAGATAAAAAAAAATCTGGAATAGGATACGAGTAAGAAATTCGTGAAAAAATTAAAATGTATTTTTATTAGTGGAAATTACTGATTTTCCGGAGTAAGAGGCAAGGAATGAATATCACTGAAACATAACACAAAAGTTTTATTTGTAAAATTTTTTAACCATTTCTTTTTTCGTTATATATTATCAAATAAAAATGCATTTTCAATAAAAAATATTGTTCATGTTAATATTAATTTACTGTTTAAAATAATGCAAGGACTGCGACCTTATCCCAAATTTATCGGGGAAATGATACTAAATAAACTTACCAGTCCTATAAAATTCTTGGACTTATCCAAAATTATTTCAAACTATAAATTATTTTTCTTTTTCGATTTTTGAAAGGCAAAGAAACAAAAAATTCCCGTCTTAAGTAATATTATTATCTCTAAACAGACCCGACCCTTACATTTTCTAGGCCTGGGGCGGAAAAGGAAACTGGGTCCCCCTCTATACTAACAACACAAATAATTAAATAATACATAAGTATAAAAAGATAAATTGAAGTAATAATTATTTGTAATGACATCTTCTAGCATTTGTAAACAAATAATTTTTTCATAATTAATTTTAAGTTGTTAATCTATTTAGCCTTTAATATGATATCTTTACTAATAAGCTTTTAACAATTTAAATTTTGAGAAATATCTTCCACAGGTGCCACCATTACACTTATAGCCAATAATACTCTATATGTTGAGTTTAGTTTTAATTCACTATCGTTTTGAAAATAATAATAATAATATGTGTAATAGTCTAAAACATTTGCAAATCTAATCAACTGAGTGCTTCTTTCTTTTTTGTTTTCCTATTAATAAGGTCACTTATAACACTTTCAGTTTAAAGATAAGCCATTTGATTCAATATTCAAAGAGTTACCGTACTTTAAAGCATTTCCAAGGTTGTTTCAATTTATTATAATGTTAAATATTTTCTCCAAATCTAACAGTTTTCCATTAACCTTATATTTATCTAATTGTTTAAATCTGTCTTTTCAAAAAAAGAAAATCAAGCCCTTATATTTAACTGATTTATGACATCATCAATCACTAGCAACCTAGGTAGCAAGAAAAATAAACAATTCAACCTGGTTAAAGTTTACTTGAATTATCTCTTAATTCTCTACATAATGGTAGATATTTTTATTTTTTAGTCTGGACTTAATTCACTAATTTTTGTTTTATCACTTAATTCACTATTTTTTTTAATTATTGGAATCCTTGGGCCTGAGGATATCTTAACCCTGGGGGAGGTGGGTCACACTAACCTACGAAAATGCAGCCAAGTAAATCATTTTACGAAATTTCAAAACTACCCCAAATGATAGTTAAAGCCTTCTACCTAGGGCTGTGCATCGGTCGGTTTCGGTGACCGAACCGACCGAATTCCTGAAACCGACCGTAACCGACAGAGAGGAAAATGGGACCGAACCGACCGAAAAAATCATTACAACCGAATCATGACCGAACCGAAATTTTCGGTCGGTGTTGATCGGTTAACCGACACCGAATTAAAGAACGAATAATCGTATTCATATAAGAGTACAAAAAGCAGAAGAAGAGAAATTCAACACATATTCTTAATTGAATGCTGCAAAACTAGAAATTCAAGCAGATAATATTTGTTATTTATATTTCAAAACAAGTTTACAGCAACAAGAACACCAAATTTGCAATTGTTTTATATCAATTAACCAATGGATCAGCATCTTGCAAATCGCTAATTCGGAACAGCAATTAGCAAGAAAAGTAAATAATTACATGAAAGATTGGATGTGGGGATGATGAGCAGAGCGCGGGCGGCGGGCCGACGTCATGGATGCAGCAACTAGGTGGCGCCGGCGGTGAAGTAGGTGGTGCCGACGGATTGGGTTAGACTGACGGAGACGGAGATGGAGTTACGGAGGTGACGAAGTGTGAGGGCATTGAGTGAGAGAGGAGAGAGGCTAGAGCGGCTGCAAATGGGGGATTAGGGTTTGAATTTTATATTCTTATATTTTCGGTCGGTTCGGTTATTTCGAATCCTATTTTTTGAAAACCGAGACCGACCGAAAAAACCGATTTTCTAGAAATTGAAAACCGACGACCGATTATACACTTACAAAACCGAACCGACCGTGAAAATTCGGTCGGTTTTTGTCGGTTTTTTCGGTCCCAACCGATATTTGCACAGCCCTACTTCTACCTCTCTACACTTTTCCTGCACTCCGACTTTTGAGTTTTTACCCTATCCACTAATTACCAGCCGATTTGCAGCAGGAATTGAAGCTCTTTCCTCATAGGTGACTACAAAGGTAGTGTTCTTCGTCAACTTGCAAAAGTGTACGAAAAACCGCCATCTACTTTCGTAAATCTTGGAGCCCTAATAATTTGTTATTACAATGTTCTGGAAAATCGGGCAAGAAACAAAAAGAATAAACCAAGACGTGGAAGACCACTGTCCTTAGGAAAAATTACTTCCCGGCTAGTGCTCACGGAATGAAGTAATATACCCCAAAGATATAACGGTTTACGTCCTTTTCTGTAGTAGCACCACTAACAGAAAAGGCTCCGGCGAACTTTAGATGTTCGAGTTCTGAAAACTGGAGAAAATATGAAATGCAGAGATTGAGGAAGATGAAGACTCAGGTGAAAAAAGCAGTGTTTGTTTGCATGCAGGAAACATGTATTTATAGGGAGAATAAAATTAATTCTGTCATTTAATTGTTGGCTGTTACAGGCTAACGGCCTAATTGTTTTAATGCTCTTAACAACCCATTATTCTATGCTGTTACAGGTTTGAATTTAAATTCAAACCTATTCTCATTTTTGGGCTCCTGAAGCTCATTCGTCAGCCCAATTGATTTTGGGCTTCCAAAAAGTTACTTGGGCCTCGGCCGAGGCATTCCCCAAAGCCCAAAGCCCAAAGCCCAAGGCCCAAGGCCCAAGGCCCGGCCCGGCCCGAGGCGAGGCGTGGCCGTGCCGTGCCGAGCGAGCGAGCGCGCGTGCGTGTGGGATTCCTTTGGATTCCCTCACATGTATAATTGATATACCTTAATAATGAGCTTTCATATATATACACTTACTTAAAGAGCATTTAAACCAATGTGGGATAATAACTACTCTTAGTTATTAATCCTACACTTAATACATAATCAAGTGGTAAACTTTATGTATTAATTTCTCACTCACCACATATCGGTTTTGAGTAAATTAAAATCCTACAATCATCTACTTTCTCCATAGATTAATCGTGTGAAGTTTAATTCCTACAAAATTAAACTTCCGACCACTTAATTATTCCATTAAAGTGTCTTATCTACACTTTAATTAAAACTAATTTCCAACAATCCCCCACATGAGTGAAAATTAATGCATGTATGAATGCAATCTCCAGTCTAAACTCTTAGTGATCAGTACTGCCTAAGGAAAAGTAGTTTTTGACTTTGAACCTTCCATAGTATTTCATTTGTCGGATACACCGGTGGTTTGGTAGATTTCTTAATCTTTGAACCAATCCTCCTTAGTGTGCACCTAGTCAACAATGAATACACAATACTGACCAGAACATCTTTGTTCTCACGTTTTGGTCCGTTTCGGCCATGGACCCTCTTTGGATTCATAAGTGTTTTCAATTGAAGCGGCCCTTTACTTCACACTTACATAGGTGACTTCTTTATCGAATATCCTGTACTATTCTACCTCCTAGAGGTTTTCTCGAAGTCATTAAAAGTCATAAGACTTATCCTCTACCACCGTTTACAGGCTTTACGCACTTATCTTGCGTTCTAGGGATGGATTTTGAAGACATATTCTTCCAAGTGCTTCCTCTGAACTTTCAAAACTTAGTTGTCCCATTGAACCAAGTTTGTGGGATCTCCACTCATCATGGTTGGGTATCCATTTTGATTGTTCTTTAGTTGGTGGATTTTACTCCCATTCCCTCTCGCAATTTGAACAACTGATCTCGGTTTAAACCTTTGGTCAACGGATCCGCCAAGTTATCTTTAGACTTTATATAGTCTATAGTGATAACCCCACTAGAGATCAATTGTCTTACGGTGTTGTGTCTACGGCGTATATGCCTAGACTTACCGTTATACATATTGTTCAATGCTCTTCCTATAGCGGCTTGACAGTCACAATGAACCATTATGGCCGGTACAGGTTTGCTCCAACATGGAATGTCTTCTAAAAAGTTTCGAAGCCATTCTGCTTCCTCACCAGCTTTATCCAAAGCTATGAATTCTGATTCCATGGTGGATCTGGCTATACACGTTTGTTTCGTAGATTTCCATGACACTGCTCCACCTCCAATAGTGAATACGTATCCACTAGTGGAAAAGGAGTCTTTTGTGTCCGAAATCCAATTCGCATCACTGTATCCTTCAATAACTGAAGGATATCTCGTGTAATGAAGCCCATAATTAAGAGTATACTTTAAGTATCTCAAAATCCTTGTCAATGCTTTCCAATGCTCTTGGCTTGGATTGCTTGTAAACCTGCTCATGCAAGATCCGGTCTAGTACAGTTTGTTATGTACATAAGACTCCCTATTACTTTTGCATATTCAACTTGAGCTACAGGTTCACCCATGTTCTTCTTAAGATGAACATTTAATTCTAATGGTGTCTTGGCAGGTGGTCCATCATAGGCATTGAATTTTCTGAGTACTTTCTCTACATAGTGAGATTGTGTCAGAACAATTCCCTCTGATGTCCTAACTATTTTGATTCCTAGAATCACATCAGCCAAACCCATATCCTTCATGTCGAAATTCCTTTTCAACATTCTTTTAGTATCCATGATTATCTCATGATTACTACCCAAGATTAACATATCGTCTACGTATAGACATACTATGACATATGATTCTGATGTACCTTTTATGTACACACATTTGTCACATTCGTTGTTCCTGAAACCATTTGACAACATTGTAGTGTCAAATTTCAAGTGCCATTGTTTTGGCGCTTGTTTGAGACCATATAACGACTTTACTAGTCTACATACCTTATTTTCTTGTCCCGGTACCACAAACCCTTCAGGTTGGTGCATATAGATCTCTTCTTCTAACTCTCCATTTAAAAATGCAGTCTTCACATCCATTTGATGAATCTCAAAGAAGTCATCACCTTCTTTCTGTTTGAAGCCTTTAGCTACCAAACGAGCTTTGTATTTATCTATTGAACCATCTGCTTTGTACTTTTTCTTTAGGATCCATTTGCATCCTAAAGGTTTACACCCTGACGGAAGGTCAGTTAATTCCCACGTGTGATTTTGCATGATGGATTCAATTTCACTGTTGATTGCTTCATTCCAGTATGGCGCATCTGGACTAGACAGAGCTTCTTTTATTGATCTCGGTTCATCATCTAACATATATATGATAAAATCAGGACCGAATGACTTTGCAGTCTTTGCTCTTTTGCTACGTCTCGTTTCTTCTTCTTCTAAGATCCGAGAACTACTTGTAGCTTCAACAGTTCTTTTTAGATTTGAACTACTTCCTTTTTCCAAAGTAATTCCTTGGTTTTCATTTTCTATCAATTTTTCTCTACAAGGAAAGATATTTTCAAAGAATACTGCGTTCCTTGATTCCATGACTGTTCCAACAGTCATATCTGGTATTTCAGATTTATAAATCTGAAATCTATACGCACTGCTATTGAGTGCATACCCAACAAATATACAATCAACCGTTTTTGGGCTAATTCTCACTTGTTTAGGTAACGGCACCTCAACCTTAGCCAAACACCCCCACACTTTGAGATATTTGTAAGATGGCTTATGCCCTTTCCACATTTCGTAAGGAGTTTTGTCAACTCTTTTTAGTGGAATTTTATTCAATATATAATTAGCTGTAAGAACAGCTTCCCCCCACATGTTCTGGGGTAATCCTGAACTAATCAACAAAGCGTTCATCATCTCCTTAAGAGTACGATTTTTGCGTTCTGCAACACCGTTTGATTGTGGAGAATACGGAGCTGTAGTTTGATGAATTATGCCATTTTGAGCACATAATTCTTCAAACGGAGCCACATATTCACCACCTCTATCACTTCGGATTATCTTTATCCGAGTGCTTAGTTGATTTTCAGCTTCGGCTTTGTAGTGTTTAAACGCATCTATTGCTTCATCTTTACTTCTAAGAAGATAAAGATAGCAATATCTTGTGCAATCATCTATAAAAGTTATGAAAAACTTTTTACCCCCTCTAGTCTGCACAAATTTCAAGTCACACACATCAGTGTGTATTAATTCTAGAGGTATTGTGCTCCTTTCTACTGAATGAAAAGGTAATTTAGTCATCTTAGCTTCAACACATACCTCACATTTTCCATGTGATTTAATTTAATTCAGTTTTAGTAAATCTAAATTTACTAAGCGTTTTATAGCATTGAGATTAACATGTCCTAATCTAGAATGCCATAAAGAGGAACACTCAAGCAAGTAAGAAGAAGTTGAGGCTTTTTCATTCATAGCAGAAGTTACATTATTCATCTGGCGCTTGGCCATTACATTCATTTTGAACAATCCATTCACTACAAAGCCCTTCCCTATGAACACTCCTTGCTTGCTTAGTATGAACTTGTCAGCTTCAAAAACTAGACGAAACCCATGCTTTACCAGCAAAGAACCAGAAACCAAATTTTTCCGGATGTCTGGGACATGCAGCACATCCTTCAGAGTGAGCTCTTTTCCAGAAGTTAACTTCAGAACTACGTTGCCCACTCCGGCCACCTCTGAAGAGGCTTGGTTTCCCATATGAAGCTTCCTCCCGGAAGAAGCTTTATAACACGAGAAGACCTCTCTGTCAGAACACACATGACAAGAGGCTCCTGTATCAACAAACCATTCTCTTGGATTGTCCACAACATTGGCCTCAAAGATTACTGCAGTGAGATCCAACTCATTCTCTTCAACAACGTTAGCAGTCACTTTCTTCTTCTTCTGCTTCGGCAGATTGCAGTTTTTCGCCATGTGGTTAGGCTTCCCACAGTTGTAACAATTACCTGCAAATCTAGTCATGTTAGCAGGTTGTTTACCTTTGTTATTTGTTGCACGGTTTGCTTGACTGTTGTTGTCATTGGGGCGTTTCCTCTTGTTATCACTAGAAGAACCCCTCTCCATCAGATTTGCCCTTGCATCAACATGAGCCCGAAATCTGGACTCATTCTTCCGGTTGTCCTCTTCAATCCTCAGCTTAAGGATTAAATCTTCTACCGTCATTTCCTTTCGTTTATGCTTCAGAGTGAGCTCTTTTGTAGACTTGATATCTTGATACACGTTGTAAAGTGGATCAGCAAGTCCATTCATCACATAGTTTCTACAAAGGTAGTCACCATGTGACCATGAATCAAAGGCAACTCGCCTTTGTTGATCGGTGTCTGTTTCTGCAGGAGCAGCCGGAGGATCTTCCTTTAGAAACGAAGCAAATCCTAAGGTAGTTATGTAAAATAGCATCTTTTGCTGCCACCTCTTGAAATTGTCACCAGAAAATTTTTCCGGTTTTTCAACTGAGTTAGCCGGTGGAGTAGGGATAACTCTTGCTGGAACAGGAGGAACATCCTGATTGTTTGACATTTTCCAGAAATCGAAAAAGATAATTTGTCCTAAGATTGTTATTACAATGTTCTGGAAAATCGGGTAAGAAACAAAAAGAATAAACCGAGACGTGGAAGACCACTGTCCTTAGGACAAATTACTTCCCGGCTAGTGCTCACGGAATGAAGTAATATACCCCAAAGATATAACGGTTTACGTCCTTTTCTGTAGTAGCACCACTAACAGAAAAGGCTCCGGCGAACTTTAGATGTTCGAGTTCTGAAAACTGGAGAAAATATGAAATGCAGAGATTGAGGAAGATGAAGACTCAGGTGAAAAAATCAGTGTTTGTTTGCATGCAGGAAACATGTATTTATAGGGAGAACAGAATTAATTCTGCATTTAATTGTTGGCTGTTACAGGCTAACGGCCCAATTGTTTTAATGCTCTTAACAACCCATTATTCTATGATGTTACAGGTTTGAATTTAAATTCAAACCTATTCTCATTTTTGGGCTCCTGAAGCTCATCCGTCAGCCCAATTGATTTTGGGCTTCCAAAAAGTTACTTGGGCCTCGGCCGAGGCATTCCCCAAAGCCCAAGGCCCGAGCCCGAGGCGAGGCGTGGCGTGGCCGTGGCCGTGCCGAGCGAGCGAGCGAGCGCGCGTATGGGTTTCCTTTGGATTCCCTCACATGTATAATTGATATACCTTAATAATGAGCTTTCATATATATACACTTACTTAAAGAGCATTTAAACCAATGTGGGATAATAACTACTCTTAGTTATTAATCCTACACTTAATACATAATCAAGTGGTAAACTTTATGTATTAATTTCTCACTCACCACATATCGGTTTTGAGTAAATTAAAATCCTACGATCATCTACTTTCTCCATAGATTAATTGTGTGAAGTTTAATTCCTACAAAATTAAACTTCCGACCACTTAATTATTCCATTAAAGTGTCTTATCTACACTTTAATTAAAACTAATTTCCAACATAATTTACTGGTTTTTTTCTCCTCATTATTTGTTCATATTGTTATTACAATGTTCTGGAAAATCGGGTAAGAAACAAAAAGAATAAACCGAGACGTGGAAGACCACTGTCCTTAGGACAAATTACTTCCCGGCTAGTGCTCACGGAATGAAGTAATAGACCCCAAAGATATAACGGTTTACGTCCTTTTCTGTAGTAGCACCACTAACAGAAAAGGCTCCGGCGAACTTTAGATGTTCGAGTTCTGAAAACTGGAGAAAGTATGAAATGCAGAGATTGAGGAAGATGAAGACTCAGGTGAAAAAATCAGTGTTTGTTTGCATGCAGGAAACATGTATTTCTAGGGAGAACAGAATTAATTCTGTCATTTAATTGTTGGCTGTTACAGGCTAACGGCCCAATTGTTTTAATGCTCTTAACAGCCCATTATTCTATGCTGTTACAGGTTTGAATTTAAATTCAAACCCATTCTCATTTTTGGGCTCCTGAAGCTCATCCGTCAGCCCAATTGATTTTGGGCTTCCAAAAAGTTACTTGGGCCTCGGCCGAGGCATTCCCCAAAGCCCAAGGCCCGAGCCCGAGGCGTGGCCGTGCCGAGCGAGCGCGTGTGGGTTTCCTTTGGATTCCCTCACATGTATAATTGATATACCTTAATAATGAGCTTTCATATATATACACTTACTTAAAGAGCATTTAAACCAATGTGGGATAATAACTACTCTTAGTTATTAATCCTACACTTAATACATAATCAAGTGGTAAACTTTATGTATTAATTTCTCACTCACCACATATCGGTTTTGAGTAAATTAAAATCCTACGATCATCTACTTTCTCCATAGATTAATCGTGTGAAGTTTAATTCCTACAAAATTAAACTTCCGACCACTTAATTATTTCATTAAAGTGTCTTATCTACACTTTAATTAAAACTAATTTCCAACACATCTTTATTAATACATGTATATTTTGATGCTTTGTTCGCGTTTGCAAATCAATTACACCTACAAAGTGAGATAGCTGGAGCATCGTCTCGAACAAATCTAAGAAGTAATTTTGAATGATCTATTATGTTGACTCTCGCGTCCTATTTCTTTATTGAATCTTTGTTCTTGTTAATTATTTGCTTGACCAATACTGTGAATTCTAGGTTGTTTGAATTTTGTTTTGGCAAACACATAAATAATACCCTCTATATTGTTGTTCTCTTACCATCCTGTAATATGTCTTCGAAAACCCAATTTTTGTGCAATAATAACTTAATTAGTCTTTATGTAGTAATAATTCATAGTATGAGGTCCTTGTTTGCAGCAGCAATGGCTGATTATAGTAGGTAGCTGGCTGAAATTTTACTAGTTATAGAGGAAATTGGTATGCAACTAGTGCTGTTGTTGGGGTTCTTTCTGTCTCATTATCGTAACGGGATTCGGCAAAGATTCCCTATTAGTGACCGTAGGATTAGATATAGAATGGCGACCAGACTTCCAAAATAAATTATACTCATGAAAGATCTAATAGGTGGAAATGACGTAGATTATATGGGCATCTTGCGAGTGGATAGGGTGACCTTCTCCAGTTTGTGCTATATACTTCGTTATCGTACTGGATTAAAAGATTTGAGATACGTATCGGTTAGTGAGAAGGTTGCCTTCTTTCTCACTATTTTAGGTAATCACATACATAGCAGGTTTCGATGCCCAATCCTTGCTTAAATCAAACCACGTGTTGTATTTGGAGACATAACTCAGGTCTCTCCATGAAATCTTTCTAATCTAAATCTTAATTTTAATAGCATATTGTTATTTACAAGATTCAACCAAATAAATATTGCTACTTGAGACAAAATGATAAATTTTCTACCCATACAAACGGTTACTCAACTATTAAATCCCAAACAAGGGTAATGTTACGTTATACATAAGAGCTGCCATTAATTAGTTGCTTAAAAATGAACAAGATAGAAAACTAAAATATAAGAAACACACTAACATTCTGACAAACTTAATATTTATTTGAAATAGGGTAGAGCTCATAATTTACTTATTTAACCTATAATTAAACATAATTTACAAACACACAACTTAGGGGCTCGGTTTGGAGCTGTTTGGCTTGCCTACCACAACCAAGGGGTCACGTTCTTCTTTATGCTTTACAGGTATTGTTGACCCGTTAATGTCTGTGTCGGTTGTGTTCTAAGCGATATATCGCCAGAATAATCCTCTAGTTAAGTCACTGGCAGCGTTTGCTTTGAACAATTTATCTGCCGCATGGCCGCTCGTGTTGCCGAGCTCGCTTGAAACCCAAGTTATTGGTTCGAGCATGTGGTACCCTACCGAGTCTTCTGGATCCACAAAGATACACTTCAGAGACTCGAATCTTGTTCTTCAATGGCGATGTAGGCCATGCCTAGCTTCTCAGTCTGCATAGTGAGTATAAGACATGGATAAACATGATCACTTTCATTATACAAAACTGCATCAATAAATTACGAAAAGAGTTCCGGAATATCGGTTATACGAAACCAAATTATATTAAACATACTTAGTTGAGTTCCCATGTGGCTTGATAAAAAAAAACTCATCTCCCAAACTCATCGTATTGAACCCCGGGATTTTTGTCATCCAGTTGTACACCTTGTACTGCTTCCTCGGCTTTTTGACCCAATCTTCGCAGAATTCCAACGTTTTTCTGAAATTTCTCATTTAACTGATGCATTGCATGGGTGATCGCATCCCTATTATTACCACCTTCGTTAAACTTACCTTCGGCATGTAGACAAACAAGGAAATGTATGAAGGTTCCGTCGATTTCTTGGTCCAATCTCGTGTACAGAAGACGATTCATTGAGGGATCCTGGAGCCCATATTTGAGTTATAAGGACAGCTTAAAGAAGATTTTATCTAGTTAACTTATGTGAAGATAACTTGTAGTATTACTAGACAATATTTATAAATAATACCAAATCCCAATGAATCTTATAATCACATCAACATTATTAATCATTATACCATTTAATACATAATTAATTATTCCTCTTGCTTGGATAACCACACATCATTCATGATGAAAAAGCTTATGAAGTTATTCCTCACAGTATCACGAATTTAATTGAAAGGATGATATGCAATGAAGATGAATAGTGATAAAGGGTTGTTCGGAAACAAAGATGAGATGATTGAAGTAGAAAATCTGACTTTGTAGGCTTTAGCGGTGAAATTGTATGGATACATCATGTCACATTACTAAAGGGCCTGGAGTGCAGCCTATTCTTTCATTTAGATTTTCCATGCTGAAAAATCTATCTAGAATTCTAGATTGAACCCCCATCAATGACAAAATATTGAATTGTTGTTTTCTTCAAAGATGGTTCATGGGCTGAATAGTCTAAAGAAAAATAGGTAGATATGAAGAATTATTTGTTGGGAGTATGAATTTTATAATATTATGATGGTTTCTAATTGATTACTAATGCCCAACCACCCAAACACGTCTTATCAAATTGAATTTATTTTTAATGGTTACATTGTGTACTTTGAGATTGATCAATTAAATAATCGATTAGAGTTCGGTATGGATTACAAAATGCTCTGCCAACTGATTTTTTTCCAAGAGTTCCGATCGGCAGCTGTAGTACCCCCCGAAAAAGATAACCCGTAAATATTGTATTGAGTAGCTTTTTAAAACTTTTTTCTCATAATCTAAGAAAGAAAGAAAAACTCTCCCCTCCCCCCACGGTGACTCGAACACAGGACCAAAGGCCTAGGTAGTAGATGCTCTGCCAGTTGAGTTATCCTACTTTGTCATTGTATTGAATAGCTTTCAAAAGCTTTAAAATCGCTAAGAGCTTCTCCAAATCATCCTTTATAATGGTGTTAATTCTCCACTAGTTGTATATACTATCTACAACCCAACTTCATGCAGAATAAATTTACAGCTTTGTTTAATCATCTCCAACCAACTTCACACTAATTTTTTGCCAAATAGAATAATTAAGACTTATTTTAATGTAGAATTGCTTTGATTTTATTCTTTACAAAGTTTTAAACAACTTATTTTAAATGAAGTTTATATACTACCATATTTAGTAAAAAGACTTTATTAAAATTTAAAGAAAGATTTTTTTATATTACAATTTTTTCCAAAATTAAACAAACATCTCTTCACTATTAAATTTAATTATATTAGACAAATTATTAAATCTCTGTAATAATAAAATATAATTTTTATGTAATTAGCATCATCAATTTAAGGGTATTTTGATGATATATCGTAAAGTAATCTTACGGGTGGATTAACTGTTTCCCCCTATGTATCGAGGGAAACTGTTCGTTCTTAAATTGTATAGGGCAATTATAGAGTTAATGGTCGGGGAAGAGTTTTGTAAAAATCCTCCGATTTATTATGTTGTAGAGGTTGTTTGGAGTTGTTCTTATTAGTGCCAAATTAGTTTTTCACATAGAAAATTTTATACGCAAATGGGACAAATTTTGACAAATATAAATTTTATTTGGAGAAGTGTCGTCGTTTACTAGGCAACACATTTTGTCATGAAATAATAATTTGTGGCAAATACTAATATTGGATGGTCTTTTTAAGAGGTTTGGTCAATTACGGACTTCAGATTTTATTAATTTGCTAATGGTAATTCACATTTGTGTGTGTGTGTGTGTATATCTTTGATTTATTTAGTAAACAAAATTAGATTTTTTTAACTAGGATAAATTGATTAGGATGTTGCTATAATTTGGTTTGACGGTCTCCATGCTCAGTTGAGGGTGGTTAAGCTAGAAACAAAATGTTCTTTTCTAAATTGATTAGTGTTAAACAACTTATATATAACCCGTGCTTAAGTTCTCAAAAACATAAATACATTCAATTCCGTCTAATAATGTGTTGAATAAAACTTTGTTCTCATTAACAATGAATAGTTTTATGTTCGGCAATATGGTAATTAAGTCGGAAAAGTCCACAATAATGATCGGATGGAACTCCTTAAATATTGTAATGCACTAGTCATCTACAATTTAATTTAATCACTTAAGCATAATTATCAAGACTTGTATATATAGCACACATAGATATGAAATACCTTACCTTCTTCCAATCAGCTCTTCTTATTTCTTTCATGCTTTGGCAACTTATTTTTCACTCAAATAGTGGAACCAATTAACCCTCTGCCACAACCCAACCCACAACATGCTATGCATGTTGGGCGGCCCTTTGCGTGGTCCAATGACATGGAGGCTCGATTCTTTGATATCCTCCTCCAACTTTTAAAGAACCAGGGTTTGCTTGGTCCTGGGAGAGACAATGTTGGATCCTTTACAGTTGCTATGTCAACTGTCAATACTAAATTTGATAAGTCGTTTAAGTACTTGCGACGTTACACGAAATTCCAAGTCCTCCAATGATGCTTTCACCTATTCCAGCGAGTATTATGCCTTTGCGGAGTCTGGTTAGATGAGGGAGGTGGGGTGTTCATATTGGACACTGAGACTAGCGATCGGCTCCAACATGTAAGTCCTTTTAGATTCTTCCCTAAGTTATACTCATATTATTACCACTTAATTACATTTTTATACCCAATGTTGGTTCAGTTATTTCATGACTGATAGATGCATTTGTGGAACGCAAGGGGAAGAATCTATTGCACCGGGTTAATGGTATTGTAGCTTAAGTCGAACTCGTATTTATTTTTGCGAGATAGTAAGATGATGTTTTCATCTTTGTTCGTAGTTGTATAAGTTGTGCATTTCGTGATTCAAGGAGTAATATGTAATTCATTATTGGGTGTTTTGCAATGAACGTGGTTAGATTCGTTTGATGCCATAAGTTTGCCTTCCATGTAAGTATTTACTACATATTATAATAATAAAATGAAATAAACCACATGATACAAGTCCTTAAAATAGAAATAGAAACCAGCCTTAATATTACAAAAGATACTTAAAAAGATGAAGCCGTTGTTAAAGGAGAACGATACAAGATATTGAAAGAGAACAATAAATAAAACTAAAATAAGTTATAGCATATTATAGACACATGAAATCGGGATATTAGAATTTTTGAAAGGGGGAGTTTGATGCGACCAAGCTGGGTCCAGAGCAATATTTTTTTCGAGGATTTTTTGAGGTGGGAATAGACAGTGGCCTTGCATTACTGAATTGATTGTAACTCTAATATGATCCCAGGAAGGTGTTAACACCCGGCAACGAAGCTTCGTTGTGGCTGTTTTCGCTCTCACACCAAGCTAACTCTCCACCAAAGGGATGATCGGAGATGACAACGTAGGAATCCACCGCACCTTCGACCACTTGATTTATGGCATTTTCAGTAGCTGGACATTTTTCTTCACTAGAAATCTGGATGATGTCTAGGAGGCAAACAAAGTTAGCTGAATTTGATGGGCGGTCAAACATGAATTGGAGATAGTGGTATTCTTCCTCGCTGGTGATCATGTAACTATAGGCGAGCTTTTTCTCCTATGAAAAAGGTATTATGAAGTTGTAGGGTGGATTCAACTAAACAGTAGAACTAATTGTAGAAATTTAAAAAAAGGTTATGATTCTAACGTTGCAAATAAACTCCCATGTTGAATTATCACATTGTAGGACTGGTCAATAGGGTTAAAATGAACACCCGGAAGACCATGCATCCATGCCCAAACGCGGTAGCGCTTGTACAGTTTTTTGTACCTATCAACACTAAATTCATAGTTAAAGTTTCTCCCGAAGACGGTGTTCACCCTATTCATGGCACAAGTAATTGCTCAGCAATTGGGCAAGCCCGTGAGGAGCATGACCGAATGAACTTTTTTGCACAAACCCCACATGAATATGTGGTCGATCTCTTTCATCTAGGCCTTAGTGTAGAACATGCTTTCTTGAGACACTACCCCCTTCGGAATCGGTGTGCACGATATACTTGAGAGAATGAATGCTTGTAGAAATAAAGGCTTCAAGCTGTTGCTTGCAATCATGCACTTACAACAACCCCCTCCCACCCACCATTCCTCCTAGGCAACTCTCAACAATCCATAGTTGTAGACGTTATTAATGACACTGGGTAGTCAACATCAAATCCATTAAATATGTAAGATGATTTTCCAAAATGAATAAGAATCCATACATTAATGTAAAAGAAGCAGCAATATACTAGTTACTTTGTAATTGAACAAAATGTAGTTGGATGTGTTACTTAAGAATCTATAATAAAGTACAACTACTTGATGCTCATTGTAGTTATGCAAGCTAACTATGGTGGCAGTTTATTACAAATAAAAAAAATAGGGACTCAGTAAGGATGTTAGTTTGTTCTTAAAGTTACGTTTTAGGGTAATTTAACTACTATCCCGCTCACACGTAATTAAATAACTACATAAACATAAAAGTCAAACAATCCTTCCCCTAAATTAATTTCCTCTACTCTAGAGAATGGAAATTAATCGTTCCACCCCCACGGAGAAGAACTACGATGTAAAAACAAGCAAAAAAATGTCATAGGAAAACTACGGTTCGTTTGAGGAGGCTACCAAGCTTTTCATATGCAACAATTGTGCGTCTACAGGTTTGAAGCTCAACAAACAGTGTCGTAATTGTTTTTTTTAACCGTCGTTGAGCTTCGAGTCCCACCACATAAAAAGCTTACATGAAGCATATTGAAATTATAAGTATTCTAGTAAGAATTGAAGCGCCAAAGTTTTTCGTCTCTCTAGTACTTAATTGTGTGAACCACAATGAATAAAATTTAAAACCGAACTAACTCCGCGAATTGGACATGATCTAAAATATTGATAAAAATTCTTCGGTTTGCTTGTTGTCTGTGTGGGGAGGATGTACCATATCCACACATAACATGTTTGGCTGGATAAGATGTTGAGGAAGAAAAAATGTTGCTACTATTTCTGCTCGACAATCCACAAAATGGCTCATTTTTATGTAGCAACGATCTATGTGAAATAAAATTGCCATCGCGGGCTGTTAGCAACAATACTTATTGCAATATGTAACTCTAGGCATGTGATAAAAGGTATATGACCACAAGATAATATTCTTAGCCTTATGATGGATGCTTATTTTTCATCATCATATATGTAGAGTGTCTCAGAGGCAACCCAATACTACAGGCTCTAGCTGTATAAAAATGTGTGCCACAGTTTATAATTACAAATACACAATAGTTATCTGCGCAAGATAGTCAACCAAAATCGATTAAACGAGAGAGAAAATCCAGTGGTTGATACACTAATTCCTAACATAGTAAAATCGCACGTGTACGGTGCTACTATAATTAGTGGCGAACAATGTCGATCCCACAGAGATTGTTCCTATGTATAGCTTAATACCCTAATCTTAATATATCTACCCTATCTAGACTCTCGAATAAGTGATTGAGTTTAATAAATTCTATAAACTAAATTGCATAAATTAACAAACTAATGAAGAACTACTTACGATGCAAGGAATCAAATAACAAGGAAAACTCAGATGGATTAAGACGTATGCTATGCTTGATTACTCTATTATTCTAGACTTCTTGGTACACATGTTTATGCATGCATATTAGGTCGATTAAGTGTTCATTTAATGACGTTTGCATGCATAATTGATCGGGAATCACTTATAATTTTATTATTGGGCTATTTGACATCTTTGGACTTTTTTTTGAGATATTAAGGTGATTTAAGGTCATAAAGTCGCATTCGACTAAGGATGGATAAAGGAAAGAGTCTCGGAGAGTCTAAAATGAAGAAAAACCCAGCCAAGGGTGAAAAAGCCAGTCACGGCCGTGATAAAATGTTCCCTTTGAGAGAGCTTTGCCATCGATGGATGCGACCGCGACACCCCTTCGCGGACACTGACTCTATTATTTACTTGGGTGATAAGTTTGCCCTTTTTAACGTCCAATCCAACCCAAACTTATACCTACATATAAATAGACTTTCCACATCCTAAATTAGGGTTGATCATCAATCATATCGCTTGCAATTGGGGATTTTGGAGGCGGAGAGCGATCAAGAGTCGAAATCTTCGATTTCGTATATTTTAGTTTGTTTTAGTTTAATGCTTTCCATTAGATTCATGTTTTTAGTTGTTGCCATGGGCGGCTAGTCATATTATCTCAATCTTTAATCGATGTTGAACCTGGTTTGGATGTTTTTGTAATTCTTAAGGTGGTTGTTTGATTGGATTATGTTTTTTAGACGATTTATGTTATTTGCTTGCATTTGATCTCTCATGTGAATTTTTTTTAAATTGATCACCTAAGTAGTAATTGCATATTTGTTGCTAGGCGATTATTGTAATACGGAATCGTTACGATTCTATGTCTATGAGTAGTAAATAGTGAAATCTTTCACTAAAATAGCATAAGTCGCGGTCAATTATATCGAGTTTGTGAGTCCTGCACCGTGTTTATCATGTTGCCTTCGTTCCTTATGCATTTGGTTAATGAGGTCTAGAGAGCTCATTCTAAGATCACTCAATCGAATAGATTAATTGAAGAGCTTGTTTCGGTCAGTTAAACTTAACGGGTAACAAGGTTAGCGGAGCTTGTCGTTAATTTTTGGGATAGAAGTTTCGGAACTAATCGATCGAACAGTTACATTAATTACGGATTAGGGGGATACTATATTAAAGGCTGGGATCTTTATCGTATTTGAATTTAAAATTAATTTTTGTTCTTGTGTACTTAGTGCTTTTAGATTAATAGTTGCTCAAATCAATTTAAAACCCCCCATCTTTATATTTATAAATACTATTATTATATTTTAGGACAATTGGAATAATACCTAAAACGCAATCTATCTCCCTGTTTTCTATTGGTTCGATCCTAACGTATCCTTTCTACTAGTGGAAGAGGAAAGCTAGGAAATATTAATTTGATCACACCTTGACAGTGACGGTCTTTTGGCGTCGTTGCCAGGGAACGGTGTGAGATCAATTGTGTTTTTAGTGTTAACCATATTTTCTGTTATTCTATTTACATATTTCATTACATAGTAATTGGAATTGACTTGCTATTTTTTCTCATATACATTTGTGAATGATAACTCGTTCTCAAGGGAACAAAGATTTGTTGTTTGATCCCGAGATAAACCGAAGGAATCGAGTTTTGAGAAAGCAAGCAAGGGAAATTCGTGAGGGGCTTGAAGCCTTGCTTCTTTACACTGAAGACACTCTCTCTGAAGTAGAAAGTGAAAGAGAAGACATGTCAGATGAAAGAACCATGAAGGAATTAGCCAATACTGGCGCCACCCATCAACCTCTTTGCATTACCTTCCCTGATTTAGAAGAGGACAACATCTTTGAGCTGAGATCCGGGTTGATTCACCTCTTGCCCTCATTCCATGGGCTTTCAGGTAAAGACCCTCATAAACACTTGACGTGTTCGAGTATGAAACCCACGAGAGTCATTGAAGAGCAAATCAAACTACGAGCCTTTCTCTTCTCCTTGAAGGATTTGGCCAAAGATTGGCTCTATTATCTTCCTTCGGCATCCATCACTACATGGGAGCAAATGGAAACTCAGTTTATGGAAAAATACTTTCCAGCATATAGAGCAACGAACATAAGGAAGGGGATAAGTGGGGCTAGACAATTGCATGGTGAAACTTTATATGAGTCTTGGGAACGGTTCAAGAAATTGGTGGTAAGTTGTCTGAAACATCAAATAACCGATCAACTGTGGATCCAGTATTTCTATGAGAGATTATCACTGTCGGATTGGAATATGATAGATTCAGCTAGCGGAGGAGCATTAGTGGATATGACCCAAACTGCAGCTAGGACACTTATATCGAAGACGACATCGAACTCGCAGCAATTCGGAGTAGGGATGTACCATTGAAGCTGGTGAGAGAGATGAGCTATTGCTCTATTGATGATAAGCTTGAACAACTAACCAATATGGATAAGAAGGTTGCTATAGAGGAAATCAATTAGTCAGGCCATGCCGAATTTGTGACACCACAGATCACATGACAAACACTTGCAAGATTCTAGGGGACGAGCTCGAAGCTCATGCTAATGCAGTTGACACGGGAAATTTCAAGGAAGGAGGTATGATCCCTACTCTCAATCATACAATCCGGGGTGGCGAGATTATCCTAATTTCATATATGGGAATCAACAAGCACAGTCGGAAGAGCAAACTCGACCTCCATAATAAAGAGGTATGTACTACCCAAAGCAACCGACCGAGCAGACTCCCGGTTCTTCTCTGAAAGATATTGTGAAGACCTTGGTAACAAATATTGTCTAATTTCAGAAAGATACACAGTCGAGCATTAAGAATCTCGAGACTCATGTGAGTAAGTTAGCTACTGCCGTGAGACGATTGGAGAACGTAAACAGTGGGAAGTTACAAGCTCAGCCAAAAATCAATCCAAGGAACGTAAGTGCCATCACGTTGGGAGTGGAACTCAGCTTGGAGAGCCCAAGAAGCCCGGACAACTTTTGGAAGAGAAAATTTAAGGGGAAATTGGAGACCAGGATGCGACCACAACACCACTTCGCAGTCGTGGCGAAAGTGGCCTAGAAAGGCCATTTAGCTCTACCAACTCATCGCGGTTGTGACCTACTGATGCTCCTGCGACCATTGATTTAGGGAAAAATCAGCCTTTGGTCCAGCCCCTGTTCCGACTCATCCACTATCATTTGCAAGTCGAATTGCAAAGAAGAAGAAGGATAATAAGCAAAGGGAAATCTTGAAGGTATTTTGAAAGGTCGAGATTAACATTTCACTAATAGATGCAATCAAGAAAATTCCAAGATACATCAAATTCCTTAAAGACCTATGCACTAACAAGCGCAAACTGAAGGGGGGCGAGAAAGTGAGCATGGGCGAGAAAGCCTCAGCTATCTTCCAAAAGAAGATCCCCTCAAAGTGTAAGGACCCAAGTATGTTTGTCATCCCTTGTAACATAGGTAATCAAAACATCGAGCGAACTATGTTAGACTTGGGTGCATCCATAAATGTCATGCCCCATTCCATTTTTCATTCCTTGAATTCAAGGTCATTAAAAGAAACAAGGGTAGTTATATAGTTAGCCAATCCAAGTAACTCATACCCTGATAGGTCATAGAAGATGTTCTAGTTGAGGTGGATGAATCGGTGTTTCCTGCAGATTTCTATGTGCTTGATATGCATTGTGACTCGTCCACTTCTACACCTATTTTGTTAGGGAGTGGTACACGTGTTCGTGCACACATTTTAGAACGCTTTAAGTGTCAATATAGTGATGTTTGTGTGCAATTTCATGTGTATTTTGTGCATTTAATTCTCATTGGACAAAATATTGCGGTTGGTTCGTTTTTGTGTCAAAACAGGTACAAATGGATCGAAAAACACCATCAAAAGATCGCAGAGTCGATGGATCAATCGAAGCAACAAAGGACAAGGCTAAAGGAAGATCTCGGTCGAGATAGGCAATGCATCTTGGCCGAGATGACGTTCCAGGGCAAAGCCAAGTTTTGAAGAGATCAAGATCTCGGCCGAGATAAAACCCAAATCTCGGTCGAGATGAGCCAAACCCTAACAAAGCCTTAAATTCCCCTTTTCATGTCTCGGCCGAGACACAATTGCATTTCGATCGAGATCAGCCTTCGAGTCACAAAGCATACAACCATCATTGCTTCGTCTCGGCCGAGACACACTTGAATCTCGGTCGAGATTGTTTACCTTGTTTTAAAATTGTGAACGCAATTTTGCCTTAAACCTAAGTGACAACTCTTCCCTTATATATATAAGTTCCATTTCGAAATTGACCTATTGGGGGGACATATCTAACAGCCATTTCTAGCCACTAAGACCACCAAAAAGGGAGATTGGGTAAAAGATTGAAGGGTCTTCTTCCCCAATCAAGATTTTTGGTTTCATCTTTACTTTTATCATGTTTCTTAGCTTTTACATTGAATTCATGTTAGTTTTAGTATTAATGGGTGAGTAACACCCCTATTTCTACCCTTGATCATATGTTGAACTTTGAGTGACAATGCTTATGTAACTATTGCTAGTTGATGTTACCTTTCTAATGCAATTTCAAGTGTTCTACATTATTTGCTAGTATTGATTCATGTTTACATGCTTTTTATTGGACTGATCACCCTCTAGGGAGTGTGTAGATGTGTTTCTAGAATTAGAGATCACTATCCATAGTTGTAGGTTCTCTGATTCCCCAAGTACCGAACAACGAGTGATGTTGTTGGTGATATTGTAGAATTTGACCTCTAAACCCGAGCTTTCGAGGTTCAAGTCGAATCTATTCCGTTATCTTGATGCTTTATTTATTTGATTTGTTTAATCGGATAGGGTTAGTCGAAGAGCAGACTTTCGATTAGCTAGACGTAAGAGATAAAACAATTGCTAGAGCAGACTTAGTAATTCGTTGGATAGGGACTTGAATTGTATTGGATTGGGCATCAACAATAGTTGGGTAATACATTGAAGCCAAAGGGATACTAGATCAAGGGTAGATTCTTTAAATTTATTAAAAACCAAAAACTCATTCTAATTGTCTTGTGTTAATTGAATCTTTTATGTTTAATTGTCTTGAGTTATTTAGTTTGGTTAGTTTAGTAGTTTGGTAGTTATTAGTTGATAATCAAAATCCCCCCCACCCCCACCCACCTTTATTACTTTCATTATATGTTTCTACTTTTATTTAGATTTCATAACTGCTTGATTTATTAAGATAACACTAGTCGATCATTCTCTGTGGGTTCGACCCGACTTATCGCTCTACTTGTAGAGCTGGGAAATTGGAATTATAAATATCTAATTTGGTATGGTCCAACGACGCGTAGGTACTAAATTTTTGCACCGTTGTCGGCGAACGGTGATAAGAATAGTGTTATTTTAGTGTTCAAGCATTACTTTTAGTTTATTAGTAGGTTATCTATTTTCTTGTTTACCTAGTATTCTGATACTCTCTAGCTTCTCTTGTTTGTGGATAGGTAGTTGATGTTCTTAAGTTCCCAAGGGGAAAAAGGACTTCTATTCAAACAGGACATCGTTGAACGTGAGTGGGTGTTCCAGACATACAATCCGAGATGGAGAGACCATGCAGTGCACAATTTCTAACCTAACTATGCCGGCAGAAAGTATGATCCTTATTCACAGACATACAATCCGGGATGGAGAGACCATCCCAACTTCAAGTATGGGAATCAGAATCTGAATGTGCAACAACAAGGCGAACAAAGTGGGCACAATCGACCCACCTACCCTAAGGGGATGGTCCAGCAGAGACAACCCACCGAGCCAAGACCCTCAAATCCATCATTGTCCGACATAGTGAAAAGCTTGGAAACCAGTACCCTTCAGTTGCAGAAAGAATCTAACTCGAGTTTCACAAATATCGAAACCCAAATGAGTCAGATTGCTTCAGCCGTTTCTCGATTGGAGAATACCCAAAGTGGAAAATTTATGGCTCAATCGGAGGTGAACCCTAAGAATGTTAGTGCACTTGGCATCATGAGTGAGGACGTGGTTGGAGAGCTTGAGAAGCCCGGGCACTTTTCACATACACAGACAGATGGCCCACATGACAGTTTTAATGAAGAGAAGACCTCAACTCCTCAAGTTGCTGAAGTTCAAGCTCGTGTACCAAAGTGGAAACTTGCAAAGGAGTTGAAAAACAAAAGTAAACAATGGCGGCATGTTTCCCCGACCATTTATTTCCATTTCCCACTAAGAAGTACTTTTCATCCAAGGAAACTGAGAATGTCAGCGTTAGTACTTTAAGGAGCGGAAAGGTGCTCGAGAAGCCACCCAAAAGCCTCCCTCACTTGAAGTATGAAGAAGAAAAGGGAAAAGAAGGAGAATCTATCGAAGGAAGAACCATAACAATCCCACTCGAGGATCCAAAGCTCAACACTCCAACCTTGGTCGTGACACCACCACTCCCATTCCCGTGCCAAATCAAGAAGGTTGTAGACAAAGACAAAGAATGGGAAATACTTGAAATATTTTAGAAGGTAGAGATCAAAATTCCACTGATTGAAGCTGTGAAACAGATCCCACGGTATGCCAAAATTTTGAAGGGTCTATGCACAAATAAAAGAAGGCTTTAAGGGAATGATAAAGTACTCAGAAGGGAAAGTATGTCTGCAATATTCCAAAAGAAACTCCCTCAAAAGTGCAAGGACCCGGGAATGTTCGTCATACCTTGCAAGATTGGTAATTGTCAAATTGAGAAAGCTATGCTTGATCTAGGGACATCAATCAATGTGATGCCCCATTCGATGTTTCAAAACCTATACTTGGGACCATTGAAAGAAACTAAGGTTGTTATCCAACTTGCCGATCGAAGTACCTTATTTTCGGATGGGGTGGTTGAGAATGTGCTTGTTGAGGTAGACAATCTTATTTTCCCAGCTGACTTCTATATATTAGACATGCAAGGAGACACATCAAACTCCACACCTATTTTGTTGGGAAGGCCATTCATGAACACTTCCCAAACCAAAATTGATGCGCGTGAGGGGACTCTCACCATACAGTTTGAATGTCAAGGTGTGAAGTTTAATTTATTCAAGTCCGTGAAGCATTCTGAAGATGTACATGGTTTTTTCTCTATTGATTTCATTAATTTTCTTGGGAAAGATAGTGTTGATTTGAATAGCAAGAAATTTAGGGAGAGATTATGTGAAAGGAAGGCAAAGGATGTGAAAAGAATAAGTTTGGGGATCCAAGAGGATCCGGGTGAAATTGACCCGGGAATTAAGGTGCCAGAAGACTGTGAGGAAGAGTGGGAGGTCCTTAAGGACCCACTTGATTTGAATGAAGCACCAAAGGAAGGGACTGAGGGACCCTTTCCGGCGATTTGAAGCAAAAGATCCTCCGTCGAGCCAACGATGTTAAACAAAGGCGCTTGTCGGGAGGCAACCCGATGGTAACTTTAAATTTTTGCACTTTAAAATTCGTAGTTTGGTAGCTTAATAAATGTCTTGTGGCATATTTGATGTAAACTAAACTAAATTAAACTAAACTAAAATGTGCAGGTATAGACCAAAATAATCTAGAGATAGCATAAAATGGGGGTGAAGAGGATCAAATTGAAGGAAAAGTGCAAGGGAACGAATCTCAGCCCAGAAAATCATGCATCTCGGCCAAGACATCATGAAAGCAAAAATGGGAAATTCTCTGTGAAGTTGTCTTGGCCGAGAAAGAGAAAGCATCTCGGACGAGATTCAGAGGAGACCAAAATGGCCAAATTTCCTGGAAGCCTATCTTGGCCGAGATACCAAGACATCTCGGCCGAGATCAACTTGTCTAGAATTTGAGCAGAATTCCTTGTGAGGCCATCTCGGACGAGACACACAAAGTATCTTGGCCGAGACCCGTTGCTGAGTAAAAGGAGCCCAAGACCGAAGAAAGGATCTTGGCCGAGATGAAACGCGAGGAAACACATCTCGGCCAAGACGCAGCCTAGGTATAAAAGGGGCCTGCAAAACAGCAAGGTCATTTCTTCCCCCCCAAACCTGTGACTTGTGCACACAAATACATGTACCCTCAAAATCACCACTTTAACTCAATTTTTTCCTCAAATTCATACCACACCCCACCCACATCACATTGCACACTTCCCTCCGATTAATTTCGGATTTTGGGCAATTTTGAGACCGGGTTGAAAAAGGGCGCGAAAGGCACTTTTTGAATTCTCTTCATCTAAACCCGACTGGTATGTAATTTCTCCACTTCCTAATGTTTACATATTCGTTGTTATTGAATTAGGAGCATGCTTAGGACCTCAATTTGGTATTTTCGTCTCATTTTATCAAATTGATTGATTGTTTGGAAGTGTATATTGAATACTTGATCAATTGTGAGTGCTTCGGGAATACAATTTTGATGATAGATATGTTGTTTGGAATGTGTTTGTGCATTAGGAAGATGAATGGGGTGATTGACTTGTGAATTGAGGATAAATTTTGACTAGGGAACCTCTCGAGCTGTTTTTGAATTGTTGAGCGATTGTTTATGCTTATTGAAATTGTTCTCGTGTCAATTTTTGTGCTTTATTAAGGCATATTTTTGTTGATGTGATTAATAATTTTATTAGTAGGAAGTATTTAAGTAGATGCTTGATTGGTTGAATATATCACTATTTGATCAATTTGCCCAAGTTACAAGTTCATTATTTTCTTGAGTAATTGTGTTACATATGGCTTGAACTTCTTTCGATTAGGATTTTGATTGAATGTGAATTGAGGATCAATAAGAAGTTTGATTGTGGAATTAAGTTGACTTGTCTTGTCGAACTGCATTTGATATGCGTTTTGAGTGTTTTCAGGCAAGAAATGACACAAACTAAAAATATAAAGAAGAATACGAGTCAAGAGGGCACCTCAAGCAGGGGTGTAACTCAAAAAGTCAGAAAAAGTCAGGCAAAAAGGCAAGAGCAAAGCAGTTGAGCACACACCAGAGGATCCCACACCAGAAATTCCATCAACCATAGATAGGCCCAAGAAACCCTCCGACTTCAATATCATTCTAAGCACAAACGAGCAAAAGAAGAAGTTCGACAAGTTGATAAAAAGAGGGGTGTCGGCAACCCGTTTTGGCGATCCGAAGAGTTTGGACGCCATGGGCATAAGGGAGAACGTGAATGACCTTTTAGAAAAAAGTAGGGCTAGCCTGATGCCTAACACCCCGACCCATCTTCCTCAAGTTTGTGCTAGAATTCTTTAGCACCCTCGAAGTCTAGGAGGAGTCAATTTCATGCAGGACAAAGGTCTACAACATCAAATTTCAGCTTTTGAATAAGATGAAGACCTTGAGCCACGATAACTTGAGGGATATATATGGCTTCAAAAGGCCAACCGTCGGCGATATTGGTGCTCTACGAGCGTTCAATGTGCAATAATCCTGGGGGCAAATCACTGCCACACCTAGAATAGTTGCACCACAGGTTTATGACCCAGGGAGCTCTAGGTTGACTTCGATACGAGGCCCAGTCATCAAATACTCGCAGAAGCTGCTTAGCTCGATGATTTGCGGCAGGAAAGAGATCAGCTCCCCCCGCTTGTACGAGATGGAGATTTTATGGGCGATCTTTAACAGAAAACTGAGGGATTTCCAAGAAGATTTGATGATGAGCTTTGAGCAGATAGTGAAGGAGTTGAGGACAGATAAGAAGAAGGAAATGAATGTCCCAGACCGGGTCTACTGCGGGGCCTTGATTACCCCCGTTCTTGAGCACTACAATGTGCCCCTCCCAGAATACACACGTATCAGTGATGATTACTACTTGGACTGGGAGGAGATGGAGAATATACGAATAGCAATGCTACGGTATTACGAGGGAACCTCGGGACAGTCTGTCCCTTATGTTCTTCAAAACGAGGAACCCTACCTCTGCCTACCTAACCCCGATCTGACTTACATTACTGATTTGAAGAGCACATTGAACTTGGGGCTGAGTTCAGAGGCGCACATCAATGCACCCAAGAAATCAACAAGTGAAGAGTTGACCAAGTTGAAGAGAGTGAAGAAGTCACGTCCGGTGGCAAGGGGTCGGAACGTGGGAGGCAAGGGAGAAGGTAGCAGCCAACTAGATAGACCGTCAAAGAAGAGACCAGCATCAACTGTGCTGTCTCAATTAGAGTTCCAAGAAAGGCAAGAAGGACTAGCGGCTCCAATGGGAGATGAAATTAAAGAAATCAAAGCTGAATTGGTGGGGATAAGGACGACCTTTGGAGCTGAACTGAGAGAAATTAAAGAGACAATTAAAGAGAGCCAGAACAAGCTCCTCTACCTTTTCAACACCATCAAAGGGTGTTTCACCGGCTTGAGCTCCCGGCCTTTCAGGTCTATGTGAGTGGAGTACCGAGAAAGCCTTACTCCTTCTTCACAAACTTAGTTGAAAACTAAGTTTGGGGAGAAAACAAGGGGGTAAGACATTCTCGGCCGCCCAAAATTCTCGAACCCTCTCTTATCTTTCCTTATTTTCCTTGACTATTTATGATATTTCTATTGGCTTGTGTGCCCTCATTTCTTTTACTTCGCACTGTTGGAATTGTTGTTTTTGGCCTGTGAGCCATTTGATATTTTGCTTATGCTTGTTGGATTGATTTGACGGCCTGTGTGCCGATTATGCTTTGACTTTTGGTTTGATTGTTGATGGATGACCTTGCCTTGACTTTTGATGACAATATTTGGCTTGTGAGCCAATTGCTTTCTTATTGATAATTTTGGTTGTTTGCTTTGTTGATAGTTTAATTTTGATACCTTGCACATTCTAGGAGTAGGAGTTTTGCTATTTAGTGGTTTTGGCTAAATGGTTAATAATTGGTTAAATTCGGTGAGCACCAACTCGTACTCCTCTTTTCCACAAACTATGTTTCCAACCAATTTTGGGGAGAGGGTGGTAGGCGTACAAGTTGGTCGCTTGAGAAAAAGTGATTGGATCATTTAGGAAAGAAACTGTGGCATTAGTTAATGATGAAATTTTTTGAACAAAAAATTTGAAAATGGCACATGATAGAGCATGGTAGTCTTTTGAAACAAAATTGAGCTTGCACTCAAGACTTGTGATCAAAATATTTCCAAAGTGAGTTTTTTAGCCTAAACAGATACTTCCATTTTTGGAGTACATCAAAATCTTCTTTCGGTGTGAAATTCATTGAATGCATGCATTGTCCTCTAGAACTTGCCTTGATTCTCTACTTTTGAATAAGTCGGTACATGTTGTGGCATTGAAAGTGATATTAGGAAATTCTTGATGTAAACCTTTTTCAAAAGCTTGAAAATATTCCCTTTTTACCAAATAGTTGAAAATTGCCCCTAGTAAGCCCCTTGAGCTTTAGCCTTTTTGTTTGATAACCAACTTTACAAGCCAAGTCCCATTTTGTTTAGCCTTTGAACCTAAATGGACTATATGAGTATGAGGGAGGTGGGTGGAAAGTAGTCGGGTTGGAAAGATGGGATCAAATGTGGGTTGACTAGTGGAAAATGTTGAAGGGTGAAAGGAAACACACAAAATAGGTGAAAATCGAGATTATTAACCTCTCCATTGGTTGTAAATATTTATTATACTTAAAAAACAAATTGAAAACTGAGAAAAAGTCGAAAAATAGAAAAACAAAAGAAATACTTGATTGTATATACTTTTTTAGTGTTAGAATTGGAGAGGTTAGTAAAAATCACACATCTTGTGATCATCACTCTTAAAGTTGAAAAGGTCATAAGAAATACACTTCAATTGAGAGTTGATAAACAAGAGATTAGTAGGTTGGTTTGAGTTGAGGTAGTCAATCTTAGGATCGACTTGATTAGGAATTGAGAGAGCGAGGAAGAGTGGCTATTGTTTGAGGGGTAAATGGGTAGGGCCCACTCGTTTAGTCCGTTTTATAGTCACTTTTACCTAGAATTATCCCACCTTACTCCAAGCCAACATTACAACCTATATAAAAACCTATTTGATTCTTTGCCACACTTGTCAAGTACGTTTTGCGAGTTTAGATGATTGGCAAGCCTATGGTAGGCGGTTCATGCATTTCAATGCGAGCGTATACAAGTCTCACTTGATACACTCGAGAGTTGAGAGATACACTCACTCGGTGAGGATCTCAAGTCGAGAATGTCAAGTCTCGAAAGTAGTAGATTTTGTCTATCACATATGCTCATTACTATCATGTTTGCCTTTCTTTTAAGAAAATAATCTGAAACTGATTGCCTCTTAAATCTGCCCTAAACATATGTCCTTTCTTCTTTTTCTTTATTTGTTCGGGACGAACAAAGTTCTAAGTTTGGGGAGATTTGGTACACGTGTTCGTACACACACTTTAGGACGCTTTAAGTGTCAATTCAGTGATGTTTGTGTGCAATTTCGCGTGTGTGCATTTAATTCTCATTGGGAAAAATAATGCGGTTGGTTCGTTTTTATGTCAAAATAGGTACAAATGGATCGAAAAAGAGCATCAAAAGATCGCAGAGTCGATGGATTGATTGAAGCAACAACGGACAAGGCTAAAGGAAGATCTCAGCTGAGACGGGCAATGCATCTTAGCCGAGATGACGTTCCAGGGCAAAGCCAAGTTTTCAAGAGATCAAGATCTCGGCCGAGATGAAACCCAAATCTCGGCGGAGCCAAACCCTAACAAAGCCCTGAATTCCCCTTTTCATGTCTCAGCCGAGACACAGTTGCATCTCGGCCAAGATCACCCTTCGAGTCACAAAGCATAAAACCCTCATTGCTTCGTCTGGGCCGAGACACACTTGAATCTCGGCAAAGATTGTTTACCCTATTTTAAAATTGTGAACGCGATTTTGCCTTAAACCCAAGTGACAACTCTTCCCTTATATATATAAGTTCCATTTCGAATTTAACCTATTGGGGTGACATATCTAACATCTATTTCTAGCCACTAAGACCACCAAGAAGGGAGATTGGGCAAAAGATTGAAGGATCTTCTTCCCCAATCATGATTTTTGGTTTCATCTTTATGTCTTTCATGTTTCTTAGCTTTTACATTGAATTCCTGTTAGTTTTAGTATTAATGGGTGCGTAGCACCCCTGTTTCTACCCTTGATCATGTGTTGAACTTTGAGTGACAATGATTATGTAACTATTGCTAGTTGATGTTACATTTCTAATGCAATTTCAAGTGCTCTACATCATTTGCTGGTATTGATTCATGTTTACATGCTTTTTATTGGATTGATCACCATCTAGGGAGTGTGTAGATGTGTTGCTAGAATTAGAGATCACTATCCGTAATTGTAGGTTCTCTGCTCTAGTAACGAACAACGAGTGATGTCGTTGGTCATATTATAGGATTCGACTTCTAAACCCAAGCTTTCAAGGTTCAAGTCGAATCCAGTCCATTATCTTGGTGCTTTATTGATTTGATTGGTTTAATCGGATAAGGTTAGTCGAAGAGAAGACTTTCGATTAGCTAGACATAAGAGATAACACGATTGCTAGAGCAGACTGGCACTTGAATTGTATTGGATTGGGCATCAACTATAGTTGGGTAATATATGGAAGCCAAAGGGATACTGGATCAAGGATAGATTCCTTAAATCTATTAAAAACCAAAAACTCATTCTAGTTGTCTTGTGTTCTTGTGTTAATTGAATCTTTAGTGTTTAATTGTCTTGAGTTATTTAGTTTGGCTATTTTAGTAGTTTGGTAGTTCTTAGTTGATAATAACAATCAACCCCTCCCCCCTCCCACCATTATTGCTTTCTTTGTGTGTTTCTACGTTTATTTATATTTCATAACCGCTTGATTTATTAAGATAACACTAGTCTACCGTTCTCTGTGGTTTCGACCTGACTTACCGCTCTACTTATAGATTTGGGAAATTATAAATATCTAATTTGGTACGGTCCAACGATGCGTACGTACCACGGAGGCCGTTCTTAAACACCTCTCAAACAAAGATAGATGCTCGTGAGGGCACTCTCACGATGGAGTTCGATGGGCACACCGTCAAATTTAACATTTATGATGCTATGAGATTCCCTAAGGATGTGCATTCTGTTATCTCTATTAGTATCATTGATCCTCTTGTGGAGGAAGTGTTTCAGTTGAACTGCAGGGACCCTTTGGAAACAGTGGTCACCACGAGTTTAGAGAAGGAACAAGACGAGATTTGGGAGACCAACAAGGACTTGGTTGAGCTAGTGGCAACTCTACACCTTCCAAAGCTTGCTAAACCGAGATATGAACATAAATTCATTGCATTTCTTGATTCGCATGAAAAGATGCTCCCATCCACAGTCCAGGCACCCATTCTTGAGCTTAATCCCTTCCGAATCACTTGAAGTATGCCTATTTGGGGACAAACGATACCTTACTGGTGATAATCTCAGCAAAAGTTGTCCCCAAGCCAAGAGCTCTCATTGATTGAAGTACTCAAAGAATACAAGAAATTAATCGGGTGGACCATAGCTGATATTAAGGGGATCACCCACTCACTATGTATGCATTGGATTCTCCTTGAAGATGACTCCAAACCTAGTCGAGAACCTCAAAGGCGATTGAACCCCCGAATGATGGATCTAGTAAAAAAAAGAGGTGATCAAACTGCTTGATGCCGGCATAATCTATCCAATCTCCGATAGTAAGCACGTCAGCCCCACTCAAGTTGTTCCAAAGAAATCGGGGGTTGCCATCATGGAAAACCAAGAGGGTGAGTTGGTCCCCACCCACCTACAAACCAGGTGGCGAGTTTGTATCGATTACTGGAAGTTGAATGCTATGACTCGCAAGGACTATTTTCCATTGTCATTATTGATCAAATGCTTGAGCATTTAGCGGGACATCCCTTCTAATGCTTTTTAGATGGTTTTTTAGGATATTTTAAAATCTCTATAGCACCGGAGGACCAGGAAAAGATGACATTTGCATGTCCTTTTAGGGCGTTCGCTTGGAGAATGATGCCATTTGGACTATGCAATGCTCCAACGACCTTCTAACGGTGTATGGTAAGCATTTTCTCCGAATATGTGGATCATATCATAGAAGTATTCATGGATGACTTTAGTATTATGGAGAATCTTTTGAAAAATATCTTGAAAACCTTGTCAAAATTTTGAAAAGATGTGTCGATGCACAAGGAATAGCTTTAGGCCACATTGTCTCGTCTAAGGGAATAGAGGTAGATAATTTAAAAGTGGACATTATTACTGCTTTGCCTTACCCCCCCAAATGTGCGGGAAGCTCGTTCTTTTCTTGGTCATGGATGTTTTTACCGGAGGTTCATCAAGGACTTTTCCAAGATATTAGTCCCTTTCTGCAAATTGTTGCAAAATGATGTGGAGTTCGAGATGACCACCGAGTGTAAAGCTGCATTTGACAAGCTTAAGGAATCACTCACAACACCACCCATATCCAACCACTGAATTGGGATTTTCTATTCGAAATCATGTGTGATGCAAGCGATTATGTCGTGGTGGCCGTGTTGGGGTAACGAATGGGAAAAGCAGCCCATGTCATATACTATGCCTCAAGAACCTTGAACCTAGCTCAAGAAAATTACACCACGACTCAAAAAGAGCTTTTATTCTGACCATGTAGCTCTTCGGTTCTTATTATCAAAGAAGGAGGCAAAGCCGAGGCTAATACGGTGGATCCTCTTACTCCAAAAGTTCGATTTGGAAATACAGGACAAAAGGAGCTGAAAATTTCGTCGCCGACCATTAGATTCGATTGACCAAAGATGAAAGCGATACACCCCTGTCAGAGAGTTTTCTCGACGAGCAGCTGCTCGAGATTTCACAATATCAAAATCCAATGCCAATTTTTGACGTACCATGATATGCTAATTTAGTCAACTTTCTTATTGCACGTGTTTTCCCTCCCGGGATGTCAAAAGAAACGAGAGATAAACTAAAGAGTGATGCTAAATATTACGTTTGGGACGCCTCTTATCTATGTAAACATAATACAGATCAGGTAATAAGAAGGTATGGTTCGGTGCCGGAATTTAATTATGTATTATCTTTATGTTATTCATATGCATGTGGGGGGGCATTTTGGGTCAAAAAGAACTGCACATAATGTTTTGGAAAGTGGATTTTACTGGCCTTCTTTATTTAGAGATGCATATATATATTTTACAAAACTTATGATAATTACCAAAGAACTGGTAATAATTCCCAAAGGAACGAAATGCCTCAAAACCCGATCATGATTTGTGAAGTTTTTTATACTTGGGGTATGGATTTCAAGAGTCATTTTCCTTCATCCTATGGAAACCTCTATATTCTACTTACTTTTGATTATGTTTCTAAATGGGTGGAGGCAAAAGCCATTCGGACTAATGATTCTAAAGTTGTTGCAGATTTTGGTGAAGTCTAACATCTTTGCTAGGTTCGAAATTCCAAAACCGATAATCAATGATGAGGGGACGCACTTTTGTAATAGGACCATAGAAGCCTTGTTGAAGAAGTATTGTGTTGTACACAAGGTTTCCACAACATATCATCCCAGACGAATGCCTAAGCCGAAACTTCCAACCGAGAGATCAAGTCCATCCTGGAGAAGACTGTTCAGCCTAACCGAAAAGATTGGAGCCTAAGGCTTGAGGATGCAATATGGGCATACCGAACGGCATACAAGACACCCATTGCCATGTATCTATTATGATGCAGTCGGCACGCACCAGAAATTGCAATGCAAGAAATCGAGGAACTCTAGAATGAGGCATTTGAGAATGCATTGGTCTACAAAGAAAAGACGAAAGCCTTCCATGACTCTCGAATCACTCGTAAGACTTTTGTGATTGGTGACAAAGTGTTACTCCCAGCTCAAGTTATTTCTCGATAATTTGCGTTCATGTTGGATAAGGCGGGAAAAATATTTAAGGTGAATGGCCACCTTCTCAAAGCTTACTTCGAGAGCTTCCAACAGTCTCCCGAGGACCATGAGCAAGTCGAGGACCCTCCAACCAATTAAGCACTGAATTGGTCGAGCCAACAACGTAAACAAAGGCGCTTGTCGGGAGGCAACCCAATGTTTATCGTATTTTGCATTAAATTTTTTTATTTTATTGTTATTTCATGTTTTTGTATGTTTTCATATAACTTTTTTATTAGTATGTAGGGACTAACATGACCAAAAATCAACAAAGTAGTGGAGCATGATGGATATTGCGCGAAATGAGTTTGGAAAGTCGAGAAATTACAAGGGAAACGGAAAAAGGTTGAACGCGACCGTGACCAAGTGTTGCAGCTGCGTTAAAAGTGCCTCGGATAAGCGTATTAGCCCTGCGAAGTTTCCACGGTCGCGACCTACTGACACGGTCACGACACTTAAGCTCAACGCGGCAACAACATCCCTTCGTGGCTGCGACCGTAAAAAAAGTCCAGGTTTTAAGACCTAGATGCAGGTCAGTCTTCTCTAACTCTCTCTTTTAAACTCGCGAAATACAAAGTCACACACCAAATTCATGAATTTCTTCCCTAAATCACCCAAATTCACACACAAATTTACACATACACGTCCACACACACTATCCTTCTGACTAATTTTGGATTTTCATCCAATTTTGGGCGAATCAAAAAGAGGCGTGAATCGTCAAATTCAAATGTTATTGTCTAAAATCCACCGGTAAGTGAAGCTAACCCTTCCCCTTAGTCTATTGTTGTTTAATTTCGGCTTTATTATGCGATTTAGGGGGTAATTTTGCATTAGAATGGATGAGTGTAGTTTTTAGTTGTTCAAACACTTGAAGTGTTGATTTTTGCTAGATTGCTATGATTGATGCTTTCTAAATACAAACTTGATAGGGTTCATTGTGAAATTGTGGTGTTTTTTAATGTGGGTTGTTTGATTTTAGCATAATTTTTAGTTTATAGACATTTTTTCATTAAGGCAAGTTGTCGAACACCTTTGCGTTAAATTTGAGTAACTTCGGTAATTTTAGTGATGATGCATTGTTTCATAGCGATATGAGTGTAGTTTTTAGTTGTTCAAACACTTGAAGTGTTGATTTTTGCTAGATTGCTATGATTGATGCTTTCTAAATACAAAATTGATAGGGTTCATTGTGAAATTGTGGTGTTTTTTTATGTAGGTTGTTTGATTTTAGCATAATTTTTAGTTTAGAGACATTATTTCATTAAGGCAAATTGTCGAACACCTTTGCGTTAAATTTGAGTAACTTCGGTAATTTTAGTGATGATGCATTGTTTCATAGCGATATAAGTCATGCTTGGTTACAATTGTTCAACGAATTACTCAATTGTGCTTGATTGATTGGTCAAAATTAGCTTCTCATAGGTATTATAGTTATCACATTGGGTGTTTTAGATTTTAAACTTGCAAAATTGTTATGATTTGTGTGTAGGTTAAAACAATGCCTCAGAGATCGAGTAGAGGAAAGGGCAAGGGCAAACAACCCGTAGTTGAGGAAAATCCTGACTTGGCTCTGGTATTAGATCCATCAGACAGTCACCACTATGGTATTGTCCTTGAGAAGGCTTTCCATCGGGACAAATTTAAAAGATGTACACCCGCATAATCATGCCCGCTCGGTACGGTCGAGACCAACTACTCCAAGACATGGGCATATATGACAATGTGTATTCCCTACTGGATGGAGCAAGGTTGCGCAAGCTGATGCATCCTCAAGTGACATATCAGTGCCTAACTCTAGAGTTCTTGAGCACTCTAGAGCTTACGATGGATCTGAACAAGTGTAGCAATAGACCGGGGAGTATCACATTCCAGCTCATGGGCTAATATTTCACACTGGCTATGGAAGACTTAGCCAAAATCTTTGACTTGTCTTATAAAGATATCTACCACATCGATGAGCTCTTTGATGTCAACTCCTTTTGGAGACAGCTCACAGTTACTCCCGGGCCCATAGATCCCCAAATATATTCGGCCAAGAACTCAACGATGTCCTGAATTCAAAATCCGGTGGTGAGATACATCCAGAAGCTCTTCGTCCTCACACTATTTGCAAGGAAGGAAACCGGAGCCACCGGTACAATGAGTTGCAACTGTTGTGGCATATCATGAATGGCCACAAGGTGGATGTAGCCGAGATAATAGTTGAGCAGTTCGAGAATTTGGTGTTCTGACAAAAGGACCATATATATATTGGAGGTATCATCACCCCTATTAACTCTCATATCGGGGTCCCGTTGGTGGATTTGGAGCCGGTGACCGCCCAATTTCTTGTCACTTGGGACGATTTGGAAAAGATGCGAGTAGTGCCATTGGGCTATCAGGACGGGATGCCTCATATATCGGCTAACAAGACGGTCCCCTATGTGATCCAGAATGTTGGACCCTTCCTTAGGTTACCCAATCCTCAACTGACTAAGTTACGAGACTTCGGCACACCCGAAATTTACCCCTAGCCTCATCCAATCTTATTGCGGCACATGAGAGTCGGATGCCAACAAAATTCAGAGGTACATAACTGGGCGAGCTCAAACCGCAATGCAGCCGGATGAAGAGGCCAAAGAAGGAGATGGAGAACAAGCTGGGGGAAGTTGCCAGCCTAGCTGGCCCAAGAAGAAGAGGCCCGCTACTACTATTCAGTCGTAGTGGGAGTTTCAGGAGCAGTGGAAGGGATCATCACTTCTCTCCAGCACAGTATCGACCTATATAGAGGAGAGTTCTAATCTGGACAATAGCAGATTCTGGCAGAGCTAAATGCTAGGCATGAGCAGGAGAATGCATGGCATCAAACTGTTCAGCAGCGTTGGTAGCTAGAGGATACCCGATGGACCCAGTTTGAGGTTTGGAAAAAATAGCAGAATGAATGGCAGCATTGCAAGAGGACAGATAGAAGCAAATGTAGGCATATTGGGGCCAAGGGGGTCACCAGCTTCCACCACCGCCTCAACAGTAGTATTGTACGTAAGCACAAAGGCATCCCCCTCTTTTCCCCGCAGAAACTTTGGTTTTCAACCAAGTTTGAGGGAGGGGCTGTAAGTGGGACATGGCCGCTGATGAGCTTTATTTTCTATATCTATACTATTTGTAGCTGCTAGTAGTTTCTTTTCGTCTGCTCTTCTATGCTTAACTTTGCGAAAGGCCTGTGAGTCACTACATTGATTGTTCTTGTCATGATTAGTTCATTTGAGGATTTTTATTTTGTTTTGCATTTGGTTTTAGTAGTTACTGCTTTTACATATTGTCTTTCATTTTGATTGAGTTTAGTATTGAGTCAACAAAAAGAACCGAGTTGTGGTCTTGTTGATGCTTGTTGGGATAATAAAATATGGAAATGAAAAGATGGCAATAAGTTAATGATGAGATGATTTTTGTTGAAATTTTGAAAAAACAAATGGTACATGATAGAGAATGATAGGTGATTGAGATAAAATTGAGCTTGTGCTTAAATATTATGATCATATATTGCCTTGTGAGGTTTTTGAGTCTATTCTTGTACTCCTATTTTTGGAGTAATATGTATATTCTTTCGGTGTGAATTTCGTTGGTTATATGCAATTGTCTCTAGAACTTGCCTTGAATCTCTATTCTGAATGTGTCAGTACATGTTGTGACTTAGAAGATGATCTTAGGCATTCTTGATTTTTAGCCTATTATTTAGCTTTAACAATGCTATCCTCTTTTACCAAAAAACTGGGAAAAAAAATTGTCTTTAGTTAGCCCGCTCGAGGTTTTAGTTTTTCATTTAATAGCCCTACATTACAAGTTGAATACCCTTCAATTTAGCCCTTGGCCTTATTTGGACTATTTGAGTAAGAGGGAGGAGGATTGGAAGGTAGTCCTGTAAAATCTTGGGAATAAAGTGGGTAAATTGATGGGAATATTGAAGGGTGAAATGAATACAAGTTAATAGGCAAAGAAATTGAGAAAAACTAGCCTCTCATTGTATGTTATGTTGTTTCTATAGCTATTTATGCTATAAAAATATAAAAAAAAATAGAAAAGAAAAAAAAAAGAAATGAGTCGGATGTACATAAGTGTTTTATTCTTGTTGAGGAGAGGTTAGGAATAAAAAGTGCTTACTTGCTTAGCTGTTTCAGAAAATTGGATAGTCTCAAATATGTGGTACCCAAGTAAAAGCATGAAAACCACTTAGGTTGTAAACACTTTTGCGAGGGTGGAGAGATCATTTTGCGGGGTGATTTAGTAAAAATTGGAGAGTGAGGATTGAATTATATTTAGGTACAACTGAAAATAAAGACCTTTTTTTTCCTTTGTCACACATGTCGAGTACGAGGTCTAATTTAGATTATTGACAAGCATATGGTAGTCGTTGCATATAGTTCAATACGAGTGAAAATATAGCCTACTTTATACACTTGAGAGATGAGTGATACACTTACAGGAGAGGATCACTTGTTTGAAAGTTTTCAAGTCTTGCGAGTAGTTGATGTTGCTATATTATATATGCTCAGCTTATCATGTTGCCTTGCTTTTGTGAAAATCTCTCTGAAACTAGAATCGCCACCTAAATCGCCCTTAACATGTGTCCTCTTGTTTTTCTTAGCTTTGATTTGTTCAGGATGAAAAAAGATTTAAGTTTGGGGGAGGGGGTAGGTACATGTGTTTATGCATGCATATTAGGTCACTGTAAGTGTCCATTTAATGGCATTTGCATGCATAATCGACCGAGAATCACTTATAATTGTATTATTAGGCTGTGATGTCTTTGGACTTTTTTCTTGGACATTCATGTGAATTAAGGACATAAAGTCGCATCCTACAAAGGATGGACAAAGGAACGAGTCTCAAGAGTCCAAAAAATAGAAAAATCGAGCCAAGGGTGAAAAAGTCAGTCGCGGCTGCGACGAGAAATCACGGCCATGACAAAAAGCACAGTAGAAAGAGCTAAAAATCCTTATGAAGTCATCGCGGCCACGACACCCCTTCGTGGACACGATGCCCCTTCGCGGCCACGACACTGACTCTGTTATTTATTTGGGCGATAAGTTTGCCCTTTTAAAGCCCAATCTAGCCCAAACTTATACCTACATATAAATAGACTTTCCAAATCTGAAATTTGGGTTGATCATCAGTCATATAGTTTGGAGGATTTCGGAGGCGGAGAGCAATCAAAAGTTGACATCTTCGGTTTCATCTTTTTTAGTTTGTTTTAGTTTAATGCTTTCCATTAGATTCGTGCTTTTAGTTGTGGCCATGGGTGGCTAGTCGTATTATCTCAGTCTTTAATCGATGTTGAACCCGAGTTGGATATTTTTCTAATTCTTATGGTGATTGTTCAATTAGATTATGTTTATAGATGACTTATGTTATTTGCTTGCTTTTGATCTCTTATGTGAATTGTTATTTGGATTGATCACCTAAGTAGTAATTGCACATTTGTTGCTTGGACATTGTCGTAATACTACATCGTTACGATTCTATGTCTATGAGTAGTAAATAGTGAAATCTTTCACTAAGATAGCATGAATCTCGGTCAATTGTATCGAGCTTGTGAGTCCAACAAGGATTAATCGAAGAGCTTGTTTTAGTTAATTAAACTTAAGGGGTAACAAGGTTAGCGGAGTTTGTTGTTAATCTTCGGGGATAGGAGTTTCGAAACTGATCGATCAAACATTTACATTAATTTCGAGAATAATATGGATTAGGGGGATATTAGATTAAAGGCTAGGATCTTTATCATATTTGAATTCAAAATTAATTTTATTTTTCTTATGTACATAGTGCTTTTAGATATTTTTTTGCTTTTAGATTAATAGTTACTCAAATCAATTTAAAACCCCCATCCTTATAAATGTATATACCATTACTATTTTTTAAGTCAATTGGATTAATACGTGAAATGCAATTTATCTCACTGTTATCTGTGGGTTCGACCCTAACTTACCCTTGCCCTTTCTACTAGTAGAAGAGGAACGCTAGGAAATATTAATTTGATCGCACCTCGACAATGACGGTCACTTCTAAACCAATTCTTATTGTTATTAGGCAACTCTACTCTTAATTAGTCCTCCTCTCGAAGCCACTAACGTGTAGATCAATTAAGGATAGTTATGCTCTCGAGCCAACTATCACATAAAAGACTCCCAAGGGTTCCCTAAGTCAATGCCTACGTAAGTCCTCAATCCTCTTGGACGATTATTGGTACCTACTTCATATGCTCGTATGGCTATTAACAACCCCTTCTCTCGAAGCCAAATTATTAAGCAATTAGATTATTCAATTAGCCAAATTAAATAACTCATAAAATAAGAACAAAGCATATAGATAATATAATAAGAATGACGTCTAGAATTAAACAAAAGTAATAAAAACATAGTCGGTGAATAACCTACTCTCTAACTAGACCACAAGGGTTTTTAATTACTCATAACTAGAGTTAAAGACCACTTAGATTCATAGACAAACATGATTGGTAAATTAACTACTAAAAGGAAGAAAACAGAACATGATTCTTGATCTTGATCTACTTCTCGTCACTCCTTGCTCATGGATCTCTCCTCCAAAGTGTTCTCCGATGATGATAATATGTTAATTTTGGACTAGAAAGCTCGTATTTATAAGTTGGGGAAGGTTAGGGTTGAAACGAGCTCGAAATAAGCTAAAATGCGTGTAACAAACTTGGGCCACGAAACCGCCTCGGTCCAGGCACTATTCTGCCTCGACTGAGTTGGGGTGTTCCGCCCAAAAATAATTTTCTACCTAACTTGGCCTCGACCGAGCCAGATTTTGGCCTCGATCAAGTTGGTCTATTCTGCCTAACTTTGTATTTTCTTCGTTTCGTCCCATCTTCTTGCTTGTTTCTTATCCAAACTTCGTCCAAACATAATTTTTGGCATATAATCACATGACTAATACTAAAACAAGCACAGACACATCATCTAACTTAATATAATGAATTTAAGCATATTCCGGCCAAGTACACATGCAAATGATATAAAATATAGCCCTTAATTGACCTAAAACGCATGTATACATGATGTGAATCAGTGGTGAATTAACAAAATCTCGTGGGATAGGCTTACTTAGGAATGGAACCCCACTAGAACCTCAAATTTTCTAAATTAACTAGCTGCCAATTAGCGCTGTAAGTGGGATAGGTAAGGAAGCAATTCGGCACGCCAAAAATAAAATGTTATGAGTCCTTCCCGGATTAATGTTCCCATGAATAGCAAAAACACGTAACCAAGTCACTATTTAAAATTTTGAAAAACCATCAAATTATTCGGTTGTTTCGTATTCATCAACAATTGATCGGGTGAATGGAATTAGGCATCCGAAAACCAAATACATGCAAACATATAGATCTAACTCAGAGGTTTTAATAAGAAAACCTAAGGGCGGTAAGGTTTGGGCGGGGGAGAAACTCGGGTTCCCAAATCGTAGGGTTTTACCCAAAACATTGACCTACCAAATGATACAATGTGCAATTCGACATACCTAAAATTCGATAACTTTATCGCAATTGACAACGCAAGCACCAAGTTGTATTGAATCGGTGATTCACTGGTTTGCCGCGAAGGAAGACCGAAATGTTAGAAGGAACGAAGCTCGCTATTTCAGAAGGAGAAATATTATGAGCATTATGTAAAATATAACATTAGGGGAAGGGTATAATCCTCTCATTGGAACTAATTATAAAGGAAAAAAAAAAATTGGAACCAAATACTTTATTACAACTAACCTATCTATTACTCTCACTTTATTTTTCCAACCAAACATGTTATACGTGTGTCCAACATTAACTGAACCTTTGCTTTGTGTCATTGCATCTATATCACCCCTATTACAAACTTGTAAGCAAACGAGCCCTAAGTGATAAGAACATAGTTTCATTTATTAATTTAATTCTCTTATTGAATACAATATATGATAATTCGAATTGTTGTGTTATTTGGGAATGTTTAATTTTCTTTGTATTTTTTAGAATGGGTTTTTACTTAGTAGAATGGATTTATTAATTAAATTACATATAATCTTAATTTTATTAATAATTATATTTATAAATATGTTTATATATATTAATAAAATGGCAAAAACTTATATGAGATCATCACACAGCCGTCACACGGTGTGACGGAAAAAAAATTACTTTTGTAGTAAAAGTATCACGTTTATCTGTAAAGTATCACTTTTTTTTAACAAAAAAAGTATCACTTTTTGTAGCCAAAGTATCACTTTTAATTGTAAAAGTATTAATGTAGTAAAAGTATCACTTTTATCTGTAAAAGTATCAATTTTTCCTGTAAAAGCATCAATGATCCGGTAAAAGTGAATTCCGTCACACGTGAGACTCACACACAAGACTTACTCTAATAAAATTGGGCTCCCAAGCATTTAGGGGCCTGGAACGGTCTCCCCATTTGTCTTATCTCAGCCCCGCCACTGCGTAAAACACAATCTACGTAAAATGGCATCTATCTCTCTCTCTGTCATTTCCGACCAGTCACCTACCCTCCATGCCTTTGACCGGTGACAACCGGTTGCTACTAGGACTCACTTTAATTTCTTATTCTGTGTTTTTTGGGATATTGGCCCATATGACTCATCCATCCTCTGCTGGCAGCTTTTCTTTGTCGGCATATTCCCAATAGTCGGTCTGTTTTTCTGACGTACATTCAGATCCCTCACATTCAAAACATTGGGAACGAGATCCAGTGTCTGTGCATGTTTTTCTAGGTTTTTCGTTGTTTGGATGGTCTTGGTTTCTTTTCTTGGAGGTTTTGCTGAAGGTGGTGATAATGATCGGTGACTTTTCTAAATTCTACTTGCTAACCGCAAATGCACGGTGTAGTTAATATTGTAGTGGCAATCAAATTCATTTTCCACACAGTCCAGTGCAGATTGTAGTAAAGTACTACAACCTAGCCTTAGTTTATCAAGACTATGGAATTTGATTGATTTTTTATGATTATTAATTACATAAACTAAACAAAGAAACAAAAGACACGGTATAAATAAGCACATGCAAGTTGGCTCTATTCATATATATATTTATATATCACGGCTTATCCTACAACTTCGATTTCAGTTATTATCCTATCATGCAACTACAAATATTTTATTAATTGTTATGTTTCTATTACTATGAGCCTTTGCTATTGTATTCCAATCCTCCACTTGGAGTGATTGAGGTTTTATTGTATGCATAGGCCGACATCCCTATGCTACATACAACTCCTTAAAGTTCCTAAGAGTTACCCCTATAATTACTATCAGTCTCCCCGTCTTATTAAATCATTATGTTATGTGTTGTTTGACCATTCATTATTCTCATCGATTCTTGAACAATTAATTTGTGTGTGCATCACTTTAATTATGCAAAAATCAATTCACAATCACATAAATAATAATTAGCAAACCAATAATATTGATAAAGTTAATTCATCGTCACATAACTGAATAACAACCTACTTTCTAACCCTAGAATATATGTCTACTACTTCGTAGAACAATAAAATGTAATAACTAAATAAATATCCATCATCGTTGTACAATAAAAATAAATAGAAAAGATAAATCGGTGTACAATGGCGTGAGGCTAGATCCCTCCGCATGCCTCGCGCTTATTACTACTACTTCTCGGTGCCCTCTGTATGGTATTCTCTAACTATATATGTCTACTCTTCTCACTGTTGTATCATCCTCTTTTAGTGCTTGTTACTTATAGGAGAACACAATGGGCTGAAAAAATAAGGCAAATATGGACTGGGCCGCCATAATCTGATTCGGGCGTACATCGGCCCGACAAGGTTGAGGTGCAGCTCGTTCCAAAATCATGGCATGTGCTCGGACCCGGGCGGGCCGCGGTGCAATCTGGTTGAGTCGCGGTTCTAGGTTGATTTCTGGACATCAGCATGGGTCAAGTCAATTTAGATCTGCTCGAGGTGATGCGATAACATGTCTTGGGTCTATTTTCTTCATTTTACCTTCTTTGATGCTCAATTATTTCTCGGATTTCCATAACTATTTACTTCTCTCCTAAAAAATGTATTAAATAACTACAAAACCAACAAGCACGTGAAATCCACATAAAAATATGAAAACAGGGGGAAACATTTATACGCACTTTTAATATTTTCCTATGATTTTATGTCCAATATATACGTAAAAATACTAGGGATCAGTAACGGCGATGAAGTGAAAGAGGAGAAAAAAGAGGATTTGCATTTTATTTGTGGGTATTTAGTTTTATTGATCTCTTAATCATTTTGGTTGCAAATAAATTTAGTTGTAGGGTGCTTAGCACAGAAGAATTCTAAATCTTCTTGTGTTTTCTAGATTTCTAATTCATCAGATAGTGAAGTTTATAAACTTTTGATTCAAAGGACAAAAAAAAGAAAAAAAAAAGAAAAATTGCAATAGAATATTATGATTTAGCTAGGATCAATAACATTATGGTAATGTCGTTAGAGTTCTCATTTCATTCATTTCAAGTTTCCGTCAATTCGTGTTAATAATTAGAAATAAAGTAACACTTATTTGCCACATATACATGAATTTAAGTTCATGAAACTGGTCGACCTACTTGAACTAGACTTGAAACTCGCTTAACTAGAAGAAAAAAAGTCGTGGCTACCCAACAACATGTATTTTCTATTATTTTTTCTCGTTTTCGAGAAAGGGTGACACGTTTTGAGATTATTCAAAGAGTATTACTCCCGACACTACCAAAAAATCCTTGTTGTTGTCGTGTCTTGGTGCTGAAGTATGTGCACCCTCTGCTAGTGGGTCCTATTTAATTATTGCGCGATTTCTGGATCGTGTCCACCCTCTGCTCTTTGTGGGTCCTGCTTTGTCATGTGTTGCCCGCTTTGTTTAGGCATTATCGTGCCTCTGTGCGCCTTTGTCCAAGTCATTCTTGTCTTTTTTTTTTTTTTTTTTTTTCTAATTCTCTTCATTTTCAGTATTGTTTCCTCCATATATTAGGTAATTGCGGAACATTGTTGGTTTTTTTTTCTTTGTTGCATGAGTTTCTAATGACTTCTGATAAAGTGAATATTCCTATTATTGTATCATGTTTGGTTGGGGGTCTCTTATGCGACGCACCATTGGAACGTACTATTTTTATTTTGTGGTGTTAAGCTAGGCTTGGAAACTGGTGGCCGGCTTAGAGATTTTAGAAAATATTAGTTCGATGACGGACCATAGTGAGCATCGTCAAATTTGGCATACCCCATGTAGTTTTATTTTTATTTTTTTTGTTTTGTTTATTATTGGATCTTGGTAAATTTTAGGTTTCTTTTGGTTGGTTGTTTTGAGTTACTTCTAGAGGTCATGCCCTGCAGCCCTGGTTTGACTCTGGGACTGATATTCTTTGGGTCCTTATTGTGCTCTACTTTGGTATTGATGTGCTTGGATCTCTAGTGAGCCTGAAGTGATATGCATTTCCACGTTCCAGGAAATCCTATCTTGTTTGATCATTTGCTCGTTGTGTAGATAGTCACAGGGCCTCTGGTATGCTTCGCTATTATGAGAGACTAGTGGGATCATGTCCACGAAGAGTCTTGTTCTTGTTTTTTTGTTCTTTTTATGTCCATCCATTTATTTTGGATAGTCTAGAAATTCTATTGTAGGTAGTAACTCTTGTACTTAAATCCTCTTTTGATTAAGCAATAAAGGATATTTTTTCCCTAAAAGATATTACTTCTTGCATCACAAAAAAAAGTTGGTGGTTCGGATCGGATGTATAGTTCTTTTTTCCTTTTGTCAATTTGGTGGTTGGCTAACGTGCATTGAATACGCGTACCAAATTAATTACGTTTCTCGTATTGTAATAACAATACTAAACCTCACAAACCACCTACTAAGTAGAGTGGCAAGTAAGAGTGAATCCCACAGAGAACGGCCGATTAGTTTCGATTATGAAATTAAGCAATTACAGTTAAATATATATATAAAATTAAACAACTTAGAAAAGCAATAAAAGTTTAGGGAGATAGGGGTTAGTAATCAACTAACAACCTACTAATAACAATAAAAAATAATTAAATGAAATTGAAAGCATTGAATATTAGAATTCAAATAAATAAATAATCAAAGACAATAGAATAGATTTTTCAGTTTTTAGTTTTCAAGTAATAAAACGATCCACCCTTGATCATGCTTTCCCTTGGTCTTAGACAATTTATGCAACTATTTTTAATGCCCGATTAATTGTGATTCAAACCCTTATCTCAAGACTATTAACAAGCTCTAATAGCCTTGTTATCTCTTAATCTTAGTTAATCAAAACAATGTCTTCGACTAACCCTATTCGATTTAACTGAATCCTTGAACAAGCTCTCTTAATTCAATAATCAAATGCATTAGGCACCAAGACAATGAGATAAATACGACATAAAACTCGGAAGCTCGGTTTTAGTGGCCGAACTTTATGTTATCATCAATGAACATTCTTTGTTTGCTACAGATGAGTTGAAAGCACTGCAATTACAGATAGCAACCCCGGCTACTAGCAACACATTCATAAATCTCCTAAAGGGTGATTAATCCAATAATCAATTCATAAATGTGACTCAATTAACAGCAAATAATATAAAACACTTAAATACACAATCCAATCGGTAATATTAACCGCGATAATCACATAAATATCTTCGACTCAAGGTTCCACATTGATCAAGGGTGAATTCAAAGGGTGCTAGCCACCCATTATACCTAATACAATCTGATAATGAACGTAAATACAAGAAAAAATAATAAACTTAAAGATAGAACCAAGAATTTGGGTTGAGGAGTGAAAAACCTTCAATCTTCTTCCCAATTTTGTCCTTGAGGATGATGGTGGCTCAAAAGTGGCTGAAAATATGTTCTAAGATAGGTCATTTTCGAATTGAAGGCTACATATATAGAGGAGAAAGTGCTGGTACCAAGTTAGACAAAAACGTATTTGGGTTTTTAAAACAGGAGGCCGTGCCACGGCCGTGGCAAACAATTGGCCGCGGGCGCGGTGGGAAACGAGGGTTTTAGCCCAGATTGGGGCCGCGGGCATGGTCCAGACTTCGCCTCTGCCGCGGTCTAGTTGGCTGGAGTTCACTCCTCTTCTGGACCTTTAGCCACGGGTGTGGCGAATCCTGGTCGTGGCCGTGGGCTTTGGTTTGCCAAAGGCTTGGCATGATATTGCCTCGGGCGCGGTCTGATTGAGTGAAATTTGGCCATCTTCTGGATAATTTACCACTGTCGTGGCTTGAGCCGCGGGTGTGGCTCAAGCAAGTTGGGCAAGGTCATGATTCTTCCTTGTTTTCTTTTCCCCTTGAGTCCGAATTGTCAATTTGAGATCTTCGAAACCTGTCTTTCGGCCTTAATTCACTTGTTTTGACATGAAAACGAACTAAACACGCCAAACTGCTCAATGAGAAATAAATGCACAAAACACACGTGAATATGCACACAAAAGCCCGTAAAAAGATACTTAAATTAGCCTAAAAGTAAGTGCACGACCACGTGTACCATGCATACAACCTTCTAAAATAAATAAATTAGTGTTTATATGACTTCTTTTATTTTTCGATTTGCTCATTCAACCTTATACAACTTATTTGTGAAATTAAGTTTTTTAAGTTTATATTTTAACTAATAATACTAGACATTGATTTTTCAAACCAAATTCTTTTTCTAGGACAAGACATAATTTTGAAATGTGAACCTTTGTTCTAGGATATTCCTTTTATCCATAAAATATTACTCTTCTTGAGAATGCATCATAGATCTATTTGACTTTTAAAAAGTAATTAGTATTACGCCCGTGCGATGTACGAAAGACTACTAATAAAGTAAAGTTTTTCACTGAATTAAATAATATATGGTTATATTATTTAAAAATGTGAATATTGTATACTTAACAAATAACTATTTTTTTTTTTTTAACATATAGAAAAATTTTAAATAGTGTAAATATCCGTTTCTCCTATGTAATTCTTGAATTAAATATATATGTGTGTGTGTGTGTGTTATTTATAAATAAATTATTGTTACATAATAAATGTAAAATAAATATCAAAATATATAACAAATAACAAATAAAAATTTCTATGTTAAAATTATTTTTTATTGAACTCTAACATACCATTAGTCGGTCTATATCCTTCTTAACCTATACGAATGACCGTAAATAGTTCAATTAATTACATATGTTACAACAAACAAAAATATAATAACACTAAAAAATAAGATAGGATAATAATAAAATAAATTAAATAATTTATAAGATTTTCTTTTCAAATAATCCTATATTTAAAAAAAAAAAAAAATTCTCTATTGGTTCATTTTTATATAATCTAATCCACAATATAAAAGAATCAATGCACAATAAAAAATTAGAACATAATTCAACTTAAAGAAGGTGAAAAGTCGATTAAATTGATGTATTATATCTGAATATATATTAGAAACAAAAAACTTGTTAGTATTATAAAAATTCCTAAAGAGTTTTTTTACAAAGAAACACAGTAACAAAATGTTGAAACTGTAATATCTTTTAGGGATACATACATGAATATTTTTTCTTGAAAATGTCTGATTTGCAATTGGATGAAAAAACATCTTTTTACATATATGCCTCCATTTTATTTTATTATACACACACATATTTATATATGGATTAATTTATAGTAAAATTAAGATGGAAAAGTAAATACAATAGATTAATTAATTAAAGTATTTTAAAAATTGAATTGAGAATATTTTTTTAGAAAAAATCTTCAACTAATTTGTATGGCGGCCTAAACATTACACCAACAAACATCTGCAATAAGTACTTAGATTTAACCAAATAACCAACCAATAAAAAAATTGTATTTATTTTATATAATATCACACTTTTATATATGTGATATGGATGTCAGACAAAATATCATAAAACGATGATTAATTTGATGTATAAAACGTAAAAACTATTGAGATATAAAAATTATTTTTATTTAAAATTTGGGAAATGACTAATTTTTTTGAAAGAAAAGAAAAAAAAAAAAAAACACATCAAAAGTTGACACTTCTACAAATAACTATAAATAACATAGAATGTTTTGGTGGGAAAATACAACTTAACAATTTTAACACTTTTATAACGTTTATATATGTATGGATTTTTAATATATCAAAATAAATTTTTAAATTAGAACTATAAATAATTAAATGTTTATTTCTAGAATTATATTCTCTTTGCAACTTTGAACATTTCACTTGGTAATTTCAGATATACTAAAATACTTTTTATTTTTAAATAAATACTAACATTAACAAAATAAAATCAAAAGTTATTCAATAATTCGAAGACAATTTAAAGTATGTGAGCTCTTCAAAATATTTAAATATTTTCATATTTTATTTGGTTTTGTAATTCAACTAAATTTTATACTTTTATTGGAAATATTATATTATTTAAGGTAAAAATTGATTAATGCCAAAAAAAAAAAAAAAAAGTAATCTTAGGTTGCAAAGAATAAAAAAGATATAATTGATGTTGGTTAGTGCGATAAAATATTTTTTAAGTTGCAAAGTGTAATAAAACATACATTATTATTATTATATATATATATATATATATATATATATATATATATATATATGCTCAAAGGTTCACGTCTAATAAAACAAACATTGTTATTATAGAATATATATATATATATATATATAATAACAGATATAATGATTAACAAATTATTTATAAAATTAATTATTGATTTTTCGCCTTTAATTTAATGAAATATGAGTTTAATTACTTAAACATTTATTTTTATTCTGTTCATAACTAAAGTAAAGAATATATTTGAAAATTCATGTGAAATATAATAAATTTGTTGAACTTTGGGAAAATACTCAACTAATACATTTTATAAGGGGATTTATTTTATTAAGTTTTACAACAAACATTTAAATATAACCTAAATAATTAATCAATAACGAAGTTATTGTTTTAAAATTAAATATCTCGCTCATTATAATATATGTGATATGGATGTCAAATAGAAGCTTGTGAAAAGATGAATAATTTGATATTTCATGCATAAAAAATGGATTAAAAATATAAAGGTTATTTGCATTTTAAAAAATTGAAAGAAAATTATAAAGTTACCAAAATTGACAAAACCTTACCAAATTAGCGTAAAAGTTTTTGGAGGGAAAGTTAAAATGACAATAAGGCCCTCCATTTAGCTTTTATATATACTAGTATCGCTCCCGTGCGATGCACGAAAATTTATTTAAAAAGTAATTATTTTATTAAATTAAATATAATTTTATCTAATATAAAAAAATAGAATTATTATATTCTAATTAAATGAATATTTGAATATTTTTTTCTTTTTTACGATCAACTGAACTTTGTGGTTTCCCACTTTTGTAATCTTTGGTAGAAATTTTCGGAGAGAAAAGAAAGTATTTAAAAATAATAAAAATATCTAGAAAATACAATATTTATTTTTAAATTCTAAAAAATTATTTAAAATATCATAAGCTTAACTGAAAAAATGTAGAAGTTATTTTAATAAAAAGTCAATTTTCATAAAAAAAGATCGAATAGTTTTGATATTACTTCAAATAATTTTAAATATTTTTAAAAGGATTTATATTTTCAAAAAAATAATTAAAAAGATACTTATATCATAAAATTAGACTTTTCATAGATACTTCCACATGTCTTAGACGAAATTTTAGAAATTTTATAATAATTTTTCAAGATAACTTTCAAATAGTTTAAATAAATTTTTAGAGTTTAAAAGATAATTTTCAGAAATTTATAATAGTTTTATGATTTAAAAAAAGTAATAACTTTTTATTTTTCTTGCTTAAAATGATTTGATTTGAACGTTTTTATAAAAAAAAAAATTAATATATTTTCAACATATTTAAGTTAATTTTCTGGTATTTTAAATGAAGTTTAGAATTTAAAAAATATTTTTTAGATTTTTTAACAATTTATGTTATTTAAATATTTTCTAATATGCTTTTATTTTTCGCACTTAAATTGCTGGCAGAGATTGCAAGCGTGAAAAAACGTGTAGTTCAGGTTGTGATTGAAAAACAAAAAAGAAATTGAAAAATGCGCATACTACATGTTGCAAAATAATATAAACCCAAAATATAAATAATGTAAATATCAATTTCTCTCAAGTGATATATGGATTTAATATAACTTACATTTTATAAATATAATATTTTATAAATTTTCATTAAGATAAATTATTAAATGTAAAAAATAAATTATATCTACTTTTAAGAATGAATATCTCCTAATATTGAAACCCAAATATATATTAAGTGTGTGTGTGTGTGTATCCACCTTAACCTATGCGAACACCGCAATAGCTTAATTGAAAATAAATATTAAAACAAACACAAATACATAAGTATCACAGGACACACCAAAATATATCAAATAAAATAAATTGAATTGTATTATAAGGACATTAGTGTTTTCTTTTATTTTTTTCAATTTTTTTAAATATTTTGATTTATCCAAATATATTTTCTAATTTTAACTATAACTATTTACTTTATTTTAAGAAAAATTAATTTTCAAGTTTTAATATTTTACATGGTGGTTTAATATACTCAAATACTTTTTAGATTTAAAATAAATCTTGATATTAGTAAAATAAAATTCAATGATTATTCTATAGTTGGACTAACAAAATAAAGCATATGGATTCTTCAATATATCTGAGTAATATATGTATATGTTGAAATTTATTTAAATATACAATTAATATACATACATATATATATATATATATGTCTGTATATTTTGCTTGGGTTGCAAAATATGAAAAAATACGACAAAGTATTGTTTATATTGAAAACTCTAAAAAACCTTGTTAGGTCAAGCATGTTAATTTTATTTTTTAAATAGAAATATAGATTGTAGCACATATAAAATCTCATAGTTTAGATTGCAAAGTGTAATTATTTATAAAGAAATAATATTAATAAATACAAAATATAAATATGTCATAAAAAATAATTTCAAGATTAATTATCATATATAAATATATGCGAGAGTCGTAGTCCCATGATTAATCATAACAAATTAATATTTGTGAATACAATAATTTAATTAGCCAAACATCAAATTATACACTTACTTTTACTTTTAATTTAATAAAAATATATATTCATTTACTAATGAAGGTAATACTTAATATTGCATTAATTTGAAGAAAAAAATATAATTAATGCCTTAAAATAAATTAAGAATGCATTACAGATATATTTTAGGTGGGAAAGTGAAAATTACATTAATACCCTCCATTTTACACATATTATATATATATATATATATATGCTCTTAAAAAAACCTAATATTGTTTACTTGACCAATTAAAAAACACTTTTACAACGAAAGTAATAAGTTATCGCGAAATTTTGGAAATTGAGTCAAAAAGAGGTGTGAGATGGAAAAATACATTACTCAGGGTGCATCCTAATGGAATTTTTTGTGATCTTGGTCATGAATAACATTTGTATCTTTAAAAAAACAACGATTTTGTAAAACATAACTAATAAGCCCATTTCCAATATTCAAAGGAAAGTTTTTTATAATAGATAGGGTTAATTGCAGGAAACCCACTAAACTAACTATCAGCGTTTTTTCACATATTTTTTTTTTTTTTTTGTGTACCGATACAGATAAACTATACGGGATTTGGCAGATAAACCAGGAAAGTTATTTTCCGATTATTTTTTGTCGAAATATGCACATGGCTTGCATCATGATAAATTTTCAAGGGCTTATTTTTGTCCAAACAATAATTTTTAGTATGCCAAAAGTGAATTTCTTCACACATTTCTTTTTCCGATCAATTCATTTACATCACCAATTGTTCTCTCCCTCAAAATATAGGACCTCCATTGTTGAAAATGAGTAGCTCCTTAATTACTAAAAAACATATCTGGACAAAAAAGCTCTAACAAGATTATCACGCATAAATCACGTGCGAAATTTTGACGAATAAGAATAAAAAAATAAGTTTAGAGGTTTATCTGTTAAAATTCTAATAAAGTTATATGTATCGATACTATTATAATAATTTATATGCAAAATGCTAATACTTTGATAATTTATGTGTACCTAACCCTAATGAGCATAAGTGCTCACAGTTAAGTGAAGAATGATCGCCCCATCAACAATGTGCCACTTTGAGAATGATACTTCCTTCGTCTCGTTCTAATTTACATATTTTCTTTTTTGATCGTCCTATTATGTTTTGCATACTTCTAAAATAGAAGAAAATCTTATAATCTCCACCCTTAAAATCTACACCATCAATCTCCATTTTTAACCATCTTTATCAACAACCTCCCACAACCCAACCTATCAATAAAATATTCATTTCTCTCTTCTACATACACAACATACTCCACAACCTAAAAAATACATTTTCACATTTTATCAATAACCCAACCCAACCCAACCCAACATTTTAATATATATTAATTTCTTTTATCCAAATACAAATCTTATTTTCCAATAAAATTAATATTTTTGATACGGTTTAATAATTGCATATTATTTTTCGCGCTTTTTCTAATATATTTCAGAATAAAAAAATATTTGAATTCCGTAATTACAATAAGTCGATTTTGTTTTTCCGGTATTTAAATATTTGGCCGGCCCGACCCGGTCAGGTGGGGTATGTCGGGCTAACGTCATATTTTGGATCGGTCCAGGTCGGACCAAAATTTAGTTAGTCCTAGATATATTCGTCCAGCCCTTGATATTTCCCTATAATATACTAAGATTATCGAATCGGCCCGGGGTCCGCCGGGGATTTAGCCCATCGAACCGGTCCAGACGAGCCAACTATTTATAAAAAGAATAAAATAAAGAGCTTCAACTTTTTATTCAAAATATATCAACATTAGATTCTACTTGCAGAGAAAAAAAAGATAAGAATTTTGATAATTTTTTTAATTTTTATAAAATAAAAATTATATTATTTATTTATTATTAAAATTATATCCAATAAATAATTTAATACAACAAATGAGGTACCGATATGTGGCAGGTTGTGGAAGGGGGTTGGGTTGTGGAAGGGGTTGGCCCAACCCCATCCACAACCTAAGTCATCAATCATTGTCTATTTCTCCTTTTATTTTTAATTCCAATTTTTGTCATCTAGTCATGCCCTTGTCCTTGGAGGGCATGGATAAAGATAGTCTTAGAAAGATTAACTAAAAAGCATCAAATAGTTATTTCTTAATATATGTGCTGGAGCAGATGTGCAAATTAAACTGGGACGGAAGATGGAGTGTTACTTAAAAGAGCACAACGATGTAACAAAAACACAAAAACCTGGAGAATGCTGAAATAATTAATACAGATAAAATTAAAATATAATTTCGTGTCATGACTCATCAGCTCTACAGTACCTTGACAAAAAAGAGGATGTTGACCTGCACATCATGTGCTCAACAATTTCAAAGGGGATGTTTGGAGTTTCCAACCAACAAAATCCCCAAAATTTCAATTTCGATTTAACGAACATTGACGTTATTGCTTCATTTTTATAATAATTCTGGTTGACTTAATAACACACAACATTATTTTAATACTGGTTTTGGATTTGAATTGGCCTGGACGGCAGACGACTTTCTGTCTGACCTAATTATGATCAAGCTCCCTGCTAATTATGTTTATCCAACTTAATCTACTAATAATCCTTATAACTGTCTCCCTTTCACACAATTAACTACTTATCCAACATGATTCTCAAAAAAAAAAAAAAAAAAAACACTATCCAACATTAATTCAGTAATCCAATTCACGAAATTAGCTTCATCCTTACGGAAAAATGCAATTTAAGGTTAATTCCAGCCGAAGAAATTCAAATCTCCTGTAACACTTCACGTGATTCACCGAATTGGGGGTCTTAGTTCATTAGGGACACATGACGATATTTCTGCTCTTTAAAAATGAAACATCCAACAATTAAGAAAAATAAAGAAAAAATTCCAAAAACTACCAGAATAAAATAAAAAAAAAAAAGTATTCAAAAATACAATATACAGAAATAAAAATAAATAAGAAAAGCAGTAAAAGAAAAATCAACTGCATGATTGACAAAATCATAAAGTAATTTTTTTAAAAGAAAATCGTTGGAATCGCCAAATTAATTTTCTTACCAATTTGAACTTCACCTCTGCAATCTCAACTCCATCACATTTTGATATTTCAAATGTAGATCTAAATCCATAACATTTCTTAAGAATCTTTCCTTGCGTTTCATCTAAATTGATCAAATATGCTTCAAATCAACAGAAAGACATGCCAATGATGATAAGACCCGCGACATTTTAATGGTGTTAGAGGGTGGAGACGAAGATGGCACAACGACAAATTCCTAAGGATAAAAGAATTACAAATGATAGGAGAAGAATCCTGCTGTTTTATGTGGATAAATATTCGTTTCTGATTTTATGGATAGTTTTCAATTTTCAATGTCTTATCGTTCTTTTTCCTATAATTGTTTCTGTAGTAATTTTATTTTCTGTATTTTTTCCTGTAATTCTTTCTGATTCTTTAGTTGGAATTTCTTTATTTCTAATTCGTTTCTTATTTTTTAGCCATAATAACTTTATTTCCTAGATTTTTTCTATTTTCCCTTAGATGGAAATTATTATTTTTTTCTACTGTTCTGTTGGATTTTTTTTTGAAGGGCTGAGATACGGTCATGTGTCTTAATGAGCGAAGATGCTCAAATCAGTGAACCATGTGACTCTCACGTGAGGCATTCAGGTGGATTCAAAAAAATTCAGCAAAAAATTACCCTTAAATTGCCATTTTTTTTAATTATAGTACAAGTGAAAAATCCTCACTGAAGGAGGCTAACAATGCAAGTGACCAAAACATAGAGGACTAAAATTATATTTTTCCCATCCTTACACATTATAATTTTGTATTGACTGGAAACAGGTATATAACAATTTCATGAGATCAAAATGATGGAATGAATTGTAGGTCTTTGGTGGCTGTCACAGTCGTATATAAGTTAAATATGAAAAATATTATAGTCATAATACTTTGACATGTTTTTTCATCCGTAACAATTTTTAAGGGATAAAATCCAAAGATAAATTCATGCAGACTTAATCCAAAGTAAATAATATCACTAGAAAATACATTAGTTTCTAAAATAAACAAATGTTAAATACAATCTTTTGTGAAGTTTTGATATGTCGTACGTAGTGACGGACCCACCTTGGGGCTAAAGGAGCCAGTGGCCCCCGCTCCAATCTAAATTTGCTACTATCTCCGTCTCAGCTAAATTTGCACGGCTGACCGACACGGATGTTAAGAAAAATAGATTTTGGTGAATCTTTAACTTTTTCAAAGGTGCAGATTGAGAGTGGAGATTGTGAGAGAAATTTCTTTTTTTAAGATGTGCAAATTTAAGTGAGAAGGACTGAAAAGGAAAGTTTGAATATTTAGCTGGGATGGAGGGAGTATTATATATGTATCTTAGTCGATTTTAATACAATTTAATAAAATAAAATAAATAATTCTATTTTTTAACTTGAATTAAATGGAAATGTATCAATATGTATAACCAATGGAGATAAATATTAAAAAATATAATGAGTATAGAAACATTATATCTTAGATTTTTTTTTTGTAACTAAATAAATTTATTGATCTTATTTAAATTGTTAGTACTTTCTAGTTTTGTTTATAGAGTTGATTATTGTTGAGGTTCATGCACATATTTAAGGGTGTACAGCGGTATTCCTCCCTTTTAAATTTTCTAAATTATATATATTTGTAATATAATTTATCCAATATTTTTAAGCTTACAACATAATATAAAAAATTGGTTTCTAGCCTATATAAAATTTGCTCCCTATTTGGTAAAAATTGTCACATAACCTTAGAGTGTTGTTATTGTTGTTGTTGTTGTTGTTGTTGTTGTTGTTGTTGTTGTTGTTGTTGTTGTTATTATTATTATTATTATTATTATACTTCTGATGTGAACTTTTAGATCCGTCTATAAATGAGTCTCCTTCGATCAAATTTTTAGATTGCCCACTAATTATACAACTATAGTAGACACTCCGTGACCATTTGCCGGTTTACCATATCTAGAAAAACTGTTACAGCTTGTGCTCGCAAACATGATGTTGCAATTATTTGTGTCATTACCATTCTAATTTTTTCCAAAATTTTAGAAGTTGGCTATTTCCCTCTTTCTCATTCTCCTTAGCTGAATTTCATATATCAATCCATGAAATAATAAATATGAATCAAAGAAACAATAATTGATCCATAACATGCAAACTTTATTTGTTACTTGCATCAATTTTTATTACATTGAAGCAAGCGTGTCTGTCCCTCGTTAGGGGAAAAGACAGTATTGCCCTTTTGAATTGGTCAATATCATATTAAATGCAATACAATGTGAAACATTGAAAGGAAAAACACAGAAAATACTCAAATATTAAATGCTCGAAAGATATCCAGAAGCAAATTCCCTTTTGATATTTATTGACATAAACCATCATTTAAGAAGAGTATCAACATAACGAACATAAATTCCGAAGGACAATGCGGATAAATCGAATTTGATGAATATTTTATGGACAGATTGTGGAAGCTGTAAAATGTTACTAATGCAAGATTAACGTAGTAATAACAACATGCAATCCCAATATTTAAAAATAAAAATAAGAGGATTCATTTTCTGAATCATATTTCCTTGCTGTTTAACATAGAATTTCGACAGCCTGAAATTCTATTGCAGATTCTATATAAATTTGTTTCCCCTAAAACTATCAACTCTCAAGATTCAAGAATAAAAAATACTCACATATACAGCAGCCTCTGATCCTCTCTCCATATCATTTTCTCTCTCTTGAAGATGAGTATGTAGCATATCTATACATGTATCTATTTAATCTTCAAGGCAATGGCCCTCCGCCTTCCAAGCCGATATCATTGTGCCTTCGGGAAGGACCAGAAGGCGGTATAGGGACTCCTTTCGGCAAAAACCCGTAGAAGGTATCACCAGAACTACTCATTTTCGGCTTGACCTTGAAAAACTGTGTATGCCTCGCACCATTTGCATGATGATCGCTAGTAAAGATGATGAAAAAGACTAGTAAAATTGGCAATAACTGGTGTCTTTTTCCCATCAGGGAAGAAAATCCCAGGATCGAAGTAGAGAGAGAGAGTAGGAGAAGGTTTGAAAAGGAAGGTGATGTGTGCAGTTGAAATAGTGAATATAGTGTTACTTAATGAAATGGTTATTTTTTTAAAGATGATATCATATGTTTGAATTAAATAGAGTGGTCGAGAAAAAACATGAGGGGAAACTTGTGTCTGAAGGTTATGTAGGAAAGGAGGTGCAAACATGGTGCATTGACTCTAGGCTCCCCATGTTTTTGCGGCAATTTATTATTTTTTTTGCGAATTTACACTCAATAAATTGAAGCCTATATTGAAACTAGACTTTGTCATTTTGATAGATTTTGCTTGAGTCATGCCAAAACACAAATTTTATTTGGCATCTATCTTTTTCATACATCGCTTCCATAAAGTGGCACAGTGAAAATTATTTATGGCATCAATGAATTATAATCGATTACATCATCTGTTTTATATTTTATTATGCTATCTTTAATACACGATACATGTATATTAGTGACATCAACTAATGCATATGGCGCTTGATAAATACAAGATGAAACACACAAATAACTAATGTATATGGTGCTTGATAAATCCAATATGAAATACATAAATGTAACAAGTCATCTCATATACCAAGACAAATATTTTGATGTAAGTTAGTGCCTCGTCCAAGTGTATTTGTTAATTGACGGTCTTTATTGAGAATGTTACTATTAAGGCCCAAAAACGAATTACCAATTGAATGTTTATCTTAAAAGTAAATAAGTTGTGTGTACTGTCATCCTAACTTTCTTTTCTTTAATTGTAATATGGTACTATCATCCAATCAAGAACAAACCAGAGGAGCTCCCGAGAAAAGCCTTTATTTAGGGTCTTATAACATTTTATGTTATTATTGAATTCTAACATGATTTTTGTCTCTATAGTATGCATCTATGCTTGATTTATAGGTCACTGAATGCACATATACTAAGTTAACCAATAGACAACTTTTTAGAATCCTCGAGTCCTAGATAAAATTGGCTTATAAGTCTTGTAACAACTCATGACATGTGAGCCATTAAAAGATTTGAAAAGGTCAATCAATGTAAAGGGAAATGGGGTTCGGGTCATCCATGCATCTTATGTTCTAATTTATAATGCACACGATTAATTAATCTTCAGTTATGGGTCTAAAATTTACGTTAGAAGCACATTACGTACCCATAAAAAAAAATAACACAAAAAAAGGGACCCGGACATATTGTGCCCGTTTAGGCGTACCTATAATAAAATGGGAGTTGAAGTCTGAATTTGTGGATAGGTATTGAGAGTTTGAGCGGGTCATAGGGAAAAGTTGTTTTTGAACAAGATAATATACACATCTGAGGAAAAAGAGGTGTGAGATGTTGTACGGTTAGGTGGGGAAGTGGAGCCCCATTGAATTTAATGGCCGGCTAAAAGTAGCCAAATGTTCTATTTTCAAGTTCCTCAACCGGGATGGGAAATATGTCCATTATTTACTTACATTTATGGTGCGGGTGCCCAATTTGTTGCTCCCATGAAATTGCTAAAATTGTCGGCTTATCATCTATCTTCTTTTTTTCTTTTTCTAATGGAGTATTTGTTTTTCTTCTTATTCTTTTTCTCCCTTTCATTTTCTATTGACATTTGGCTATTTTATGTATGACAGAATGTTGATCTAAACCCAAATTATCCCTCCAATTATTTGTCCTGATTTTCATATAATTGTTGTCACAAGCGTGCCAAGTTTCAACTATTTTAATTCCGAACCATTGAGCCATACTTAATGATAGTTCATGGATCCAACTTCAAAGTATGTCCCAATTACTTCAATTTAAAGCAACGGTAATGCTTGTGTCTAGAATCTCGACATCCAAAAATTGGCATGTTGATCATTTCTACAACATTGTGTATTTAGAATGTCATGGGTATTCTTAAATTATTTTGGATTAGTTTCTCTCTCTCTCTCTCTCTCTCTAAATTCAAATTTGAATTCAAAATCCGTCTGCTTCTCTCTAAAATCAATGATGTATCCTTGAGACCTGTGTTTAGTGTCCCAGGAGAAAAATCGATCATTTTTAATTCAGAAGAAATATGAATCCATTCCTTATCTTACATCTTTGCGCTCTTCATTATCCCATATTTAAGTTTTGGATCTTAATAATATATTTTTTTTTCTCCGATCAGTTGAAGGATCCTAAGGGAGGTCAGAAATCCGCCGAGCAGTTTTACGTAGTCTTCAAAGGAGCGAGGGCCGAAATTTACAGTAGCTGGCACGAATGCGCACCACATGTTTTCGGGGTCAAAATGAAGCCTCTACAACCTATAGGGCTTATCTGACGGACGAGGAGGCGATTAAAGCATACACACAGTTCTTTCGATAGTTGGATTTGGTTGTCGATGACTCTGGTAGATCCTTTGGGGAGGAGGATGATGCAGTTGAGCCTACAGATGCGCAGTAGGATAGCGGTGTCGGGCAAGAAGGCGGTGATGGAAGCAAGCTGGCGGAGGTGGGGTTTGGGTACTATAATGCAGGCTGCGTTTGTGGGCTGACAATGATGCACATGGGCCTGGACTAGTTGTCTTTTTCTTTTTTCTTTTTTATTACATATGTATTGATATGGATTTGTAATGAATTTCTTGATTGGGCCTTGGACATTCAGGCCCAATTATTATTATTTTTTTTTTGGTTTTTTGTTTTTTGTTTTTTGTTTTTTGTTTTTTTGTTTTTTTTTTTTTATCTTTTGCTCACCTCTTAAGCCCATTAATAAATTAAATGCGCGCTCCGCCTAATCAGTTTTGGTTTTTTTTTTATCTGTGTTTTAGGCAACAAATTATTTGCTAATTTAACATCTTCATCCTAAGTTGTTTTTTTCATACAGTTTCTAAGACTGAGTAAATAGCTCGATTACTTGGATTTTTTTATTTTTTTAAAAATAAGATGGACTAATTCACATTAGTTGGGCTCTTTGTGTTGGGTTTATTTGAGCCTACATAATCTAAGCCCATATTTTTTTAGATGTCAAAATATGTTTATAGGTATTCCAATTGTTTAACTTTTGGGCTCATGTTAATTTTAATTTTTTTGTTGAAGGATTCTAGCCCAAATGATCTTATTATTTAATATTTTGACAACTTGTTTCTCTTACATTTCAATTATTTGTGCGAGAGATATGCGTTCTTTAACTGAAACCGAATAAACAAAAAAAGTCCGCACAAAAAAAAATTAAATTTGTGGATGAATATTGTACATGATTTGTGTTTCGACATGCATTTAGTAGCTATTGCAATGTGGTGCCCAATTCCACTATATCCATTTTGATGTTGAGCTTTATGTTGGGTTCCACATGACAAAATTTAAAAAATAAAAAAAAAAATGTAACACAAACAATACAAAACGCAAAGGTTTTTGATAGTTTTGACACATTTCTAGTTCCAACTAATATTTGCATATTAAATGGGAAAAAAAACCAAAATGGTCCCATAATGTTTTGCTTGTTCGAATTTGATCCCATAATTTATTACTTTTTCGATTTAGTCCCATGCCTAGATAGATACTAGAGTGGGTGATAGTAGAGTTGCATGCTGACTTTGTAATCATGTGTGTTTTGCATATCTTCATATTTGACATTCTGATTTAGTGGATAATCAAGATTCAATGTTTGTGTTGTTTCAGCTTGAGTGGAATATACATGCTTATTAGTCATAACTTGAGCATTGTTAGTGTCCTTATTGTCCTTCGTGTTGTTATTACGACGATCAACTGTATTTGGAGTGTTTAGTATTGTGTCCTAGATGTGTGTCCAAATTATTTCTCTAATTGTCCAACAATTGCAAACTTTGCCTACTCAGTACCTGATTTGCGATCAAAAGTTACATTCATAACGATAGAAAATGCGTAAAATGTATAAAATGGGCTGGCATGTGGGAACAGTGCTACAGGTTCAGGATTTGTCTAAAAGGTCAGGCTTTCTTGTGTGTCCATGGTTGTGTCATTCAGGTCGACACTGAACTGGTTGTTGTAGTTGTCTTCACCAAAACACCCCTACCAACCGAGCTAGTCCTTCCCCTTGTAGGTGGTCTACCTCTCCTTCTCCCTGGCACACTCCCCTGCCACGTGGTACTCTAATACCAGTGTTGTTAGCTCCAGCTTCCCTTACTACCCCTAGCAGCCCTGCTAGCACCGACCTCCCTTCCTTCCGAATAACGGTTAATCCTAGGCCTTCTGCGACTGCAGATGACCCTAGAATTCAAAATTGAGGTACCACTAACATCATCATTTTCCATACTTGTTGCAACTGATGTACTGCCGTTGTCGGCTGCGTTTGGGTTCCAATTAAGCAAAAAGTTCTTTATCTCAACCAGCTTATTGTTATGTACTTCATCTTAGTACATTGTTATCTACTGCATCCATAACCTCTTGAAAACTTTTCGACCTCTTTGAATTTCTTATATTCATTAGTCATATGCGGGTAGCCCCCTGCAAAAAAAATGCTCGAGCGTCGCCTGTATACATCTTTCCTCCACCACAATTTCAAGTACCTCTCATGATTTTCTTGTATGTTCATCTGAGCCATAACCTTCATAATGTGGAAGCATATTAGACCCTTTAATTTAAACTTCCTGCAGTTGCACAATAGATACCGACCACCAAGACATTAGATCCTCTCCGGCATATTATATTTCTCTACTCCGGGAACGTTGGGATCGGCAGCAACTTCCTCTTCTATCCTTGGTACAACATGGCAGTACCACATAAGCGACATCTCTATCTGAGGCTGCTTGAACATTGCATTAGTGTATGCCCTCTGAAATTACCTCTCAAGAAAATTTGGTTTTACAACAAATAACTGTGTGCTCATCATCATAGTCAGCCTGGAGTTCCTTTTAAACCTTGTTGGCAAGTGTCATCTCATACTGCTCCATGAACTGTTTCAAAGTGCTCCTCGAGTGCACGTAACCATAAAAAAAATGCTCTACACCTAAAAAAGTATTACCGGTAGAAAGTCCGATGTACAAATACCTTGTAAAAAGTAAGAACTTATGAATAAAGTGTGTTTTTATGTCCCAATTTACTCCCAAGTCTCAAAAGAATCATCTAAGGAGAAGAACAAAAGACTCATTTAAGACGAGCGCAAAAGACTCGTCTAAGGACGAGCACAGAAGACTCATAAAAAAGATGAGCGCAAAACGACTCATCCAAGAGATGAGTAGAAGCGGACACAACCAAAAGGTAAACACTAGAAAATTTGTTCACCTAAAAGCATGATATATATAAGTAAAGTCACATTACAATGCGGTCAAAAAGGAAAATTTCATTAAAGTAAACACACATATACAAAGCGTATAAAGAACAATAAAAGGTTAAGGCAATTCAGGAGTGTTGGACGGTGGAGCGGTCTCAAGACCCTCAAGATCTTCAGCAGTCGGGCGACCACCAAACAAACCCCAGTCATCATCATCCAACTCCTCCTTATGGGAATTTCTTGTGACGAAACAACCCAGACTTTTTCGAAGACCTGTAAGGTCGAACCCATGCTCAAACAACACCCTAGCTACGCCCATGTAAGCCTGGACAAAGGCAGTGTTGGCCCAAACAACCCCCTCAGTCTCAGCATAAGCCTTGACCGCTGCAGCAATGGCCTTCTCCCCTTCAGATTGCTCCGCCGATCTGGCCTCCTCAATCTTCGACGCCATTTCAGCTTCCTGCTGTTTCAGAATTACTTCAAGTTTAGCCTTGCCAGTCAAGGCCTCTGTCTTGGCAGTAGCAACTTTGACGACCAAGAGTTGCGAAGCAGCAAGCCCAGCAAGAGCTCGATCCTTTTTCCCCTTAAGGCGGGCCACTTCGGCTTCAGCAGCTTTCCGCTTGCTTTGTTCTTCATTATATAGCTCACAGGCCTTTGCCACTACTGGATTAGATAAAGGATCCTTGGAAACTTCAGCCTGAGCTGACATCAGGAAGTTTAAAGACCGCCCAAGGTGAACAGTTGCGGCCTCCATCTTCCCGCCGAAAGTAAGTGTGGACTCTATATCAAAAAGGTTCTTTGTCCAGCATTTGGCGGGAACCTTCACAGCACTCTACAAATAGGGAGGCATAGCCTCAAAGCTTGCACGATCGGGGGAGCAAGATCGTTGATAGTTCCTCAAGAAAGAGGGCTGCTTCTCACCAACAACTCCCCGCTTTTCTAAAACAGCAACCTTCTTACTATCCCATCCTAAGTAGGAAGAATATGGAAGCTGGACGGAGCTGGGGGTCCGGGCAGACACATTGGAACGAGACCGCTTGGGAGCAGTATGGGCCAATTCTTCAACAGAAGGCCTTTTCCTTTGAACAGTCTCGGTAACCGTCTCGGTTACCGGAGCAGTAGTAGTTCCTTCAACAGTCGTAGGAACCTTTGAAGGATCCCTCGAAATCACAGCAGCTGGTGATCGACCTCCTTGCCCCAAGGACCCTATCCCTTGAGAGGCCTCGTACTTTTTCCACTTCTTCTTGCACCGACATCTCTTCAAATGACATGGGTAAAATTGGCTTAGTCATCACTTCAGGCTCGGATCGATCGCCACCTGCGACCGCACTGATCAGTGTAACGTTCAATGGTTCGCCAGCCATTGGAGGAGGAATAATAAAATCTGCAGGCCATTTAAAATAAAAATTATTAATACGTGTACATAAAAGGTAACCAAAAAATTAATACAATTCGCCAGTCATGTCGACCGCATACCAAGATCGGCTGGAAGAGTTCGGTGAGCAGCGATTAAGAGCCCGTAGTGGCGAAGCTTCTTCTGTGTGGTGTACACTAAGACGTCAAAAGGCCTGTTCTCATTTTTAGCCCGAAGCTCTTTCAAGTTCTTCTTGAATTCTCTCGACGGAACCACAGGTCTACTACGATTTGTAAAATAGAAGAAAGGAGGGGGGGGGGGGGGGAGTAAGATCAGCAAAGCTTAAGAACGAAAAAGATATACAAAAATGTACCACGGAAAAAAGAGTAATCAGTAGGGATAAGAACACGATCGTAACGATCGCCTTGATCGACCAGGGCTGGAGACGCCCAGTCGCCTCCCACAAAAACCCACTTCTCCTTTCAACCAGAGACCGAGTCCTTTAGGTGACCGATCAGTTTTTGCCTTTTACGTGGAGTTACGTAATACCATTCCGGAAGAGATCGGTCGCACTCCACCAAGTTATGAATACTGCCCATCTCTTCAGGAGTGGGGACAGGAAGTCCATTAGACTGAAAAAGGAAAACGGTAAAATATGCCAACCGTTCGCGACCAGCTGAGATGGAGCGACCCCTCAAAATAGCAAATAAGCGCTAAGGATCGCTGGCAAAGGGAACCGTCCTCCTTTCAAAGACCACTCTGTTATCGCAACACATCCCTTTGGCGGTTGATCAGCTCTCTCCTCGAGGTCCGAGATATGGAAACGAACATTCCCAGAAACCTCCGCCGCAATAGCAGCATCAGACATCTCATCTGTAGTTACTGAGCTCACGAATTCACTTGCACCAAACTGGGACCGATCGTCGAAAGGTCTGATTGGCGGCCGCCTTGTTGAATCCAAATCAAAATCGGGCAGACGAACGCCTTTCCCAAGAGCAAGATCTTTTGGAAATCTCCAAAAAGGGAAACCCGCTACAGAGGCGCACAAATCTAAGCCTTTGTTGAAACAACACCGTCCTTCGGCTCAGACTCTGTAGGAGTGGATTCAGCATCTCCGCTGCCTTGACGAATCCAAACTTAAACTTTTCTCTAATTCGTCCGCAAACACCGTGACTTCCTCTTCATTAACATGCGCAGTCGTAGGGGTCTCTAGAAGCTGATTCACCCGACGAAATGCATTGGCATCATTTCCTTCCAAAGCCCATCTCCTTGTCAGATATCCAGCTCCTCTCAAATCCTAATATATTTTTCCCGTTCCTCAGATATCTCCATACCCCAGTCGAAATCGAAAACACTAACCTCCTCCTCCATACCCTCACAACCAGATTCATCGTGAGATTCCTCAAGGGCACTTCGGAATTCCCTTTCACTAATCGTTTCAGGGGAAGAAGAAAGGGAACTAGAACACGCCAAGGACATGTCTACCAAACAAACAAAAGACAAAAGCAGAAGTTACCTTAAACAACTACGAACGGTCTTCAGTCAAAATCCAACTAGCTACGGAATAGCAGAAAACGTAAACGACAGTAAAAAAAATTACTTCAGGAAGGTAAAAAATAAGTCAAATGGGAAACTATTTATAGTAAGAGAAATTCCACAAAATCAACGGTCCAAATCAAAAGAGCACCAACGGCTGTGATGCAACCGCAATAACAAACCAATTACAGTGTGACACTTGTCCACGCGTGTGACACACGCGCCCAAACGAAACGTCGCACAAGAAAAAGCGAAAAGTCAACTCACTCCACGTCATGAGCGATCTATGACGTGTCCTCAAAACTCTCTCCAGACCTAAATTTAAATTTCGAAATAAATCGCTTTACTGCCCAAAAAAAAAAAAACGAAACGAGTTAGAAGACCGTCATAATGTACTCCGCTCTCCAAACTCGCGGGAGGGGGGGGGGGGGGAGGGGGGGGGGCACTTGTGGACATCGTTTATCTAAGACAGATAATGGACCTTGATTAATGAGAATCGAGCAAGACCCACCCGAAATAAGCAGTAGTGAGATCGGTTCGATACTAGACCGCAGACACATAGTTTTCCTGGCGTCGATCTTGACCGCAGACCGCCATCATCATTGCTGCGTCAGGAGAACACATGGACATAATGATTCTCCAGCTCAGCAAAGAAGAGACACGTGGTGACAGCCCACCTAGCACCGACTATGACACCTGACGGACACTTGGCAATCATACAATTGCTGCTTCCAGAGGCTATAAATACCCCATCAACCCCATTGTAAAAAATCATCGGAAAATAGAAAGAAAAAAAGCGTAAGAGAAGTAGAAAAGACGTAAGAACTATTGTATCACGGCTGAGTGTGTAAAATCACAAATTATCAATAAAAATATCTTATTTCGCCATACAGCGTGTATAACAAATTTTACAACTTTACACGATCGACCATCGAACCGGTCTAGATTTTGTGGTAGCAGTCCACGCTTAGAACAACCGTTTAATTCCTTACCAAACTCAGTTAATCAAGCTACTTAAGACGACCCATCCACAGCAGGAAAACTATAGAGGAAAGAGCAAACTTAGTTTGTGAACATTGTCAAATGTTTGGACATGAAATTGGGGAGTATTTCCAAGTTGAAAGGATATCCTCAGTGGTATATTAAGCCAAAGAATGAGAGATTTTAGAATTCAACAAATATGTCAAGCAATGTACAAACTGTGACTTCAAATTCTGGAGCAGATTATAATAAACAACCTACGACCCCCATTGATATCACTACTATTGTACAACATGAGCTAGTTATGTTTTTGTAGCAAAAAACATACAATTAAATGGTCAAGAAGAGAACGGTTGTGCTCTTGCCAATATGAGCAAGCATAACGAAGAAGCTGAATCCTTTTTTGCCTTTACCTTGATGTAAGAACTGCAGAGAGGGTCTTAGATTATTGATACTAGAGCTAGCAGCCATATGTTTAGTGATTTGTCTATTATGCAAACCCTGACAATCTTGCACGTTGGACCCAAGTGGTAGAGGCTTAGAGAGGGTGAATAAACCTCTAACTCAATTTCTCTTTTACAAATACTTGAGCACAAGTTTTTTGCTTACTGCAAGAAATTGGTTCTTGTAGCGAAGCTAATACAGTAGCTTACTTAAGTAGTGAGCATATAGCAGACTGGCTAGAAGTAGCTTACAGTAAGTAAAGCTCAAGGGAGTTTTACGTGTAGCGGAATATATTTAAATATTTTTCCTTACAAATCTATGCAGTAGATAAGTAGTATTCCAACAACAATAATAAAATCAATATAAAAGTTGACACAATGTTTATAGTGGTTCGAAGGTGGGGGTAATCCTTCTACGTCCACCCTTCCCTCACAAACTGGGAAAATTCACTAAGTAGTATACACATAGTACAACTTAGCTACTCCAAAGTCTAAGTCCAACTTAATTCCTTTCAATAGTTTTTGCCTATCCTCAGAAGGCTACTCCTCTATTGTGCACACGTTCCTCGGAACACAAGTCAGCTTTGAATCCTGGATTCAAACGAAGACTCCCCTTTTTAAAAACCTTTCGTGAGATTGTTTAATGAAAGTTTTTCTTCAACATCTAGTAGCTCCCTATAAAATTGAATACAGTTGAGATGTGGGCAAGCTTCCTAGTTTGAGAAGGATTAGGACTGAAGTAAACACTGGAATGATTATATCAAAGTGTATGCTTTGAAACTTTGAATAAGAATGACGAGTGTTTGATGCTAAGTAATCTTGAATGCTTGAGTTTTGGTAGTCTCTACTTCGTCCTCCATCTCCTTCTATTTATAGCAGATGGAATTCCTTTCGTTGAAGAGTGAGAAATAATCTCGTTGACATTTAATGCTCCTTTGTATGGTAAAGAGTCATTTGTCCTTCTTCGTAGAAAGTAGGTTAGAGGGGTTGTGGCTTGGTGTCAATGTCCAGTGTTGCTGTTTCTTTTTTGTTAGGTGACATGTCCCCATGCTATTGGATAGATTTTAAACTTTTCTCCACTGGCTATACATTTGAATTTGAATATCCTAACGTTTGACCTGGACTTGCACATTGTTGACATGACTCCCGCTTGCTTGTTGGTTGTACTCTTCTTTTTACAAGCAATGTTGTATGTTGGATGGGCATAAACAACCTTAATACTTGCTCATTACAGTCTCTTTCCTAGCTGCGATAGTGAACTTCATTGTTGCTTGATTGATGTGACCTCTATCTAAGTAGAACTAGCCTATCTATTACAAGGATTTACAAAATTTCTGAGGGCACTAGTTCCTGCCATACAAGAGGTTTTGTCATCATCAAAACTAAACATAAATTTCTTAACAATTTTCCCCTTTTTTCCATCATCAATAACGTACTTAAAGTCACAAGACAACAAACTATTAAAATAAACAGTTAATTATTAAAAGGTACTTAAAATGAAACATGCATGATGTAAGAGTACGATCTATAATCATTTGGCACGAATGATAAATGTTTCATTAGATAAGCCTATCTATTACAGTTTCAGTAAGCACGTGCCAAACAAAAATAATCTTACATCCAGAGTCAATAGACAAGAAAACTTTACTCAACAGCAGGTCACCTTCTTTTTTTCTCCAGTGACGTTCTATGAAGTGCTACTTGGCATGCTTTTTGCCTTTGTGTCTTACTATGTCTTCATCTCTCAGATGCTTACTTCTTCTGGATCTGTCAGGATCGTTCTTAGTGTACCTCCACCATTTACTATACATCTTCTGTTCAAAGTTCCTATACTCAAGCTGTACCTCAGGAATGAGATCTTCCATCAACCACCATTCGACAGAAGGGGAGATCTTATATCTTTCCCACTTAAAGCCTTTAAGCTCAATCTGAAATAGAAGTACTCTTGCGAGTAATTGTTCTCCATATCTCTTTAGCTTGTCTCTAGTGGAGCCTTCAACATTCCTATATGCGTCGTCACTTAGTAGGTACTCGAAGTATCTAAGAACATCAACCATCCTCTAATGATCAATTTCCTCTTCAGTAGGATTTTATCCTGTTGGAATTTGATAAGTACGAAGCTCATCTAGTTGCTCATTTGTAGTCATGCAACAACCAGTCTCCATACTTAGAGAAGATTGATAGATTGGGAGGGGAATCCTGCTTTTTGGCACTTGAGGTGGTAGTCAGCTGCTTTCTTTGAATAGGGGGATCATGGACTATCCCTATAGCAAAATAGATTTCATGGAGTTCAGCTTCTTTCTTTCCAAGGATATTACATACTCTTTCTTTTGACTCCTTCAAAGATCTTTCAAACTCTTGTTGTTCGCGAGTTCTCCATTGATGTACTCACGTTGTAGATTCATGTTCTTGTCTTCTCTGGGTAGCAACGAACATCTCTTGCTATTCCCTTTGCTCTCTTTTAGCACGCCTTGCATTCGCCTCTTCTTTCACCTTTTTTGACATCATCGGGACAGTGTATATGCTCTTAATATCTGCAAAATTTCGACTGGGATTGAATTGTCCTGGGCTCTCTCTTGCCTTAGTAGGGAGAGTTCATTTTGTAAGGACTTTCAAGGGATACATGGTGTTCTTGTTTTGATCCAACATCTAATGTGTGTACTTCCTTGAGCTAAGGCTAATAATATGATAATTTTCTTATGCAAATCACTTAGCGATACTCATTAACTTTGAACCTGGTTAGCCAAAAAAAGAAAAATGAGATTTATTAATGTTATCGACTAATTCTCAATATCGAGCAAACAAAATTTACTATAATCTATGGCACTCTTGGTTCGAACATGTTCCATCCATGACTAGCTATTAGTTTTGTACTTTAAGAGGCACGCTATGGTTTTATCCACATCAACTAGTCATGTATTAATGAAGTTAATTGATTATAACAAAGCAAAACAAAATGTATGCTATAAACTAACTTGTTTGGTTCATTCCACCTTGGCCCATTACAACAATCTGGCCCGTGTTATTATAAACATTTACAGGCTGCAGTTGGTTGTTGTGTTAGGACATAAAATGATAAAATTTTGCTGACTAACTGCGGGTTGGCGTGGCCTTGAACAACGATTAACGTGATTGCTTAGTAAGAATTTAACAGATTAATATCAAAACGTTTAGTTGGGGTTTACCATAATACAACATTAACTGAAATACTCTTTACTGTTCAATATAATTTCTTAACATTATCATTTCTTTCGATCATAGACTACTCATCTTCAATACTTCAATTAGGGCAAATGACAATTCTGCGAACCTACTATGTTCACCGATCACGCCTCGAGCACCCTTTTTCCAACCATTACCATCTAGCCCAAGAGTGGGGTCGTACTAAAGCCTCCTCAAATTACCGTTGGCGGTGTGAAATAGCTCAACCCTAAATACTTGCCCTTTAATATTTTGAACTTCATCGTTGAGTAGAATGTTAATTGCATAATGTTATTATGAAACAATAATAGTTCAATTTCAATTTTTCATTTGTTAGTTTATATAATACTATTCATATGGAATCACACATTCTGCACAAATGGACGTGGCCTAGTTTGCAACTTATGTTACAGTGCAAGGAACAACTTGTTATATATAAACGTGATTTATGCAATATTTGAGGAGGTTATTCCTTATGATACGAACATTGTCATGAGAAGTTTAATTATTTGGATAGCCAAATATTATGGTGCAACTATGTCGAATTACATGCAGTATGGGAAGATCAAGGTTGACGTAAGTACTTTATTTGACGGAGGTTTTCTACTTCACTTCTCCGATCGTCAGCCCCTCGATTGTTTCCGACTCACAAAAGACAAGAATTTGTCCATAAAATTTGATTTTGGCCTATCTAGCTTGGTATTATTTCACTTCTTATGCATGTGTTTAATCTCATTGCTAGATTTTTTTTAGTTTTTCAGTAGTCCAGACATGTAATTTGTGTTATAATTTTATATGTATAATTTTGTATCTATGATGAATCAAGATAACTAGGCCAATCGTATTTCCCATTACTTCGTGTTAAAAGAACTTTTAGTTTTTAGACCCACTATTTTTATCAAGAATAATATTAATCTATTGTTTGTGCAATATTGATCCTGAATATGAATTATTTGTTGAATTCATTTTGATTAAGCATTCACTTCAAGCTGGAATAAATATATGAATTTATCCAGTACGACATGTCGAATTCATTTTTCTTTATATTTCTATCAATCCAAATTTAAAATTAATTCGCTGATGAGGGTTTAGTGCATTGAAGCCGAGAGAATATGCATCATTACTGTTAAAGCCAAAATGCTACATGACAAAACATTGCCATGATTTTGAACTTCACCGTTCAATCTTTTTTTGAATGTGGGCCACAAAGTCATAACCTCTCTTATATTTGCATCTCCTCAAAAGTAGTCCATTGTGTATCTTCTTTTCTTGCATTAATTGCAACATATTTGGTAAGAACTCCAAATATATATTGCCGTCTCCGGAAGCAGTGACACTGAAGTTAGAGCCATGGGTGCAATGAAGCAAGAGAGGGTGCTGCTCTACACCAAGGAGTGGACCGCTGAAATCGACCGAACTTTGTTACGTGGGCTAGCTGAACAAATGGTTGTAGGTAATCCGGTTAATAATGGTCTGGATGAAAATGCAACATGGACCACCATGTATTGCTTGAATCATATTTTCAGTACCACTTTTAACTATCCCTTGTGTTTAGAACATTTTTCTAAAACTACGCAAGCAATACGATCTTTACAGCTGGATCTTAAGTTCGCTGGGTGTCACCTTCGATCCTATAACCTACGAGGTTATATGTAAGTGCACGGCCTGAGACTTCATCTTCCGAGGACGCTCTACATAATTTTGTGTGTGTTGGTTGATTTAACTAATACTTTCCCTATATAACTTCACATTGCATACTAGTGACACCAATGCTAAAAACTCTCACAACTTTTACATGGAAAGCCGTTAATCATCGAATACGAACGTACAACGCGAGTGGAAGAGGAGAAAGGGTAAGCAAGCTTCGTCAACCAAGATCAATGCTGCTCGAAGCCAACCTCTATGGCCTCCTTAAGTCCCTTCAAGAAGAAATGGTCACCGAATTTTCTGCAGGTTGTTTTCACGTACTCAACCCCGATGCTCTTGAATCTGTTTAATTAAGCTCCACAATCTAAACCCGATGTTGTCTTGCTTGTTGACAATTTGATTTTCTTATTTCGTATTTTTCCTTTTAGTGCTGTATCCCTCTGTAATGTTGTGTAATTTTAATATAAGAACTGTGATGTTCATTTTTTATGGGTTGATAATATATTTTCACTCTTGTGGTGTCCATACTCATCTCCACGTAAGAGTGGATGCGGAGCATTTTACTATTACTATTTCAAGAGTAATATTTTTCATGGAAAAACCAACACATAAACTTATGTATAATGTTTTTTTTGTATTTGCAAACAATAATAGCTTAACGCTCACCGCATATTTGGTAATAAACAACATTTATAACTGAACATAACACGTCCCTAATGCAAGACCATGCACTCGCATGCGATTCTTGGGAGTAGCTTAATCATTTTCAATCATAAATCTCATTTGTTCATTTTTTATATGTGAAGTACAGAAAACTACTCAGTGGTGAATGAACAGATTCTAGGCTGAATTAAGTCTTGGACAGAGAAAGCATTAACAAAAGATGGGCGTAAGATTCATATCAAGATGGTCCTTCAAGCTATCCTAAACTACGCGTTGAGTTATTTTATGTTCCCGATTACTTCACGTAAAGAGATTGAGCAATCGATTGCCTGAGTTTATTGGGGGCTCCATGAATTAAAATAGAAAACACCATTAGGTAAGTTGGGAGCATGTCGCGCGATCCAAAGTGTTTGGAGGATTGGGATTCAGAGAGTTATAGTTTTTCAACTTGGCAATGGTAGTGAAGCAGTATTGCAGAATTCTTACAAACCCATAACCAATGATTACACAAATACTTAAACCAAAACGCTTCCTTAAAAACTATTTTTATTGTGAGTAGGCTGGACATTCTCTGAGCTATGTCCTTATGAGCGTCCGAAATTTGTTGAGCCAATTTGTGCTTGGAGGGTAAGGATCGAGTTGTTGATCAATGCTTGGACAAAAAATTAGATCAAAACGGACGATGTAATCCCTCAGTAACAAATTTGGATCAAATGCCTACTGATGCTTGTGTTTCTGATTTCATTGATGCAGGTACAAAGGGTTGGGATGTAGAAAATATTAAAATTATCCCTTCGGAGAAGGATGCTTGAAACATCCTTGTGATGCCCCCTTCATCACCGTCTACCACTTGACACTCGTTTTTGGATGCTGACAAGGTCCGATTTTTTTTCGTTCACATGGCGTATCAGTTGAAAGTTTTAAAAAATTTCACACTCTAAATAAACCTTTCTTCTTCGAGAAATCCATGGGATGGATGGATAAAAATGTGGCATATCCACACTCTTCCAAAAATTAGCACTTTTTATGACAAGTATGCAATAACGCATAACCAACCCGATAAAAATTTGGTGAGCTGTCACATGGGAGTAGATGTTATATGCTCTCTAACCAAATACATCCTATTTTAATGTACTCAGATTCGGCAGGTCTAGGTAAAGAGTCATATCTGTGTCAGTGCAATTATTTTACATGAATTCCTTTCTGTGTTGCATTATGGAAACTGATGGGAAAACTTTCTAAACAAAGAATTGCTAGTCCATATTCTGTAGAAAATCCAGCAGGCACGGAATCAATATTATTCTGAAGAAAGTCTAATCTCCCCATAGTTAATATTGTGCAAAGCTTAGTGGGGATTTTCTGAACACCAAACATCTTTGCGCATACAGGTGTCGAGGTTCAATATTAAGTATTACAATCTATTTTCGAAAAGGAACATTCCTCAATTGAGTGATAGTTGAAATTTATTGCATAAATTTTTAGTGAGCTCAAAAGTATAAGTATTGAAGGCGTCTAATTCCCGCGTTATGTTGAGAAATCAAGCCACGAAGAGTAGTGGAAGGCTCCAAGTCTTTAACTCTCAATAATTCATCCCTTAATGACATTGTTTATATGCGAATACATATGTTAGTAATGTCTTGGTGTTTTCCACCAGCAAGAACAAAGTGGTAGAAGCTTCGTCAACTAAGTCCACCTAACCACGATTGGGACGAGCTGAGGAATTTTATTTGAGTGCTCATATGATGCCCATGTTCTAGTTTAAATCTATTTTAGTGGTTATTTTTTTAACGTGCAAGAGTTTTCTCATGTTATGGCTACTTTACATCACGTACACATTGTTAAGTCGGTTGCATTCTTTTAGGTGTTTGTAATCTACAGGGGTTAATGTTTGGTTGAAGTCCTAAGTTTCATCCCGCGCGTTGTATTCATTCTAACTTACTTATTTTCAGAAAGTAACATGCTTTTCATCTAGGTTGTATATCAAAGTGAGAAGCAAAATTACAAAATCACTAGAACATAGTTAAACTAATATGATTATATATACAATATTATCCAGTAGCTACAACAAAAACCAACTTCACCTAAAACTAGCAATACAACATAGTGATTAAAATCCCGTCGCATTCACCTGCCACATAATGTAGATAGACCTATTGTAGTTTATGCACGCCAATAACGATCAAGGCATGACTCAAATACAAAATGGTTGACATAATGTTCAATACCAAACCAAAATAGATACCATAATTTCAATACAAGTTTCCCACAAAACGGCTTCTTAGTAGTGAGTTCCCAAAATACATAAATCTTTTGATACATACATTGCCTTCAAGCTTCATTGATATCCATTCTTCCTTCGCTTCCTCTGGGAGGCTGAAAAAGATCTTAAGATCCTCATTGTTTTGGCACAGGAAATATGGTGTACGTAGTATCTCTTGAAGAGACAACATATGGACACGGTTAATGACCTTAAAGACTTTCTTTCGGGCCTCACCTAAATAAGCTTCGCACCTAATACACTTTAGAATGTTGTCGAATCTCTTTGGTGCATCGAGACAAAAGATAATGACACTTTCAAGCATGTTATCATCATCTAGGCATCTTTAGCTCCAATAACAATTGCTCTTTATGGTCGGACTAATAAGAGCCTAGAGAAAATCTCACACCGATCTTCGAAAAAGGGCCAACTCTCGAATATAATCAAGCGAACGTTTGCATTAGGCTATTAAAACAATTGGCTTGCATAAGTAATATTTTTTAATATAAGGAATATGGAGCAACTATTTTTAGACAACGATACATAATTTAGAACTTTATCGGAGCTATTCTTTGACTTTAAACATGAAGGCATTTAGAATATGTTAAAGTATGTAGGCTTCTCATGCCTCATTGGAAGCTTTGATCATGTGGTCTTCTAATTCAAACCTACCCTGCTTCGAGACAACATCATGAACAAGCTACTGTAGTTTTTCTTCCATGTATGGATCCTATAGTTAATTTGCGAAGTGGCTTTTAAATCAGTCAACATGAATGCTTTTAATATTATATTCTGAGAGGCAGACAAATAACCGGGTTTGAAGATGTTCTCGGATTTCCAACCACCGACAATGATTCGTATTCTTGCTATCAAGACTTCCTCTTCCTGAACACTCTAACTCCTCATATGTTTATCGTTATGGTTTCCATGTAAACAAAACATACACTAGGCCCCTCCATTTTAACATGTATTCATTCACATTAGTAGTTAAAATAATGGGTATCCAGGTTAGCAAAATAAATAATAATAGATGGCGAGTACGTGTAAAAAAAACAATCTAGAAATAAAGAGATTTAATCACAATGAAGTAGATTATAACTTTACAAACCATCTAAAAGATTATACTAAACCAACATGAGGTGGAAAATAGAGAGTTATATACCAAATGAGAAGTATAATTTAATAGCTTTTCGTGGGAAAATTTGTGCTTGAGCCTGGAAATTTGCAAAAATTTTGATTTTTAAATTTTTTCCGAAAGTCAAACTTGAGATTTGAAGAAAACCAAGGAAAAAGAATTCGGAAAATTTGGCCAAAAATCCATAAGTTCCCCCCTGTCTTCCTCCTTCACCATTCATTTCTTATTTCACCTCTCTCTACAAAGTAGGTCTCTCCCATTTGTCTAGAATCTCCAATTTTTTGCTACTTTGATTTCTAAATTACTCACTAACCACCTGGAATTAGTTCGAAACCTTTGGATAGATTGCTACCCGAAGCAAGGAGATTGCTTTGCACCGATCATTTTTCGGTGAAACTCGCAAAATCTGGTGATGGATTTCTAAGGTAAAATTTTCGATCGCCTTCACTTTTTGAGCTAGTTTTCGATTTTCTTACTTATTCCTCTTGAAATACCTTAGCTAGTACACATTGCACATACGGGCTAATTTCCCTCCATGAAATTATATTCCGGGCATTTTTTTTTTGTGCTTATTGTCGATTTTGAGATTGTAGGATTGATTAAAAATGACAGTTAGTCAAAAGAGAAATGGGAAGTCGACAAGGTCCTCTAATAAGGGGGAAACGAGCAATAGAGCCAAGAGTAAGAAGGTGGTCTTGGAGAATTCGAAAAATGAATGGGAAGAGTGCAATACTAATACACTTGATCCCTTGAGTTATTTGCTTCCAAGTAAAGGGGATAAAGACTTTTATTTTTACAGTGAGGAATAAAACCATTGCTTGTTCAAAGTTCATGGATGTGGATGGCTTTTGAGCCTTGCCTTTCGAGGAGAAATTGGAAGGATGGTTGAAGAATTTGAGTTTGTTCAAGCTTTTAACAAATGCATAATTAACCTACAGAAACATAAAAATTCAATTATTTAGCACCCTTCAAACGAAAGATGAAAAGGGGGCGAAGTTGTTGTAGAGATACGCTTTTTAGCTATGGGAAAGAGCCTCACAATGGACATAGAAAATTTCAAGAAATTGCTCAGTATTACGATTCATAGGAAGGGCATTTCAGGGGTTCATCGAGAGTTTAATGTCGATGTCTTCTAAAGAAGCTTGATAGGAGAGAAAAGATTTGAATCAGGTCGTTCCTGCTATGTACTCATCAAAGATGAGGCCATCAAATGTTTGTTCCAAATCTTGATCCAAACTGTAATAGCCAAGACGGATGCCCCTCGAGTGTCGATAAAGGATCTTTATTTCATGTGGGCTGCAATAAACTAGAAGAAAATAAAAATGATATCACAGATGATCTCTCATTGGGTGAAGATGAAAGGGGTAAGCCATCTGATGAACGTGAAAATACTCTTTTTTTCTCGTATTATCTGCGTTAATATTTGATTACAAATGTGAGTGTTTATTACGTTTAAGTGAAAATTCGTGTTCAAGTGTATTTTCGAGTAGATGCACTTTGGGTTGTTTTTGGGTTGTATTTTCTTTTTTATATAATTTGATGCACTTTGGGTTGTTTTTGGGTTGTATTTTTAAGGTTAGGAGAATCCAGGAGCTTAAGGAAACCATTTGTATGCAATTCCCATCTTCGGCCCACATACTGAGGCCCAAATAGGCCCCATTCGGGCTTGCTTCAGCCCGACTTCAAGTTTGTCAAGTCACGAATAAAAGTCGTGAAGAAATTAGGCCGAGAAAATGAGTGGAAAGAGATCAAAATAACGAAAAATGAAAGAGGATGCCAATCACATGCATTTCCCCATTTTGTTCCGCAAACAGAGGCCCAAATGGGTCCGAATCGGACCCCACTAAAGCCTGACTTGAATATAGTCGAGTGGTGAACAAAATTCATGGAGAATTCGATCAATAGAATGAGAGAAAAGAGTCCGAAACAATGACGGAAGAAGAGGGTGCACGACGGGAATGCATGGCACGCCCGGTGTCCGAACACTGGGCGATTTTGTGGGCTGGCGGTTCGGTACCGGCTTAAACCAGTCTATTTATGGGTTGGAGCTCCAAGTTAGCATGTCAATAATGGATCCGACATTATCCCTCACAGTTGCGATAGTCGGTCTTGTCTCGTTCAAGCTTCGCAGTTTCGTATTTTGACCGTAACTTCCTAGTTTGAAGTCAGATCCCATTGATTCAAGTTGCCACTCATAGCAGAGACAAATGTCTACAACTTTTTGGTTCAATTCAAGATCTTATTTGGGATGGATTTTGCCTATAATTTCCACAAAGGACGAACCAAGCACGACCGAAGGGGTCGACTCAACATTTTGAAATTTTCTCCCATGTTAGAATCCCCTTACTCCCATTTGAGAGAACACTTTTCATTTGTAAAAATTGCACACTTCTAATTACTCTCTTGACACACGTTGTGTATGCATTCATTTAGGTCGATTTTTAAGTGTGTATTTATAACATTTGCATGTGTATATGGTCAATAATTGCTTATATTGTATACATTGGACTATTTGACGTGTTTTGTGGATTTTTGTTGATTTTAGGCCAAAATATCGAGTATATGGCGGACTAGAAACGAAACGAACCAAGAATAGGTGAAATGGGCCAAGTTAGGCCCAAAAGACAAAAATCAGAGTTTGGAGCAAGTATTGACGCGGCCGCGTCAGTGCCGTCCAAGGCCGCGTCAAAATATGCTTGTAATAAAATCAATGTTGTTTGACTCGGCCGCATCGATAGCCATTCAAGGCCGCGTCAAAAGCCTTCTGGAAAGTAAAACCTGGTGAAATTGGGCTTTTTGTCCTAATTCTTTGAGGATTTTAGCACATAACTATAAATAGGTCCCCAAATTCGTGAATTAGGAGGTAAACACTCCATATTCTCAGAGATAGATACCAAAAGAGTTAGAAAGCTTGAAGAACAAAGAAGACAAAGATCAAGCAAGGCGATTCATCTGGGTTTAGTTTACTTTTCTAGTTTTAAATTCTTGCAATGTTTTTATCAAAATTTTGTAATGAATTTATGCTAGGCATGAGTAGCTAAGCTATTCGTGTCCTAGGGTCAGAAATTAGGGATTTTTACAACAATGTATTGATTTATGTTTTTGAATTATTGATTCCGTTCGTAAAGTGTTTATCATTATGTTTGTCTTTATAACTGAATTTTGACTAGCCATCTAGGTTTAGTAATCCCGTTTAACAAATCCGCTTCGAGAGAAGGGGTTTGTTATCAGACGTAAGACAGAGAGTGCAGTTGTCTATGACTGTGTAAGCATAGGTTCGAGAGCTTTTAGGAGTTACTAGGATTAATTAACTCGAGAGGGTAATTGTTCTAGTTAATCAACGATTTAATCACTTCGAGAGAATGGTTAGGTTATTAAAGCGCCGCTTAATAAACATTAGATCGGTTTAAAAATCAATAAGTTGAACATAATCGTCATTGAAGTAATATCCTGAAATCGAAACCTTAGGATACCTTTTCTTCTTGATTATTATTCCTTTTTGTTTGCCAAGTGTTGAGTCATAATTCATTTAAGTAATTTAGTTAATTAGTTAAATTCTTTAGTTTTGACTACAATCAACCTTTTATCTAGTTAGGACAATCCTAGAGTATCAAGGTATCGAACTACCTAAAAATCTATTCAATGTGGAATCGACCTTGACTGCTGCTACTACACCTATAACCGTATACTTGCGGAATACTAGGTTAGGAAACCGACGTGTCAAGTTTTTGGCGCCGTTGCCGGGGAATAGGATTTAGCGCTTAGTTTTTATCTTGAAAAATAGGAAAAAACTAGACTAGATTTTATTTTTTGTAATTTTAATTTAAGCTTCGTTTTTATTTTTTATTATTTTTTGTGTTACCCGGTGTTTCTTGTTTTTGGTGTTTCCAGGCTCTGCATGCAAACCAGATCGAAAGGGCGAGAAAATCTTCTTCCTTTTGATCCTGAAATTGAAGCAACAGTCCGTAGATACCGAACGAGAAAGAACCCAGTTTTTGTGATGGAGAACCCACCACAACCAGTAAACCAGGATGAAGCCTTAAACAGAGTAATGACAGCTTTGGCACGCCTGGATGATAGAGTAACCAACATTCAGCAACAGTTGCCTCCACAACAGCCACAGCTACCTCCGCAGCCAGAACAGGTTCATGAGGAACCTGGGGAAGTCGATGACGATGACACTCCCATAAGTGACTGCTTGAAACCTAATCCGAATCAGCAAGCTGGTGGAGTACAACCCCCACCACTCAATGCCAACAGCTTCGAGCTGAAGCCTGCACTAATCAACATAGTGCAACAAAACCAGTATGGGGGAAGAACTTTAGAGGACCCGAATGTGCATCTGATAAAGTTTCGCAGACTGGCGGACACCATTAAGATAAACCATGTGCCGCACGAGCAGGTCAAATTTAGACTATTTCCATTTTCTCTGAAAGATAGATCCTTATAATGGTTCGATTCGTTGGAGGATATTACAAGATGGGAAGACTTGAGTACTTCGTTTCTGTTGAAGTACTTTCCACCGAGCAAGATGTTTGACCTGCAGAATCAGATCAACCAGTTCAAGCAATTAGACCAAGAGCCTTTCGGAGAAGCTTGGGAGCGATCCTGGGATCTTATCCGGAGATGCTCTAAACATGGGTTTACGAGGAAGCAGCATGTGTGCAAGTTTTACAATGGTATACTTGCTCCGACTAGAAATCAGGTAGATTGGTACACGTAATCATGCATGCATTTTAGGTCGCTTTAAGTGTCGTTTTAATGATATTTTCATGCATATTTGATCGTGTATCGTGCATATTTGTGTTATTAGGCAGTTTGATGTGTTTAGTTTCTTTTCATGCCAAAACAGGTGAATTAAGGCCGAAAAACAGGTTCGAAGATCTCAAGTCAACAATCCAAGCTCAAAGGGAAAAGAAAATAAGGAAAACCAGGGGACCTTACCCGCGTTGCTTATGCCACGGCCGAGGCTAACTAGCCCATGGCCGTGGTAATTTGTACAGAGGAGGGTCATTTTCACTCAGCTAGACCACGGCCGAGGCAAGAAGTGGGCCACGACCACGGCAAATATTAGCCACGCCCGTGGCTAAAGATCCAGAATAAGGGGTAAATCCAGCCCAACCGATACCACGGCCGAGGCGATAACCGGACCGCGGCCGTGGCCCGAATTCCAGCCCAAACCCTTGTTTTCCACCACGCCCGCGGCCAGTTGTACGCCACGGCCGCGGCACAGCTCCCTGTTTTAATCCTGAAACACGTTTTTGCCCATTTTTTAGCCCAACACTTTCTCGTCTATATATATATAAGTTCATTTTCGAATTTAACCTAACTTGGAACCCATCCCACACACATATTCAACCACTATTCCCCATTGGAAGCAAGAGGATTTGAAGGGAGTTGAAGATCAAGATCATTCAACCCAATCTTTTGGTTCCTTCTATCTTATTTTCATGTTTTCTTTGATTTTCCCTTGCTTTATCTTTGTAATAGTTGTAATGGGTGGCTAGCACCCTAGAATTCACTCTTGATCATTAGTTGAACCTTGAGTTTAAGACATTTATGTAATTATTGCGGTTAATATTACCGATTGGATTATGCTCTGTGAATGTTCTATGTTATTTGGGATTGTTGATTCACACTTATGAATTGAATAGTGGTTTGATCACCCATTTGGATATTTGTTTATGTGTTGCTAGAATTGGAAATTACTATCCGTAATTGTAGGATTTTCGATTCCCGTGTAGCAAATAATAGATTTATTTTATTGGGGATAACATAGAGTTCGACCTCTAGAACCGAACTTACGAGTTTTATGTCGAATCTACTTCGTTGTCTTAATTCTTAATGCACTCGACTATTAATTCTTAGAGAGCTTATTTTAGGATTTGATATGTTAGGTAGGATTAATTGAAGAGCTTTGTAAATGTTATTTCAATATCATCAAGTGATCATAGTTTGTAGTAGAGGTTTTGAGGAATCAGGAACCGGGTTCAGCATATGGAAAACCGGGCTAGAAAATCAGGTTTTAACCAGATTAGTTTAAGGGTTAAAAAGGAACCGGAGTTAAGGTGGTTATAACTGCCATGTGCAACGGATTAGAACTGTTGAGTGTGAAACCGTTGTGAAAGGCCCGTCTAATAACTTTATGCAGTTGGAAACAAAATTGGTTACAACTGCTGCTACTTCCTGATTCGAGCTTCAACCTTTATATATATTGAAACCACTTGGAGATGCGAGTTGATACACGTTATTTTCCCTCTGTAAACACTACTCAATCATTAGAATTAGATAGCTAGGGTTCTTGAGCTCAATTCGGTCTGTGAATTGGGGGTTTCTAGTTTTCTGGATTAATTCTTGTAATTGATTGTTTAGTGGAGTGAATTGAGGTGTATAGAGCCTCCGTGGATGTAGATCACATTGATCGAACTACGTAAAATCCTTGTGTTCTTCATTTTATGTTCCTGTTCTGTGTTCGGTTTCATTTGGCCGAATTCTTGATTGTTTTTCATTCTCTCTTGGTTTGATTGTTGTTTGTGTGTGTGTCAAGAGTTAATTACCTAAAGAGTGGCGCCGTCTGTGGGAAAAGTGAGCACACACTCGACGAGGAAAGGAGAATGGCTGGAGTGAAGATGGATGTGGAGAAGTTTTCAGGTAAAAATGACTTCTCACTTTGGAAAATCAAGATGAATGCTATATTGGTTCAAAATGGTTTAGATTCTGCACTTCTTGTTGATCAATGCTCTGATGCTGAGAAATCAAAGTTTCTAGAAGTGGATAAGAAGGCTTTGAGCCTGATATTTCTGTGTTCGGGTGATAAACCCCTGAGGGAGATATCAAGATGCAAAATGCAGTAGAGGCATGGGGAAAATTGGAAGAACTCTATCAATCAAAATCAATATCAAACAAATTATTTCTGAAGCAGAAATTAATGTCTTTCAAGATTACTGATGATAGGGCCATTTCTGATCAACTTGATGAATTTGTCAAGGTGATTGAAGAACTAGAAGACCTTGGGGTGAACTTGGAGGATGATGATAAGGCTTTGATGGTGTTGAATGTTCTTCCAAAGTCTATGGAAAGCTGCAAGGATGCATTGATGTTTGGAAGGGATGGAAAAGTCAGTTGTGAATCTATCCTCTCAGCATTGAAGACAAAGTGTTTTCAAAATCAGGGAGATAAGGGCTCTACACAGGCTGGAGAAGGTTTAAACATAAAGTTCAAAAAGAACTACCAAAAGAAGAAGTTCCAGGGATCAAAAGACAACAGAGCTGGAACTCAGAATTCAAAGAAGAATGGAGACTTGGTTGACAATAGAAAGTGTTTCAAGTGCAAGCAAACTGGACATTTGAAGGAGGATTTCCCACAGAAGAAGATGAAACAGGAAACTCAGAGGGCAGAAGTGGCTGTGACTGAACACTAAGATGACACCCCTAAAGTTTTAAACATCACAGACACAAAGATGGAAAAGGAATGGGTTCTTGATACAGGTTGTTCATTCCACATGTGCCCTAATGAATCCTGGTTCAAGGAGTTACAGAAAGAAGATGGTGGATGTGTATTACTGGGAAATGACCACTCCTGCAGAGTTAAAGGCACAGGATCAGTTCAGATCAAAATGTATGATGGAGTCATCAGGACCATTTCACAAGTGAGGTATGTTCCTGGTCTTAAAAGAAACCTCCTATCCCTTGGATCTCTTGTGGCAAATGGCAGTCAGTTCAACTCCACAGATGGTTATCTTCATATCACTAAACACAACAATCTAGTAATCAAGGGAAGGCAACACAATGGCTTGTTTATTCTGATTGGATCTCCTGTGATAGGTTGTACTGAATCTGTGATAAGTAGAGAAGATTTCATGAAATGGCATAAAAGACTGGGTCATATTGGAGAGAAAGGATTGAAGGAGCTATCCAAGAGGGGCATAATTGGTGAAATAGGAAATCAAACACTTGAGTTCCGTGACAAATGTGCTCTAGGAAAGGCCAAGAAGCTGCCTTATGCTAAAGGGATACATTATGTACACTCTGATATATGGGGGCCTTCAAGAACAGAGACACATGGAGGAGGAAGGTATTTCACATTATTGATAATTACAGTAGAAAAATATGGGTATATGTCTTAAGGAATAAGAGTGATGCATTCCTTAAGTTTAAAACATGGTTGAGCCAGGTGGAGAATCTAAGAGGGAAGAAACTGAAACATCTTAGGACTGATAATGGCTTGGAATATCTATCTACTGAGTTCACAAGGTTTTGTGAAGATAAGGGCATCACAAGGCACAGAACTGTCCCTTTGAACCCTCAACAAAATGGGGTTGCTGAAAGGTTTAACAGGACTGTGCTTGAGAGAGTTAGATGTATGCTGATTGATGCTGCATTACCCAAATCCTTCTGGGGAGCAACACTGAACACTGCATGTTATTTGATAAACATATCACCATCATGAACTCTAGTATTTAAGACTCCAGAAGAAGTTTGGAGTGGAAAGGTACCCAACTATAATGATTTGAGAGTGTTTGGTTGTCTGGCCTATGCTCACATTAGGCAAGACAAACTTGATGCAAGGGCACAGAGGTGTGTGTTCCTAGGATATCCTGAGGGCATAAAAGGTTACAGGTTATGGTGTTTGGAACAGGGAAACCAGAAATTCTTGATAAGTAGAGATGTAAGATTCAATGAGGCTGTGATGGGATACAACTCTACTGGAAGTCAAGAAGAAGCTGATGGTGCTGTGGAATCGGAAAGAATTTCCATTCAGGTGGAGCCTATTGATGAAGAGAAGACACCAGGGAAAGATGCTCAAGCTCAATCAGGAAATGACAGTTCATCAGAAGAGGATGAAGATCAACATGAGATTTCAAATCTCAGAACTTATAGCATTGGTAGAGATAGACCAAGAAGTCAAATCCACAGGCCTGATTTCTATGGACAAGCTGGGAGTCTCTACCATGCATTAAGTGTAGCTGAAGACCTGGAGTTTCAAGAGCCAAGCAGTTTCAAGGAAGCAATCAACTGCAGTGAAAGTGAACACTGGATAAGAGCCATGATGGAGCAAATGGAATCTCTGGAGAGGAACCAAACCTGGAAGCTTGTAGACAAACCAAGGGGCAGAAGCTAGTCAGCTCAAAATGGATCTACAAGAAGAAAGTGGAGGCTGGAAAGGCTGATAAAATCGGATACAAGGCAAGGCTTGTGGCCAGGGGCTTTACACAAAGAGAAGGCATTGATTATAATGAGGTATTCTCTCCTGTTGTGAAGCATTGCTCTATTAGGCTACTTTTATCAAAGGTTACACAAGAAGACATGGAACTACAACAGTTAGATGTTAAGACAGCTTTCCTGCATGGTGATGTGGTAGCGTCGTTTCCGACTACCAAATTAAATCGTGTATGAAGGTACACTTAAACCTTACCGACTACTCTAACTAGTAGAGTGGCAAGCAAGGGTCGATCCCACGAGGAACGGTCGAACAAATTTTGCTTTTATGTGTTAAGCTATTATTATGAAGAAACATAAAGTAAATAAGCTAGAAAACAATGAAGAAGTGGGGGGTTAATGAAATAACAACTACACCTAAATAAACAAAGACAAATAAAGAGATTTTTATAAGTTTTTGGTTTTTAAATAACAAAACGATTCACCCTTGATCATGTTTCACCGAGGTCTTGGACGATTTATGTAACTATTGTCAATGCCCTATTCAATTGTGATTCTAGCCCTTATCTCAAGACTATTAACAAGCTCTAATAGCCTTGTTATCCCTTAAACTTAGTTAACCAAAACAAGCTCTTCGACTAACCCTATTCAGTTTAACCGAATCCTCGAAAAAGCTCTCTTAGATTCAATCACCGAATGCATTAAAAACTAGGACAACGAGATAAATTCAACATAAAACTCGCAAGCTCGGTTTTAGAGGTTAAACTTTGTGTTATCACCAATAAATAATTATTGTTTGCTACTCGGGAATCGGAAATCCTACAATTACGGATAGTGACCTCCTATTCTAGCAACACATTCACAAATCCCTTAAAGGGTGATCAATCCAATAATAAATTCATAAATGTGAGTCAATAACAGCAAATAACACAAAACACTTGAATACACAATATTTTCGGTAACATTAACCGTAATAATCACATAAATGTCTTGGACTCAAGGTTCCACAATAATCAAGAGTGAACTAAGGGTGCTAGCCACCTATTTTACCTAATACAAAGATAAAATAACAGAAAATTAAAGAAAACATGAAAATAGGATAGAAAGAACCAAAGGTTAGGGGTTGAAGATCAAGATCTTCAACCCCCTTCCATTTCCTTGCTTCCAATGGAGAAAAGTGGCTGATTATGTGTGGGGGATGGGTTCTAGGTTGTTCTAAGTTCCTCTAGGTTAGGTTAAATTCGAATGGGATGATATATATATAAGGAGAGAAAGTGCTAGTCAAAAATAGGCAAAAACGTATTCAGGATTTTAAAACAAGGTAGTGAATCTCGGCCGAGACGGGAGTGTGTCTCGGCCGAGACGTGAAAGAGGGTTTTCAGGAATTTTGGGTCGAAGGTCAATCTCGGCCGAGATTTGGTGGAATCTCGGCCGAGACGTGAAACAGGGATTAGGGCTTTTTGGGATTTGACTCATCTCGGCCGAGATTGGATTGTATCTCGGCCGAGATCTTCATCTTTGATACTCTTCAAGAATTCCCTGGAGACTTATCTCGGCCGAGATTGGATTGAATCTCGGCCGAGATCTTCAATCTTGCAAAACTCTAGAAATTCCCTGGAGGCCCATCTCGGCCGAGATTGACATCCTGTCTCGGCCGAGATCTTCATGTGGCTCTTCCTTTCTCGCCTCGATCAATCCCTTGACTCCTCGGTCGTTTAATGTTCGATTTCGACCCTTTTTCACCTGTCTTAACACAAAAACAGCACAAACGCATTATTTTGCCCATGAGAATATAAAAGCACTAAATACACGTGATTATGCACATTATTGACACTAAAATGACACTAAAAGTGCCCTAAAGTGCGTGCACGAAACACGTGTACCAAATCTCCCCAAACTTAAAACTTGTTCGTCCCGAACAATAAAGAGAAAGACAAAAGGACACGTGTTTAGGGCAAAGTTTAGTGGCATTTGATTTCAGAATTTTCATAAGAAAGAGTAAGCGATCATGATAAAAGCGAGCATATGTGATAGACTAGATCCACTACTCTCGAGACATAACACTCACAACTTAAGATCCTCACATGGTGAGTGTATCTCTCGACTCTCAAGTGTATCAAAAGGGAAGTGTATACGCTCACATTGAAATGCATAAAATGCCTACTATAAGCTTGCCAATCATCTAAACTTCGATGTATACCGACGTGTGTGACAAAGAATAAAAAAGGTCTTTAATAGGTTGTAATGTTGGCTTGGGGTAAGGTAGGAAAATTTCTGGTATAAGTGACTATAAAACGGACTAAATGAGTTAGCTAATCTCATCTACCCCTCAAAAAATGGTCACTCGACCTCACTCTTTACTTCCTTAGTAAACCAATCCCAAGAATCGATTTCTTCTCCTTACCACAAAGTCCACAACCTAAATGCTTTCTCAATTCTCCCTTGGAGTGTATTTTCTTTTGAATTTCTACAACCTTGAGAACATCTATCGAAAGGCATTTATAATACTAGCCTCTCCAAATCAAAAGCAACAATTGAGTATATACAACTAACTTTTTCTTTTGTTTTTCTGATTTTTCGATTTTTTCGATTTTTCTCTCCCTCTTTTTTTTTTTTTTTTTTTTTTTCAACAAATATAAACAAACATTGGAGAGAAACTAGTATTCTCGATTCTTTGCCTATTGTTTTAATTCCTTCCACCCTTCAATATTCCCAATAGTTCACCCCTTTCAATCCCAAATTTACCCGACTACCTTCCAACCGCCTCCCTCATACTCAAATAGTCCAATTAAGGTCAAAGGCTAAATCGAAAGGTACTTGGCTTGTAGAGTTGGGCTGTCAAACAAGAGGCTAAAAGCTCAAGGGGCTCAACTAGAGACAATATCAAATTTGGTACAAAGGAAGTATTTTCAAGCTTGAAAGTAGGCTCAAGTCAAGGATTGCCTAAGATCATTTTCAATGTCACACAATGCACCGACACATGGAAAATAGAGAATTATGGCAAGTTCTAGAGACAACTAAATGCACTCAATGAATTTCACACCGAAAGAAAGTTTAAATTACTCCAAAGATGGAAGTATCTTCTAAGGCTCAAAAACTCACTCGGTTGCAATTTTGATCAAAAGTTTTGAGTGTATGTTCAATTTTGTTTCAAAAGTCTATCATGCTCTACCATGTGCTTCTTTCAAAGATATTTGTCAAAAACTTTCATCATTAATCAATGCCACATTCCTTCCTAAACTCATCCAATTGCTTTCTCGAGCTACCAATTTGTACGAATCCACCCCCTCCCCAAACTTAGTTGCAAACTAAGTTTGTTGAAAAGAGGAGTACAATTTGGTGTTCACCGAATTTAACCATATTATTCACCACTTTACAATTTATTAAAAATGCAACAGACTAATCCATACAAAGATACCAAACCATTTCAAGTCTAATAAGTCCAAAAGACAATAGAGTAGCATATGGAAAGTTAAACTCTTGGGCTGCCAATACGTACACCTACCAAAACTTCCCCAAACTTGGTTAAAAACCAAAGTTTGTGAGGAAGAAAGGGTACGAATTGGTGTCCTAACTCACAGTGATTTTTGGGCTTCTTCAATCCCATTTGGTGCTATCTCCTTGAATTTCACGGATTGGTCGGTTCCTCATCATCATAGTCTCTGCACTCTAAAAGAAGATAATAAGACAATATCTAAATATAAGTAAGCAACCTAAACTACGAAATTGAATATACGAAAAGCAATAAACGTCTGGTTGCCTCCCGACAAGCGCCTTTGTTTAACGTCGTTGGCTCGACGGATGCTCTTTATATAAACAAAACAAACAACTAGCTATGTAAATAAAACTAACGCTTAACACATAAAACAAAATCGTTCTAAACCATTCCCCGGCAACGGCGCCAAAATTTGGTAGCGTCGTTTCCGACTACCAAATTAAATCGTGTATGAAGGTACACTTAAACCTTACCGACTACTCTAACTAGTAGAGTGGCAAGCAAGGGTCGATCCCACGAGGAACGGTCGAACAAATTTTGCTTTTATGTGTTAAGCTATTATTATGAAGAAACATAAAGTAAATAAGCTAGAAAACAATAAAGAAGTGGGAGGTTAATGAAATAACAACTACACCTAAATAAAGAAAGACAAATAAAGAGATTTTTATAGGTTTTTGGTTTTTAAATAACAAAACGATTCACCCTTGATCATGTTTCACCGAGGTCTTGGACGATTTATGTAACTATTGTCAATGCCCTATTCAATTGTGATTCTAGCCCTTATCTCAAGACTATTAACAAGCTCTAATAGCCTTGTTATCCCTTAATCTTAGTTAATCAAAACAAGCTCTTCGACTAACCCTATTCAGTTTAACCGAATCCTCGAAAAAGCTCTCTTAGATTCAATCACCAAATGCATTAAACACTAGGACAACGAGATAAATTCAACATAAAACTCGCAAGCTCGGTTTTAGAGGTTAAACTTTGTGTTATCACCAATAAATAATTATTGTTTGCTACTCGGGAATCGGAAATCCTACAATTACGGATAGTGACCTCCTATTCTAGCAACACATTCACAAATCCCTTAAAGGGTGATCAATCCAATAATAAATTCATAAATGTGAGTCAATAACAGCAAATAACACAAAACACTTGAATACACAATATTTTCGATAACATTAACCGTAATAATCACATAAATGTCTTGGACTCAAGGTTCCACAATAATCAAGAGTGAACTAAGGGTGCTAGCCACCCATTTTACCTAATACAAAGATAAAATAACAGAAAATTAAAGAAAACATGAAAATAGGATAGAAAGAACCAAAGGTTAGGGGTTGAAGATCAAGATCTTCAACCCCCTTCCATTTCCTTGCTTCCAATGGAGAAAAGTGGCTGATTATGTGTGGGGGATGGGTTCTAGGTTGTTCTAAGTTCCTCTAGGTTAGGTTAAATTCGAATGGGATGATATATATATAAGGAGAGAAAGTGCTAGTCAAAAATAGGCAAAAACGTATTCAGGATTTTAAAACAGGGTAGTGAATCTCGGCCGAGACGGGAGTGTGTCTCGGCCGAGACGTGAAAGAGGGTTTTCAGGAATTTTGGGTCGAAGGTCAATCTCGGCCGAGATTTGGTGGAATCTCGGCCGAGACGTGAAACAGGGATTAGGGCTTTTTGGGATTTGAGGAAATGAAGAGAAGGTCTGTTTTCTCAGGAAATCACTGTATGGATTGAAGCAGAGTCCAAGGCAGTGGAACAAGAAGTTCAATGAATTCATGATCAATGCAAGTTTTATAAGAAGCTTGTATGACAGTTGTGTATACTTTAATAAGGGTTCAAGGTTTGAACAAGTATTTTTGTTGTTATATGTGGATGATATGCTCATTGCCAGTAAGAGTATGGACAAGATACAACAGTTAAAGGGAAGATTGAGCTCAGAATTTGACATGAAGGATCTTGGAGAAGCAAGGAAGATTCTGGGAATGGATATTATCAGAAGAAGGAAGTCTGGAACACTTTGGCTCTCACAGAAGCAGTATTTGCAGAAGGTTGTGGAGAGATTTCACATGCATAAGTCGAGGTCAATAAGTGTTCCAGTTAACCAACAAACAAAGTTATCCAAAAAACAGTGTCCAAAGACAGAAGCAGAGGAGATTCACATGAAGAGTGTTCCATATGCCAGTGGTGTTGGCAGTTTAATGTATGGAATGATTTGCAGCAGGCCAGATTTGGCCTATAGTGTTTCTCTAGTAAGCAGGTACATGTCAAATCCTGGAGAGGCACATTGGGAAGCTTTGAAGCAAGTTTTGAGGTATCTAAAAGGCTCAGTCAATGTAGGTCTAAAGTTTAAGAAACAAGAAGCTGGTGATGTACCTCTGGTTGGGTATGTTGATGCAGATTTTGCTGGAAACCTAGATACAAGGAAATCTGTTACAGGATATGTTTTTACCTTGTATGGAACAACTGTAAGCTGGAAAAGTGTGCAACAATCTGTGGTTGCTTTGTCAACAACTGAGGCAGAATACATTGCCTTAACTGAGGCAATCAAGGAAGCTCTGCGGCTCAAGGGGATTCTTAAAGACTTAGGAATCAGATAAGGGTGTGTTACCATTCGGTGTGATAATCAGAGTGCTCTTCACTTGGTAAAACACCAAGCATTTCATGAAAGGTCTAAGCATATTGATGTTAGACTTCATTTTGCTAGAGATATAATTGAAGCAGGATCTGTTGAGGTGAAGAAGGTTCATACTATGGACAATGCAGCTGATTTTCTTATCAAGGCAGTTCCGGGAAGCAAGATGGTTCATTGCTCAAGCCTGATAAGGCTTGAACAATGTGATTAGACCTAAAAACCAAAGGCAGAATGAGGTGATGAAGTACACTTGAGTTCATTGAGGTGGAGATTTGTAGATGTTAGTTCAATATCATCAAGTGATCATAGTTTGTAGTAGAGATTTTGAGGAATCAGGAACCGGGTTCAGCATGTGGAAAACTGGGATAGAAAATCGGGTTTTAACCAGATCAGTTTAAGGGTTAAAAAGGAACCGGAGTTAAGGTGGTTATAACTGCCATGTGCAACAGATTAGAACCGTTGAGTGTAAAACTGTTGTGAAAGGCCCGTCTAACAGCTTTGTGCAGTTGGAAACAAAATTGGTTACAACTGCTGCTGCTTCCTGATTCGAGCTTCCACCTTTATATACATTGAAACCACTTGGAGATGCGAGTTGATACACATTATTTTCCCTCTGTAAACACCACTTAATCATTAGAATTAGATAGCTAGGGTTCTTGAGCTCAATTCGGTCTGTGAATTGGGGGTTTCTAGTTTTCTGGATTAATTCTTGTAATTGATTGTTTAGTGGAGTGGATTGAGGTGTATAGACCCTCTGTGGATGTAGATCACATTGATCGAACCACGTAAAATCCTTGTGTTCTTCATTTTATGTTCCTGTTCTGTGTTCGGATTCATTAGGCCGAATTCTTGATTGTTTTTCATTCTCTCTTGGTTTGATTGTTGTTTGTGTGTGTGTCAAGAGTTAATTACCTAACAAGCTTATTTTGATTAATCATATTTAACAGACAACAAGATTGGTAGAGCTTGTTATGAATCTTGGAGTAGGGGTTCTAAAGCTAACTAATTGGGTATTAACAATAGTTGCATAAATCGTCCAAGACCAAGGTGAAACATGATCAAGAGTGAATCATTTTAGTATTTGAAAACCAAAAACCGAAAAAAATCATTCTATTTTTCTTTGTTTATTTGAATTGTTAAATTGCTAAGAGAGTATTTGTTATATAGTTTGCTTAATAGAAATTTAGGCGCTAGTTGTTATTTCATTAACCCCAACCACCCCCCCCCCCCCTCCCCGAACTTCTTTATTGTTGTTTTAGCTTATTTACATTATATTTCTTTATCATAATAGTTTAATACATAAAGCATAATTGTTTGACCGTTCTTCGTAGGATCGAGTCCTACTTACCAGTCTACTAGTTAGAGTAGTAGGATAAGGTACGTATATATTTATATACAATTAATTTGGTATGGTCTAACGGCTCCTACCAATTTTCGGCGCTGTTGCCGGGGAACGGTGACAAGAATAGTGTTGTTTTATTTGTTCAAGCATTATGGTTAGTTTATTAGTTGTTTATCTACTTCTTGTTTATCTAGTAGTTTGATATTCTCTTGTTTTCTTATTTCTGGATAGGTAGTTAATGTTCTTGCGTTCTCAAGGGGAGAAAGAACTTCTTTTTTAGCCAGAGATAGTTGAACGGGAAAGATTATTGAGGAGAAGAGCTATGTTACTTGAAGAGGTCCGAGAATCATTTGAATCCTTGAATATAGAGGGTGAGGAGATCGAATTGGAAGAGATGGCTGGTGAGAAGGATCAGGAAAGAACCATGAAGGAACTTGCCAACACAAGGGTTACATAAGAACCTTTATGTATTACGTTCTCGGAGATAGGGAATGATACCACTTTTGAGCTCAAATCGGGGCTCATTCACCTCCTGCCGTCATTCCATGGGCTAACCGGGGAACACCCACACAAACAATTAAAGGAATTTCATGTGGTTTGCTTGAGCATGAAGCCGACCAGGGTGACTTAAAAACAAATTAAGCTCAGCGCATTTTTTTTCTCATTGAAAGATTCTGCTAGTGACTGGTTGTACTACTTGCCATCGGGTTCCATTACTACTTGGGAGCATATGGAAATACAGTTTCTAGAAAAGTATTTTCCTGCATCTCGAGCCACCACCATCCGAAAAGAAATTAGTGGAGTGAGGTAAATGTAGGGGGGAAACATTGTATGAGTATTGGGAAAGATTCAAGAAGCTTGTAGGGAGCTGCCCACCACATCAAATCACTCCACAATTGTTGATCCAGTATTGGTACGAGGGACTGTGTATAACTGAACGGAACATGATTGATTCAGCCAGTGGAGGGGCTCTGGCCGACAAGACCCCAACCAAGGCCCAGGTATTGATTTCCAAGATGGTCGCCAACACAAAAGAGTTCGGTTGTAGAGAACCAGTGAGGCGGGTCAAAGATGTTATCGATTCAACTGTTGAAGAAAGATTGGACCAGCTCACCAACCTGGTGAAGAAAGTGATTTCGGGAAGCATTCCTACCACAAAACCCTGCAGAATCTGTCAGATAACCGAGCACTCCCCTGATACCTGTCCTATTCTTGGAGAAGAAATGGATGCTCATGCCAATGCAGTTCATAATTTTAATCCTAACCAGGCCGGCCGGAAGTATGATCCCTATTCGCAGTGGTACAATGCTGGGTGGAGAGATCACCCCAATTTCAAATATGGAAATCAAGGTCCAAATATGCATCAACAGGGTGATCAAGGTGGACACAATCGACCCCCCTACCCTAGGGGAATGTTCCAGCAAGGGCAACCCACTGAGCCAATACCTTCTGATCCATCCCTTTCTAACATATTCAAGAGCGTAGCAACAAGTACGCTTCAACTGCAGAAGGAATCAAGTTCGATGTTCCAGAGTATTGAAAATCAAGTCAGTCAAATAGCATCAGCAGTATCCCGTCTGGAGAGTGCTCAAAGTGGAAAGCCACCTGCACAACCTGAAAGCAACCCCAAAAATTTGGCTAATGTGAGTGCAATTGGCATCATTAGTAGGGTAATACCTGGAGAGCTTGAGAAGCCCGGGCAGCCTTCACGTGCACAGACAGACAGCCCACATGACATTTTGGATGAAGAAAAGACCTCCACTCCTCAAGTTTCTAAAGTTCAAGTCCGTGTACCAAAGTGGAAACTTGCAAAGGAGTCGAGGAAACAAAAGGAAGCAGTGGCAGCATGTTTCTCCGACCATTTATTGTCATTCCCCATTAAGAAGTACTTCTTATCCAAGGAACCGAGAAGGTGAAAGACAAGGGAGAGACAGAGGCCCATCAACAAGTAGAGAATAAAGTTGAGAATGTTGGTGTAAGTACCTTGAGGAGCGGAAAGGTGCTCGAGAAGCCACCCAAGAGCCTCCCTCACTTGGAGGATGAAGAAGAAAAGGGAAGAGAAAGAGAATCTATCGAAGGAAGAACCATACCAATCCCCCTTGAGGATCCAAAGCTCAACACTCCTACACTGACCGTGACCCCACCACTTCCATTCCCATGCATAATCAAGAAAGTTGTAGACAAAGACAGAGAATGGGAAAATGCTTGAAATATTTCAAAAAGTGGAAATCAAAATTCCACTGATTGAAGATGTGAAACAGATCCCACGGTATGCAAAATTTTTGAAGGGTCTATGCACAAACAAAAGAAGGCCTCAAGGAAATAACAAGGTACTTAGGAGGGAAAGTGTGTCTGCCATATTCTAAAAGAAACTCCCTCAAAAGTGAAAGGACCCGGGAATGTTCGTCATCCTGTGTAAGATTGGTAATTGTCTAATTGAGAAAGCTATGCTTGATTTAGGGGCATCAATCAATGTGATGCCCCGTTCGATGTTTCAGAGCCTAAACTTAGGGCCATTGAAAGAAACTAAGGTTGTTATCCAACTCGCCATTCGAAGTACCTCATTCCCGGATGGGGTGGTTGAAAATGTGCTTGTTGAGGTAAATAATCTTATTTTATCGGCCGACTTCTATATATTAGATTTGCAAGGAGACACAACAAACTCCACACCTATTTTGTTGGGAAGGCCATTTATGAACACCTCCCAAACAAAAATAGATGTGCGTGAGGAGACTCTCACCATGGAGTTTAAAGGTCAAATTGTGAAGTTGAATATATTCAAGTCCATGAAACACTTTGAAGATGTAAATGATGTTTTCTCTATTGATTTCATTGACTTTCTTGGGAAAGATAGTGTTGCTTTGAACATCAAGAAAGTTAGGAAGAGATTGTGTGAAAGGAAGGCAAAGTATGTGGAAAGAATAGGTTTGGGGATCCAAGAGGATCCGGGTGAAATTGACCCGGAAATTAAGTTGCCGGAAGACGGTAAGGAAGAGTGGGAGGCCCATAAGGACCCGCGGGGATTGAATGAAGCATGGAAGGAAGGGACTGAGGAACCCTTTCTGGTGAATTGAAGGAAAAAGAACATCCGTCGAGCCAACGACGTTAAATAAAGGCGCTTATCGGGAGGACACCCGGCGGTTACTTTTTTTTGCATTTTGAACTCATAGTTTCGTAGTAGTTTTACTATTATTGTATTGTTTTGAATTGTTTTGTTTAAATGTTTGTAGGTGCCCAACAATCCATTCAAAGAGATGTGGAATGGGGGTGAAGGAGTCCAAGATATAGGTTTTACACTGGAGAAATCACCACGGCCGAGGTAAAAACCACCTCGCCCGCAGGCCTCCAATGAAGAAAAATGTGAAACCATTCTGGACAATTCACCTCGGTCGTGGAAGATAATGCCATGCCCGTGGCGAAGTGATGCCTCGACCGAGGCCTTTCCGTGATACGGCCGTGGCACAATGAGATAAAAATCCACAAAGTTCACTGGAAGATTTACCACGACCGTGGTAAAACTCGCCACGCCCGTGGTGTATCAAACTCCACGACCGAGGCCAAATGATGTCGTGCCAACGGTCGAAGAAGTGGAAAAATGCCAAGTTCACTGGATAAATTACCATGGCCGCGGCAATATCCAACCTCGGCCGCGGTAAAGAACGCCTCGCCCGTGGTTCTCCCATACCACGCCTGAGGCCATTCAGGCTCAAAATCCTCAAATCCACTGGAAGATTTGACACGAACGCGTCATAAAATCGCCATGCCCGCGGTGAGCAAGATCATGCACCATGGCCGCGCCATACTTTTTGCCTCGGCCGTGGCGATTCACCAGGTATAAATAGCAGGCGCTGGCGAGGTAGGGCATTTTCTCCCTCCTCCTCGTGAAATTGCGCAACACACACTCACACACACACTAAATCCGCCATTTTTACTCAATTTCTTCCTCTCAAATTCACACCACACCTCAACCACATCACCACACACACTTCTATTCGAAAAATTTCGGATTTGGAGCAAATTCGGGGTCGGGTTAAAGGGCGCGAAAAATTTCAATTCAAAATCCTTCGACTAAATTCGACCGGTAAGTACGGCTATCTCTTTCCCTTAATCTTTATTTGTTTATTATGAACTTTGTTTTTAAGATTATGGGCAAATTTGGTGTTAGACTAGTTAATGTAATGATATTGGTTGTGCACAAGTTGTTTTGTAAATTTTTGCCAATGTTGACTAGTTTTAAGTAATCTAACACTAAATTTGTAGTGATAGTCTTTGTATTTGCATGATTTGTTGATGATGGACGAGGATTAGTTTGAGAATAATTGAAATTGAAGATTGAAATAGATTTTTGCTATATCACCGACCACTTGACATACATTCCTTCTTGATAGTCTTTTGTAGTTTGATTCGATTACTATGCTTGATTATTAGGTTGGTTAGTGAATTTGTATGAAGAGTAGGCACTTTTGACTCTTGTTTTGCTGTGAAAATAAATTGACCTATTTTTGTTGAGCATTGGTAGAATTTTGTTGCAATAAGATAATGATTGGGAGTGTTTGCCATATATGCACATTTAATCATGTCAATTTAGTCATCTAGATTGTGAACTCACTTGTGATATTCTGTGTTGATTGAACATGAGTGATTGATCTTCTATTTGATTACAGTTGATGTTTAAATTTGTGATAAGTGTTCAAACTCGAAATTTAAATGTGTGTGTTTGTTTTGTAGGCCAAATGGGACCATCAAAAAAGACATCTAAGAAATCCACCGGCAAAAGTGCCACCATAGGCAAAGGCACAAGTATAAGCAAGGGCAAAGGCAAATTGGTGATTCGGGAACCCATCGTGGACAAGCCTGAGACCGAAACTCCGGAGGTCCCAACATCCACAAGGCCAGATAGCTGGCTTTTCGACATAATATTGGAAGACCCAATTCTCCAAAATAGATTTGCCAAACTATTAAAGCGCCAAATAACTGCCACCCGATATTTCAAGATCGAGTGCTTAACCGCCATGGGGATCAAGGACGATGTAGACGGATTTCTGAAAGCGTCGGGCCTCACTAGACTGTTCACTCCAAGGCCCACCTATCAACGATTTGTCCTTGAGTTCTTCAGTACACTCTCAGTCAGAGCCAACTCCGAAAAATGTGAAAACAGAACCCACAATATTTCGTTCCATGTATTGAACAAAAAGAAGACACTCACGGTATCGGAGTTGAGGAGAATTTATGGGTTCAAGGAAGACCCCTCCACCACAGACTTAGAAAAAATCGATGAGTTCGACGTTGGGCGGTACTGGGGGCAAATAACTGTTGCTCCCGGATTGGTTGAACCACAAGCCTTCGATTCGAAGAGTTCCAAAACGAGTTGGATTAGAAGTCCAGTCGTAAAAGTTTTGCAAAGGCTTCTGGCGTTGACACTATTTGGGAAGAAAGAGGCGGGGGCAGCAAGGATGGCTGAGCTTAGTATCCTATGGTCCATCCTAAAAAGGACCGATAGGAGATATGAAAAGGTTATGATCGAGTCCTTTGAGAGGACGGTGAAGGAGTTGACAGCAACAAGAAAGAAAGAGCCAAAGCAGTACGATCCAATCTTCAACGGGGCTCTTATCATCCCAATTTTAGAGCACTTTGGGGTTCCACTGATCGACTTCAAGGCCATATCAGACTCATTCCTTCTGGGTTGGGAGGATTTAGCCAACATGAGGATTGCTACTTTGGGGCAGGAAGACGGAGTCTCCGTCCCCTTCGTGATCCAAAATGTAGGGCCAATGCTACGCCTTCCCAACCCAGACCTCACCCACATCAGAGACCTCCGATCCACAACTAACTTGGCCTTGAGCTCAGAGGCACACCGGGCCGCTTCAAGGGAACCAAGTGACCTTGAGTTCTGGAAATATCAGAGAGGTCAAGTGTCAGAACCTGCTGCAGAAGGGGCTGGTCCCGCAGGTGAGGGTGCGAGCAGCCATCATTCAAGGAAAAGACCAGTATCCGTTGTTCAGTCCCACACAGAATTCCAACAACAGGTGGACGAGAGATTGAGCATAGTGGAGGCAGATATCGGGGAGATGAAGGCGGACATTAAGGAGATCAAGGCGACTCAAAATAAGATCCTCGAGGCACTCAAAAGCATTCGAGCGTGTTTTGGTAGCCAAAGCTCGCGATCTCCACGACCCTCCAAATCTTTGTGAGTAAGAGCACCAAGAATATCCCTCATTTTCTTAAAAAACTTAGTTTTCAACTAAGTTTGGGGAGAGAGTGGGGGTGGGATGTTCTTGGCCACTCATATTTTCAATTATCTCGTGCTTCCTTGCCATATTTTATCTCTTGCTGAATATTTAGGCCTGTGTACCCCATCTGATTAGCTTGTATTTTGGATTCACGGCGTGTGTGCTGTTTGATTGTGACTTGTGCCTTTGGTGATTTTCGCTTGTACTGTTTTGTTGGATGATTTGTTAGGATGTTATTTATGGATTGGCATGTGTGCCACTTTCTACTATCTTATTTGATTGGTTAAGTAATTTTAAGCTTTGTCATGTATATATATTGAATTTTTGGTACCTACACGCATAGGATTAATAATTTTGGTAATTTTAGTAGAATTGGGATGAATGGTGTTGAATAAATGGTTGAGTTCATTAAGCACCAATCCGTACCCCTTTTTTCCACAAACTTTGGTTTTCAACCAAGTTGGGGGAGGGGGTGGTTGGTGTACGAATTTGGCCGCTTGAAAAAGTTGATTAGACCAAATTGGGATGATAAATGTGGTAAACGGTTAATGATGACAAATTTTTTATCAAAATTTAAAATTAGGCTCATGATAGAACATGATAGGCTATGAGACGAAATTGAGCTTACATTCAAAACCTTTGATCAAATTTTCGCCTAGTGAGTTTTTTAGCCTTAAAAGATACTTCCATCTTTGGAGTAATTTAAACTTTCTTTCGGTATGAAATTCATTGAGTGCATCTAGTTGTCTCTAGAACTTGCCTTGATTCTCTATTTTGAATAAGTCGGTGAATTGTGTGACATTAAAAATGATCTTAGGCAATTCTTCACTTTTAGCCTATTTGTAAACTTGAAAATGTTACACCTTTTCACCAAAAATTGGAAAATTAACCTAGTTAACCCCTTGAGTTTTTATCTTTTTGTTTGATAGCCCAACTATACAAGCTAAGTACCTTTCGATTTAGCCTTTGACCTTAATTGGACTATTTGAGTATGAGGGAGGCGGTTGGAAGGTAGTCGGGTAAATTTGGGATTGAAAGGAGTAAATTATTGGGAATATTGAAGGGTGAAGGGAATTAAAACAATAGGCAAAGAATTGGGAAAACTAGTCTCTCCTAGTGTTTGAAAATAGTTTGTAAAAAAAAAAAAATCAGAAAACAAAAGAAACAGTTGGTTGTATATACTTTGTTGTTGCTTTCGATTTGAAGAGACAAGTAATGCAAATGTTGTTTGACCGATGCCTCAAAATTGAAAAATTCAAAAGAAAATACACCCAAGGGAGAGTTGGAGAAGAAGCATTTAGGTTGTGAGTTTGTAGTAAGGTGAAGAAGCCGCATTTTAGGATCGGTTTGATTGGGAAGTAAGAGAGTGAGGTAGATTGTTTGTTGTTTGAGGGGTGGATGAGAGTAGCTAACTCATTTAGTCCATTTTACAGTCACTTATACCAAAAATCTTCCCACCTTACCCCAAACCAACATTTCAACCCGTTAAAGACCTTTTTGATTCCTTGTCACACATGTTGGGTATACATCGAAGTTTAGATGATTAGCAAGCCTATGGTAGACATTTTATGCATTTCAATGTGAGCATATACACTACCCATTTGATACACTTGAGCGTCGAGATATACACTCACCCGGTGAGGATCTCAAGTTGAGAGTGTCAAGTTTTAAAAGTAGTTGATATAGCTCTATCTCATATGCTCAATGTTATCATGATTGCCAAACTTTTGAAAAGTTATACTGAAACTGGATTCGCCACTTAAATCTACCCTAACACGTGTCCTTCTTTTTCTTTAGTTATTCGGGACGAACAAAGGTTTAAGCTTGGGGAGATTTGGTACACGTGATCATGCATGCATTTTAGGTCGCTTTAAGTGTTGTTTTAATGATATTTTCATGCATATTTGATCGTGTATCGTGCATATTTATGTTATTTGGAAGTTTGACGTGTTTAGTTTGTTTTCATATCAAAACAGGTGAATTAAGGCCAAAAAACAGGTTCGAAGATCTCAAGTCGACAATCCGAGCTCAAAGGGAAAAGAAAATAAGGAAAAACAAGGGACCTTGCCCGCGTTGCTTATGCCACACCCGTGGCTTATGCCACGGCTGAGGCTAACTAGCCCACGGCCGTGGTAATTTGTACAGAGGAGGGTCATTTTCACTCAGCTAGACTACGGCCGAGGCAAGAAGTGGGCCACGACAGAGGCAGATCAAGGCCTACGGCCGCGGCAAATATTAGTCATGCCCGTGGCTAAAGATCCAGAATAAAAGGTAAATCCAGCCCAACCGATACCATGGCCGAGGCGATAATCGGACCGCGGCCGTGGCCCCAATTCCAGCCCAAACCCTTGTTTTCCACCACGCCCGCGGCCAGTTGTACGCCACGGCCGCGGCACAACTCCCTGTTTTAATCCTGAAACACGTTTTTGCCCATTTTTTAGCCCAACACTTTCTCCTCTATATATATAAGTTCATTTTCGAATTTAACCTAACTTGGAACCCATCCCACACACATATTCAGCCACTATTCCCCATTGGAAGCAAGAGGATTGGAAGGGAGTTGAAGATCAAGATCATTCAACCCAATCTTTTGGTTCCTTCTATCTTATTTTCATGTTTTCTTTGATTTTCTCTTGTTTATCTTTGTAATAGTTGTAATGGGTGGCTAGCACCCTAGAATTCACTCTGGATCATTTGTTGAACCTTGAGTTTAAGACATTTATGCAATTATTGCGGTTAATATTACCGATTTGATTATGCTTTGTGAATGTTTTATGTTATTTTGGATTGTTGATTCACACTTATGAATTGAATTGTGGTTTGATCACCCATTTGGATATTTTTTTGTGTGTTGCTAGAATTGGAAATTACTATCCGTAATTGTAGGATTTTCGATTTCCGTGTAGCAAACAATAGATTTATTTTATTGGGGATAACATAGAGTTCGACCTCTAGAACCGAACTTACGAGTTTTATGTCGAATCTACTCCGTTGTCTTAATTCTTAATGCACTCGACTATTAATTCTTAAAGAGCTTGTTTTAGGATTTGATAAGTTGGGTAGGATTAATTGAAGAGCTTATTATAATTAATCATACTTAAGAGACAACAAGATTGGTAGAGTTTGTTATCAATCTTGGAGTAGGAGTTCTAAAGCTAACTAATTGGGTATTAACAATAGTTGCATAAATAGTCCAAGACCAAGGTGAAACATGATCAAGAGTGAATCATTTTAGTATTTGAAAACCAAAAACCAAAAAAAAAAATCATTCTATTTGTCTTTGTTTATTTGTTTTCCAAAATGTGGGACCGTACCTTCGGCTGCCCAACCCAGACTTGACCATGGTGCTAAACCTTGATGATAATCCCAACATTTCTTTGTCATCTAGCACCATCTGTTGACAGCAATGATCTTGTATTTGGATTAGGAGACCCTGCTGAGGGAAGTTCTTGAGTACCTCGTCCGTTGAAGAAACGGAAGGTCGTTATAACAGGTGAAGAAGGAGAAGGAGAAGGAGAAGGAGAAGGAGCAGGAGGAGGAGGAGGAGGAGGAGGAGGAGGAGGAGGAGAGAAGGAGGAAAAGGAGGAGAAGGAGGAGAGAAGGAGGAGAATGAGAAGGAGGAGAAGGTGAAGGAGAAGGAGAAGAAGAAGAAGAAGATATACATTCCCAGATAGCTACCCTTCAAGAGGAATTAGCCGCACTCTCAACCGAATTCATTCGTCATCGGGCGGAGAGTCGAGGGGTTGCTAAAAACGTAAATGAAAAGCTCGATGAACTTATTGCTCAAGCCCGTGCAGACCGACAATGTAGAGAGCATTGGGGTAATGTGTGGACTCAGCATGGGTTTCCACCACCACAGCCCCCCCCCCCCCCCCCCCCCCCGCACACACACACACCACAATAATCATTTGTAAGTCCAAGCACCCAGCCGTCTCACTTTTTTTTCCCATAAACTTGGCCTTCGACCAAGTTTGGGGGAGGGGGTGATAGTTGGAAGACTTGGGCCGCTTATTTACTTTTACATAGTATTTTTGGTTGTTTTGTATGCTTTCTATTTGTTTCATGGGAGTTAATGTCGTGTTGTTTGATGTGCTTTGGTATTTTTTGAAGGTGTCGGGTCTGTGAACCCAATTTTGTTGGTCATAGTAGTTTTATGTTATTGCAGTTGTTTTAGTCAGTATTTATTTTTGTTGGAGTCAAGAATTGGCAAAAGACCCAAGTCGAAAATCGTTGAAAAAATTAGGGATTAGATGGATAATGATGTGTTAATGATGAGATGATTTTGTGCATGTATTTGAAAAATTGACATGTAGTAGAGCTTGGTAGGCAGTTTGAGATGAAATTGAGCTTGAATCTAGAGTATTTGATCAAATATGACCCTTGTGAGCATTTGAGCCCAATGTGACTCCTATCTTTGGAGCAATTTATTTTTCTTTCGGTGTGATATTGATTGGATATATGTATCTATTTCTAGAACTTGCCTTGAGACTTTGCTATGAATATGTCAAGTGCATAATGTGACGTAGAAAATGATATAGGCAGTTTTTGAATTGTAGCCTATTTTTTAGCCTTTTAAACGTAATCCTTTTTACTAAGAAGTTGAGAAAAAAATTGTCCCTAGTTAGCCCACTTGAGCTTTTAACCTTTTTTGTTTCATAGCCATATATTATAAGCCAAATACCTTTTAATTTTAGCCTTTGGCCTTATATTGGACTAATTGAGTAAAGAGGAAGGTGGATTGGAAGGTAGATTGGATTTTTGGGAACAAACTGGGCAAAAATAAGAGATAAGCTGAAGGGTAGAAGGAATTTCAAGTGATAAGTGCAAATTCAAAACAAGTATAACCTCTCCTAAGTTGTTATTGGTATTTTTGTTTAATTTCCGCCAAGAAAAAAAAATTGGAAAAGCAAAAGAAAGAGTTAGCTGCAAATAAGTGTTTTACTCTTCTAATGTGTTAAGGAGAGGTTAAAAGAAATAAGTGCTTAGTTGATTTGGAAAAATCGGGTAGTCCCATGATGTGGTATCCGAATATTGAGTATGAAAAGCACTTGGTTGAAAAGCACTTTTGGAAAGGTGAAGAAGTCACCTTGAGAGGTGAGTTGCTGAGATTGGGAGAGTGATATTGAGTGATTGTTTTTAGGGAAAGTCGGGTTAGGAATAACTTGATTAGTCCAAAAGATAGTCACTTTTGTCTAAATTTATCCCACCTTACCTAAAGCCAACATTACAACCAAATGAAAGACCTATTTGATTCTTTATCACTTATGCCGAATACTGATTCTAGCTTAGACGATTGGCAAGCCTATGGTAAATTGTGCATGTAGTCCAATTTGAGTGGAATATATTTTAGCCTAAACACTTGAGAGATGAGAGAAACACTTACCTGGTGAGAATCAAATATTTCAAAAGTTTAAGTCTCGGAAAGCAGTTAATTTTTGCTCTATCGCAGATGCTCACTTATACTATGATGTCTAGCTTTTAGGAAAATATGTCTGAAACTAATTGGTCATCCAATCGCCCTAAATATATGTGTCTTCATTCTATTTATGTTGTTCGGGACGAACAACAGCTTATGTTTGGGGAATTTTGACACACGTTGTGTATGCATGCATTTAGGTCGATTTTTAAGTGTGTATTTATAACATTTGCATGTGTATATGGTCGATAAGTGTTTATATTGTATACATTGGACTATTTGATGTGTTTTGTGGAGTTTTGTTGATTTTAGGCCAAAATATCGAGTATATGGTGGACTAGAGACAAAACGGATCAAGAATAGGTGAAAAGGGCCAAGTTAGGCCCAAAAGACAAAAATCGGAGTTTGGAGCAAGTATTGACGCGGCCGCGTCAGTGCCGTTCAAGGCCGCGTCAAAAGCCTTCTGGAAAGCAAAACCAGGTTAAATTGGGCTTCTTTTTTCCTAATTCTTTGAGGATTTTAGCCCATAAATATAAATATGTCCCCAAATTCGTGAATTAGGAGGTAGACACTCCATATTCTCAGAGATAGATACCAAAAGAGTTAGAAAGCTTGAAGAACAAAGAAGACAAAGATCAAGCAAGACGATTCATCCGGGTTTAGTTTACTTTTCTAGTTTTAAATTCTTGCAATGTTTTTATCAAAATTTTAAAATGAATTTATGCTAGGCATGAGTAGCTAAGTTATTCGTGTCCTAGGGTTAGAAATTAGGGATTTTTACAACAATGTATTGATTTATCTTTTGAATTGTTGATTCCATTCGTAAACTGTTTATCATTATGTTTGTGTTTATAACTGAATTTAGACTGGCCATCTAGGTTTAGTAATCCCGTTTAACAAATCCGCTTCGAGAGAAGGGGTTTGTTATCAGATGTACGACATAGAGTGCAATTGTCTATGACTGTGTAAACATAGGTTCGAGAGCTTTTGGGAGTTACTAGGATTAATTAACACGAGAGGGTAATTATTCTAGTTAATCAACAATTTAATCACTTCGAGAGAATGGTTAGGTTATTAAAGCGCCCCTTAATAAACACTTGATCGGTTTAAAAATCAATAAGTTGAACATAATCGTCATTGAAGTAATATCCTGAAATCCAAACCTTAGGATACCTTTTCTTCTTGATTATTATTCCTTTTTGTTTGCCAAGTGTTGAGTCATAATTCATTTAAGTAATTTAGTTAATTAGTTAAATTCTTTAGTTTTGACTAAAATCAACCTTGGCAACTTAGTATCTAGTTAGGACAATCCTAGAGTATCAAGGTATGGAACTATCTAAAAATCTATTCCTTGTGGGATCAACCTTGATTGCCGCTACTACACCTATAACCGTATACTTGCGGAAAACTAGGTTAGGAAACCGACGTGTCATCTCTCTCTAGAATCTTTTCTCTCTTTTCGCTTTAGAACTAGGGTTCTTCATCTTGTAACAAGAACTGCACCGAGGGTTCTTGACACTTGGGAAGAATTGGGGACTTTTGCTAGCAAAAGTGGTGGCCAAGTCCTCTATTACAAGAAAATGAGAATTTCCTCCTCATTAATTACTAGACCAAGCATTTTCTTCCTTTTTATTTATTTCTTCCATTGTCTTTATTGCACGTCCTCTCTTTTTGTTAGTGAAAACAACCCTTGAACACACAACACCAAAGAATCTGGAAATTGTACAAAGAAAACACTTCGAATTCACACATGCAGTTCGGCCAGAGTTGTGGCCGAATTGAGCTTACGCAGAACAGGAAATAGAAATGGATCAAACACAGTTTTAACGTGGTTCGTTCAAGATGAACTACATCCACGGAGGCAAGGCACACCACAATCCACTAAGAACTTCAATCAATTACAGAGAATAAGCTCAAGAAATAAAATGCCCAATTCTGAATGCAAATTAGGGCACGAACACTCAATCTCTAAATACTCTCTCTAAACTAAAGTACAGGTGATAATGCTGCGTAGTTATGTTCTCCTCAATGAGAGCTTTACAATGATATATGGATTGAAGCTCGAATGCAACTGGATTGGAAGTTATAACCATAAGAAGTTCACGCTGTGTTCGTTTAGCTACAGGACAAATGTGACGGTTTTGCTTCGTCACAAACTGAAATTGTTCGTCACAAACGGCAGTTACACCAACTAACTCGAACCCGATTTGCTCATGACCAGTCTGTCTTCTTGATGATAAATCCCGGTTTAAACTGCCGGTTCTCCACTCCCTAACTCCGGTTCCACATTCCCAACACACCATATTACAAAGTATAGGCTCACTTGATGAAATTGAACATCACCTCACAAATCTCCACCTCAATGAATCATGTGTGCCTCTTCCTGCCTCACCACTGCCTTGTCTATTAATGCTCTTCATGACATTGCTCAAGCTGCAGCAGGCTCGAGCAATGCTCCACTTTGTTCCCAGGTACACCCTTAGTAAGAAAATCAGCAGGGTTATGTAATGTGTGTACCTTCTTCACTTCCACAGAACCAGAATCAATGATATCCCTAGCAAAATGCAACCTAACATCAATGTGCTTTGACCTTTCATGAAATGCTTGGTGTTTCACAAGGTGTAGAGCACTCTGATTATCACAGTAAATCACCACACACTTTTGCTTGATGTCCAAATCTCTCAAAATCCCTTTAAGCCAGATTGCTTCTTTGATGGCTTCAGTGAGAGAGATATATTCTGCTTCTGTTGTTGAAAGTGCTACAACTGATTGTTGTACACTTTTCCAGCTGATGGCTGTTCCAAATAAGGTGAACACAAATCCAGAAATAGATTTCCTAGTGTCTATGTTTGCTGCAAAATCAAAATCAGCAAACCCCTCCAATGCAACAGTGCTTCCATTCACTTTCTTCTCAAACTTCAGGGACAAGTTCACTGACCCCTTCAAATACCTCATCACATGCTTCAAAGCTTCCCAATGTTCAATACCTGGGTTTGACATGAACCTGCTCACTAAAGAAACAGCATAGGCCAAGTCAGGCCTACTACAAATCATTCCATACATGAGACTGCCAACTCCACTAGCATAAGGAATATTGCTCATATGTATGACCTCCTCTTCAGTCTTTGGGCATTGTTCTTTGGTTAGTTTCTTCTGCAGATTAACTGGAGTGGAGAGAGGTTTGGATTCATGCATGTGGAACCTCTCCAAAACCTTCTGTAGATATTGCCTCTGAGATAACCAAAGAACTCCAGCTTCTCTTTTCCTCAGAATGTCCATGCCCAAAATCTTCTTGGCATCTCCAAGATCTTTCATGTCAAATTCAGTGTTAAGTCTGTCCTTCAGCCATTGTACACTCTTCTTGTTCTTGCTGGCAATCAGCATATCATCCACATACAAAAGAAGGAAGACTTTATCTTACTTTGAACACTTGTTGAAGTAAACACAACTATCATAAAGACTTCTTACAAAGCCAACACTGATCATGAAGTCATTGAACCTCTTATTCCACTGTCTTGGACTTTGTTTGAGTCCATACAGTGACTTCTTCAGCAAACAAACTTTGTCTTCTTGTTCAGGAACAACAAAACCTTCTGGCTGTTTCATATATATTTTCTCAATGAGTTCTCCATGTAAGAATGCTGTCTTTACATCTAGTTGTTGTAGTTCCATGTCCTCTTGAGTAACCTTTGATAACAGCAACCTGATTGAGCAGTGCTTTACTACTGGAGAGAAAACTTCATTAAAATCAATCCCTTCCCTTTGTGTAAAGCCCCTAGCCACCAATCTTGCTTTAAACCTCACTTGTTTGGATCCTGCAGTCTCTAACTTCTTTTTGTATATCCATTTAGAACTCACAAGTTTCTGACCTTTTGGTTTATCCACCAATGTCCAGGTCTCATTCTTTTCCAGGGATTCCATCTCTTCAATCATTGCCTGAATCCAGTGTTCTCCTTCTTCACAATCTAGTGCTTCTTTAAAACTACTAGGCTCTTGTGATTCCAGGTCTTCTGCAACATTCAAGGCATAATAAACACTCCCTGCTTGCCCATAGAAGTCAGGTCTATTGATTGTTCTTCTAGGTCTGTCCCTTCCAATGCTATATTCTCTCACATTTTGTGAAGGTCCAGCTTGTTCTTCTTCTTCAGATGATGAATCACTATCTTGTAGATTCTCTTGTTGTTGTTGAGATGTGTGATCATCTTCAGCAGGATGCTCCACCTGAATTGATATCTCTTCAGTCTCTTTAGCACCATCAAGTTCTTCCTTAGAGCCTGTTGAAGTATATGCCATCACATTCTCATTAAACTTTACATCTCTACTTGTGATTATCTTCTGATTTCCCTTCTCTAGACACCACAATCTGTAGCCCTTTATCCCATCTGGATATCCAAGAAATACACATCTTAGAGCTCTTGCATCTAACTTGTCTTGCTTGACATTGACAAAAGCAAGACAACCAAACACCCTTAAACCTTCATAACTTGGTTTCTGTCCACTCCACACCTCTACAGGTGTTTTGAACCCAATCACTGATGAGGGTGACCTGTTAATGAGATAACATGCTGTAGCAATGGTTTCACCCCAAAATACCTTTGGCAACCCAGCGTCCAACAGCATACACCTTACTCTTTCAAGAAGAGTCCTATTAAGCCTCTCAGCAACCCCATTCTGTTGATGATTCATTGGGACAGTCCTATGTCTCTTGATTCCTCTTTCTTCGCAGAAGTTTGTGAACTCAGTAGAGAGGTATTCCAATCCATTATCAGTCCTAAGGTGCTTCAGCTTCTTCCCTTTGACATTTTCCAGTTGAATTAACCATGTTTTAAACTTATGAAAAGCATCACTCTTATTCTTCATCAACATGATCCACACCTTTCTACTGTAATCATCAATCAAAGACATGAAATACCTTGCTCCACCATGAGTCTATGTCCTTGCAGGACCCCATATGTCAGAGTGGACATAATCTAATGGCTCTTGAGTTGTGTGAACACCCTTTCCATAGGGCAGCTTCTTGGACTTGCCCAAAGCACACTGATCACAGAACTCCAGGTTTTGGTTTCCCATGTTTCCAATTACACCACTTCTTGACAACTCCTTCAACCCTTTCTCTCCTATGTGTCCAAGCCTCTTGTGCCATTTAACAAGCTCAGAACTGCTCAAGACCATATCAACACTCCCAACAACAGGTGAACCAATCAAGATAAACAACCCATTATGCTGTCTACCTTTAATCACCACTTTACCATGTTTAGTGATATGCAAGAAGCCATCCACTGAGCTAAACTGACAACCACTAGTTACCAAAGAACCAAGAGATAGAAGATTTCTTTTAAGGCCAGGAACATATCTTACATTAGAGATGATTCTGACCACACCATCAAACATTCTTATGCTCACTGATCCAATTCCTTTGACCTTGCATGATTGGTCATTGCCCAGGAGAACATTTCCACCATCTTCTCTCTTTAATTCATCAAACCATGACTGGTGTGGACACATATGAAAGGAGCAGCCTGTGTCCAGGACCCATTCTTTCACCATTCTTGATTCAGTAACATTCAATACCTCTGGAGGATCTTCTTGAAGGTCAATGGCAGCAGCTTCTGCCCCTTGGTTTCCACCTTTCTTGTTTCTTTTAGGACAATCCTTCTTCAAGTGACCAGGCTGCTTGCACTTGAAGCATTTCCTCTTCTCAACCCATTCACTTCCCTTCTTTGGATTGGAATCTCCTGCTTTGAAGTCCTTAGAATTCTGTCCTTTCTTCCCTTGCCAAGGTTTCTTGAATTTAACATTCAAACCTTCTCCAGATTGCACCATGCCTTTATCATCTTGAGTCTGGAAGCATTTCGACCTCAGAGCCTTCACTATCCCATCATAAGATAGCTGCTCATCTCTCCCATACATCAAGGCATCCTTAAAACTTTCCATGGATTTTGGAAGAATGTTTAACACCATCAATGCTTTATCATCCTCCTCCATTTTCACATCCAGGTCTTCCAATTCCTCAACCATCTTAATAAACTCATCAAGTTGGTCAGAAATTACCTTATCTTCAGTGATCTTGAAGGCCAACATCTTCTGCTTTAAGAACAGCTTGTTGGAAACTGACTTAGATTGATACAACTCCTCCAACCTCTTCCATGCTTCTAAGGAACTCTTGCATCTTGAGACCTCTCTTAGCGGTTTATCACCCAAACACAGAAAGATAAGACTGAGGGCTTTCTTATCCATGGATCCAAACTTGGGTTTCTCACTTTCTTCCCAAGAATCAAGAGGTATCAAAGCAAGATCAAGGCCATTGTGAACCAAAACTGCATTCATCTTGATCTTCCACAGTGTGAAATCATTTCTCCCTGTAAACTTCTCAAAGTCTATCTTCATACCAGCTATTCCTTCCCTTCTTCAAGCTGTGAGAGTTGGTTCCCACAGACGGCGCCACTTGTTAGTGAAAACAACCCTTGAACACACAACACCAAAGAATCTGGAAATTGTACAAAGAAAACACTTCGAATTCACACATGCAGTTCGGCCAGAGTTGTGGCCGAATTGAGCTTACGCAGAACAGGAAATAGAAATGGATCAAACACAGTTTTAACGTGGTTCGTTCAAGATGAACTACATCCACGGAGGCAAGGCACACCTCAATCCACTAAGAACTTCAATCAATTACAGAGAATAAGCTCAAGAAATGAAATGCCCAATTCTGAATGCAAATTAGGGCACGAACACTCAATCTCTAAATACTCTCTCTAAACTAAAGTACAGGTGATAATGCTGCGTAGTTATGTTCTCCTCAATGAGTGCTTTACAATGATATATGGATTGAAGCTCGAATGCAACTGGATTGGAAGTTATAACCGTAAGAAGTTCACGCTGTGTTCATTTAGCTACAGGACAAATGTGACGGTTTTGCTTCGTCACAAACTGAAACTGTTCGTCACAAACGGAAGTTACACCAACTAACTCGAACCCGGTTTGCTCATGACCAGTCTGTCTTCTTGATGATAAATCCCGGTTTAAACCGCCGGTTCTCCACTCCCTAACTCCGGTTCCACATTCCCAATACACCATATTACAAAGTATAGGCTCACTTGATGAAATTGAACATCACCTCACACTTTTTGTGTTAAATGCTTGGGTGTTTGTATTTATTGGTTGTTGGAATGATATTAATGACTTGTGAGTAGTTACTTGTGATTTTTAGCGTTGAGTGTAACCCAATCCACGGGTTATGATTTCTTGTTTATTACTTGATTAATTCTTAGGAGATTTGTGATTAGAATCGATATTGTGGGATTGTATGGGTTATATCATAGGTGTCACGAACCTAAGGCATACTAGTTCTCCTCAATGGGCCCATGGGGAACGATGGGAGAACCCGAATCACGTATGTCGATCTCGATGGATATCCTAAGGCCTCGCTCCTTAGGCATTAATTAGATTTCTTAATTAATTTGCCTCCCTTGGCTAAGTAATTCCATTACCGATCTTTAGTAATTAGAATTAGGGTAAAATTTCTGGTAATTGGTTAATTTGTTGATCCCTCTTGCTTGCTCTCTTGAACTTCTAATTTGGTAACATGACCTTCCATCACAAACCCTAAGCTAATTAGTAATTACTAGATTGTAAGGCTTAAGATAAAACCTATACCTTAGGAACTCATTCCTAGTTCTTGAGTACTTTTTAGTTATTTAGATGTTTAATTGATGCTTGATTAGTGATTAATTCATTCTCTACCATTTCCGAGTTAGCCTAACTTAGTTGATTGATTGACGTTGAGTGAGTTAGACAAGAACATCCTCTATATGGTTCGATAATCTCTTACACCAACTCTGTCACAAGTCGAATGCTTTTGGTTTGAGAAGATTGTTCTAATCATGTAGATTTAGAGCACTTTCCGGGACATGTTCACTATCATACCATCCGTCTATGAGGATATTTTACAGGTGCCATGGTACACGTAATTATGCATGCATCATAGGTCGAGTTAAGTATCTAGTTGGTGACATTTGTATCCGTAATTGACCGTGTATTTCTCATATTTGCATTATTGGACGATTTAATGTTTATGACTTGTTTTGAAGTTATTTGGGTGAAAGTAGACCAAAAAGTCAAACTCGACTTAGGATGGATGTGAAAACAAGTTCGGCAAGTCAAAAACCAAGAAAAATCGAGACAAAGCTTCAGGAGGCTGGTCTCGGTCGAGACAGAAGGTCAGGGAAATCCAGAGTTTTTGGCTGTAGAAGATTCTCGCCCGAGCCACTGATTCTCGACCGAGACAATAATACATAGAGCTCGGCTGAGCCAGTGAGTCTCGGCCGAGACATAAGTCGGCCCAATTAAGGATTTGTGCGCGGATTAATCATTTTCCAGCCCAAATTGAGCCAAATTCATCCCCATCTATAAAAGAAAGATCCCAAGTCCAAAAACATAACTTTCACTTTGATTTGGAGAGCACGGACTTGGGAATTAGGAAGAGCACGAAGACTCAAGATTCGGCATTCCGGATTTTCAAGTTTTATGTCTTTCTTTATTAGTTTGTTCTTGGCCATCACCATGATCGGCTAATTATTTATTTTCGTCTTTTACTATGTTGAACCCTAGGAAGATGGTTTTGTGATTATTCCAGTGATTGTTTGACTAAATTATTAACTGAAATTATTTATGTTATTTGTTTTCTTCATATCTTTTATATGTGTGCTATATGGACTGATCACCCGGGTATTAGACATATAATTGTTGCTAGGCCATAAATCATAATCAATAATTGTTATGCGTTTGTGTCTAAAAGTAGCAATAGTGATTTATTCGCTAGGATAACATAAGTCGCGGTCACTTGTACCGAGCTTGCGAATACAATACCGTACCTATTCTATTGCCCTAATTCTTTATGCATTCGATTAACGGTGTTCTAGCGATCGTATCCTAGGACTACTTAATTAGGATTAATTTCTAAGTGAACCTGTGATTAATTATACGTAAGGGGTAACAAGGATTAGCTAAGCATATCTATTAATTCTTGGGATAGGGATTTCAGAACTAGTTTGTCAAACAATTTCAATAGTTGCAAGAATTATTCGGACTCGGGGGATACTGGTTAAAGGCGGGAATACCTTTTATTCATACTTTAATTTCTCTTGGTTGGTTAGTTTAGTTATTAATTTCTTAATTAATTCTCATCAAAACTCCCCCCATATTATATTTATATTATTATATATAATTTATATAAATACGTCTACTACGATAACTTAATTAATTTCTCTGTTCTCTGTGGGATCGACCCTGATTTTCTCTATCTGCTATTTGAAAAGGAAGGTGGGAGAAAAATAACTAATTTGACGTGCCTCGACAGCGTGGTCAAATTTTGGCACCGTTGCCGGGAAACGATTGAAATTAATTGCATTTTAGTATTAACCATTATTAGTTTATTTTTTGTTATTATTATAGTTTTTGTTTTATATACATTGGGCATTCACTTGTTCGTTTGCATCTTATTACAGTTGTGAATGAACTCGTTCACTCGGTAACAAAGACTTGTAATTCGATCCAGAGATTACACGAAGAGACTGCATTCTGAGGAAGCAAGCAAGAGAGATTCGAGAGGAAACTAAACCTATCCTTTTTTAATCAGAACCTAAACTAGCAGAAATGGCATAAGAAAAATTTATGAAAGAATTAGCTACTGCTGGAGCAACTCATCGGCCCTTGTGCATCACTTTCCCCAACTTGGGAGAGAACACCACATTCGAGTTGAAATCTGGGCTAATACATATGTTGCCCTCCTTCCATGGTCTTCCGAGCGAGGATTCCCACAAGCATTTAAAGGAATTCCACTTCCTCTGCTCGAGTATGAAGCCAACTACTGTTAGTGAAGAAGCAATCAAATTGCAGGCATTCCCCTTCTCCTTGAAGGATTTGGCCAAGCATTGGCTTTACTATTTGCCTCCATCCTCTTTTACTACCTAGGAGGAGATGGAGAGGCTATTTCTGGAGAAGTATTTTCCTGCCTCTAGAGCGACGAACCTTCGAAAAGAGATCAGTGGAGCTAGACAGATGCACAGGGAGAATTTGTATGAGTATTGGGAGCGGTTCACGAAACTGGAAGCGAGCTGTCCTCAATATCAGATAATAGATCAGCTGCTAATCCAGTATTTTTATGAAGGATTGTCACTAACAGACCGAAATAATATAGATTCGTCTAGTGGAGGAGTGCTAGTTGATAAATCTACAACTGCAGCAAGGGAACTGATATCAAAGATGGCTGCTAATGCGCAGCAATTTGGGTATAGAGATGCACCGCTCAAGTCGGTGAGAGAGATGTCTGATTCAGCCATAGAAGACAAGCTTGAAGCGTTAACGACTCTGGTAAGAAAGGTTGTTGCAAGAGGCAAGATTGTTATCAAGCCCTGCCGTATTTGTGACACATTGGAGCATTCGACAGACTAGTGTCAAGTTCTAGGGAATGAATTGGAGGCCCATGCTAATGCAGTTGGCATAGACAATTTCCAGCAGAGAAGGTATGACCCCTACTCCCGTTCCTACAATCCGGGGTAGAGGGATCATCCCAATATGAGATACGATAATCAACCACAGTAGTCGGGCAACCAAAATTGCCTCCTAAGGGGTATGTACCAACAGAGGCAATCGACTGAGCAAGCTCCCAGCCCGTCTTCAGAAGACATCGTCAAGAACTTGGCGACGAACACTATTCAGTTTCAAAGAGACACACAGTCAAGCATAAAAAATCTTGAGACTCAAGTGAGCCAATTAGCTACCGTTGTGAGTCGATTGGAGAGTGCAAACAGTGGTAAATTACCAGCTCAACCTGAGACCAACCCGAGAAACGTAAGCGCTATCACACTGAGAAGTGGAACTGAGCTTGGAGAGCCTAACAAGCCTGGGCTGAGCTTAGAAGAGGAAAGTGATGACAGAATCGAGAAAAATAATGGGGAGGTCGAGCAAACAATCGCGGTCGAGACATTTGTCTCGGTCGAGACCAAAGCAAGCTGCCTGTATAGCTCGGCCAAGAACCAACAGTCTCAGCCAAGACTTATTGCTCGAAGAAACATACCAGTTTTCCACTTGTTCCGGCTCAACCACTCCCGTTTCCTAGCCGACTTGCGATGAAAGTGAAAGATAACAAGGAACAAGAGATCTCAGATGTATTCAGAAAGGCCGAGATAAACATTTCGTTAATCGACGCAATCAGACAAATCCCGAGGTATGCTAAATTCCTTAAAGATCTATGTAGTAACAAACGCAGGTTAAAAGGGGATGAAAAAATGATCATGGGGGAGAATGTGTCAGCCATCTTCCAAAAGAAGATTCCCCGAAGTGCAAGGACCCAGTTATGTTCGTAATACCCTGTTCGTAATACCCTGTTCGTAATACCCTGTTCGAGAGAGCTATGCTAGATCTAGGTGCATCTATAAACATCATGCCTCATTCTATTTTTCATGCAATTAAACTTGGGCCCTTAAAAGAAACGAGGATAATAATTTATTTAGCTGACCGAAGTACTACATACCCTGATGGGGTCTTGGAAGATGTGCTAGTTGAAGTAGGCGACTTAGTATTTCCGGCGGATTTTTACGTGTTAGATATGAACGCCGATACATCAACTTCTATGCCCATATTGTTAGGGAGGCCGTTTTTAAACACTTCACAAACAAAAATAGACGTTCGTGAGGGAACAATCATGATGCAGTTCGATGGACACATCGTTAAATTTAACATATATGATGTAATTGAATTCTCGAAAAATGTCCAATCCGTTATGCCTAATGATGTTATTAACTCGTTGGGTGAAAGAAACTGTGAGTTGTAGAGATAAGCTGAATACTTCCATATCTTGGAAGCATCATAAGAGGGAGCGTGAGAAAATGAAGGAGGTAAAATGCTTTAATTGGTTGAGGCCAATGTGAAAACCACCATGGACCAAACGCTAAATAGACGTGAATTGGTCGAGCCAACGACGTAAAACAAAGGTGCTTGTTGGGAGGCAACCCGATGTTTATTGTGTTTTGCTTTTAAATTTTACATTTTATTGTTATTTTCTATTTAATGCATTTTCTTTTCGTCTTTGAAGTATTATGTAGGAACTAACATGACTTGAATTCAAATAGTAGTGGAGCAGGTTGGATATAACAAGACATTTGGTGGGGCGCGATAGCCAAGTATTGGAGCAAACATAGCTTCCAACCACCACCTCAGCAGGAGTACTATAAGAAAGCACCAAGCCGTAGCCTTCTTATTCCCCACAAACTGTGGATTTTAACCAAGTTTGGGGGAGGGGGTGTAAGTGGAACGACTTGACCGCTTTTAGTTTTCAGCTTTATTTTCATATATTTTATTGCTTTGTGCTAGATGCGAGTTTCTTGTTTATTTATTGAGTGTTGGCCTGTGAGCCATAGTTGTATGGCCTGTGAGCCAATTACTTGGTTGATCGTTTGTCCTGTGAGCCACTGTCTTTGCGAGTTGGGTCATGTTTTGTTGTTATGTACTTTGCATTTTAGTTGAGTCTAGGATTGAGTCAATTGAAAAACCGAGATTATAGTTTGATTTTGATGTGTGTCTGAGGACAGAAGGTTAGGGTAATGACAAGTGTACAACTAGTTAATGATGATCATAATTTGTGCTTAAATTTTTAAATTGACATATGATAGAGCATGATAAGTAATGAAGATAAAATTGAGCTTGTACTTGAAACTTGTAATCACGTATAACCTTGTGAGATTTTTTAGCCAAATTTTGTATTCCCATTTTTGGAGTAATATCTATCTTCTTTCGGTGTGAATTCTTTGGTTATATGTAGCCGTCTCTAGAACTTGCCCGGAGTCTCTATTGTGAATATATCGGACATGTTGTGATTTAGGAAATGATATTATGCGGTTTTTTATTTTTAACCTATTATTCAGCCTTAATATGTTTCCCTTGTGGCCAATAAAAATTTTCCGTTGTTAGCCCAGTTAAGCTTTGTAGCTGTTTCTTTGATAGCCTTACTTTACAAGTCGAATCCTTTCTATATGAAACTTTTGACCTATTTGGACTAAGAGTGAGTATGAGGAAGGAGGATTGGAAGGTAGTCGGGAAGCTTTGGGAATTAATATGGGTGAAAGATAGGAATTTTTTAAGGAAAGGGAAAATAGGTAAATAAGAAAACAAACAAACACAAAAAAGAAAGAAATAAAACGAAAAAGAAAAAAAAAGAAAAAAAAAAAGGGAAAGAAAAAAAACGAAAAAGAAAAAAAGAAACCTATACCTACTTGGGAATTTATTGTTATTAGTATTCAAAAAAAATGAAAAAGAAAAAAAAAAAGAGAAAAGAAAAGAAAAGGTTGTGGTAAATAAGTATGATTTCTATTTGTGTTTAAAGGAGAGGTTAGTCTACAAGTCTTGTATTGTTTAAGTTGATGAAAAAATGGGTAGTCCAAAAAATGTGGTACCCAAGTGAAGCATGAAGCACTTGGGTTATTGTAAGTACTTTTAAGGGGTGAAGGAACTTTCTTGCTAGAAGATTGCTGAAATGGAAGAGTGAGGATTGAGTGATTGTTTGAGGGGTGGTTGAGTAGGAAAACCTCGATTAGTTCAAAGATTAGTCACTTTTATCCAAATATTTCCCACCTTACCTTAAGCCTACATTATAACCTAAAATAAAGACCTTTTTTATCTTATGTCACGCATGTCAAGTACGAGGTCTAATTTAGATAACGAGCAAGCATATGGTAGGCGTTGCATGTAGTCCAATGTGAGTGAATTGAATTTATCTTATACACTTGAGAGATGAGTGATACACTTAACTGGTAAGGATCACGTCTCGAAAGTAGTGAGTCTCGAAAGTAGTTTAAGTTGCTATGTCGGATATGATCGGATTATCCTTTGTCTTTCTAAATAAAATGTGTCTGAAACTATGTTTGCCACTTAAGTCGCCCTTAACACGTATTTTTTTTTTTTTCTTCGTTGTTTTTCTTTGTTCGAGACGAACAAAGGTTTAAATTTGGGGGATTTTGGTACACGTAATTATGCATGCATAATAGGTCGAATTAAGTGTCTATTTGGTGACTTTTATATGCGTAATTGACCGTGTATTTCTCATATTTGCATTATCTGACGATTTAATGTTTGTGACTTATTTTGAAGTTATTTGGGTGAAATTAGACCAAAAAGTCGAACTCGACTTGGGATGGATGCAAGTCCGGCAAGTCAAAAATCGAGAAAAATCGAGTCAAAGCTTCAGGAGGCTGGTCTCGGCCAAGACGAGGAGAGCTCGACCGAGACAGAAGGTCAAGGAAATCCAGAGTTTTTGGCTGTAGAAGATTCTCGGTCGAGCCACTGATTCTCGGCCGAGCCACTGATTCTCGGCCGAGACATCAATACATAGAGCTCGGCCGAGCCAGTGACTCTCGACCGAGACATAAGTCGGCCCAATAAGAATTTGTGCGCGGATTAATCCTCTTCCAACCCAAATTGAGTCAAACTCATCCCCATCTATAAAAGGAAGATCCCAAGTCCAAAAACATAACTTTCACTTTGATTTGGAGAGCACGGACTTAGGAATTAGGAAGAGCGCGAAGAATCAAGATTCGGCATTTCGAGTTTTCTAGTTTTATGTCTTTCTTTATTAGTTTGTTCTTAGCCATCGCTATGATCGGCTAAGTTATTTATTTCCGTCTTTAACTATGTTGAACCCTAGGAACATGTTTTTGTGATTATTCTGGTAATTATTTGACTGAATTTATGTTCTGAAATTATTTATGGTATTTGTTTTCTTCATATCTTTTATATGTGTGTTATTTGGACTAATCACCCGGGTATTCGACATATAATTGTTGCTAGGCCATAAATCATAATTCGTAATTGTTATGTATTTGTGTCTAAAAGTAGCAAATAGTGATTTATTCGCTAGGATAACATAAGTCGCGATCACTTGTACCGAGCTTACGAGTACAACACCATACCTATTTTGTTGCTCTAATTCTTTATGCATTCGATTAACGGTGTTCTAGCGATCGTATCCTAGGACTACTTAATTAGGATTAATTTCTAAGTGAACCTGTGATTAATTATACTTAATGGGTAACAAGGATTAGCTAAACGTATCTGTTAATTCTTGGGATAGAGATTTCAGAACTTGTCAAACAATTGCAATAGTTGCAAGAATCATAGGGACTAGGGGGATACTGGTTAAAGGCGGGAATACCTTTTATTCATACTTTAATTTCTCTTAGTTGGTTAGTTTAGTTATTAATTTCTTAATTAATTAATTCTCATAAAAAATCCCCCCATAATATATTTAATTTATATAAATAGGTCTACTACGATAACTCAATTAATTTATCTGTTCTCTGTGGGATCGGCCCTGACTTACTCTATCTGTTATTTGAAAAGGAAGTTAGGATAAAAATAACTAATTTGACATGCCTCGACAGCGTGGTCATGCCATATCAAATTTGCCCAGCATTGAGTTTGATGCCCGAGGATGTGTCAGTGATTATACTCTACGCCTAGGAGAGGCACAAGAAAAACCGCCGAGGCAAAGGAAAGGAAAAGAAAGATTTGATGATGAAGAAGAATGGTCACCGAGAGGGGAAAGGCTCGAAATTGGGGAAGTCTTGGATAAGATGGATGTTTTGAAAGAACAAAATTACCCCTTAATGAAGAAAAATGATTCATTGGAGAAATAAAATGAAGAGGTTATTGGGATATTAAAAGAGATGAAAGGAAGAGTGGAAATGATCGAGAGGCAAGGATGCAAAAATTATCTCCTTCTTCATTGGTTCTTGAAGAAGGGGGTGAGGACCTTCGCATACATGAAGAACATCTTCAAGAGGAACTAGGAGAAAGAGAATCGTGCTTGGGCCAAAAGGAAGATCGTTGAAGGCACCAATGCCATTGCACCTCCCCCCGTCTCCATCTTCGACGTAAGTTGCCGATTCCCCAGTACCTCAAATGAGCAAGCATGGCCACAACATGTCAAAATTACTATCTTAGCCCCTGTCGACCATTTCCTAACAAATAAAGAACCCGAACCACGAAGAACCTCCAAGTAATTGAAAACATACTCTCGGAACGTGCCCAAAGACCGGAAACGAGTTGAGGATCCCCCCCCCCCCTATGGATTAGGCTTTGTTCCTTTAAACTTCTTTGGTAGGATAGTGTAGGGTTAGGATTTATGTTTTGCATAATAAGTGGTTGATATGGAAATGAGATGAATAATGAGCATTAATGATGTTTGGGAATTTTATGGAGGAACGTCCTTGCATGCACCAGCCTTTATTTGATTGATTATGATTTCGTGTCTTGAAAATTTTGTGCATATGTGATACCTCCCATGTTGATCATTGTTATTACAATTGGGCTTGTGTTTAGCCCAAGTTTGTTGGGAGAGGGGTTATTTCCGATTTCATGTGCTTTAGAGGATGTTTCTCATACTTGATTGCTTGTAATTTTTTACCTATGTCGTGTTTGTAATTTCTCATTTAAAGTATTTTGTTTATTGATTTAATAAGTGCTTGTTTGGCTTGTTGTTAAGTTAAGTGTTAAAAGATGAGGAGAATTGGAAGTGTCCCATGCCTTAAACTTCCAAAAATTGAATTCTCTTTTGAGCATAAAACACTAGGGGATTCTTTGACTAATAATCAATAAAATCAATAGCTTGATGCGACTTACGGGTAAATAAACATTTTGGCATAGTAATAGGATTGCAAGGGTAAATAAAATAACTTAGCCCGAAGTTGTGTTGCTTGTGAGCATTACTATAATTCCAAAACACACACAACACGATTAAGGAAGAACTTGTGAAAAATAAATTGAATCGACTATGGGTGGAAAAAAATGAAGGTGATGTGGGAGGAGTTATAAAGTGGATTAAGTCACCGGGCGAAGTCATTGCGTCTGATGAATGTAAGAATTATTGTTTTTCTTGTACTTTCATGTTCATATTTTGTAGGAAATTATTTGTAAATGCAATGTTCATGTGCAATTTTGTGCTTTATTGTGATTCTCGATTGATTTCATTTTTAATATGATTTGATGCGCTTTTGGGGCTTTTTGAGTTGTATTTTGAAGGTTAGGAAACTCGAAGAATTTAGAAGATTGTTCGAGTCTATTTTCACACTCCAGCCCATATCTTGAGGCCCAAATGGGACCAAAATGTGTCGGTTTAGGCCCAAATTAAAGATCATCAACCCACAAGATACGTTTGTGAAGAAATCGGGCCGAGAACATGGATAGAAAAGCCCCAAAGTGAAGAAGGAAGGAGACAAGGGTGATTGCACATGCTTCATGTTTTAGCCTGCAAACCGAGGCTAAATGAACCCGAATCAGACCCAACAAGAGTCCAAATTGAAGTTTTTCGAGTCACGAACAGAAGTCGTGACAGATTAGGTCGAGAAAACGAGAGGAAGGACTCCGAAACCGCGACGGAAGACGGAGGTGCGAAGCAGGGATTGAACTGGACAAACAGCCGCAATCCCTATCGGACCAGTAGGACTGCCGGTAGTTTGTTCAGTGTCGAATCAGGATTTCAGCCGCCAACACTACCGGCCCAGCTTCCGGCCCGGCGGCTGTTCCGGCAATTCGCGGGCCGGCCTTCCCTATTTTTTGGCTGTAACTTCTTCGCCCGAGCTCCGATTTATGTGATTTAAGTGGCCACGTGTAGCCAAGATAAAGACCTACAACTTTCATGTTTGGACCGCAAGCCAATTTTGAGTTGATTTTTTCCAGAATTTGCGTGAAGCTCGACTCGAGTGCACAAAGGGTGGTTCGACCAACAACTTATAGTCCCTTGTGTTTTAAATTGCTTTTGACTATTTTACCCTTACTTTTGAGGGATTTTCAGCAGATTTTTATCCTTGTATGTATGGGGAGTAGGTGTCTATAAATACCCTCTCCCCCTTTTATTCCAAACACTTTTAACTTTTACTTCTACTTTTACTTTAGAATTCACTCTCTATTTTAGCTTTAGAAAGGGAATTTTCAGATTCTCACTAGGGTTTCTTCTCTCTTAAAGAGGGAAACTAGGGTTCTTGGTTAGATTGTAAGAAGTACTCCAAGGGGGTGACAACCTTGAAATTTATTGAAGATTTCCCGATTATTATCATCAATAAGCTCTTCTTATCCCTCTCTCTCTCTCTCTCTCTCTCTCTCTCTATCTATCTATCTATATATCTATCTATCTATCTATCTATCTATATATATATATTATTAGATTTTCTTGATTGATGATGATATTTATTGGGTTATTGTTGATGATCCATGAGTAGTTTTTTTTGTTTCCCAAAGCAAGGGAGTAGCCCGAGCTTCGGGGCTGATGTCCATATTATTTTGATTGCTATTTTAATTTGGGCTTGGTAACCTAGGGTTTGGATTTGATTGATTTATTATGATTTTCATATGAAATTAGGGCTTGATTATAGGCTTGACTCGATGGCTCGAGCTTTCGATAACTTAGCCCTATTTTGTATGATTGTGCATTTGAGAAAGTATAATCAGAACCTAGGCTAGGGTTTTTCACTCTTTCGAGAAAATTCGATTTGATCTTAAATGAGCTTAGGATTGAATTTTTGTGCCTTAGATTGCTAAGGAAGGGAAATTTAATCCGAGAACGTGAATCAATCAAAATTCAATTTATAAGACGGAGACCTATGGAGGAGAAGATCTATCGAAGGGGGGAATAGAGCCTAAGAAGTCTAGGTTGGGATAAACAACGAGAGTTTAGTTGTACGTGTAGTGAAATCTCACCCCTACATCGGTCTATAGTGTAGGAGAAGCCACATTGAATTATTTTAGGTTTACTTTGTTTGCTATCCATTTAGGTATCCTTTATAGAACCCTGTTTGTTCTCCAACTCTAGGGCGATGTGGTACTTAAACCATATCCCGGAATTTTTGCCTATTGGGACGCTATTTAAGTAGGAATTCAACCATTTATTCCCTTTTTATCTTAACTTAATCGTGTTTGGACATCAACACGTCAAAATTGGGTGAAACCGAGTTTTGAGAAGCATTTTTCATCATTTATCCATTTCTATCTTTTGATTCTATTTTAGTAAAAATCAACTCTTAATTTCGATTCCCTAAACTTGAGAAATTATGGCTCGGGTAGTTCACACGGATGTTCTCCTAGTGGTTCGACTTATTACTACCTTTGTCTGATCTCGTACGCTTGCAAGAACGAAAGGCTATTTTAAAACACACATTTTTAATGGTTTTTTCGAACAAGTTCAGCGATGGGAGGAACGGCGTGCCCGGTGTACAAACACTGGGCATCGGGAGTAAGAATAGGTTGCGGTAGTCTAAAGGAAGCATACTTTACCGCTGGAAGCAATACCAGCAGTACTCGCCCAACAACCCGGTTGAGCTCCGCTGGTCGTTGCATGTTTGCTTTTCGATCGTATTTTCCTCATCTGATGTTCAATTAAGGCGATTCAGTTGCGGTGGACAGCTAATTCAGGATGAGACACCCTCAAAATCACCGAGAAGATCGAGACGAGCACAATTAAAGGGCTTGACTCAACAACTTAAAGCCCCTTGCACTCCTATTTGTTAGAAGACTATTTTACCCTTACTAAAAGGGCCTTAGTTATAGTTTTTCTTGTCTTTCCAGATAGGGATGTTTGAAACTCTATATATACCCCCTCCCTCACTTCACTTCAGACTTATTCTTTACTTTGCCTACTAGTATAAAATATTCTCTTGTAATATATATGATTTTTTAGATTTTAGGCGAAGGTTTCTCCTCTTCAAGGGAAAAACTAATGTTCTTGGTGGATTATTGTAAAATTGCTTCAAAAGAGTGACAACCTTGAAGATTATTGAAGATTTCCAAGATTATTACCATTATTGAGCATTTCTTTCCCCTTCTCTCTCAACTTTCATGTTATTTGTATTATTGCTTGATAACATTGATGATTGGGTTATCTTTGATGATTTATGAATAGTTTTATCATTTCCCGAAGCTAGGAAGTAACCCAAGCTTCGGGATTGATGTTTGTTAAATTGGTTCTTGGATTTTATGTAGGTTTTGGTAACCTAGGGGTTTGGGTCTAACTAATTTGTATCACTTTCCAAGTAATCTCGTTATTAAGTTCACAGGCTTGATGGATGGCTCAAATTTTGGTGCTTAGAGAGGATTTTGTTTGGTTGTGAATTTGGGAGGATAGTTCGGCACCCCTAGGCTTGAGAGTTGCTAACTATTCGAGGCTCACTTGAACTAGACCCTAAATAGGTTTAGGAATTAATAACTACATCTTAGGCTTTGAGGGTGATGGATTAATTTCGAATAATTAGATTAATTATGACTTAATTGGTAAACAGAAGACCCATGGGGAGAAGCTTCACTGAGAGGGGTATTAGTGCCTAGGGAATTCCGATTGGGTTGGACGAAATTGAATTAGTTTCGCGTTTAGTTCATTACATCCCCACACCAGTCTTTAGCATGGGAGAAGTAGACCTAGTCCCTTCTAGTCTTACGTAATTGAGACCCCCGGACCAAGATTGACTTAGTGTTCTAATTCATATAGGCATTCTACATTGAATCCCATATACTTACCAATTCTAAAGGGATAATGGCACCTCAACCATTATCATAAGGTTATGCTTATTTGGGACGCTAATTAAGTAGGAATCCATCCATAATAAACCTATTGTCATCTCTAGCAATCGTCACTCAAACATCAATTCCATTTGCTTTGGGTGAAACTGAGGTTTCGGGGAACTATTTCCATCATTTATTTCTATTGTTATTGCAATTTTAGTGATAATTTATATCATATTTTCAATTAGTTAAACTTACTTCTTATTTATGACTTGGTTAATTCACACAAAAATCCTCCTAGTGGATCGATAGTTTTACTACCTCTGTCCATCCTGTACGCTCAGCGATCAAAAGGTTTAGCGAAGCCCCGCGCTTAACCGATGCTTCCCAATCATCCTTCGATAGTTCGATAGTTGTGAGGAAGCCGTTAATGTTGGATCTGGCCCGCTAGTAAAGGGAAAACGTAAGTGCGCTCCTGCGCACCAGCTCTTTGATCAGTCAAGTCAAGTAGTTAAAAGGCCTAGCTAAGAGTCTCTTCCCTGAATTAGGTTCCCGATAGCAATAGTTGTTTTTCCAGTTTGTCGGTCCCCGAACTCTAGGTGCGGGCAAAAGATGCTTCGTAGGTGGGGATAGCACGCACACTCGAATGGTCGTAGGGCGTGGGGAGGAAGACCAGAACGAAAGCAATACGCGCAGATGTGCCCGCACCCCCCGGGTGGACGAGATCGCCAACTGGTTCCACCTTATCCTAAAGAAAATGGAAAGCTACAATACTTCCGGCGATTGTACGATAGCCGGTCGGGGCTAATCTCGTCCAAACCCTAGGTATTACGCATTGATTCTTTCACTCTCATAGGATCAGGTACTTTGCAGTGTGAAGAAGTCCGTTCCTAATTTTATTATTTAGAAAGGATTTTTGAGACAAAGTTCACTATAGCCAGCTTCTACCTTCAACATCTCATTTTTAGTTGTAAGCAATTGATGTTGTTGTAGTAATTTTTCCAATGCAACATCCGCATCCATCAATTCAGCCTGTTTTTCTCTCATTCTCCTCTAGCCATCAAATATCAATGGAGTTGGTGTTAGTTCAAGGATTAAACCAGAAGTTATTCAAATATTAAAGTAATTTAATTAGTAATTACCCATTTTCTCTTTAAGGAAATCATTTATCTGCAGCTTCAGATTAGCCACAACCTACACCTAAAAAGAAACCAGTCGAGATGTTATATTCAATATCCAACTCATTATAATTGTTGAAGTGGAAATATGTTAATGTAAATAAATAGCAAATAAATTTTTGATATAAAACCATTACAGAAGTGCTACCTTTTGTTAAAGTTCAAAAATAGCAAGTGAGTAGAAAATATTGTGTACCAGCTGGTAAACAAACTTAGCAAGAGCAATCTTACAAACAACAACCACCCAGTGATTGGTACGACTTGGAATTGTTTGGTCTTTCCTCTAGGCTTTCCTTCATAACCATTACGTCTTCGTCAAGTCCCATAATTGTAGTTGTCTTCCCAATAGAAATACTACCACTAAAATTAGAACGAACATCCAATCATCTATGCGGTTGTCGTGATGGGGTCAATTTTTTGCTATTATTTCTTCCAGGAAGATCAAAGGGTTGTGGCTCCGGTATTCGATGGACATAAAGAATTCAATGGTACCTTGGGCTTCATAGATTGCATCTATGATTCGGATTTCCACATCATCTGCCTCACCCCTTCTATTTTTTCGGTGTTGCAAATATTTCTTCAAGAGAGGACTGCAATAAAAATAAAATAAATAAATAAAAAATAAATAAATACTTGCCATACAGAGATCCAATTCGTGGCTTTGGGATTGAATCTCATATGGCTCAGATTGCAAAAGTTTTTTTACGATCTGGGCATGCAAATTATAGCAGCATAAGCCATCACTAATAAATCCTCACTCAAACGCCAAATTCAAGGATATAGATTTTGAACATTACCGGAAAGCCCTAAATAAATGAGATTATTAACACTTGCAAGCTTTAACAATTACGTATCATCTACACATACATGATGGTATGCAAAGCATGATATGGATTGTATTCAATGAAGATGATATAATGTCTTTAGACAGCATACCAGCTTGTATTTGTAGATGATATGTTTTCATTGTATCTTTTCCTAACTCATTTTCCATCACCAGCTCCTCAACTAAGATCACTAAATGCGTTGTCAATAAGCTATGGTTGATTATGCAACTCATCATTAGCAAAGAAAATCAGGTTATCAAAACTCAATCAGCATGACAATCTGAATTGCTATTTGCTAGAGCTTTTCACAAAGAACATAATCCAATACAGACTACTTTGTGAAAACAACTTGAGTTGAAAAATCCACACAATTTTATTTCTGAGAAATTCAATTTCCTTGCTTTGGTCACTACATCTCATACCTCCCGCCATCACCATCAATTGCACCACAATTAAGAACATAAGAGAGTGCTCTAAAAGCAAATTTGTTCAAGGTAGTTTCCAAATTTCCTCAATCTTATTACTATATTTTCCTATACATATAAAACAAACCAAAACTTGAAATCTTCTATGAAATTTAAGATGAAACCATATATATTCAGTGCAAGAAGAATTCAGATTCAACTGAATTGCTCTCACACAATCAACAGAAAATTAAAAGAAGTAAAAAATTAAACAACTGCTTAGAGATCAAGTTGCAATCGCACTAATTGCTCCACTCCAAATAGAATTGCCAATCTAATCACACCTAGCTCAAACATAATAAAAAAGTTAATAAATTATTTCCAAAAATGCAATTTAAAAAAATTCGTTTAAACAAGAAAAAAATTCAATAATTCAACAAATAACAAATTAAAAGATAATTATGAAATTAACCAATCCGGACCCAAACCTGATAAGTTACCTCTAAGGAAACATAAGAATCTAACCTTCAAATGAATATGATGTATTCTCAAAGTCTGGAAAACCCAAGGACAAACTTTGATGGAGAATCCCCAAAAGAAAAAGAGGAACTTTGATGGAGAATCAGAGAGAAATTATAATAACAAGAAGTAGAGCGGTGGTTCAATTTCATTTCTACATGTCTTCGTCGATTTTTTCGATCCTAATTGGTGGGTTCAATTGTTTCCTTTTTGTGATTTCTACCTTTTTTCTCTTATATCCTGTTTTCCTTTTAGGACGTTTTTTTCCTACTATGTTCGGTGCACGTGTACATAGCACACCACATGTATTAATGTATTAATATTAATAAATTATTTTTCTCTTTTTCTTAAACGAGGTCATTCATCTTCATTAACTTTGTCTTTATATTTTTTAAGGATCTCTACTTATCATTTTTTATTATTAAGGCACTTTCTATAATGTCTTAATTGAGTTGTATGTAGGCATGTACTTTGTAGTGTCTTAATTACTTCTATTAAAGTTTTGCATTTGACATTCAAAAACTAAGTGCCTCAAATGCTTTCTTATTAAGGTATTTGATTTATAGTGTCTTAAAGTTAGTGTAGTAATAGATATTTTTTCTAATAGTGTATATAATAATCAAATACTACTATTCCAAAAAGCATAATCAATGTGCTTGCAACACCAACGTTGACAAGAATTTTATACAAGCACAACCCCAGTGATTGAACTACCCACCATTCATAAGAATTTGGAAAAGCCACAATCCGTGTAATTTGTAAACAACCATTGGATTTTGGTCTCTTTAAATCTACACCGTACAAAACTTGTCGGAACTGGATAAGGACTTTAAAAAAGCACAACCCTTGTCCATTCAAACACAACCATCGAATTTTAATATATTTAAATCTACACCGTCCAAAGCTTGTCTGAACTCTGAAATTGAAATAAAAACTTAAAAAGGCACAATTCGTAGGCACTGAAACATACAATCCTTATCAAACTTTATCTACAAAAATTTCTACAAAAATTATGGCATAAACAAAGATTATTACACACACTTATCCATCTACAACATATTACTATTAATTCTTATGTGTAATAGCTCCTCTATGCACTAAAAATTACATTGCCCATTGAAGACCGAATCCTTGTTAACATTTATCTCAATTTTTGCAAGATCCAATATTGGGTATCAACCAATCTATGGATGATCTTTGGGCATGTATTGTACAATGGTACAACTCTCAGATGGCTAGCTCCAACCAGCAAGAACGTAACCAAAGATTATTGCAAAGTTACTAGCAACTCATTAATAAATATTGTAAAATGTTCAACGGATGATTGCAGAAGTTGAACAATTAATCCCAGTGGTGCAAATGAGCAAACTATCGTAAGTTTTTACAATCTATTTTACCTTTACTTATTATAGACACCGATCTTTTTAATTTTAACTAACTTTCCGGATTTTAGTTAAATTGTGTAATCGGAGAAAGGATATCCGCTACGATTCATGTTTGATCATGTGTAGCCCGTATTAAAATCATCCATCCAAGCAGAAGACATGACTGGAAAAAGTAATACCCAAGACCCTCTTTCATCTAGTCTTTCGTTTGGATCATTTCTAGAAGTTTAAGTGATGAAAATATTACACTTGATAAATGTTCTTCATCAAAACGACCCGGTGAGGTGAAAAAAAGCAAATTGAAAAGAAAACAAGATGACAATGATGACAATTTGTAAACACGATTGATAAAGCGTAAAATCGAATTTTCCAACGAATCACAATCACCACATGCAAGAATTAAAATGACACCAAGGTGTACGTGGTTCGATACGGAGATCTACGTCCACGGGAGAAGGCAATAACCTTCCGGGGTACTTTCACTGTCTCTTCTTCAATGTCGGAGTCCAATATTACAAGCCGTCATTTCAGAATACAAAGTTGGAACCCTAAATCCATCTAAATTCTCCTATTTATACTATACAAATCGAAACACTAACTAAATCCCTATAATCTCGCCAGCCAAATCTGCATGACAGTTGGGAAAAGATCACGGGGATCTCAGCTTCTAAAGATGCCGTGACTAGGCTTGGGCCTAGCTGTGTTGGGCTTATGCTCTTGGGCCCAACTGGCCCGCCTGGCGGACTAGGCCGACCCGGGTCAACTGGGCCATACCTATCAGATGCCCCCCCCACCAGCCGAAGCGAGGTAGGAGCTTCGGTAAAGAGTAAGGCGTGGTTTAATGGGTATGAACTAGCGGCGATGTAGAGTAGAAGTAGTAGCGTAGCCGGCAATGAAAGAGTCAATCCGTACCGAACTGAAGGACCCCCGGGGTGAAGGAGCCAACCGAGACCGAGCTGATGCGCCCCGGGGTAAAGGAGTCAATAGGTGCCGAGCTGATGCGTCCCCGGGGTGAAGGAGTCAACTGGGGCTGAACTGTAGCATCCCCGGGGTCGTGGGGTCGACCGGAATTGAGCTGAAACATCCCCGGGGTAAAGGGGCCAACCGGAGTGAAACCCAAAGCTTCCTGGGAAAGGGTGAATTTGATGTGATTGGTGGCGCCATCATTACGAGCGTGGCGCGAGGGAGACACTTGGGTGCACAAACCAAGGGCGCGTGTAAGCACGTGCTAATGTGAGCCATTGAATTTGAACAGGCGCGATCTGGGATGTTCAATTTTTGTATTAGAGGGAAAAAAAGAAGTAACAGTTGCACTTTACACTCATTTGCAACTGTGATCAAAACAAAAACCAGCGGAAAGGCGAGAGAGAAGGCAGCAAACGTCTGAAAATTATTTCAACTTTGTGTCGGCATCCTCGAAAAAGCAAGTAAGTATGTCTTCATCTTCAGAAACTTCTTGTGTGAGGGTAGTGGGGACGGATGAGAGCCCTGTTGATGCTAGACCCCTGCGAACACTTTTCCCTGAGAGAAGGGAAAATAGGAAAGTGTATAGGGCGGATCTGAGGGAAATCTAGACACGGGAAGTGAGATTTCCTCATTGTTTAGAGGAGAGGGCGAATTTGGAGGTGGCCTCGAGGATGCCCCGGGTGACAGAGGCCCAAATCGAGGCAATGGTGCCGAAATTTTATTTCCCAATAGATTTAGAGTACATAATTCCCGGACCTAGTGATAGGGTTTGCTGTCCACCGAACGATTTTATAACTGTATATATAGATCAGTTAAGGGTAGGCTTGAGATTCCCATCGTGAGACTTTGTTGTGGAGTTGTTGGGACATTATGGTATAGCATTAGGGCAACTAGCGCCGAATGCCATGAGGCAAATAGTAGGGTATATGTTGGTGTGCAAGACCTCGGGGGTAGAGCCCTCTGTAGAATGTTTTAGGTACTTCTTCCAGCTGAAATGAATTGGAAAGGGGAAAGGGTGGTATTCGCTGAACCCGAGGCCGCAAAGAGGGTTCAGGGTGCAGATCCCAAGCAAAGTAGAGGGCTGGAAAGTGAAGTTCTTGTATATTAAAGAATCGAGGCCAATCCCGAGGTGGAGGAGGGAGGAGGTGATGGATGGGGTACCCAAGGGAGTACCGGAGTCTGTTGATGTGTTCGAGCAGGCGGGGACGCTGAAACAAGTGTTCACTGAGGAGGAATTGGAGGAGGCCGGGCTATCCCTGTATTATACTGGTAGCGTCGTTTCTTACTACCAAATTAATGTGTATGAAGAATACACTAAACCTTACTAACTATTCTACTTAGTATAATGGTAAATAAGGGTCGATCCCACAGGGAACGGCCGAACAGTTTTGATTCTGATGTCAAGCAGTTTATGATTAAGTATGCAAGAAATAAATATTTAAGAAAGCAATAAAGAGGGGGGTTGATTAAGAACTGACAATCTACTAGTAGCAAATAGAAGTAACTAAACGGAATTAAAAGCCTTTAATGTTCAAAATTAAAGAAACAAATAATCAAAGACAATATAAGAGATCTTTTTCGGTTTTAGTTTTCAAATAGTAAAACAAGTCACCCTTGATCATGCTTCCCCTTGGTTTTAGACAATTGATGCAACTATTGTTAATGCCCGATTAACTTGTGGTTTAAGCCCTTATCTCAAGACTATTAACAAGCTCTAATAGCCTTGTTGTCCCTTAATCTTAGTTAATCAAAATAAGCTATTCGACTAACCCTATTCAGTTTAACCGAATCCTCGAACAAGCTCTCTTAGATTCAATCACCAAATGCATTAAATACTAGGACAACGAGATAAATTCAACATAAAACTCGAAAGCTCGGTTTTAGTGGTTGAACTTTGTGTTATCCCCCAATAAATAACTATTGTTTGCTACACAGGAATCGGAAATCCTACAATTACGGATAGTAATCTCCTATTCTAGCAACACATTCACAAATCCCTTAAAGGGTGATCAATCCAATAATGAATTCATAAATGTGAGTCAATAAGAGCAAATAACACAAAACACTTAAATACACAATAATCTCGGTAACATTAACCACAATAATCACATCAATGTCTCGACTCAAGGTTCCACAATGATTAAGGATGAACTAAGGGTGCTAGCCACTCATATTAACTAATACAATCAGAAAATAGATAGAAAAATAAAGAAACATGATACTGATATTGATGAATCCAAAGATGTCAATTGGAGAAGATGATCCTTCAATCTCTAGTCCAATCTCCTTCCTTGGTGGCTATGTTGGCTCAATAGTGCTCTCCAAGTATCAAAAAGGTATCAAAAGTTAGGTTAAATTTGAATGGGATGATATATATATAAGGAGAGAAAGTGCTAGTCAAAGATAGGCAAAAACGTATTCAGGAAGTCAAAACAGGGTAGTGAATCTCGGCCGAGACGTGAAAAAGGGTTTTCAAGAATCGTGGGTCGAAGGCTGATCTCGGCCGAGATTGGGTTGCATCTCGGCCGAGACGTGAAAAGAGGAAATTAAGGCATTTTTAGGATTTGACTCATCTCGGCCGAGATTGGATTGCATCTCGGCCGAGATATTCATCTTTAAGATTCTTCAAGAAATCCCCTGGAGACTCATCTCGGCCGAGATTTGCATCCTATCTCAGCCGAGATCTTCAGTTGGCCCTCCCTTTTGTTGCCTCGATCGATCCCTCGACTCCGCGATCGTTTGAGGTTATTTTTCGATCCTTTTTCACCTGTCTTAGCACAAAAACAGCACAAACGCATTATTTTGCCCATGAGAATATAAAAGCACTAGATACACGTAATTATGCACATTATTGACACTAAAATGACACTAAAAGTGCCCTAAAGTGCGTGTACGGAACACGTGTACCATGTACAAAGGGACCCGAGACGAGGACATCGCCAGCCCCAAGTGAGGGGTCGTTAGCCGGGGCGGCAGTGGAGGGTAGGGACTCTTTTTACAATTGTATGTAACTGTTGGAGAATGTTGTTTCTAATATGCTGACTATTTTCTGGAGCGGGACGCTTTAAGACCAGCCTTCAAAATATGACCTCGGGTGGTGCACAGCGAACCCCGAAGAGAGTGCCCACTCCCTAAAGCTCAACACCCGAAGCTGAGAGAACCTCGAGGAAAATACCCGGTGAAGGGTCTGAGGAGGTGGTTCCGCTGATGGACACCACCCCAAGACCGAAGAAGAGGCTGGGGCTTGCATCGACTCCGCCGTCTGTCTCGAAGAGAAGGCGGTTAGATCCGACCTCGGAGGTATAACTATCATGTCTGTATATATTTTGTTGATATGCAACGTCTCACAAAGTGTTACGCAGGGCCAGATCAGAGTGGATGTCCACGAGATGTCGGAAATGAAGGAAGTGTGGACCCTGAGCCAGGGGCTAATAGGGTTCGGGCGTCGCCGCCAAAGAGAGGAAACTGAGGCCCTGAGTGAAGAGCTGAGGACCCTGCGCAGAGAGTGTGATAAACTCCGCGTAGAGGCAGCTGAGGCCAAGAGTGGCCAAGTGACTACACGGGGCAGGGCGCTGGAAGCCGAGAAGGAAGCGGCCCGGCTCAGGAGCGAGGTTGCGGAGATGGCCCTTCTCCAGGGAGAACTGGCCGCAGCTCGGGAGGAGCTAAAGAAAAAATCTGAGGGCCAAGGGGCAATGCTGAGGGCCTTTGTCGAGAAATTGTCACAAACGGAGACGTTTGTGAACTTCTTGACAAAGTTTGTGGCGGTTGGAGACGTCGCCACGTGCTCAGAAGTGTTGGAGGTGGTAAAGGATGTGTACGCGGAGGTAGACGTCTATAAGAAAAGACTTCGGGTATGACTACGCGTCCATGAGCAATGTGGACGCCGCCTACTACAACACCTTGTGGCAGGCTGCTCGGTAGACCAGGACGAGGACGTCCTGGGATACCGAATGGGCATCCATGTGCCGAAGCCAAGGCAGAGGGACCCGTCACCGAGGATTGAGCCCACGGGGGTTGAATTAGCGCCGCGAGAGGGCAGAGCGCTTCAGCTGGCAGCGACTCCAATCCTGAACCTGGTAGCCACTACCTCAGTTGCAGCGGAGGTCAGTTCTCCTACTATCTTAGGCGGAGACATAGAGTAGGAGCCAATTTTGTTTGAATTTGTATGTGTAAAAAACACTTGAATTGTAATCGCCTTTTTGCCAACGTATAAATGACAAGTTGTTGATGTTGTGGTGTTGAATCCTAAATGTATGCCTTGAGTTCGAAGATTAATAAGTGTTGGATACTGGTGATCTTATAAATGTCTTTGTATATTACGGGTGTAGCAGGAGGACACCGCGGAACTGCACGAGGTTATCAAGAAACTGATGCAGTCCATGCAAAGAGAAAGAGAAAGAGATGACCTGAAGATTTCGGTGGTGCCGAGGCTGGAGAAAAAGCTCGCGGTCGCAGAGAAGAAGGCATCTGAAGCCGAAAAGGTCAAAACCAGGATCGATGAGAAGGCCTTAGATCACCAACTAAAGTACTTGGCCAAATGTGCCGAGGTGGAACGACTCTTTGTCCACCAAAGAGAATATGAGCGCATATTTTCAGAGTACGGCCTGCTAACTTTCGAGGAGGTTGAAGAGCGGACGGCCGAAATCCAGAAAGAAATTACCGCACTGATGGAAGCCGGTCACACCGACTCCTCCGAGCTGGTTAGGAAGCGGGAGGTGTTAGAAATACTCCTCAGTATGTACGAGGGCTTAAAAGGCCGCAGAAGGTGGCATCGTACTGCGGAGGAGAATATCGCCAGCTCCAGCCATGGGAACTCCTTAAAGACTCCGCGGAGAAGTAAAAAGGGGACGGTCAAAAAACCGACCGGCATCATAATCCGAGAGCCGACCCCGGTGGTGGTTGCTGAGGTGGTGGTGCAGAAACTGGCCGAGGAGATTGAAGTGATGGCCCCCGCAGAGTGGGATCCTGTGGAATGGGCTAGTACTTCAAGGCCAGCTCGGAAACCAAGTCCTCAAACGGAAAGAGGCCGTCAACTAAGTCCTCGCGCTCGAGGAGGCCAAAGTAGGGGGAGGGCCGGAGCCGAGTCCCGGGGTGTTTCCAGATCCCGGAGGACACAAATGAGGAGTTCTCGGGACAGGTCTCAACGCCGGAACGCGGAGTATTGGTTAGGAGGCCGTAGATAGATAAAGATGTTATGTTGTAGCATATATTTTGTAGTTGTAAAGTACCTTTTGTAAATAAAAATTAGTGAAAATATTTGACAAATACAACGAGTACGTTTTGCAAATAAAATAGAGTAGCTAAGTACTTGGCATGAGGCAATTGCTTTGAATTATTTTGATATATCATAATGAAAATAATGTGGTAGTTAGTTATCGGGAGTACGAGGCATAAATAAGCCCTTATTCGGAAACAAGGCATAGAATCTCCCCGGACGGATCGGGCGGGAGTTAATATTTAATAACAAAGTTATTGACCTCTCCGGATAAATCAGGCGAGAGGGAATACATGTCCGGGGACCAAGTGTTGATCTCTCCGGACGGATCAGGCGAGAGGGAATACATGTCCGGGGACCAAGTGTTGATCTCTCTGGACGGATCAGGCGAGAGACCGATATGCCCGGAGACAAACAATAAATATTCTAGGCCGGGGCGTCCCCGCGGCGTAGAAGAAAAGCAGTATATGTATTAAAAGATAAAACCTTTATTCATAGGGATTGTCGGAACAATTGAAGAATACAAGTGTAAACTTGAAAAAGAAAGTACCATGGTATGAGAAATGAAAGTATGCACAATCAAACGTAAAGGAAGAAAAAGTACTTGACAACGGAAATTATAGATAGAAGCGCCGCAGATTGCTAACGTGCCAGGTTCGAGGCATCGGTGTTCCATCCAGATGCTCTAACTGATAGCTTCCGGAGGCATAGGCGGCAGTGACGCGATAAGGCCCTTCCCAAGTGGCATGCAGTTTGCCCTCGGGGGCAGCCTTGCTGGCAGAATTTAACCGGAGTACAAGGTCTCCGACTTGGAACTGCGTACCCCGAACCCGGAGGTTGTAATACTGAGCCGCTTGTTGTTTTCTTTAGCCTGTCGGATGAAGGATTGTTCGCGGCGATGCTCGAGCTCGTCTAAGTTGGTACAGATTGCTTCCTCGTTAGCCTCGGGGGAGGTGTATGAGTCTAGGGCTGGGCACTCCCACTTCAGCAGGAATGACAGCCTCTGAGCCATAGGTGAGGCTATATGGAGTCTCCCCGGTGGAAGACTGTGGCGTTGTGCGATAGGCCCAGCGAACTTGCGGAAGGTTCTCGGCCCAGAGACCTTTGGCTTGATCTAATCGCTTCTTCAGGCCATTGACGAGAGTACGGTTTGTGACTTCGACCTGGCCATTAGCTTGGGGATGAGCTACCGAGATGAAAACTTGTTTGATATGCAACTCCTCGCACCAGGATCGAAAAGGATCATTTGCGAACTGTTTGCCATTGTCAGAGATAATGGCACTTGGAATACCGAAGCGGCATATGTTGTTACGCCAAACAAATTTCAAGATATTTTGGCCAGTTATGGCAGTAAGAGGCTCGGCTTCGACTCATTTAGTGAAATAATCCACAGCAACCAGAAGAAATTTCAATCCCCCTGGAGCGACTGAGAATGGTCCCACGATGTCAATTCCCCACTGGATGAATGGCCAGGCACTTTGTATGCCAACAAGTTCGGTCTGCGGCAGGTGTTTCACTTGGGAGTGCCGCTGACATTTGTCGCACCTTGATACCAAAGTGTGGGCATCATTGAACAGGGTGGGCTAGTAATATCCCCATTAGAGGACTTTCTTCGCCAATGTTCGTGACCCAATATGACTTGCACACGCCCCTTCGTGGAATTCTCGAAGAACATAGTCGGCCTGGACCGGGCCAAGACATCGAAGACTTGGCTGCAAGTATGACTGACGGTACAAGGTTCCGTCGTGAAGTGTGTACTTCGGTGCTTTTAGAGTTATCCGCCGAGCGAGTAATTTATCGTCGGGTAATGTACCATTGCGGAGATACTGGACGATAGGAGTCATCCAATTGGGATCGGCATCAGTCAATACAGAGATCGCCAACTCATTAATTGAAGGGTGGGTGGCTTCTTCGACGATTATGTCCGGAGACATATTTGACGGGACCGCGGAGGCCATTTTACTAAGAACATCATCTTTAACGTTTTCTTCACGGGGTATCTGTTGGACATCAGTCGAAGTAAAAGTTAACAAAAGCTTAAGTGTTAAAGCCAAATACCTTTTCAATGTATCATCCTTTGTCGCGTAGGTGCCTTTGGTCTGGCTGGAGACCACCTCGGAGTCAGTGAAAAGCTGGATATGCGAAGCTCCAAAGGTTCGAGCGAGCCGGAGCCCAGCAAGGATTGCTTCGTATTCAGCCTCGTTATTAGTCACTTTAAACTTAAAACGAAGGACATATTTAACTTCAACGTTATCGGGACCGATGAGGAGGACCCCGGCGCCACTGCCTCGGGTCGCAGAGGCGCCGTCCACGTATGCCCGCCACTTGTTGGCTTCAGCTTTAGGATTGGGGTGGTGATTAGTAGTAGCACATGTGACTGCCCCGGGGTCAGTGAATGGAACTTCGACCAAAAAATCCGCAAGAGAAGACCTTTGATGGATCGGCGAGGTAGAAATTGTATATCATGTTCCCCAAGCTCGACTGCCCACTTAGCCAAACGTCCCGACACATCGGGCTTGGTGAGAATCTGACGAATAGGTTGATTAGTAAGAACCCTAATATCAAATCCTTGAAAATAGGGGCGCAGGCGGCGGGCCGCTATGACTAAGGCTAGTATTGTCTTTTCCGCTACAGAGTATCGGGTCTCTGCCCCTTGTAATGCTCGCTAACGAAGTGCACGGGTTGTTGACTCCCATGATCCTCCCGGACGAGTGCCGCGCTAATGGCTTCTTCGACGGATGCCAAATACACATAAAGAGGCTCTCCACGGAGAGGCGCGGTCATAGTAGGCAACTGGTTGATGTGTTGTTTTAAAGCTTCAAAGGCTTCGTTGCACTGCGGAGTCCATTCAAATGTTTTCGCTTGGCGCAAAATTTTGAAGAAAGGAAGCTGACGCTCCGCTGCCTTAGACAAAAAATGGTTTAAAGCTGCGAGGCCGCCGGTTAGACGCTGGACGTCTTTCACAGTTTTTGGTGGTTGAAGATCCAACAAATCCCTAATCTTGGCCGGGTTGGCCTGGAGACCGTGCTGTGAGACCACATACCCCAGAAATTTTCCTGACCCAAGCCCAAAGGTACACTTGGCCAGGTTGAGACGAAGATTATAGCGCCGCAACGTGTTCAATGTCTCGGCAATGTCCTGCACACATGATGTAGGGGAGGAACTTTTAATAACGAGGTCATCGACATACACCTCAACATTGCGGCCGATCTGGTCTCGGAAGACGTGATCCATGAGACGTTGGTAAGTGGCTCCGGCATGCTTCAGCCCAAAGGGCATTTTCTTGAAGGCGAAGCACCCAAAATCAGTAATAAAGGCCGTTTTAAGGGCATCTCGGCGATCCATGTGAATTTGGTGATATCCCTTGTATAAATCCAGGAAGCATAGCGCCTTATACCCTGTAATGGCCTCGGCTTTTTGGTCAATGGGCGGTAGAGGATAGCAGTCCTTTGGGCAGTGTTTGTTGAGATCGAAGAAATCAACGCACATCCTCCATGCCCCACTAGACTTCGTCACCATCACTGGATTAGAAAGCCAGGACAGATAGTGAACTTCGAACAGGATGTCTGCATCGAAAAGTTGTTGAACTTCAGTTCGAATGGCTGCGTTTCTCTCTGGGGCAAATTGCCGTCGCTTTTGTTGTATGGGCTTCACATTGGGGTCAATGTTCAGCTTATGAGTGATAAGGTTGGGAGAGACCCCTGGCATATCCAGGGGAGACCAAGCAAAGACTTCAAAATATTCTCGTAGTGTTTGGATGATGGCATTGTGCAACAACGGTATGTCCACGGCACCTACTGTAACAGTTTGTTCCGGTTTAGCAGGATCGAGCAGCACTATGGTAGTATCGTCTCCGAGTGATTTAGATGAACCCGGGGTAAGAGCCGAGGTGGCTACTTGAAACTGAGGCTTAGGAAGAGCCTTGGTTGTTTTCTTAAGTGCGACATACATGCACTCCTTGGAAATTCTTTGATTGCCACGGATGGCAACCTCTCCGTGGGGTGTGGGAAATTTCAATGCGAGATGATATGTGGAACAGATGGCCTTCGCCAGGGTGAGCCAATCTCGGCCCAGAATCATATTATATGGATATGGAGAGCTGACCACATAGAAATCGACGAAGATAGTTTTTATCGTTAGATAAGTACCAAGCGAAGCTGGGAGGTTGATTATTCCCTCAGGTTGGACCTCACCCTGAGTGAAGGTCTGTAGTGGCCCGGGGGCGGGTCGGAGTTGTTCGCGGGGTATGCCCATTTTTTGGAAACAATCAGTGAATATGACATTGACAGCGGCTCCATTGTCGGCAAAGACTCGCTTAATGGTGACGTTTTCTACGGCCATATCGATAACAATGGCATCAGTGTGTGGAACGAGCTCAGGAACGGGGTCCTCTTCGGTGAAGCTCACGGTCTCAGATCTGTGGAAGCGCTTGTGGCGTGGCTCCACAGGAGGAGGCCGACGCGCTTCGGCTTTTAGGGCACTTCAGGAAGTCCCTGTTGGAATGGCGCCATAGATCACGTTTATAACGTGATTTGGTGGATTGTCTTCGGGTCCTCCATGAGGCGGTGGAGGTGGCAGCAATTGAGGCTGTTGGCGATTACCCTGGTCTTGCCGTGCGTAGTTGTTATACCCCGACCTGTTATTCTGCCACTGGGGTCTATTTTGTCTTAGACCTCGGTCGTTGTAACTTCCTCGGCCTTGTTGTGAACCTCCATTTTGGTTCGACCGAGATCTGTCCTCGGTCCGAACTACGTATTGGCGTAGGAAGCCCCTCTTCAAACAGTCCTCAATTTCTTTCCCAAGCTCGCAACATTCTTCGGTGTCGTGTCCATGATCATGATGATACGCGCACCACTTATCGCGGTTATATTTTTCTGCCGGAGCAGTCATCCATGGGCACGGTCGCAAATCATTTTGTGAACAGAAAGTAATTTTGTCCTTGATTTCGTAAGAGGAGCGAGTTGAGGGACATCACTGCGAGGTTCCAACCTACCTCTGCTTATACGGCTAAAGGCACTGGGCCGGGTACTAGTCCCGGCTTACGTTTTGTCTGGCTGCCTTTTGGAAGCATGCTTCTCGCGCTTGCGGCGGGTTTGCTCCTCAGCTTTGGTGAACCTGCTTACGGTTCCGAAAAGGGCCCGGGACATGGTCGGGGGGTGTCGCACTAGCTCGGTGTAGAGTGGCCCTGGTCGGAGGCCGTTCATGAAGGCAGTGATAATAACATCAATAGATCGGCTACCTACTTTTAGGCTCTCGGCGTTAAAGCGATCAAGAAACTGGGTAACGGTCTCCCCATCTCGCTGTTCCAGGTTCATGAGGTCAGGCAAAGTAGCCATGGGCTTTGCTCGTGTATGGAAACGTGCCCAAAACTATTCGGCGAGATCTCGGAAAGAGGTAACGCTGGCTCGAGCCAAGGAATCAAACCAAAGTCTGGCCTCATCTTGAAGGTACTCAGGAAACACTTTGCACAGGTGGTGTGGTGTGCAACTGCGATTGAACATAGCATACTTAAAGGCACTTATGAAGTTACCTGGGTCTCCGGTGCCATTATAGACGGGCACTGGGGGAAGTTTAAATCCTTCGGGGAGTGGAGTAGAAAGAATCTCCTCGGAAAACGGGGTTATTATCTCTCCGTCAGCATCAAGGCCCAATACCTTGTCAAGCTGGGCGGCAAACTGAGCTTGCTCCTGTTCCAGAGGATCAAGTACACGGGACTTTTCCAACCGAGCCCTCTTTGCCGCGTCTACAGGTCTGCGCGGTCTACATCCTCGTGATCAGCATAACGGGGCCTTGAACCACTAGAACTCCGGTTCTCCCCAGGCGATACTGAACGCTGCTGGCGGCGATCAGGCCTGGCTCTATGGGATGGATCTTCATCAAATTCGAGAGACCGATCGCGGGGCGGATGTCTTGCCTCCCGGTCGATGCCATTGTCGGCGCGCCCACCGGAGTTAGCGCGCCGATTATTTCATTCTTGGAATAGAGCGGCATGCTCCCGAAGAAAGGCTTGTTGTGCCGGCAGTAATTCGGGGGCAAGTTGAGGGTTAACCTGTGCTGGTGCGTTGGCGGGTGCGAGATGTTGTGCGTCAACTTGCTTCGCAGGTGGGTCCTGATTCTGTTGGCGTGGCAAAGGAGGGTTGTGATCCACGGGGGGATTGCAGTGAGACCGAGTAGGGTTAGCAGATCGACGGGTGTTCACCATGGCTGATGTGAATCAACTGTGAAGTATACTAGGGTTCGCCTTTCAATCGGTTCCCACAGACGGCGCCAATTGATAAAGCGTAAAACCGAATTTTCCAACGAATCACAATCACCACATGTAAGAATTAAAATGACACCAAGGTGTACGTGGTTCGATCCGGAGATCTACGTCCACGGGAGAAGGCAATAACCTTCCAGGGTACTTTCACTATCGCTCCTTCAATGTCGGAGTCCAATATTACAAGCCGTCATTTCAGAATAAAAAGTCGGAATCCTAAATCCATCTACAATTCTCCTATTTATACTATACAAATCGAAACCCAAACTAAATCCCTATAATCTCGCCAGCCAAATCTGCATGGCAGTTGGGAAAAGATCACGGGGATCTCAGCTTCTAAAGATGTCGTGACTGGGCTTGGGCCTAGCTGTGTTGGACTTATGCTCTTGGGCACAACTGGCCCGCCTAGCGGACTAGGCCGACCCGGGTCAACTGGGCCATACCTATCGACGATGAAAGAGGATAATACCTCCCTTCGAAAAATATTATTGAGGGCAACAATAAAGAGATGTCTTGATCTTGAGTTGCAAAACATAAAATTGAAGCAAATAATATAAAAGAAGAAAACAAAATTTGAAAATAAATCTAAGCACCATTCAAGATCCCCGAACAACGAATTTTGCAAAAGAGAAGACAAGAACAAGCAGCAAAAGAACATAGCAATCCATTTAATTTGTTTTGGAAAAAAATTCCCGATGCTGGAGGAGGGTCAGGAAGTGGGCTGCCAGATTACTAGGAAACAATATTTTATTTTTCAAGTTCTATTTATATTTCTGTTTTAGTAATATTTTGTTTACTTATGTTGAGTAATTTTATCTTGTTATTTGTATCGTTGTAATTTTAATTTATATTTATAATGTCTTGTGTAGTAATTTAAATTATATGATGTTTTTCTTGTTATTGTTGAAATTATGCTTTTTCTCAATTATAATTATCAACTTAATTTTTATAAGAGTAATTATTATACATGAATATACTATCTAATTAATACTTAAAATATACATATAATTAAATACAATACAAAAGAAGCAAAAAAAAAAAAATAATAAGAAGTTGGAGAAGTGGTGCATTGTTGGAGGGTAAAACATGCAAAGTGCAGAACACCAAAGGCTTGTTGGAGATGGTCTAAGGTGGTTAAAGGAACAAAATTTTGAGAGTAGAGAATAGTGGAAGATCATCGGTAGAGAAAGATGCGAGATAAGACTGTGGAAAGTGTTCCTGATGGAACACAGGGCCTTTTTTATCTGTTTTATATGTGAAGAGAACAATGACAAAGACCCAGCAATATTTTTTAATCTTGTCGCAGGCTTGTGGGTGGAAGTGGAACGGTATTGCAACATTAACATTGCTTGGTTTAAAGTAACTTATTTTATTTTCCAGGTCTATTAAAACATCAAAAAATATGGAAGGATTTTTCCCTCTAGAAATTAATTGGAGGAAAAAATATTTTACCATCCCAAATAAGTTACTCCCTCCATCTCGGCCTAATTGGCCTACCTTGGTTGGCCACGGAGACTAAAAAAAAACAGATTTTGTGGAATCTTTGACTTTTTCAAAGGTGGAGATTAAGGGTGGAGATTGTGAGAGAAATTTGTCATTTATGGGTTGGTCAATTAAATTGGGACAAACAAAAATGGAAGGTAGGCCAATTAGGTCGGGAGGGAGGGAGTAATTAATAAATAGTGCAAACTAATGTGGATGTTCAGTCTTCTATTTAAAAAAAAAAATATATATATATATATATATATATATAAAATAATAATAATAATAATAATAATAATAATAATAATAATAATAATAATAATAATAATAATAATAATAATAATAATAATAATAATAATAATAATAATAATAATAATAATAATAATAATAATAATAATAATAATAATAATAATAATAGAAATAATAAAGTCGAGTCAGCCGAAAGTTTTCGGGCCAAATCCAGTTGAGCCCATTTGGCCCGTCGAGCAGCTCGAGGCCCTATTTTTTTGGGGCCAATAAAAACTCGGGTCAGCCTAATCTATTTTTTGGGTTTGGACGAGTTGGCCCATTGGCTGGATTTATTTCGATAGCCCTACTAAAAAGACACAAATTCTATTACATATATAAAAAAAATTAAATAAATTAAATCTGACGGGAACATATCTTCCTCATTCGTGTTATGTGAAGTCCCTTGTTGTCAATGGGAAGAGATGATGTCGTTGTTGCCTTTTGTTTTCTTGTTAATATAACTAAGATGATTTAATTGTCATGCATTGGAATGTAGGTAGCATTATAATATTAATAATAAGTGCTTCCATTTGATGCATGGGTATATTTTATTTTTATGGAGATTTGTTTGGTATGGTATTAAAGAATTCAAAATTTTTAAAACCATATTTTTGTTTGAGTAGATTTACTGGTTAGTGCTAAAATAGACATGATGTAAAAATTTAGTATTATTAATACAAAATCATGAATCTCATAGAAAACTTATCTTATTAAAAATAAATATATATGTGATTTGTGCAATCAATTTTGAAATATCATTTTATGTACATTATTTCAGTCATATTACTACAATTACCATCATTATCACATTTATTTTTTAATCAATCATTTTGAGGTTAGTGACTCTTGAGATGACATCATATAATTGAGTATGGCCGAAATCTAGCTTCCTCGAAGAAAAAAAATGAGACATTCATTATCTAACTAACTAATAGGTATATGTTCGAGTCAAGTAAATATACGATCGTTACTGGAGATATGATTTCAGTTAAATTTAAAAAATAAAATAAACAATTTTAAAACATGTCCACTTTATTTAGAATTTTAATTTGGTAAATATTAAAAAGTTTTTATTCCCCTATCAAAAAGTAATACATTGTTCTGTTTAAAATAATTTTAATTTTTGCCATATTTTATCTTAAAATTGTTTAGAATTTATGTTAGTATTTATTAAATAGTATATTTTCACAATTTTTTGTTAATTAGTAAATCATAGTTTAGCCAATGTATATCTCGATAATTTGTATATGTTATCAACTATTAAAAAGTAACCCCATACATTGATATTGATTTTACCTTCTTCTTTTTCTAATACTCCAAAGGTTTAAGCTATTTGACAATTTCACTTGAAATTTGATCCTATAAATCAAGATGGTGATAATATATCTATAAAGTCCAAAATAGAAAAGTAAGATATATAAAATGAGATAGTTCTTATATGAAATCTTAAACTTCCAGCTACATTACTTTTTATATAGTTAGAACAAAAAAGTTTTCCTTCTATACTTTGATATTCCTTGTGCATGACTTGCAAAATAGAGTTAATATTAGATTTGTAGTCGGAATGTGTTGCTTTAAGCCTAGCGAAATTATCTGTCACAAATAGCAATTTAATTCTAAATATAGAAGATTATGTTGTTATTAAATTATAACTTATTATTTTTAGGATACGTCTGAACTTAATAATAATTAATATATAAATAAATAAAAAGAATATGAGTACTTAGATAAGTGGAGAAACTACCTTGTGATTTATGTTTGCTACTACATCATTCGTCACTCCCATAAACCACGAAAAAATGACAATGCACCAAGAATAGTACATCCAGCGTGTATAATGGATGACAAAGAAAATATCATATCAATATCCTCAAACTCATATATTTTGCAATCTAAAAAAAAATTGCAAGGAATATTAATTTATGAATAACCAATGATCATTCAACAATAATCAAATTGATGATATCTTGAAGTTATTGCACTCAAACATCCAAAGAAAGTTAATGTTAGTTCAACATGCATATTGGCATTCAACAAAGAATATATAACTAATACTCAGGAAAAAAAAAAGGAAAGAAATTAGATATCGCTCAATGCAAATTTTTCAACACACTAGCTCAAAAAATTACATAATCGAACAAAAGGAAAAAATAAAAGCAAAAGAGGAGAAATTAAAAAGCAGAATATTCAAACCAAAAAAAGGAAAGAGGAAATAGGAAATAACGAAAGAACATTACCTTTTCTCCTTCAAGGTATCCCTCATAGGCAGTTTTTAAACTTAAAGTTTTTTTCCGAATTGTTATAAAACCGTGTGGTCCTACAAAGAAAAACAGTAACAGGAAAATAAGAACACATCAAAGGTATAAATCAAAGAAAAAAACACATGATCAAGAAAAAAATCAAAAAAATTACCTCACTTTCATCTTCTCCTCGACCCATCATTTTCTTTTATACGGTTTAAGACGTGCTTTCTATAACATACACTATGGAGAAAATGGAACACATGAGCGATTAGATGAGATGTGAGTTTATATTGAGATTTTTTTTTTGTTTCTTTTGCTGAGATGAGAAATTATTAACACAAAATTATGTGGGTAAGGAAATAATTGCAGAAAAACTAATATCATATCTATCATCCACAATATTGTGGTTAATTTTTATATATAAATTATTATCAAATTAGATCTTGTAGATTTTTCTTTGAAAAAATTGGAAACGATTAGTTAGGAATGAAAATCTTTTTTCTGATACATATGAAGAATTTCCTTCAGTCCTGCTCGTGAATAAACATCCAAAGTTCATCATCTCAAATTTCAAGTTTTAAATTTCATTTCCTATAATTTTAGAGTTACAAATAGGGTTTTAAATTTGTAATTCAACATCCAGTAAATAGCTTATATTTTTCATAAGATTTTAAACTCATATCATAAGACTGGTTTTTCAGATTCAGTTACCAGTATAGGAATTTAAATTTTAAAAATAGTTCTACTTATAGTAACTTAACTTCTTTGCAAAACAATACACTTACTAAAGGTAGTGTGCTTCGCTTATTATATACTCCCCCCGTTCCATATTAATTGATGTTTTAGGATGTTCTTTCCTTTTCCAATTAATTGACGTTTTACATATTTTTCAACAGTTTTACCAATTTTCTCCATGTGCTCAATTCTAAAATATCTCTATTTTTCAATCTATCAGAGATATTTTGATTTGGTCAAATTTTTAGTTGAGGGTATATCTGTCAAAATATTTCATCCTTAATTCTTCCCTTTCATCCTAAAACGTCAATTAATATGGAATGGAGGGAGTACATAGGCAAAAAAAATTGGCGGGAAAGAAATCACTTACCGATTTACATGAAAGTGTATCGTAGAAAGTAACATAAAATTTCATTAAACTAAAAGTTATAAAAACGAATTTCAATTGAATATAAAAGTGAAACAGTTAACTGAGAAGTGAAATTGATATTTTATTTGAATCTTAATGAATTCACTATTACATAATTGTGTAAACTGTCGAATCTTCGCACTTGTTTCCGTTAACTGATCTTCCTTTTTTTTTTGTTTAAAATCAGCAATGTAAAATGTATAGTTTCCATGTAACTTGCGCCAACTAAGCATCGAATAGGTTGTGTACACAATAGAATTAGTAGAATATGATATAGGTTGTTGAAATACTATTATCAATTAAGAGAATGAATTAAAAATCAATAGAATGAATTACCTAACAAAAGGATGATGGCACGTATATCTTGACACTGCATCCATCAACTCTTTTTCCCGACTACATTTCATCATTTATGGGGCTGAATTGTCTTCAAGCTCATTTGCAGGTACCAAATTAGAGGTTGTCATTAACAGTAATAGGAGAGGATTATGCACTAAAAATCAGTGCTACGAGTATTTATATTGGAAACTGAAAACATATTCGCTAGATTAAAGGTCGTAAATATCGCTATGATAGTAAAATTTAAAATGATCTGTCAATGTCGTTATATTGCTGAATAAATTTTCTTGTTACATTGTTATTGAAATTTTCAATTTTCGAGTTATATTGTGAAAATATTTGTTCAGTTAATTAATTGCCTATGGAAAAGATACTTTTATAGATTACCTGTGAATAACTATATATATGTTGCAAAATTGTCAGAATCAATTTAGTTATCATCATATTTCGGATAATATAAATTTGACCTTTCAAATTTTTAAATCATAAATAGAACTTCAAATATGTATGATAATATAAAGTTGAACTTTCAAATTTTCAAATCATAAACAGAATTTCAGATGTATATAAATTTGAATGTTCAAATCTATTTAACGCACATATAGATATATATTTGAATATTTAAAATCTATATATTTGAACTTTTAAAATTTTAAATTATTCAACAGAATTTCAAATATATCTATTTGAACTTTCAAATTTTTAAATCATTTAACAGAATTTCAGATATACATGAATATGAACCTTCAAAATATATCTATTTTTAGTAAATAAAAATTTTGACAGGAAAGAAGCCACTAACTAAAAATACTGTACTCCGCTTATTACACACACACACACACACACACACATATATATATATATATATATATATATATATATATATATATATATATATATATTAAGGTGTAGTGATTTAGGTCTTGGGGTATATTTACAGAAAATTTGGGTGTATATAGTCACGTTCAACGTGAATTACTCCCTCCGTTTCATATTAATTGGCGTTTTAAGGATGGAATATTTTGACAGATATACCCTCAGCTAATATTAGGGGATAAAGATTTGACCAAATAAAATATTTGTGATAGGTTAAAAAATAGAGATATTCTAGGATCGACTCAAGGAGAAAATTGATAGAATTTGTGAAAAATATCTATAATGTCAATTAATTGAAAAAATGAAGAAGTAGCTAGAACGACAATTAATATGGAATGGAGGAAGTAATAAATAGAGATGATGTGGCTTGATTTTGAAATACTTTTGGTCAATAAATTGTGGAGGTCCCAATTAATTGGCAGAGTGAGAAGCTCTCTTGTGCACTAGTTGCACTTATCTAGTATGGACAAAAATGTATTAGTATTATGTCTAAATATATTACACTGGTAAAGGTATCATGATGAAAACACAGTAATGCTTTTGCTTACAGGTATTTATATCTAAAGGTATTACATGTTCTGGGCAAATATATCATGGTAAAAAGACATTAATGTCTATGATTAAAAATATCACTTGTTCTGGGTAAATGTATTATACCTTTGCCCAAAACTAATTGTTACCAATTACACACTCAAGAACACACAATAAACTCTTTCACACACTTTATCAAACAAATGGTGAACTCTCACAATTCAAAGTCAAGAAACAAAACAGGAAACAAACAAACTACAAGAGAATTACGTGGTTCAGCAATTGCCTACATCCACGGGCCAGGAGGAGATCCACTAATAGCAAAACAATTTCAACAACTATGGCTCTTCTTTCCCTCTCTTGATCTCTCTTACTTCCTCTCTCTAGAACAATATTGAATGAATGAATGTAACAAACTAACTCCCTCTCTATATCTAATACAACAGGAATTAGAATAAATACAAAAACGAGCTGAAATCTCCAAACTACCCCAAGCTCAACTGCTGTCAAAATCAGCTTCAAAACGACAACAGAAACGAATCAAAACAACAACGGTTTTATGACAGTTATTTCTGTTATAACCGTTGTCTATTTCCTTTTCCAGAAAACTGTTATTCCTTCCAATTTTCCATCTGTTTGGTTTAAAGCAATTTTCCCTCAGCTAGTTGACCTTCTAGCAATTAGTAAACTCGCTCAATGTTTAGACACATACATCAACACTAATAATACATTAAATATAAATCGTGATATTCATTCCAAATTCCAAATTACACTATGCAACTGGTGCACATTAAACTTTTCCGCAGCAAAAAACCTCTTTGTTATCTGATGTGTATTACTGTTCTGTTAAAACAAGATTAAAAAACAGTAACTATAACATCGAAGGAGTTGATTTTTTTCCTTTTTCATTTCCTTTTTCTCTTTTTTATTTGGATAAATAGTATTTTTATTCTATTAAAGAGGTGTTTCTAATTGCTTTTGCTTTCGGAGAATTGATTAAATTTATAAGTGATTTTAAAAATCAATAATTTTTGGCTTGCAACTTACAACTTAAATCAACTTAAATTTAAGTAAAAGTTGACATTTGCAAACACTCTTTTCAGCTTATCTTACGCTTAAAGCCCAAATGCACTTAGTTTAAGCATTTGCAAACACCTCCTAAATTTTAACATTTTTATTTAAAAACATTAGTTTTTGTCATTAGATTTTTAGTATGTTAACTTTTGAAATTTGATAAATTGGTCATGTTACTGTCTATGACAGGTAATATTCAATTTGTCGAATTTTGCGAACTTCAAATGTGAATTTAAAAAGTTATAAGCCAAAATTAAAATGACGGAAATAATATCTTCAAATAAAAAATGATGAAATTTAATGAATTGAAAAATTATTTACCCTTTGGTTTTCTCTATTTCTCTGGAAGACGGTGTGAAATATGATTTGCATTTGAACATTTTAGCTTTTTCAAAAGAGGTCACGGCCTTTAGATTTGGGCCTGCACCACAAGGAAAATGGCTTAATATTGAGTTCCCCATATTAATTTTCCTATTCTAGAGATCATGACTTATATAGTTTCAATGTAAAATGAATCAATTAATTAATTGAAATGGCGTTTAAATAAGGAAGTTATCTTACAGAAAAAGTAATTACATATAAAAAATAAAGTGACACGAACTAGAAAAATGATTAGACAATATCAATGATAGCTACATTAATTGATATGTTTGATTTAATTAGTAATCACAATTAATATGATACGAGATAATATATGTTATACCATTGGTATAGACTCATGTGTACCAATTACACGATGCAATTTAAATTGAATATCACGATTATATTTAAAGGTATTACATGTCCAACGAAAATTTACCATATTCCAACGATTTTCGGTATGGTAATATGTTGTCAAATTCCAATTCAGAAAAACCGTCGGAATATGGGAAATTTCCGTTGGAATTTCAATTTAATTTCAATGGCAATTCCAACGGTTTTTCTGTCGTTGGAAAAGTGATCGTTGGAATTTTTATTCCAACAAAAAAACTATTCCAACGGCAATTTCAACGAAATCTCTTACTATTGGAATTTCTTTCCAACAGCTCTGCCGTTGGAATTATTTCCAACGATTCTTTTTGCCATTGGAATTTTCGTTGATTTTTTTTCCAACAGCTATTCCAATAACTTTTGTCGTTGGAATTATTTTCCAACGATTTCTTTTGTTGTTTGAAGATTCCAATGGCACATCTTGCCGATGTAAATTTTTTAATTCCAACTGATTTTTGTTCTATTGGAATTTGGCAAATATTCATTATTTAAAAACATTTTTAATTGTCTCAAAGGACAATCTTATAGTTGCATCTGTTGGCAAATTTCTTGTGCTAGAAACTTGTGTATGTTTGAAAACAATAAGGTTATAATTAATTCAACAATTGGTAATTGATAGGCTTAAACCTAGTTTTAATATTGCTAATATGTTGGCTGTTTGAATTTGAGAAGGATAGGAGGTAGTATGTTGCTAGAAAATGGGGTTTTATGTTCTTTATTGAAGGACTTTGGATCCAATTGCAAATTAGTATTGCCTGGCCTTCTGGTGTTGGTGGAGTTATTAAAAGTCAAGATGGTACATTTGTTCATGGTTTTTCAGTTTCTTGGGAGATATATGCAAAACCAGAAAATAAAATTATAAGGTTAGTTGAAACTCTAGAAAACAATGGAGTAATTCAAATTGAGTAGTGATTTGTTTGGCACATTAGTCAACAATGAGAAAAAAGAAGAAGAAGAAGCAGCGTGTTTGTTTGTCCTTGTCTTTTAATGTAATGCTTATTCGAGTAATTCCACAGACACACACGCAACAAACACACATTTTTTAATTCATTGTTTATGGCCTACCTGCTGTATGTTCAAAACAAGAAATACAGAAATCAACTATCACCAAACACTGCTTAATTACTTGCTCTAAAATATGAAACGCCATAGTCTAGACCAATTAAAACTGGTCCAAAAAGCGAAATCAAGTGAAGAGAAGGACTTGTTCTAGCATATTTATTCTTTGTCACAAGTCAAATTCCAGAAATCAACAACTATAAACTTTGACTATTAGTTTCCCTATTAATGTGCAACGTCTTGTCTTATTTTCTCTAACATGGGTTTAGCCTTGATTTACTTCTCTTTGCGCTTGTAACACTAATACGCATCGTTTGTACATGCTTCCAGGGTCATATGGATAAAGAATTTAGTAGCAATTGCATGTATTATTCATCGTTTTGTGTTAAATTAAATTATCTTATGTCATTGGACGTGTGTGCTCCATTTGTAGTGAAATATGTGATTTTAGGGTAAAGAGTTTATTTGGACGAAGGTTGCGGAAGAAATGCGGCGAGAAAATAGGTGAAACGATGAACTTCAGAGAATATAGCGCCAAGAAACCCACTCGGTCAAGTAGTGTTGCTCCCACTCAGTCGAGTGGGATAAGAGAAAAAGAATGAAAAATTCAAACCAACTACTCGGTCGAGTGACGAAGCGCACAATTACAACTATGAGTGGCTAGTATTTGTGTGTATTCTAGGGCTAAAACGTAAACTCAATGACTTTGTGATTTATTATTTTGAATGTTTAGGCTTTGTTCTATGTTTTTATCTACGTGTTTGTTTTAATTGATGGTTTGATAATTTGATCAATTATTAAACTTCTATAGGCTTAATGAATCAACGTCCGAGGGTGGAGGTTTGTTAATAGGATTGCAACATGCAGTGTAGATAATCAGTTATAACTGAGACGTTTGAGTTATTTGTGTAGGCATTGATCTTGTGTGTGTTTAGGTGCCACGTATTTAATCATTGATCGGAGACGGTTCTTATTTATACGTAGTCGTTTGGGTAATTAATCATAACGAAATTGTACTTGAAATTGAATCCTAGGATATATCTCTTAATCTGAATCTAATCTTTAATTGTTTATCGACTGCACTTTAGCTTAATTAATAGTTTAGAGTTCTATTTTTAATCAAAATCCCAAATTTCGACTATCTAGATAGAGTTAGATTATTCCAATTAAGGTATTTAATTAACTTAGTGATCCTATCTCTATGTGATCGACCTTGCTCACACTAGTTATAACTATGTCGTGCACTTGCAGTTGTAATAGAATTAGTGTGTCAAAGTTTTGGTGTTATTGCTAGGGATTGGTAGCTAACATCAATTTCGATCGTGATAAATAATTCAACATTATTCTGGATTTGTATTCTTGTATCTTATTTTGTTCTTCGATTAAAGATTTTCTTCTCCATTTATGGATTTCAGGTAGTGCATGCAAACCTTGTCTAAAGGAGCGAGCAATCTCATTATTCTTTTTTATCTAGAAGTTAAAGCAACTGGTCGTAGACGCCGAACTAAGAGAAATTCAGCTGGTGAAATAGTCGCAGACAAGCGAATCAGGCTCAGGTGTTGCAGAGGCTATTGGGGTTGATACAACAACAACAATAACAACTAATGGATAATCTGCAACAGAGGTAAGAGCAGATGAAGAACCAACCACCAGTGCAACAAAATCTCCAGACACAACCACAGCAATTACAGCCTTTGGCTCAGACTCAGGGGGATTAGAGAGCCATAAGTGATTTCCTACATCCCTTAGGCAACCGAAATTACGGAGAGGTTGTGCAACCTCCCATAAATGCCAACAGTTTTGAACTCAAGTTGGCATTAAAGTCTATAATCTAGCAGAATCAGTTTACACGCGTAGCTCGGTTTTTAAAAGTGTGAGACACAATCAAAGTGAATGGTATGCCGCATGATGATATAAATTTCTGATTCTTCTCGTATTCTCTCAGAGATGAGGCCGGGTTGTGGTATAACTCGTCGTCCGGTAATGTTTCTACTTGGGACAAGTTGTGCACAAAATTCTTACTAAAGTATTTCTCGCCTAGCAAGACTCTCCAACTAAAGAGTGGGATTACACAATTTAAGCAGTTTGACTCTAAATCATTGTGTGAGGCTGATAGACGTGGTGTATGCATACATTTAGGTCTATTTATAGAGTTATTTTGGTAGTGTTTGCATACAAATTTGGTTCATTTATGTTCATATTATATATCTTGAGTTGAATGATGAGTTTACCTGTTTTGTAGTAAAAATCTTATGTTTTTTAACCGAAATCCGTTGAAATGAAGTTTGGAGAAGAAACGAGCGAGAGACAATGTGAAACAGCGAAAAGAGGCAAAAATGTCAAAAATTCAGCTGGACACTCCTCTAGTATTTTGCTCATATCTTGAGATCCATATGGCCAAATGAGGTGAACTTGGTGGCATTGGAGAGCTAACTCAAAGGATTACAGTTTTTCCTGAAATAGCCAACGGCAAATTTTGACAAGAAGACCTCCAAATATAGCATTGTAGTTGGAGAAAAAAAGGCCAAATTAAGATGCCACTCAGAGGGTACAAGAAGTCTATTCAGGCGAGTGGCGGAAGGAATGTTCATACTCGACCGAGTACAAGTGACTCACTTGACAGAGTGAGAGTTTCGTAAAAATCAGCGTTTTTGAGTATTGAAGGCTACTCGAGCGAGTAACATAAGTCCACTCGAACGAGTGGCGAGTTTGGATACGGACTTGGCCAAGTCACTCTTTCTCACTCGAGCGAGTGAATTGTTCGAAGACATGATAAATTTTGGTACAAGAGTCCCACTCAACCCAGTCACTCTTTCTCACTCGAGTGAGTAGGTAGGTCGGTTCATGCGTTTCGCTTGTTTTGCGCTTTTTTTGATCCGTTTTAACCTCAATTCTTCCCAACTTATAAATAAGGGTTCTCCAAGTCTGAAAAGGAGGATCACTTATCATAATAATTGTCTTAGAGGTTTGAATCGGAGAGCAAGAAGCGTGAAGCAAAGAATATCAAGATTGAAGACTCTGTGTTTACTCGTTTATTATTTATTTTGAATTTCTTCTTGTGTGTTACTTTAAACATATGTTGGATTTTGTTATGGATATGAATAGCTAAACACCTTTTTAGGGCTAGAAAGTAGGTTTACATTAGACCGTGTTTTAATTATCGTTTTTATTCTTTATGAGTTTTGCAAATTAATCACTTGTTTGCTTTACATGCTTAATAACTCAACGCCTCTTAGGGGAGAGTTTTTAAGGCATACAACTAGAGGTGACAAAATATAGAGAACTTGGTCCGAAGTACTATTTGGCCCGACCGGCCGGCCTGATGGGCGAAAAGCCCGATGGACCATGGACCGGCCCGATAATTTTAGTATATTATAGGGGAATAGACTGGGCCAGCCAACTAATTATAGGCCTGATCAAATTTTAACCCGGCTTGATCCGACCCGAAATATAGTGTTAGCCCGACGGGCGGGACCGTGCCACCTGAATCTCCGCCTCTTCATACAACACATAGCATATATATTAATAATTGTCCGAGAGGAGTGAGAAACTTGTGTAGGCATTGATTTTAGGATCCGTTTGGAGTTACGTACGTGATAGTTAGCCCGAGAGGGTAATTGTTCGTATATAATCAACATGTTAACATTGTCCGAGAGGAGGATTAACTAGAGCAGTGCTGCCTAATAGGAATTCGGATTCGCTCTAAAAGTCTAGAATATTAAGGTAGTTGAACATAGGAGAACATAACAAAATCGAATCCTAGAATACGTTCTTCTATCTTATTTATTCCTTCATGTTAATGGTCTGCTTCTTTGAGAATTCTACATACTATATTAACTGTTTTATGCACTTTCGTTTAATAATCAACCAATCTCCACAATTTAGAGTCTAAATAGGGTTGGATTATTCCAATAGGGTATTAATTTAACATAGCAACACAGTCTCTGTGGAGTCGACCTTGCTCACTTCTATATGCGCTAGCACCGTTCACTTGCAGTAACACTAGGGTTAGGAAAGGGTTGCAATTAATGAAAAGTAACAATCATATATGAAAAAACCACATTTATTGTGGGAGGATGAAAAGTCAAGAGTGTCTCGGCTATTATTCTTTTATTATTTTTTATCATTATGTTGCAATTAGTACTGCAATTATGTTGCAATTAGTATTGCACTAATTGAAAATGTCTACAAATAGGATAGACATTTGCTTAATTTGCATATGGTAGAAGATAGAATGATGAAAATACGAGATAGGTACATAATGTTATACATGCCCAGTTTCTCAAACATTTTTCAGTTCGCTGGAGCTCAAATATTTGGAGTGTTACTACCTTTGAGACATCATTCGTTGTATCTTAGGGACATTATGTCAGTAATAGTGAGCACCTGGGAGGGGGGCGTATTTGTCTAGCAGAAAGAGTTCTGGACTCGCCTCGACTCCGCGTGTACTAACCTGTGTTTTGTAGGCCATGGAGACCATGTTTTTCAGGCTATGCAGAGTGCAACAAAGCTGTCCAAATTTGTAGGTGACATAACAAATTATGTTGTTTTAAGGAGTGGTGTTCCATCATTGTTCATATAGTTAGTGTAATTGTAGTGCTGGTGTATAAAATGTATGTTGTAACGTCATTGTAGCCCAATATTTCCAACACTTGGAGTGATTGAGAAAGAGAGAGGTGAATGGAAGGTAGATATAAGTAAGAGGTAGAAAGTATAATGGAGAGGGATGTAAAGATCAGTTGTGAGGAAAATGTTCAAAGTGTATAAGTAAAAGAAGGATTACTTTGGACCCCATTAGTGTTTTTCCTAATTCATTTCGTGGAAAAGAATCAGTTGTTAATTTTATTTTCGAATAGTATGGGTCAAAAGAATCACTTGTTATGCCATATTCTATCAAGAGTTAGTAGCTGAAAATTGTTGCTAACATGTATCTCTGGCATTCAAAGAAGTTTTGTGATGTAGTGTATTATAAGCAAATAATGAGATGAAGAAGCTAGCTTGCAGCTTACTGAGAGGTAGAAAGTGAGATGAAGTGAGAAGATCATTCGAGGGGCAATTGAGGTTACGTAACTCGATTAGTCCTAGTTTGAGTCACTTTATCTATATTTATCTCACCTTGACCAAAAGCCTACATTATAAAATGCTTGTCATTGAATATTTTGTGTTTTCAATTACAACTATGAGTAACTAGTCTTTACGTGTATTCTAGGGCTAGAAACTAAACTCGATGACTTTGTGATTAATTATTTTGAATGTTTAAACCTCGTTCTATGTTTTTATCTATGTGTTTATTTTAATTAATGGTTTGGTTATTTGATCAATTATTGTTAGGCTTAACGCATTGACACACGAGAGGGAGTTTTGTTAATAAACTTACAACACATAGCCTAGATAATCGATAATAACCGGAAAATTTGAGTTATTTACGCATTGACAATGTGTGCGTTGAGGAGCTACATATATAATAAATGATCGAAGACGGTTATTATTTATAGGTAGCCTACGTTCATATTCGCTCCAAAAGAAGGTTTAAGTAATTTTGTGATCGCTTAATGAAAAACTAGAATTCGATTTAAAGGTCATTGGGGTAATCAATTATGTAGATTAGGATTATGGCATGATGATGAATTAGAATAATTAAGGCAAGAATGCAAGTCAGATGTTCACTACTATATTATTGGGGAATATGTTTGCTAAATGAGCTACTTGTAGAATTGCACTTTATATGGGATATTTTGGTAGTGCGCATTAGAATTCCAATACAAGCGAGATGGTAAATGAATGTGTTCCAGAATCTTCTTCAAAACTGACTTTTCAAATCAACAATAGCTCATTTAGGCATAATTGACCTACCTGCATTATCTTTTGTCCAACAGAATTCTCAACTTATGTAATTCCTTCCCTTTCACTTAACGTTTAATAATAAAATGGATGAATATAATAAATATATGTCTTGTAATCGCTTTCTCTCACATTAATTTCTAAGATTACATTCTCATTAATTATTTGTGTTCTCTTTTTATTTGACACAGTAGTTGAAAATTAATACATATTTTAGGATGACAAAATAAGAAAAAAAACAAAACGAAAACAAAAAATGAGTAAAACGATAATTAATTAAAAAGTACTTAACAACTTAAAACGACTGTTAGAATTAAACAATGGGAGTGATGAGATGATTCGAGAATTTTATTTTATTTTTTAATAACAAACTTATTTGACGGATCCAATTCAAAAACAGGCAGAATTTATGAGCCTCATTGATCCAACCTAATCACTACAACATAATTGAGCTTATGTAACACCTAATTAAAAAGTGTAACATATATACCAAAAAGTGTTACAATAGATTTTAGGTAACACTTTATTGGTGATACATTTGCCGGTGCTATCTAAAGTCTAAAGTAACACTTTGGATGATCTTTAGTAACACTTTTCGTAAGTGTTAAATTATATTTTAAATTGTAACACTTCATGGTAACACTAAAAAATGTTACATATAACTCTGTATGTAACACTTTTTTTAAAAACAAAAAATACTAAATATTTCTCATTATTGGGTTTCGAACCCAGGTTGCAAGTTTGCATAATCTTTAACTATAAATGTCAAACCACTAGGCTATAATAACTCTATTGCTTTATTTTATACGAAAGACTATATATATGCGATTTTTTGCTCTAACATCAATAACTATACTCATGATTAAATTTTTAACAAACTACAACCTATATAACTTAATTTTATTTAGCATATCCTATTATATAATTTGATACAAAATTTTCAATTTTTCAATTTCGTCCACTCACACAACACACACACACACACTTATAACTTATTCAATATCACACTAATTTGTTACACCAAATTATTTTATAAAATATTAATGCATTATCATTAATTTCAATTGCAATAAGTAGACAATTTCAAGACACCTTGAAAAATTAGAAAATTACTACTTTTCTTGTGTTTTATAGAATATAAAATTAAATACAAAAAAAAAGTTATGAACATGAAAGACATGATAAAATATTTCAAGTTCAATGTTTTATACTAAAATGTATTCAAATTTTTAAGTTACAAAACTCCTTTCTTGTTATTCGTAAAATATAATGTGTGTATATTTATACACACACACACATATACAAAAAACATAATAAAATTTATGTTATATGACTAATAAGTAAATTCTCAGGTATTTTAATAACTTATTATTTTAGTAGATTGTTTTAATCATCTCATGTTACGAATGTTCTATTGTGATAGTTAAGATTTAACACGTATATAAAACTTTGCTTGACAAAATCATTTCTAAAATATCAGCGATTGAAAGATTTTAATTCTTCAAAAGTCATGAGAAAAATAAATCCAAAGATATTTTATTAGTTTAGAATAGAAGAAATATCTAATTTTACTAATTAAAAGTGTTACCTAGACAATGTTACGTGAAAGTGTTACTTATTTAAAAGTGTTACGTAAAAAGTGTTCCGTATGTAAAAGTATTTCCAGGAGTGTTACTATTTAAAAAGTGTTACATCCAAAGTGTACCTATTTAAAAAGTGTTACATGAATGTGTTACATATTCGCACATTTTACAAAAGTGTTACAAGGAAGTGTTGTTACAAACAAAATGTTACTTAAACCATTTATGTTATAGTGAATGCACCTCATAAACAACGCCAGACTATTAAAAAAAAAAAAAATTAATAAAGAAGGTTGCATCCATTTTACATTCTCAAAAACTCTCAGCTATTAATATTTTTCGATAAAATTACTAGTTATCGTAAAAATTATTATTTCAAAAGTAGATAATATCAGTATGATGATCGTAAATGGTGTACTTTTATTTAAACCTAATGTTGAAACTTATGTATACTATGAACACATAAAATTTGTAACAAAGATTATTAAGTTCATAAAAAATAGTTACTTTTTACAAATATAATATTACATTTTCGTAAAAAAAAAACAAATATCTTTTTCCAACGATGTAACTCTTTAAAAAACGTAATATTTTCAAATTAGTTCAAGTAAATAATAATTGAATACAATTTATGGATATAAAAGAAAAAGCTTAATTTTTAAGGATTTATATAAAATGAAAAAATAATGTATTGAATACAACTTATAAATCATTTAAGGAACATGACGGGGATACCTTGGAGTCTGATAGGGATAACCCGATCAGCTCGGGTCGGGCTAACACCAAAGCCCACTATACCAAAGCCCACCGATCGGCCCGTCACGCACAGGCCCAGCAAGCGCGTAAAGGCCCACTACGCGTAGGCCCAGCAGGCCCAGGAACGCGCGTCGGCCCAGCGAGTGGTTTGTTCCGCGAATCAAGGCCCATGATCTTTTCCCAACTGCCATGCAGATTTGGTGGGCAAGATTATAGGGATTTAGTTAGGGTTTAGATTGAGAAGTATAAATAGGGGAAAAGAACTCTGCATTAGGGTTCGAACTTTGCATTCTGTAATACGCACTGTAAACTCCGCGTTCTAGTAAAGAGAAACACCTCGGCGATTGCCGTTTTCTGCCCGTGGACGTAGATCTCCGGATCGAACCACGTAAATCCTGTGTTCTTACATCCTGTTTGTGTAGATTACTGTTTAATTGTGTGGTTTCCGGATTGCGCATTATCAATTGGCGCCGTCTGTGGGAACGACAAAGTAGTTTTTCACATTAACAGTGCCTTCAGAGATCATGGTGTTGACTCGTAATAATCAATCCCGCCAGGTTGATCAATCTAACCAGGATCCACCTGTGGATCAAATCTTGCCGCCGAGGCAGTTGCCGGCAAGGAGTACGTCTAATCATCAGGGCAATCAAAACCCTCCACCCCCTCAAGACCTGCAAAACCCTAATCCTGCAGTCGCTCAACCACCGGTAAACATCCAAATTACCCCAGAACTGCTTCAGGCTTTCCTAGAAGAACATGCACATGTTCTTCAAGATTGGGCAGTTAATCGCCTACATCCCGCGGGGCCCGCCGCGGGGTCTGCCGGCCATAATGCTAATCCCGTGGTGCCTCCACCCCGCTCGCGTGATCAGCAGGACCCGGGGCACCGCAGGCGTCGGGAACGACCCGGTTCTTCCGAGGACCGGGGGAGTTCTAATGAATCACGACCTCGCAACGAGGAACCCACTGATGTGGATCGCCGTCGTCCACTTAATGCGGCTAAGAGAGTTCGCTATGCCAATCCTCATGCTCTAGATCTTCAAGAGTATGAGCAAGTTCAACGCAATGTTGAACTGGACAGAATTCTGGGTCTTGATGCCAATGGAGATATCATCACGCCGTTCTCCTCAGAAATCATGGCCACTACCCTTCCCGAAGGGCTCAAACGGCCAGCTATACCACCTTACAATGGCACCGGAGATCCGGCCAATTTTCTTGGAGCTTTTAGGCACAGCGTGCTTAGCCATGATAACATCACATCCCTTCAATACTGCAAGATTTTCCCTGAGTACTTACAGGATGAAGCTCGGGTTTGGTTTGATTCCCTTCCACGCAATAGCGTATCTTCTTTCAGAGAACTCGCCGAGCACTTTTGGGCACGGTTCGAGGCTCGGGCGAAGCCCATGGCCACCCTGGCCGATGTCATGAACATGGAACAGCGGGACGGTGAAACCGTCACCCAATTTCTTGACCGCTTCACAGCGGTAAGTCTCAAGGTGGGAAATTGCCCCGACGACGTAGCCATCAACGCTTTCATGAATGGACTCCGCCCCGGAGCACTTTACACCGAGTTAGTTCGGAACACACCGGTCACAACCCGAGCACTGTTCAAAACAGTGCGCAAATTTGCTAAGGCCGAGGAGCGAACTCGCCAGAAGCGTGAGAAACACGCTAGCAAGAGGCAGTCCGACAAAGCCCAAACCGGGCCCAGTACGCGACCTAGTGCATTTTCCCGCTTGACCCCGGGGTCTTCGGAACCCCGAGCTGATATTCCACAATTGACTCCGCTGACGAAGTCACGAGCTGAGATCCTTTCTATCTATAAGAACGATATGCGGCCTTGCCCGCGAATGACTGCTCCGCCGGAGAAGAGAAACCGTGGAAAGTGGTGTACGTACCACCGAGATCATGGGCACGAGACAGAGGAGTGCCGAGAACTCGGAAAGGAAATCGAAGACTGTCTAAAAAACGGTTTCCTGCAACAGTACATCGTCCGGACCGATGACCAGCCTCGGTCAGGCTAGAATGGGGATTCATCCCAATGCCGAGGAGGTTATCATGACCGTGAGCCAATGAATAGCGAATAACAAGTACTGTTCTTATCTTTACCTTTATTGTACAGTTCTTTTTCGTTGTGATTCCCCTTCGGATTGTTAACATTGCTCCGGCACTCACCTTGAATATAAATTCTTTATTTGTGCATCTTACCATGCTTTTTTCTACGTTACGGGGACGCCTTAGCGTAGTTGTACTATTATTATTCGTCTCCGGACACTTGGATCTTTCTCCCGGTCCGTCCGGGAAGATTCACACTTCGTCTCCGGACAACTTGATTACTCCCGCCTGATCCGTCCGGGGAGATTTTACTCCCGCCTGATCCGTCCGGGGAGATTTTTATTGGCACCGTCCATATAGTGTTCCCGAACACCTATTAACCCGATCCGTCCGGGGAGATTTTTATTGGCACCGTCCATATAGTGTTCCCGAACACCTATTAACCCGATCCGTCCGGGGAGATTTTTATTGGCACCGTCCATATAGTGTTCCCGAACACCTATTAACCCGATCCGTCCGGGGAGATTTTTATTGGCACCGTCCGTATAGTGTTCCCGAACACCTATTAACCCGATCCGTCCGGGGAGATTTTTATTGGCACCGTCCATATAGTGTTCCCGAACACCTATTAACCCGATCCGTCCGGGGAGATTTTTATTGGCACCGTCCATATAGTGTTCCCGAACACCTATTAACTCGATCCGTCCGGGGAGATTTTTTTCTTTACAATTATCTACGGCCTCCGAGCTAATATTCAGCGCTCCGGCGTTGAGATTTATCCCCGGACCTACTCCGTGTCCTACGGGATCTTGTCACTCCTCTCCCTTCACCTCGGCCAGACTACTATCTTCTTCCGCTACACTTTATTGCTTTTGGGGAGATCGCGGTCTCGCTATCACTTCGGTGGCATTCATCCTAGTTCGATTCAACCTCCACGGACTCTGAACATCCAAAAACACTGTGGCTCGCCAGCGACCACGACTCATCTTCCCTACAGCTCCACCCCGGTTACAACCGAATCGCCCGAATAATACGGGCTCAGTCCGGTTTATGGCGCCGCCAATCACATCAACCTTACTCTCCACCTCGGCCAGCTTGCGCCGCGAAGTTCCCGGATTGCGGATAGACCTGATCATCCACAAATACTCCGGTGCCCCTCCATTTTGGCCAGAATAATCACCCCGGTGTACCCTCCACCTCGGCCAAGTTGTCACATCCTCCCAACGCGTTTCTCGCTTTTGAGAAGTTCGGTGTCTCACTATATGCCCCGTGCACCTCGACTTAGCTCGGCACTGCGTCCGCCAATAACTCCGCAGAGTCCCAGGGACGCGGATAAACTCGGTCCCCCGTAAACACTTCGGCCCGCCAGCGACCCCGGTCCTTCTTGCTTACGGTTCTACCCCGGTGACAACCGAAGCTCCTACCTCGCTCCGGCTGGGGGGGGGGGGCATCTGATAGGGATAACCCGATCAGCTCGGGTCGGGCTAACACCAAAGCCCACTATACCAAAGCCCACCGATCGGCCCGTCACGCACAGGCCCAGCAAGCGCGTAAAGGCCCACTACGCGTAGGCCCAGCAGGCCCAGGAACGCGCGTCGGCCCAGCGAGTGATTTGTTCCGCGAATCAAGGCCCATGATCTTTTCCCAACTGCCATGCAGATTTGGTGGGCAAGATTATAGGGATTTAGTTAGGGTTTAGATTGAGAAGTATAAATAGGGGAAAAGAACTCTGCATTAGGGTTCGAACTTTGCATTCTGTAATACGCACTGTAAACTCCGCGTTCTAGTAAAGAGAAACACCTCGGCGATTGCCGTTTTCTGCCCGTGGACGTAGATCTCCGGATCGAACCACGTAAATCCTGTGTTCTTGCATCCTGTTTGTGTAGATTACTGTTTAATTGTGTGGTTTCCGGATTGCGCATTATCAGAGTCCATATGTCAGGGTATGAATACCATTGGCTACAGTGCCTTCCTAACTATCATCCCAATATATGACATGTTTTTGTGTGGTGAAGCCTATTTTTTATTTTTATTTTTTCACTTCTTTTGCTTCTCTTATTCTTTAATTTTATATTTTATTGGGTTTCTAATATCTTTTCTTTCAGCTTTTTAATGTTGTAGGCGTTTTCTTTTCTTTTCTTCTTTCTATTTTCAGTTTTTCTAGATTTATTCTTTATCGTTAATTTCTTCAAGTAAGAAAAAACAATATCAACGTTTTAATTTGATGTTGAAGCGTTTATACATATCGAGGATGTTTGTTTAGGACTATAGAATGTTAAAGTGTTGTTAATTGAAAAAAAAAAATTAGATAATAATAAATTGAACTCTTTTAATATATTGAGAAGAATCTTAAACAAATACATTTATTATTTGACGTAAGACAATCATACGAGAGATGTACCTCGTTGGTGTCGGAACGTGATTATCCTAGTCTGAGACACCTCGCATTCAACAACAAAATTAAATTGTATGGGCACCTTTGTTTCCATATTTTATTTAATTGTATTGTATTGGACTGTTACTTGTTCCTAAGCTCTTATTTTAATCCTATATATTCTTCCATTACGCAAGACTTACTCTCGTTTGCCCCCACTTTGAATATCATCATGCAGAAATCAAGCAGAACAATGTTTTTTTATTAATTAATTATTGTCCACTTGCATATATTTAAACACAATCATTGAAAACCAAGAATAAACATGGAAATTAACGCACATAAAAGTTTGACTTTACCCAGATCCATGCAAGGATTTCATGCAAAATATCCCATAATTTTCTTCAACGCGTGGGCCCCAACCACCGCTATATAAAATAAAAATTGAAACCCGGATTCAAACTCTTGGACTTGGCAATATTAATAGCAAATAAAATTTCCACTTTCTTAATCGGACTCCGATTTGGTTATTGACTAATACGACGTCACATCTTCCCCACTTTGACCCTGTATTTTTATAAAACACCCTATCGGAGAACAGAGTGATTAGCCCAAAGCCTAAAGATCACCAAAAATGGCCAGAGGAAAGAGAGAAGAATTGTTCGTTACTGTACCTAACCTTTTCCGCTGCCCGATTTCCATGGACGTCATGAAGTCTCCGGTGAGTCTCTGCACCGGCGTCACCTACGATCGGAGCTCCATCGAGAAGTGGCTCGCCCTCGGCCACAAAACGTGTCCGGCCACCATGCAGACTCTGCCTTCCACTCACACCACACCTAATCTCACCCTCCGCCGCCTCATTCAGCTTTGGCTCTCCCACGCCGACCTCACGCAGGGGACGCCGTTGTCGTCTCTCTCAAAGCAGCAAGCGGCGGACATCATCAAAGCTGCATTTGACTCCGATTCGCTGGAGAAATTGATCGTTTTCATTAGGTCTTCGGAGGATAATTTGAAGTTTGTCGCGCTATCAAACGGTGCGGTTTCCAGATTTGTCGAAGGGTTAACCAAGTCCAACGAGATTCGAGTGTGTGAGCTGATTGTTGAGATTTTGGATATGATCTCATCGGAAAACGGTGTGAGGGAGAGATTGAGTGAGCTGATTCAGAAAAGCGGTGATGGAAGTGATTGTTTATCGTCATTCGCTACGGTTTTGCAGAAAGGGAGCCCCGAATCGAAGGTAAAATCGGCGAAGATTCTGGCGCTGATCGCGGTTAATCCCCAATCACATCACAAAATTGCGGAAAACCATGGGTTACTGTACGAATTGTACAATTTGTCCAACGCAGAATCCGATAAATCGGCGGTGGAAGCAGGCTTATCAGCTCTACTAGCAATCTCGACAACGAGGCCGGTCAAGAAGGAGCTGATCCGGCTCGGCATAATCCGAACCGTAGGCAAAATCCTCTCCGGTTACGACTACTCCCCTCCGGTTCGTCCAGTTATTGAGAAGGCGTTGGCCATGTTGGAATCGGTTGCGACGTGTACGGAAGGGCGGGGGGCGATTGGCGAAGACGAGGAGTGTGTGGTGGAGATCGTGAAACGGCTGATGAAATGTTCGGGTGTAGCTACGGAGCACGGTATAACGGTGCTCTGGAGCGTATGCTGCCTGGCTAGGGACAGGTTGGCTCAAGAGACGGTGGCCAAAGTAAACGGTTTGACCAAGGTACTACTGGTGATGCAGAGCGACTGTTCATCAAACACAAGGCAAATGTGCAGGGAATTGGTCAAAGTTCTTAGGACCAAGAGTACAAAGTCCAATTTGGCTCCTTATGAGACCAGGACCACTCATATCACGCCTTATTGAATTCACTAACAATTAATCATAATTTTATTTTATTTTTCAATTTGTAGTTATGCACAAAAAAGAAAACAACATTCCAATTTGTAAATGAGGATACATAGCATACAAATGACTATTTCTGTCGAATTTTCTCTTCTTTGGAAATTTTTATATAACGTTGTTGGAAACATTAATTGGCAATTGAGTTACAAATTTAGGTATACCAGCTAATTCACTGTGTGCTGGAATTACCCAACAACGATTAACAAAGTAAAAATCAATATTAAGAGCAAACCTACAAAATATATGCATAAAGGAGACTAACTACACTGTCAAAGGAGAACTAAAGAAGCCAACAAATGAAAATTAAAACAAAGCAAGAAAACCAAAATAATTTTGGTTCCATCTCCAATGGACGATCACTATTGACATGCTGTCACCATATATCATTATCGTCAACATTGCCACCATTATGTTTGGATATTTAGATCTTTCACATCCGTTTTGATATGAGCAAAATAAGATGGGGAATCTTGTAGGAACACATAAACAAAAATTACACAAAAAATGAAGAACAAGAAATTTAAATAAATCATCATTCTCTATTGAAGGAGGAACAAAAATCTATTTGGTTTAGAGCGATGAAGGAATAGGATGGAGATAGGCGTTTGTTTGGGATTTGATGGATAGGAAAAACCTACGAGTATTTTACCCATTAGATTCGAAATAAAGTCCAAGAAGTATTGTATATTTGTATTTTTAAACATTTGTTGAGTTAGATATGGGTTTGTCTTTTTAATGATGCGTTATTATAGTATTACATCAAAAGAATATAGTTGAGTTTTTTCTATGGTTTCTTTGATTGCGATAGGCATAAGTAATTTTAACTGTAGCTTAATTTGAGAAATGTATGATAAATTGTCATTCTTATATTTATATTTGTAGTGTCATAATGAAAACAGGTCGTGCACTCACAAAAATACAATAAAATGTACCTAAAATGGTACTCGGTGGGATCAATGATATGTTCTTCGAGTGTGTTAATTGCCTTGCCCGTGACCTGCAAGAACCAACACTAGAGGGAGACTCCGATGAAGAGCCTTCGACGCTTAAGTCAGCGGTCGGAGAGTTCAGTTGAAGCGTATGAATTTTTGCAATAGAATAGTGATAATAAATGTATCATACCTTGTTGAAGAAGAAATGGAAAGCCTTATATACTTACCATATTAGGGTTGAGGGGTAAGGCTGTCTTTTTACATGTGCCACCTAAGTCCTAATCCTAGTCAGCATCCTTAGGCTGGCAGTTGACCTAGAGACATGTCAGTGGTCCCCCTACCTTTTGGCAGGAGGAAAACGGTTGTCAATGTACTTACTAATGGTCATTTGCTTTTTGGTCGGGACCCGATCTGCGATTGTTTCACGTGCTCCTTCAAGTAGTTCAGTTCGCGCTCTGTGTCCGTCTTAGACTTTGCGTTTCGTGCCCATACCCAGAATTCCTAGGGATATGAGCAGGTCAGTTCGTGCTTCGAGACATGACGGTGACAATCAACCTTTTATCATATTGCTCCGTTTTCCTGGGTGCACTGTTGGTAGGCTCATTTGCAATGAAGCACGGTTCACGTTCCGGGAGGAGGTGACCTATTATGGCACCACAGTATTGTATGAAAGAACAGACCAAATTGAAGTTGATATTCATTTTCCTTTTCTATGGGTCTAAATTCTTAATTTCAATTCGTGTATTAATTTCATATTTTGTTTTATGAATATTCATTTAACAAAAAAATGAATTTGGCCAATTTCATAATAAATGTATTCGTCCCTTGTTAAGGATTTGACCCATCAAGAAAATTTTGACCAGTCAGCTCCTTTAAACTTATCTACTTTGTTATTTATCGTTTTTTTTTTTTCTCTAAGTTTTAAAATTCACATAAATATCTGCAAGAAAACTCGAATGGGGATGTTATTTGGTTATGATATAGAATACTCCCTCCATCCCACCTAATTTGTACACTTTCCATTTTGATCTGTCCCGCACCTTTTTGTACACTCCTAAAGTAGAAAATTATTTCACACACTCAACCCTCATAATTTAGACATATTTACAAATATATCATTAGTTAAACTTCATTTAAAAAACTAAACACTTTCAATTAATGAAAAAAAAATTGATTTCATTAACCCTAACTAAACCTTAACTTTAAAAATAAACCCAACCCAAATAAACTAAGCCCATTTCCATTGATTTCAGATCCACTATCCTTACATTATGCCCCATCCCCATGAAACCCTAACCCTCTTCGTCTTCTTGAACGCTCACTCGCAGTTCATACTCCATTCTTTCCCTTAGACCTAAGATCGTCGTTCCAACTTCTCTCATTTACAATTGATCTTACATCTGAGACGCCCTGTAATTCGATCTCTTTTTTGCTGTAATCTTATGGAAGAATCCCAGAGATTGATCTTTTCATATAGGATTCTCATGAATCGATGGTGCTCGAAACTCAATGCCGGAGCCAGATCTTCTACCATGCGCGGGGAGGGGGCCAAATTCGGACCCAAATGTGTGCTTCGACTCGGAATCCGTAGAAGTGTCGCTTCCAGATCTTGGACCTCCGAGCAGCGAGTGGTTCAGCACCAAGGAACTAAGTAAACATTACATGCAACGTCTTGCAGTCTTGTTTCCGGCCATATTCCAGGTTTATGTAATTATTCTTTAATCTTCTGGCATTGTTGGACCCAAATCTGCTTCGATTTGGTGCTACTCGACCCAGATTTGTGTTATATGTTTAAAATAGATGATGGGTTATTTTCAAGTTGATTCTATTGATGATTGTCTTGTTCTGATATTTTGGTGTTGTCCCTATATTGAGATCTTATTGAGATCTATCTGTGTTGGTATTTTTGTATAATTGACTGGCGGTAGCTAAAACTAAATGATAGTTTTTTCTGATAATTTGATGTTGCCCCCGTGTGGATTTAGGTTGATTCTGAAATGTTGCCCTGTGTGGGTTTAGGTTGATTATGTGCTGCCCCTATGTGGATTTTGGTATTGTTGATACATTGGCAAGTGGTAGCTTAAATTAAATGATGGTTTTTTTTTTTTTTTTTTTTGATAATTTGATGTTGCCCCTGTTTGTATGTTGGTTTAGTGTGTTGGTATTGTTGATTGATTGTCTGATGGTAGCTTAAACTAAATGGTGGTCTTGTTCCTGTTTGTTGTTGGTAGCTTAAGCTACATGATGGCCTTGTTCCAGATAGTTTAAGGCTATCCTTCTATACAATTGGATTAGGTTAAAAAAAACCCAATAATGAAATCTTTCTGAGGGTATAAGGTTGAAATAAAAAAAGAACAACTATTTAAATTTGTGTTTTCTGATTGAAAAAGAAAATTCATTTTAACATTCCCTATGTTTATAGCCTAAGCATAATGTATACATCTATACTGTGTTTATGCTGTAAATATAAGATTAAATAAAAAAGTTGCCCCAACGTTATTTTCTAAACATAACCTAATTCAGACATGAGTCCTCCAGTCTCATATGTTCCTCCAGCTTGTTCTTTTTCAATCAAATGCTCAATGGCTTATCTAACCACTTCTCCATCCACTTCTAGAGCTGTAGGGAGTATTCCCTCCTTACTTAAATCAGTTTTACCCATATGAGGCAGTTTGTAGTTGTTGTTACCTTTCAGTTTCATGACCTCAATCAAACAGGCTTCTAGGTCTTCATAAGACTTGAGAACATTTTTCACCAAATCTTCAACATTGTATGAAGTTGTTTCAACTTGTAGTGACTGAATTGCTCTGAAAAATCTCAAATCTAGGACATTTGTGTTAGGTGAATTTGGATGTTGGCATGTTAGTTGAATGTCAAAGCCATTTGATGATGTTGCCTCTCTGAATTCTAGGTCGTAATTGTTTATGCGTGGCTTTGCATTATCCTACTGGATTACTATGTGTGATGGTTGCACTTGCTGGCCATTTGGCTTTAATGGCTGGCATAATCAGATTTTAGGCATTTTGAAGCAATTAAAAGTAAAAAAAATAGCCATGAAAATTGGTAATGTCACCAATGTGTCTTACAACGGTGTTAAGATGCATTTAGGAGACTTACAACAACCGTTAAGCTAGATGATGATTATTTTCTGATAGCAAAAAAAAAAAAATTGCAAACCTAATGCAAAAGGCACTCTTTGATGACTTGCTTGGTTATTGACTCAATCGGTTTAGTAACCAAGGTGCCTCGTGTTCTGTTTCTGTTGTTTCTGAGGGCAGATTCCTTGGTTGTGAATGAAAATATTCTATTTTTTTCGATCAAACAACAGCCCCCCCCCCCTCCCTCTCGACTGTGTATTGAGGTCATACAACGGCATATATGAACATTACTTTGGGAATATACCTTTTGTTTTTGCATGACCTGTATAGGCCCTCCTCTTCTACTAGTTTGTATGCTCTCTTGATGGTTCTTTGCATGTAGAACCATTTTTCATCAATATGAATAATGTTATGCATTGTCTCATATCTGATTTTGTTAAGTTGCCTATCCAAATGCAAACAACATAGCTTGTATTTGAGTGTAACATGTTGGCTTCGGTCAGAGAATGCTTGATTGCATTTGTATGTGGTTTAATCACACCAGATTTTACCCATCTTCCAACTTTGCTCTTACTCACCTTTAGTTCTTTGGCTGATCTTCTGATGCTGCCTCTTTTAGAGAATGGTATGCTCTTCATTAGCTCAATGTCCAGTTCTGCTGTTATCTTTCCACCAGACCTTTTTGGTTCATTAAATGCAAAAGGCGGCCCTTCTAATATTTATTTGTTTTGCAGACTCCCAAATGTATTGAATAGTCCGCCGACTCACTTCAAATGATGTTGCACCTGCCTTGATCTTGCCAAAGTGTAAGACTCCATCTGTGCTATTGGCTAAGAGAAACTGAGCGATCATGGTTCGGTTTGATGGAGATAAATTAGGACATTTTTTAGTGTTGGTCATGTTTTTGTTTGTATATTTCTGTCTTAATGACTCTATGGCAGCATTGAATGTTGTTATAAATGTTGTTTGTATTTTTAACAATTTAGGTTTGGTTTCTAGGTTTTCTGGGGGGAATTTTGAATTGTAATTGGAGTTTAGTTTTAGTTAAACATGTTGTAATTCCAAAATTATTGGAGGGAATAAGATCCCAAATCTTTTGTTACTGAAATTCGAAAAATTCGTCTGAAATTTTTCAGTATTGCTTTGTGTTGAGATTCTTAGTTTTTGGACTCTTACAAGTAATGAACATGTTTTGTTTGCTGAAAAGATAGTGAAGGATTGGTACACTATTTTTCTCCCAAAAAATTCAAGTTAATCTCATTTGACTCATCAACTAAAAAGTAAAAGTAATTTTTCTTAACATACATACCTCTTCATATATGCAAAATAGGGTGAGACAAAGGAGGTAGTATTTATTTGTTGTGGCACGCACAGAGACTTAAGCCCCTACTTCATCTTTTTCGTTTGATTTTGGATTTGATGAAAATAAAGAGTGGGAAAATGTGGTTGGATTGTTATTCTCAAGTCCAAAAAAGGAGGCGGCAGTGACTTGATGATGCACGAAATTTGGGCTTATTTGTCAAACATTCTATAAAAAAGTACTATTACTCAAACTCAAACATCTATGCAAACCTCACTTTATCATATATATTACCCTTTCAATGTAATAACTATGTTTAAGTTGAGAAAATTGTAGCAACAGTCTCGTAAATTATAGGAGAGTTGCAATTTTAGGTCTGTAAAAACTAAATTCTCAATTAGTTTTCATACCTATTTAATTTTCGTAATTTTTAGGTCTCAAATTAAATTTCGTCGAAATATCCCATGACCGCTCGCGTGCCTCAAAGGAGATTTTTTCAGCCAATTAATGTGATGTAGGACCTACTTATACATGTCACTATATACATAAAGATGTGCGCAAATATACAAAATACATTCTCTAGAACTTGGGGGACGACTTGTTATGTGATTTTGATTTTTTGTTCTTATAATGACATACTCATCGAAGACTAGCTCAAAATTGTCTTAGGGAAAGTTCTGCAACTTTGAAAAGAATAACTAAAATGGATAACGTGAATTTTAAAAGTATTTACGTTCCGCTCCAAGTCAATCATGCAAACCTTTTTTAGACAACTTTGAGCTAGGGTTCAAACTTCAAAGTATGTTATTATAAGAAGGAAGACACACCATTAAATTACTAAATAGCCCAACCCGTTTTGGGTCGTTGTATTTTTCTCTGTTCCATTTATGTGCCTAATGATGTGTAAAATAAACAAAAGCCTCGTCATATGGGAGAAAAGCTCCCAGCACACGGGATTTCCAGAAAATTCTCAATTTTAGATTCAATTGGCCCTAAAATAGCGCAAGTAAATGTTTATACCTAATGGAGAATTATAATTTTTACAGTCCTAGATTTGCAACTGCGTCATAGTATAGGGCTGGTTTGCTATTTTCTCTAAGCCAATTTGTTAAGATACAAAACCATTAACCTTTTTATCCTTTGATTTATGTATTACATTATATACAACTTTTTGTGAAATGGAAACTATCAAAGTTAACTAATAAACAGTGGTTTAAATTTTGAAATGACTCTTGTTTTGGTACAAAATAGAACAGATAAGATTGATGTTTGTAGGTTTTTTGCGTTGTGCATGGTTCATAATGAAAACTCTGATTTATACAATCGCTGATGAAATTACCGCGTGGAGTGCAAGCATTTATGAGATTTCCACTATAACCAAGTATGATTCATCCAGCAATAGACAAGATGTGTATGCGTAAATTTACTGTAGCTATTTGCCGACTGATTTTGAATGCTATTCGTGTCACTAGAATCGATGGTCAAACCAAACCACAAAGTAAGTACGACCAGTTCTTGGTTGGAAAAAATGCAACTAAACCCGAATTAAATCAATGACCAAAGGAGAACAGATCGTAACCTAACCCAGACTCCCACATATTGGCTCTGTTTGTTTATGGCTGTGGGTGGCTAGAGTACTGTAGGCTGTGGGAAATAAAGTGGAATATGGAGGTTGTGGTAAATAAGTAAGTGTTTGTTTAGGTTGGTTGGAGATTGGATTGTGGGGTAATTATAATATAAAATGTGTTAAAGTTGATTTGATGTGTGTAAGAGTTAGTTAGTGAATGATTGATTATTTGTTAAAGTGTGTATTAGGAATGATGTTTGATTGATGATGTGTGTAAGAGTTAATTAGTGGATTGATGATTGATATTTTGCTGTCCACAATATATTGGGCACAACCACTTGCCAAACACACTATTGGTTGGGCTCAATCCTGAACGGCTGAGCCCAACCACAAACAAACAGACTCATTAAGTTTGTGCTGCTACTTTTCAATTCTAAAATTCCTTAACCCTGAGAGCAGTCATCGTGCCTGTATTCAGAGCATCTCCAACACCCGGTACAATTGACCAAATATCGCAAATGGCAGACTTCATAAACAAAAGGAAAAAGATACACACACGATTCATCCTGCCCTGGGTCACTTTCAACTTTCAAACGCATACAACCTCCTCACTCGTCATGACTAAATAAGTCATTATTATATCATACAAGGAAAAGAAAGTGACAGAATACCTGTACACTAGTGATTTATCAACTTATATGGTCCGATATTTATTTAAAGGTAAAAAGGCTAGCAAGTTTATATATACCACTAATATGGAATAAGTTGTAAAGAGGGATTACCTCAAAATGATAGCATCGGCACACCGCTTAATGTATATGATAAAGCAACAAACTATCGTGCACGAGATGAAAAAGAGAGGAAGGGGGGGAGAGGGGGAGAGAGATTCAACAGTAAATCACATGGTATTACTCTTCTAACAAGTGTCAGATATCAATATCGACAAGCTAGAAAATAACCAACAAACAAGACAATCCAAAATGTATGGAAGCACTCCAAAATGTGTAGATATTCGGACATAATATAATTAACTTAGTTCATAAGAGTCAGATTGCATACGACCAATGTTGTGAGACAAGCAGCCTATGTTGCAAGAAGTGCTTCAGCCGAGATGATAGCAAAACAGGAAAACGTCGATCTTGTAGAAACCCTCCGAACTGGCAACCATCATACTTCAGCTATAATTGCACAAGCACACACACAGTAAATTGCTGATCAACAGGGCAATAATCATTAATCAAGGGAAGGTGGTATATGTGCCAATTATTAGTGTATATGCAAAGTCACATACCTATCACGAACGGTAGCCACCAGATGGACGCTCATACGGACCCGATCGGTCACGGCTATATTTATCATTTCCGGACCCACCACGGCTACCTGAGTCTCTGCTTCGTCCACTGTACTTATCACCATTACGATCAGGGCCATGGCGACTGCTGCCTCCTCCATACCTGTCATCCCTTCCACCGTATCTGCTACTACCTCTAGAACCTTCTCCAGAGGGACATTCCCGAGCGAAATGGCCAGGCTTTCCACATTTAAAGCAGTCACCGCCTGACCCACGCCCACCCCCACCCCCACTGTCACGATTCCTACCCCTATCGCGATCACGTCCCCTATCACGATCGTCCCTGTCCCCATCCCTGTCTCGGCCAGAACCCTGGTTAGGTTGAGCTTTATCAACAGTTATGGACCGCCCATCCAAATCCATCCCATTCATTGCTTTGATGGCTTCCTCCATATCTCTCTCGTCTTCAAAAGAGACAAAGCCAAAACCACGAGAACGGCCAGAGAACTTGTCAAGTACGACCTGATCAAGAGAAATGTAAAACGTTCAGAGGTTACCAGAAAAAAACATGGAAATTTCAATATCCGATATATCTTGCAGGAATAGAAGGATGAACCTTATGATGCATCATTACTCCAGCTTACCACACCCAAGTTCCTATATTCTTTAAAAAGAACCTCTTTTCGAAATTTAACATATAACGAACTCCAAAGGTAGCTACATCAAACATTCGGTCACATCAACCACAGTACACCTCTGTTTTCTCCAATAGTTCGGTTTTTCAGTAAATAATTTTGGCATGAACATAGAACAGACATTCCATTTTGCCTGCACCTAGCACTCAAGAAAATAAAACTTTATAAAATATGGAGAAAACTGGTCAGGTCAAAAGTGGTGTATGATTCAGTAAATATGTTAACAACTAACAATTAATATTTGACACCATTTTCTATTTCTATAATCATTAAGGTCAAAGATAAACTAAAAGCAGTTCAGGATACCTCTCATAAATAAATGAACAGGATATCTTTACTGTCTCATTATAAGGGGTTTCAAAGGCTTACAAAATACCAGCAAGAACCACTATTGTATTTGGAACTCTATGAGAAAACAAGCATAAATAGATATAAGTAATAAAAGTTGAATAAGCTAACTATAGTACTAAAGAAGCAAAGAACCCCGACTGTGCAAACTGCAAGAGAAAATAACAAAGGAGACAAGCACAAAAAAGATGGAGATAATAGTAAGAATAAACCACAATACATGCATTAAAGATTCTCCCTTTCAAAAGCCGAGAAAAAGCTGAAATTAATACCTTTGCATCCACAAGATGGCCAAACTTTTCAAATGCCTGCTTTAAACCTCTGTCTGATGTTGACCATGATAGATTTCCAATAAAGCAACGATACTCATCTTGTTCCGCCATATTTCACTGTGCAAAAAATTAAATGAATAGATAAATCGACAACATGCTTCAAAACGTACACCAAATTTGGCTAAGCGCAAAGATTTAAGACAGATTTTATTCCTTTGACTCAAGTTGGCTAAAAAAACAGTTTTTATTAAGCCCTTAAACCCAATAACTAAGGCCCTCTCCTCACCCTCCTTTCCTCGATAACATTTAGGATTGTATAACATGATAGTTAGAATATGCAAGGCACCCCACCAGACCATATTACGCAATAATGTCAGGAACTAAAAAAAAAATGAAATATCAACAACAGAGAATGAAGAAACAGCAACAAGTGGCAAACAGATCACAAGTACAATTGAACACCGGTTCACCAAGGGATAAAATATTTCAGGTTTTGCTTATTAATGGAAGTGTTACAACTTGCCAGCATCAAAACGTTCTATTTCATTCAAAAGAGGACTTGATGGCATGGCCAAGTGTTAGAACTCAAGGGTAACTTCCCTTCAAGCAATTGTAGCAATGAATATTCTTAAGAACCCAGTCCCGAGTGTCGAAACAGACAGAAAATGTCAATACGTACAGAAGACAACAACTCATACGAAGACATTGACCAACTCTATTACCCTAGGTGCACCAATTAACATGAACTATGATGGGAGTGATTCCAGGAGTCTTTACTCCATCTTACACATTACAACTTTTCAGATGGTAAGTTAAATGAAATCACAAGGAGGCCTTTAGAAGTTCGTCCATATACAAAACTAACCAACTTGATGTATGGATTTACCATAATGCATGACAAAATACTTAATTGCTCCTCTAATCAGAATTTATTTAAATAATGCATACTACAGTAAAAAAACAAAATCACTAACACTGTGAATAAATCTGGCTATACGCAAAGATAATTCCAAAAGACTGTAGAAACTCAATAACCCGTTTACAAGGCCACCGCAGGATCTCGTAAATAACTAGCATAACAATAAAAGGAGAAACAAGTACACAGCAGTTACTTCATCTAGAGTTGTATACAATGGAGCCTTAAACAAAGGCTTCCTTCTCCCAGGAGAAAGTACATCGCAACAGAAGCTCAATAAAATCAACATAAAAGGGAAAACGAGTACATAGACTTAGCAATTAGTTCATCTATGAATTTCATACAACGGGGTCTTAAATCAAGGGTTTCCTTTTCCCAGGAGGAAATAAATCGTTTAAACGAATCAGCAGCACAAAAAGCACATAATTCCAGTTAATACAAACGGAAGCACAATAATAAATCTGAAAAATAAAAACTTTAAAAAAACCAACAAAAACAATATAAAAGGGGAAAACAAGTACCGGTTTAGCAATTATTTCATTATATTATCAGTGATGTCTTAAACTAAGGCTTCCTTCCCCAAGACGAAGGGAATCGCTTAAACGAATAAGAACAGCCAAGGAATTTCAGTTGAAACAAACACAAAAGCGCAAGTAAAAAACGCAGAACAATAATGGAGCAGAATAAATAAATATAGAAAAGGAAATCCGGAGATTCATGAGGGAACATAGTAGTTTATGCAAATAAGAAAATGGAAGATTGAGCAAACCTTAACCTGTTGCGAGGATTTGATTCACTGTTCAACGCTTTGTGGCGAGCAGCTTCTCTTTTGAGGCTTTAGCTTTGAGAAACCCTATATTCTTCGTTCTAAGTTCTGGAAAATTACAATGACACCCTTATACTTTCAGATATTTCGGGGACATCTATGATTCTTGAGTTTTTTAAATCCACATGAAATCCTATGCGTCACTTTTCTCAATCCCACTTATCGTGAGGGATTCATGATTTATTAGTTTAGACTAATTCTCCACCTATACGATAGTGCGGATAAAATTAAATTTTGTATATGAATTTAAAGAAAAGTGCACGAAAATTTTGAATATAATGAGTATAACTAAATTTATGATCAATAAAACGTGCGCTTAAATAATGTAGTTGTGTTAACTAACATTTCACAAAATATAAAAAGGGGCAATCAATTTATGAGGTAACATATTACAAATTTCTAAATATTTCTCTCTACACAACATTCACGGTTGTGTTTACATGTTTTTCCTCTTCATCACAAATTAAGACTTTTCTTCTTCGATTTGTGACTCTAGAGAATGCAACATATAACTATTCATTACTAAAAACTGGCTTCTTCATGAATAATCCAACATTTGTAAGTGACTGGCCTTGACTATTGTTGACAGTCATCGCATAGGAAATTGTGATTGAAAATTGACGATGCTGAAATTTAAATGGTATCTTTGCATCTGATGGAGACATCGACAATCTTGAATCAATACTGTTGATACATAAAACTTGTACCCAATTAAAATGCGTCACGTAATAAAATATGAGTTGAAAATTAATTTTATATTGATTATTTTAATATTAGGAATTAATTAAATAAAATTCCTAGAATTAAATGATCAATTTAATTGGTGATTTACTATATATTTTATTGGCTAATTAGAAGCCGCCACATATCAAAGATGATGGCGATATTACTAAATTAAATTAAATTAATTAGTAATTATCCAAGAAGATGAATATAAACATCAAGCCATGGTGGACCAATCAGAATGCTCCATGTGTCAAATTGTAGCAGTAATTATTAAATTAAATATAATTAATTTAATAATTATCTTATGGATAATGATATTGTGGAGAACCAATCATATCACTCCATTCGGACTCAAGCCCATTAGAGTTTCTTTCCATCCTGCAACTATAAATAGGGCATCATTTTCCACAAAAAAGAAAACACAAGTCAAGAAGCAAGTGAAGAATTCTAGAGCAAAGTTCTTCGGCATTCTTCAAGCAACTCCAAGCGTTCTTTGGCGTTCTCCAAGAAACGGCTTTTGATTCGAGATTAAGGTGCTGAGCCCCTCCAATCAACATTTCCGAGATAAATATCCGAAGGTGTTCGTCGACGATCATCAAAATCTTCGAAGCTGTTCTTCGAACATCCATCCAAGAAGACCGTTTGATCCAAAATTAAGCTTCCAAGCCTTTGGGTCAACGTTATTCAAGTCAAAGCTCAAAATCGGAGAAGATTGAAGTCAACTCCGCATTTGAAGGCATAAACAATTGAAGAGAAGAATCAGAGGGATTTTTAAAGATTGTACCTAAACATTATTTTGATTTGATAAATTCAATTTGTACGAATTATTTTGTGTTTATAAGCAAAATTTGTTGTTACAAATTTTTGGCACGCCCGGTGGGACAGCTCTACCTCTCATCTCTTCTCCTCAACCAACAACTGAAGATAGTGTTATGGCGCCTCATAAGATCACACTGACCAAGATCGCTGCAACAAACTCTCCAACTGCAAATGTCAATGTCGTCACAAGGAGTATGTCAAGTAACTCGCGACCGTTGGCATCTTCAGAGGGGAATACTTCTTCCGAGGCTACAAAGAAGGATTTGCGAGACATTGTTGATAGCAATAGAGATGAAAATGACAACTCTACATGTTCTACTCCTCGTTCTTCATCAAGTTCAGAAGCAGCTTCGATCATGACAACAAATGCTTCGACTCTTGAAGAACAACTGGTGAGCTTGACCAAAGCTATTGAAGGGCTTACGAGACATGCACAAGAGCAAGAATCCTTGATCGCAAAATTGATAAACAAAGTTGATAGCAGTACTACAAGTTACGCTCATGGAAAAGAACCCGTTGAGGAACAAGACGAGGCTGAAGAATCTGCGGGGCATCAATATCAACCAAATAAGAAGGAGAGAACCATGGATAAACTGTAAGTCTCCTCCGATGGTATGGTCCATGTTGATCAACTAAAAGAGATCATCTTAGGAACCCTAAAGGACAAGTTTGACGTCTAAGTCATCTTCAACTTACACCAAACAGTACTCTCTGAGGATTGACAACTTGAAGATGCCTTCCGGTTATCAACCCCCGAAGTTCCAACTCTTCGATGGTAAAGGTAGCCCGAAACAACATATTGCTCATTTCGTCAAGACATGCAACGACGCCGGGACGTATGGCAATCATTTGGTAAAACAATTTGTCCGCTCATTGCAGAGGAATGGATTCGACTGGTACATAGACTTAGAAGCCAATTCCATTGATAGTTGGGAGCAAATGGAGCAAGAATTCCTCAATTGCTTTTACAGCACCAGGAGAACCGTAAGCATGATTAAATTGACCAACACGCGTCAATGGAAAGAGGAGGTCGTAGTTGACTACATCAACCGATGGAGGAATCTAAGCCTCATTTGCAAAGATCATTTGTCTGAAGCTTCCGCGATTGAAATGTGCACCCAAAGAATGCAATGGAGTCTTCGGTACATCCTCCAAGGAATTCGGCCAAGGACATTTAAAGAGTTAGCAACTAGAGCGCATGATATGGAGCTAAGTATGACCGCAAGTGGAGTTGAAGGACCACCGACCCTTGACTTCCCAAAATCCAAAGAAAGACAAGAAACCAAGAAAGGGGGCAAGTCATTTGTCAAACCACAACCAAAGAATCCATGGCTATAAATGTTAAATCCATCAAGTCCCGAACAAAGAATGATGATAAAGAAGGTAAAAATAAGAACATTCCTCGAGAGACGGGACAAACAAAGTTAACCTTGAAGGAAATGCAGAACAAACAATACCCTTTTCTAGATTCTGATGTTCCTGGGATCTTCGATGACCTGGTCAAGGAAGGTTTGATCGAGTTGCCAGAAATGAAGCGACCGGAAGAGGCTGAAAGAATCAACAACCTAAAGTATTGCAAATACCATCGGCTGTTGGGTCACCCAATTCAAGATTGCTTTGTATTTAAAGACAAAGTGTTGAGGTTGTCTCGAGAAGGAAAAATCCTTTTAGAGGAAGATGCTACGACAAATCTCATCACTGTTACATGCTCCACAACAAGTCATCAAAATGAAGAAGTCTGCCTATCCGAGACGGAGGATCGCTGTACTGAAAGTGATCATACTTCAGCAATCACTTTCACCGACGAGGAATTGCAACTCGGCTCTGATCCACATAATAGGCCGCTATTCATGACTGCATACACTCGTGAGAAAAAGGTGAACAAAATACTCATAGACGGAGGCTCTGCCGTGAACATCATGCCCCTACAAACAATGAAAGAGTTAGGGATTTCCATAGATGAGCTAGTGAGTAGTCGATTGATGACCCAAGGATTTAACCAAGAGGGACAACGAGCTCTAGGAGTTATAAGGCTAAACTTGTTGAAGGACGAGATGACTTCGACGACCTTGCTTTATGTGATTGATGCTAGAACATCATATAATATGCTCCTCGGCCGCCCATGGTTGCATGAGAATGGGGTAGTTCCATCTACCTGGCACCAATGTTTGAAATATTGTGAAAATCGTGTCGTAAGAAGAGTAGTTGCTGACGATAAGCCTTTCTCTGAGGCTGAATCACATTTCGCCGATGCCAAATACTACTTCAAAGACGCAAAAACAACAAAAGCCAAAGAAGTTCTCTCAAACAAGAAATCTGAAAAGGGTCAAGCTGCTAAAGACGAGCCATGTAAACCTTCACCTCGTTGCGATGGAAAGATCTCAAAGGGAAACATGCTCCTTTCCCAAGAAGAACCTCTGAAAGAGTTGACCTTGCCACTACACAAGCTTGATGCAACAATCACGTTAAGTCAACCACTTGAAGGATTCGTCCATCCGACATCGAGAGCTAGAACTGAGCATGGAACACTTCCATTACCTGATGACGACAAGCATTACGGCCCTAAAGCCTTTAAACTTCTTTTCCAAGCCAGGTATAACCCACAAGAAAATAGCTCCTGTAAATCAGATATTGTCGCGGATATAGTAAAAAAGGCTGGCCATGGTGGCAAAAGTTCCAAGATAGGTCTCGGTTATACGCCAGCAAATCCTGTTCGCATCACCATCAAAAGAGTAACCACTAATTATGTCATTGAGAGAGAAGTCTCGTCAACAGAAGCCACTTTTGATAGAAATTGAAGGAAAGTACGTCGGGTCTCCGTCTTTGAAAGACTTGGCCCAGTGTAAAGACGTAGGAGAAACATTCGCCAAAGGATACATGCTGCCAAGTTACAAGGGGGCAACGAACAAAAATCTAATCAAAGGATTAGAAGCTTTATCCCGTCAAGTATGAAGAGGCACACCACTTTAATTGTGTCATGTGATAAAGAGCTGAAGACTAGAACGCAAACAATCATATTCACAAAAACACAAGATGAAGACGATAGAGAAAGTGTGGCTTCTTCCTACTATATCAATAGTGGCGCTCAGCATGTCCCTCAACGTGCCCCTCAAAGCATTTTAGAAAACCTAAGAAGGAAAATCATTCGACTAGTCAGAGGTGGCTACATCAACGAAGGGAATGGTACTATGCACAAAATCCAAATAAGGCAAAGGAACGGGAAAATGAGAACATGCATGGACTTTAAGAAAGATGAAGAGGTGAGGACATTGCTTTAACAAATCACATTACCTTGAGTGAAAAGGTCCATGAAGCAGAGGAAGATGCCGAAATTGCGCCCCCAGAACTCGAAGAAGGAGTGAAATCAACAGTGGACGAGCTGAAAGAAGTTGACTTAGGTGATGTCGATGATCCACGACCAATTTACATAAGCGGCCAATTGACGGCCAATGAAGAAGAGGCATACATTGAATTGCTGCAAGAATTTAGAGATGTATTCGCATGGTCATACAAAGAGATGCCTAGATTAGACCCGAAGGTAGCTGTCCACCATTTGGCCATAAAGAAAGACACTCGACCCGTGAAACAAACTCAACGTCGCTTTAGACCTGAATTGATCCCTCCGATAGAAGCGGAAGTAAACAAACTGATCGAAGTTGGATTCATTGGAGAAGTCAAATATCCCACATGGATATCCAGCGTTGTCCCAGTAAGAAAGAAGAATGGACAAATTCGAGTTTGTGTTGACTTCAGAGATCTAAATGTGGCATGCCCGAAAGATGACTTCCCACTGCCGATCACCGAGCTCATGATTAATGCGACTACGGGGCACGAAGCTTTGTCCTTCATGGATGGATCATCGGGATATAATCAAATTCCCATGTCACCCAAGGACGAAGAGTTGATAGCTTTTCGAACTCCGAAAGGAAAATACTGCTACAAGGTGATGCCATTTGGATTCAAGAACGCTGGAGCTACGTATCAAAGGGCCATGCAGAAGATATTTGATGACATGCTCCATAAGAATATTGAATGCTATGTTGATGATGTGGTCGTGAAGTCTAAAAGGTGAGAAGATCATCTGAAGGACTTAAGGAAAGTGTTTGAACGCCTTCGAAGATACCAGCTTAAGATGAATCCCCCTCAAGTGTGCATTTGGAGTCACGTCTGGAAAGTTCCTCGGATTTGTCGTCCGCCATCGGGGCATAGAAATTTAGCAAGCTAAAATTGATGCAATTCTGAAGATGTGTGAGCCTCGAAACATTCACGAGCTTAAAAGTTTACAAGGAAAGTTGGCATACCTTCGAAGGTTCGTATCAAACTTGGCTGGACGATGTCAACCGTTTAGTAGGCTCATGAAGAAAGGCGTTCCGCTTGAATGGGACGAATCCTGCACCAATGCTTTCAAAAGCATCAAGGGCTACTTGACGAAGCCGCCAATGCTAGTCGCACCAGTGTCTGGACGTCCCTTGATTCTATACATCGCTGCAGAAGAACGATCTTTTGGAGCTTTTTTGGCACAAGAAAATGACAACGGCAAGGAAAATTCTTTGTACTATCTAAGCAGGACGATGACACCAAACGAACTAAACTACTCAGCAATAGAGAAGATATTTCTAGCTCTGATCTTTGCAATTCAAATGTTGAAGCACTACTTCCAAGCTCACACCACTCGCCTTGTCTCAAAAGCAAATCCTTTAAAGTATGTTATGTCAAAACCAGTGCTCTCCGACATACTTGCAAGATGGTATCTCCAGCTGCAACAATTCGAGATAGTTTATGTTCCACAAAAGGCAGTGAAGGGATAAGTGTTGGCCGACTTCTTAGTTGATCATCCTATCCCAGCTGAATGGGAATTATCGGAAGATTTGCTAGATGAAGATGCTTTAGCTATTGAAATTTCTCCTCCTTGGGAGATGTACTTTGACGGAGCAGCTCATAGAGAAGGAGCTGGTGCTGGGGTTGTCTTTATGACACCATATGGTGAAGTACTTCCATACTCATTCACTTTAACTCAGAATTGTTCAAACAATGTAACTGAGTATCAGACACTCATACTTGGGCTTGAAATGGCGGTGGACACTAAACAACTACATCTCAAAGTGTATGGAGATTCCAAGTTGGTAATCAACTAGCTAAGCGGAGAATATGAAGTTAAGAAGCTCGAATTGCTACCATATGTCACCTATGCTCGGAAACTTATTGGGTGGCTTGGAGATGTAGAACTTAATCACGTTCCAAGAAAGCACAATAAACAAGCAGATGCACTTGCTAAGCTCGCTTCAATAATTGCTATGGCTGATGTCGAGGTGCGTGTACCAATATGTAAAAGTTGGTTCATTCTACCAATCTTTGAAGATGAAGATGATGACGAGGAGGAAAGTCTCGCCGTTGAAGTATTTGAGATTGAAGAAGAAGACTGGCGTCAAGCCTTTGTGGATCACTTAAAATATGAGAAGCTACCGAATGACCCTCGCCAAAGGGTCGATGTACGATGTCGTGCATCACATTTCATTTACTTCAAAGGGACACTCTATAAACAGTCATTTGATGGAGTCTTTTTCCGATGCTTAAGTAATGAAGAATCTGTCCGAGCTATGGAAGAAGCTCACTCCGGGATTTGTGGAGCTCATCAATCGGGTCCAAAACTACACTTCCGGATCAAGAGAATGGGTTACTACTGGTCGACTATGGTGAAGGATTGCATAGATTATGCGTAAAGGTGTCAAGCTTGTCAGGTTCATGCAAATCTCATTCATCAACCACCCGAGCCCCTACATCCTACTGTTGCTTCATGGCCCTTTGATGCTTGGGGTTTAGATATAGTTGGACCAATGACAAAGTCTTCTGGTGGACATTTGTATATCCTGGCAGCGACGAATTATTTCTCCAAGTGGGCTGAAGTTATGCCTCTAAAAGAAGTAAAGAAGGAAACAGTGGTTTATTTCATCCGTCGTTACATAATCTACTGGTATGGGGTACCAAGATACATCATCACCGATAACGGAAAACCATTCAGCAATAGCTTGATAGATAATCTATGTCAGAAGTTTGGATTCAAGCAAAGAAAGTCGTCCATGTAATATGCTGTCGCCAATGGTCTTGCCGAGGCATTCAACAAAACTTTATGTAATTTATTGAAGAAAGTGATTGCAAAGTCAAAACATGATTAGCATAAAAGAATGGGAGAAGCTCTATGGGCATACAGAACTACGCACAGGATGGCTACGCAAGCAACTCCTTACTCGTTGGTCTATGGTGTAGAAGATGTTCTTCCTCTTGAGCAGCAAATTCCATCGTTGAGGATAGCAATGCAAGAAGGGCTAACTGAAGAAGAGAATGCGCAGTTGCGTCTCGAGGATCTGGAGGCTCTTGATGAAAAGTGATAACACGTTATTTATGCATGTATTTAGGTCGATTAGGATCATATTTTATGGCATATACGTGTATATTTGACCAGCACTTATTGATATTTATAATATTTGGGCCATTTGACGTGTTTTGACTTGTTTTGAGGATAATTAGGTATTTTTATGCCATTTGGATGAAGTACGAAGGAGAAACAAGTCAAATAGAGTGAAAACCGGCCCAAAGGAGTGAAAACCGTCCAAGAACCGGTTCAAACCGGTCCGAACCGCCCTGAAGCGGTCCAGGAGCAAAACCGGGCAAGAACCGACACGGCCGCGTCACAAAGCAACACGGCCGTGTCAAAAGTGTCTTGCAACGCATTGTGGGTTCTGGAATGGAACACGGCCGTGTTGCAGCTGTGACACGGCCGTGTCAAATTGTTGCTGGAAAAGTGGATTTTTGCAAAGCAACACGGCCGTGTCACTTAAGCAACACGGCCGTGTCAGAAGTGTTTTCCTGCGATAATTACCTAATTTTAATAGGATTTTGACTCTATCTTCCCGAAGATTCGTCTCCAACTCTATAAAAAGGACCCCAAGCTCTAGGAAAAAGGGATCAATCATCAAGAACATAAATTACATCATCTTGGAGGACAAAGAAGACGAAGATCATCGAGACGGAGTCATCCGGGTTTATTTATTCTTTTCTAGTTTAATTCTTTACAATGTTTTTATTAAGATTTTGTATTGGATTATTGCTAGGCATGAGTAGCTAAGCTATTCGTGTTCTAGGGTTAGAAAGTAGGGATTATTATAACAATGTTTTGATTTATGATTTAATCTATTTAATTCCATTCTTTATGTGTTTTATCTCTATGTTTATGCTTAAACTGAATTTAGCTTGATCACCTAGATTTAGTAATTTAGTTTAACAATTCCGCTTCGAGAGGAGGGAATTGTTATCAGACTTAGAACATAGAGCGCAGTTGTCTATGACTGTGTAGGCCGTGGCTTAGGATCGTTTGGGAGTTATTAGGTTTAATTGACTCGAGAGGGTAATTAGCTTAATTAATCAACGGTTTAATCGCTTCGAGAGAAGGATTAGATTATTGTCGTGCCGCCTAATAAACATTAGAATTGGTAAATTAATGGGTTAATCATATTCCACATTGAAATAATATCCTGAAATCGAAGCCCTAGGATACCTTTTCTCTTTGATTGTTAGTTTTCGTGTTTCCTAAGTTTGGAGTTATATTTAATTGAGTAGTTTAATTAGTAAAATCAACCTTTAAAACTTAGTATCTAGTTAGGACATTCCTAGAGTATTAGGGTATCAAACTACCTAAAACTATTCCTTGTGGGATCGACCTTGATAATCGTTACTACACCTACATCCGTACACTTGCGGAACACTAGGTTAGAAACCGACGTGTCAAGTTTTTGGCGCCGTTGCCGGGGAATAGGATTTAGCGCTTACTTTTTATCTTGAAAAATAGGAGGAAACTAGACTAGATTTTATTTTTTCATAATTTTAATTTTAATTTTCGTTTTTATTTTTTGGGTTAATTTTAGTGTTACGCGGTAGTTCTTGTTTTTGGTGTTTTCAGGCTTCGTATGCACACCAGATCAAAAGGGAAAGAAACCCTTCTTCCTTTCGATCCAGAAATTGAAGCGACAGCTCGTAGACACCGAACGAGAAGAAACTTCACAGCTGAGATGGAGAACCCACCACAGCAGCCAAATGATGAAGCATTAAATAGAGTGCTAACAGCCTTAGCACGATTGGACGATCGCGTCACTATTATACAGCAGCAGATACTTGCACAGCAGCAACAGTTGCCACAACAGCACGGACAGATTCCAATAGAGCCAGATGCGGGAGAAGAAGACAATACACCTATTAGTGACTGTTTAAGGCCGAATCCTAATCAACAGTCAGGAGGAGTACAACTCCCGCCTCTGAATGCAAATAGTTTCGAGCTGAAGCCTGCACTGATCAACATAGTGCAGCAGAACCAGTATGGAGGAAGTGCAATGGAGGATCCGAATGCTCACCTAATAAAGTTCCAAAGATTGGCGGACACAATCAAAATAAACCATGTGCCACACGAGCAGGTTAAGCTGCGATTGTTTCCCTTTTCGTTAAAGGATAGAGCCCTCCAATGGTTCAATTCCTTGGAAGATATCATCAGTTGGGAAGAGTTGAGCACTTTGTTCCTATTGAAGTACTTTCCACCGAGCAAGATGCTCGACTTGCAGAATCAAATTAATCAGTTCAAACAGCTGGACCAAGAGCCATTCGGAGAGGCTTGGGAGCGATTCCGGGATCTTATCCGGAGTTGCCCTCAACATGGGTTCACCAAGAAGCAGCAAGTATGCAAGTTCTACAATGGTCTACTTGCTCCGACTAGAAACCAAGTGGATGCAGCTGCGGGTGGAAGTTTGATGGAGAAGTCAGTGAGGATGGCATTCTCAATCCTGGACGCGATGGCCAGAACAAGCTACCAATGGTCGAACGAGAGAAACATGCCAAGGAGGGTAGCGAGTGTCCAAAAAGTCGAGCCCGTCAATAATGAGCCAATTGAAAAGCTCACAGCACAAGTAACAGCATTGACGAGCCAGGTGAATTTGCTAACTAATCTGACGTTAGCACAACAGCCAGGGGGTCCGGAAGAAGTTGAAGAAGCAAAATTTGTGAATCAACGAAACTTCAACAACTTCCAGAACAATCAGCCTCGGTACAATCAGTACCCTCAGAATCATCAGAACTTTTCATATGGGAACGCGCAAAGTACACTTAATCCGCCACCCGGATTTGCTGTTACAAATGGCATGATCCATGACGGTAAGAAGCCATCACAAGAAGAAATTGCGCAATCACAATTTGAAAAGTATGATGAAAAGTTAGCTCAGTTGGAGAAGAAAGTGGATGGAAAATTCATGGAGCTAAACAAGCATATCACTGGGCAAGGGGCAGACATCAAGAGGCTCGAGAACACACTGGTGCAGACCCAAGCTAGCATTGGAGAATTGACATCAAACATGAGCCAACTGATAAAGATAGTAGGAGCTCAACACAAGCAAGGCCAATACCCGAGTGATACAGTGGTTAACCCGAAGGAGCACTGCAATATTGTGGAGCTAGATGAGCATGAAGAGAGCATGAAGGACCAAGAAGCGAAGGAATCAAGCGAGGAAGTAAAAAACATTGAGAAGGAGGAGGTCAATACAATCATAGATAAGAAAACTTCATCTCCTATTCTTGATGAGTCTTTTGATTTTTGTTTTAAAAATTCGTTCTTTGCTAACCTTGATCCTTTAGAGCAATCTAGAGTTGTTGTTGTGAAACAGGAAGCACTAAAGGAGAGAATCGAAGTTAAAGAGAAAACAAAGGAGTGGGAGGATGGAAAAGAGGCGACAAAGAAGAGACCGAGCAGGCCCAAGAAGAACGGAAACACAAGCATGAAACCAAGAAGAGCAACAAAAGCAAAAGATCCAGGGAGTTTTACTATTTCTTGCTCAATTGGTAGTCATGAATTTCATAATGTCATGTGTGACTTAGGGTCTAGCATAAATTTGATGTCTCTTAAGCAGTATAGACAATTAGGATTAAGGGAAATTAAACGGTCCTTTACTACTATCAAATTGGCGGATGGATCTTCATTAACGCCGTTGGGAGTAGTAGAGGATGTAGTGGTAAAAGTGCTAAATTTTGAATTCCCTAGTGATTTCTTAGTTGTTGACATGAAAGGGAGTGAAGAATTCCCTTTTATCTTAGGAAGACCCTTCTTGGCGACTAGCCAAGCACTAATAGATGTACCTAAAGGGGAGTTGGTTTTTCGGGTTCAAAACGAAATAATCACACTTAAAATACATAAATCGGGTCTAAGGGGTAGGCACAATTGTAGCATTATTTACACTACCCTAGCTGCTATAGAAAATCCTCGTGCCCCAAATAGCTCTTTAAGTGTTCAGAAAACTTCCAACTCGGGGTGGCTAGAAGAAGGTTGATAGGAAAAGGACGTCCGGCTGAAGACGTAAAACAAAGCGCTTGTCGGGAGGCAACCCGATGGTTATTGTTTTATGTTTTTTTTTTTTTTTTTTATTATTGCGTTAATTTTATGTTTTACGTGTGTTTTAGTGTTTTATGTTTTTAGGAATCAACATGGACGAGTGTTGCAAGAAAAGGGGGTCGAAAAGACGGAAAAATCGCGTTAAAAGGAGCAGAAGATGCAACACGGTCGTGTCGCACTATGGACACGGCCGCGTCAAAAAGCACTTGGAAAGTGTTTTCAGCACTGGAATGCAACACGGCCGTGTCACACAAACGACACGGCCGTGTCAAAATCAGGTCTAGAACCCAAATTTTGGTTCAACAGCAACACGGCCGTGTCAGCCTTATAACACGGCCGTGTCAAAACCAAGCTCCAAACACGAATTCACACTGGAATGCAACACGGCCGTGTCACACAACCGACACGGCCGTGTCAAAATCGGCCCAAAAACATCAATTTTGGCTCAAAAGTAACACGGCCGTGTCACAACATTCAACACGGCCGTGTCAATACTTCAGCAGAAAAAAATGCAAAAATTCTGAACGCGATGCGGAGACGGCCGAACCAAGATTCAGTAAGCAGCAAAATGGCACGATTTCGGAGCTCTTAGGGGTTTCAAAAAGCCGTCGTCGAAACGATTTGTAAGTTAGCACCAAGGCGTACCACGTTTTTCCTCCAAACATTGGCTTTCAGCCAAGTTTGGGGGAGGGGGTAGACCGTGGGACGTCTTGGCAGCTATATTTATAGTTTTGATTTACCTCGTTCGAATTTCGTGCTGTTAATTGTGGGTCCGTGTGCCCATTTTGCTCCGTGTGCCCATTTTGCTGATTTTTTTATTGTTTAAATTGGTTTATCGGGTCTGTGAGCCCAAGTTTGATTGCATAGTGTTTCCATGTTGAGTCTTAGGAGTTTAGAGTTTAGAGTCTTATTAGTGTTTTAGTTTAGAGTCATAAGAATAATAAAACCCGGAAATAGGTAACAAGTGAAAAAAAAATAAAAAGAGAATAATAGGGAAAGATGGATGATGAATAGTTAATGATGAGATGATTTAGATGAAAAAAATGGCACATAATAGAGCATGAGAGGTGTTTTGAGCCGAAATTGAGCTTGAACTGAGAATATTCAATCAAAATTTACCTTGTGAGAATTTGAGCCTAATTATACTCCAATTTTCGGAGTAATATACTTTCTTTCGGTGTGAATTTGATTGAATATGTGTACTAGTCTCTAGAACTTGCCTTGAGTCTTTACTAAGAATGTGTCAAGTATGTGTCGTGATTTAGGAAATGATCTTAGGCAACTCTTTGTTTAAGCCTATTTCTTTGAACCATGAAAATTGCCTTTGACCCATAATGAAAAAAATTGTCCCTAGTTAGCCCATTTGAGCCTTATAGCTTTATTTATTCATAACCTAAACAATATCAGCCGAAACCTTTTGATCTAACTCTTTTGGCCATAATTGGATTAATCAAGTTAGAGGGAGGAGAATTGAAAGGAATTTTGGGTGAACAATTTGTGGGAAGGAATGGGAAGTAGGGATATTTTCAAAAGATGAAGGAAATAAGAGAAAAGTGATAGGTGAAAAACGAAGAATGGCCTCTCCTAGAAAAAAAGAAAAAAAAAAGAAAAAAGGAAAGAAAAAAAAAAAAAAAGAGAAAAGAAAAGTTGTATTATAGAGGAGAGGCTAGAAAATAAAGTGCTTAAATTGTGAATTTGCTTAGAACATTCGGGTAGTCCCAAAAATGTGGTACCCACAGAATTGAAAAGCACTTAAGTTGTATGGACTTGGGAAGGTGAAGAAGTCAACTTGTGGGGTGATTTGCTGAAATTTGAAGAGTGAGGTTGAGTGATTGTATTGAGGGGTAGTCGGGTTAGACGTAACTTGATTAGTCCAATGAATAGTCACTTATATCCAAATGTATCCCACCTTACCTTAAGCCCACATTACAACCAAAATAAAGACCTTTTTGATCTTTTGTCACACATATCAAGTACGAGGTCTAGTGTAGACGATTGGCAAGCATATGGTAGGCTTTGCATGTAATTCAATATGAGTGAACATTATTTTAGCCTAAACACTTGAGAGATGAGTGAAACACTCACCCGGTGAGGGTTGAATGATTCGAAAGTTCAAAGTCTCGAGAGTAGTTGATTTTCGCGTTATCGCATATGCTCAAGTGAATTATGTTGCCTAGTTGTTTTAAGGAAAATCAAACTGAAACTGAATTCATCGTCTAATCGCCCTAAACAAAATGCATAATCACTTGTCTTCTTTGTGTCTTTTTGTATGATGTTCGGGACGAACAACAGTTTAAGTTTGGGGGAGTTTGATAACACGTTATTTATGCATGTATTTAGGTCGATTAGGATCATATTTTATGGCATATACGTGTATATTTGACCAGCACTTATTGATATTTATAATATTTGGGCCATTTGACGTGTTTTGACTTGTTTTGAGGATAATTAGGTATTTTTATGCCATTTGGATGAAGTACGAAGGAGAAACAAGTCAAATAGAGTGAAAACCGGCCCAAAGGAGTGAAAACCGTCCAAGAACCGGTTCAAACCGGTCCGAACCGCCCTGAACCGGTCCAGGAGCAAAACCGGGCAAGAACCGACACGGCCGCGTCACAAAGCAACACGGCCGTGTCAAAAGTGTCTTGCAATGCATTGTGGGTTCTGGAATGGAACACGGCCGTGTCACAGCTGCAACACGGCCGTGTCAAATTGTTGCTGGAAAAGTGGATTTTTGCAAAGCAACACGGCCGTGTCACTTAAGCAACACGGCCGTGTCAGAAGTGTTTTCCTGCGATAATTACCTAATTTTAATAGGATTTTGACTCTATCTTCCCGAAGATTCGTCTCCAACTCTATAAAAAGGACCCCAAGCTCTAGGAAAAATGGATCAATCATCAAGAACATAAATTACATCATCTTGGAGGACAAAGAAGACGAAGATCATCGAGACGGAGTCATCCGGGTTTATTTATTCTTTTCTAGTTTAATTCTTTACAATGTTTTTATTAAGATTTTGTATTGGATTATTGCTAGGCATGAGTAGCTAAGCTATTCGTGTTCTAGGGTTAGAAAGTAGGGATTATTATAACAATGTTTTGATTTATGATTTAATCTATTTAATTCCATTCTTTATGTGTTTTATCTCTATGTTTATGCTTAAACTGAATTTAGCTTGATCACCTAGATTTAGTAATTTAGTTTAACAATTCCGCTTCGAGAGGAGGGAATTGTTATCAGACTTAGAACATAGAGCGCAGTTGTCTATGACTGTGTAGGCCGTGGCTTAGGATCGTTTGGGAGTTATTAGGTTTAATTGACTCGAGAGGGTAATTAGCTTAATTAATCAACGGTTTAATCGCTTCGAGAGAAGGATTAGATTATTGTCGTGCCGCCTAATAAACATTAGAATTGGTAAATTAATGGGTTAATCATATTCCACATTGAAATAATATCCTGAAATCGAAGCCCTAGGATACCTTTTCTCTTTGATTGTTAGTTTTCGTGTTTCCTAAGTTTGGAGTTATATTTAATTGAGTAGTTTAATTAGTAAAATCAACCTTTAAAACTTAGTATCTAGTTAGGACATTCCTAGAGTATTAGGGTATCAAACTACCTAAAACTATTCCTTGTGGGATCGACCTTGATAATCGTTACTACACCTACATCCGTACACTTGCGGAACACTAGGTTAGAAACCGACGTGTCAAGTTTTTGGCGCCGTTGCCGGGGAATAGGATTTAGCGCTTAGTTTTTATCTTCAAAAATAGGAGGAAACTAGACTAGATTTTATTTTTTCATAATTTTAATTTTAATTTTCGTTTTTATTTTTTGGGTTAATTTTAGTGTTACGCGGTAGTTCTTGTTTTTGGTGTTTTCAGGCTTCGTATGCACACCAGATCAAAAGGGAAAGAAACCCTTCTTCCTTTCGATCCAGAAATTGAAGCGACAGCTCGCAGACACCGAACGAGAAGAAACTTCACAGCTGAGATGGAGAACCCACCACAGCAGCCGAATGATGAAGCGTTAAATAGAGTGCTAACAGCCTTAGCACGATTGGACGATCGCGTCACTATTATACAGCAGCAGATACCTGCACAGCAGCAACAGTTGCCACAACAGCACGGACAGATTCCAATAGAGCCAGATGCGGGAGAAGAAGACAATACACCTATTAGTGACTGTGTAAGGCCGAATCCTAATCAACAGTCAGGAGGAGTACAACTCCCGCCTCTGAATGCAAATAGTTTCGAGCTGAAGCCTGCACTGATCAACATAGTGCAGCAGAACCAGTATGGAGGAAGTGCAATGGAGGATCCGAATGCTCACCTAATAAAGTTCCAAAGATTGGCGGACACAATCAAAATAAACCATGTGCCACACGAGCAGGTTAAGCTGCGATTGTTTCCCTTTTCGTTAAAGGATAGAGCCCTCCAATGGTTCAATTCCTTGGAAGATATCATCAGTTGGGAAGAGTTGAGCACTTTGTTCCTATTGAAGTACTTTCCACCGAGCAAGATGCTCGACTTGCAGAATCAAATTAATCAGTTCAAACAGCTGGACCAAGAGCCATTCGGAGAGGCTTGGGAGCGATTCCGGGATCTTATCCGGAGTTGCCCTCAACATGGGTTCACCAAGAAGCAGCAAGTATGCAAGTTCTACAATGGTCTACTTGCTCCGACTAGAAACCAAGTGGATGCAGCTGCGGGTGGAAGTTTGATGGAGAAGTCAGTGAGGATGGCATTCTCAATCCTGGACGCGATGGCCAGAACAAGCTACCAATGGTCGAACGAGAGAAACATGCCAAGGAGGGTAGCGAGTGTCCAAAAAGTCGAGCCCGTCAATAATGAGCCAATTGAAAAGCTCACAGCACAAGTAACAGCATTGACGAGCCAGGTGAATTTGCTAACTAATCTGACGTTAGCACAACAGCCAGGGGGTCCGGAAGAAGTTGAAGAAGCAAAATTTGTGAATCAACGAAACTTCAACAACTTCCAGAACAATCAGCCTCGATACAATCAGTACCCTCAGAATCATCAGAACTTTTCATATGGGAACGCGCAAAGTACACTTAATCCGCCACCCGGATTTGCTGTTACAAATGGCATGATCCATGACGGTAAGAAGCCATCACAAGAAGAAATTGCGCAATCACAATTTGAAAAATATGATGAAAAGTTAGCTCAGTTGGAGAAGAAAGTGGATGGAAAATTCATGGAGCTAAACAAGCATATCACTGGGCAAGGGGCAGACATCAAGAGGCTCGAGAACACACTGGTGCAGACCCAAGCTAGCATTGGAGAATTGACATCCAACATGAGCCAACTGATAAAGACAGTAGGAGCTCAAAACAAGCAAGGCCAATACCCGAGTGATACAGTGGTTAACCCGAAGGAGCACTGCAATATTGTGGAGCTAGATGAGCATGAAGAGAGCATGAAGGACCAAGAAGCGAAGGAATCAAGCGAGGAAGTCAAAAACATTGAGAAGGAGGAGGTCAATACACTCATAGATAAGAAAACTTCATCTCCTATTCTTGATGAGTCTTTTGATTTTTGTTTTAAAAATTCGTTCTTTGCTAACCTTGATCCTTTAGAGCAATCTAGAGTTGTTGTTGTGAAACAGGAACCACTAAAGGAGAGAATCGAAGTTAAAGAGAAAACAAAGGAGTGGGAGGATGGAAAAGAGGCGACAAAGAAGAGACCGAGCAGGCCCAAGAAGAACGGAAACACAAGCATGAAACCAAGAAGAGCAACAAAAGCAAAAGATCCAGGGAGTTTTACTATTTCTTGCTCAATTGGTAGTCATGAATTTCATAATGTCATGTGTGACTTAGGGTCTAGCATAAATTTGATGTCTCTTAAGCAGTATAGACAATTAGGATTAAGGGAAATTAAACGGTCCTTTACTACTATCAAATTGGCGGATGGATCTTCATTAACGCCGTTGGGAGTAGCAGAGGATGTAGTGGTAAAAGTGCTAAATTTTGAATTCCCTAGTGATTTCTTAGTTGTTGACATGAAAGGGAGTGAAGAATTCCCTTTTATCTTAGGAAGACCCTTCTTGGCGACTAGCCAAGCACTAATAGATGTACCTAAAGGGGAGTTGGTTTTTCGGGTTCAAAACGAAATAATCACACTCAAAATACATAAATCGGGTCTAAGGGGTAGGCACAATTGTAGCATTATTTACACTACCCTAGCTGCTATAGAAAATCCTCGTGCCCCAAATAGCTCTTTAAGTGTTCAGAAAACTTCCAACTCGGGGTGGCTAGAAGAAGGTTGATAGGAAAAGGACGTCCGGCTGAAGACGTAAAACAAAGCGCTTGTCGGGAGGCAACCCGATGGTTATTGTTTTATGTTTATTTTTTTTTTTTATTATTGCGTTAATTTTATGTTTTACGTGTGTTTTAGTGTTTTATGTTTTTAGGAATCAACATGGACGAGTGTTGCAAGAAAAGGGGGTCGAAAAGACGGAAAAATCGCGTTAAAAGGAGCAGAAGATGCAACACGGCCGTGTCGCACTATGGACACGGCCGCGTCAAAAAGCACTTGGAAAGTGTTTTCAGCACTGGAATGCAACACGGCCGTGTCACATAAACGACACGGCCGCGTCAAAATCAGGTCTAGAACCCAAATTTTGGTTCAACAGCAACACGGCCGTGTCAGCCTTATAACACGGCCGTGTCAAAACCAAGCTCCAAACACGAATTCACACTGGAATGCAACACGGCCGTGTCACACAACCGACACGGCCGTGTCAAAATCGGCCCAAAAACATCAATTTTGGCTCAAAAGTAACACGGCCGTGTCACAACATTCAACACGGCCATGTCAATACTTCAGCAGAAAAAAATGCAAAAATTCTGAACGCGATGCGGAGACGGCCGAACCAAGATTCAGTAAGCAGCAAAATGGCACGATTTCGGAGCTCTTAGGGGTTTCAAAAAGCCGTCGTCGAAACGATTTGTAAGTTAGCACCAAGGCGTACCACGTTTTTCCTCCAAACATTGGCTTTCAGCCAAGTTTGGGGGAGGGGGTAGACCGTGGGACGTCTTGGCAGCTATATTTATAGTTTTGATTTACCTCGTTCGAATTTCGTGCTGTTAATTGTGGGTCCGTGTGCCCATTTTGCTCCGTGTGCCCATTTTGCTGATTTTTTTATTGTTTAAATTGGTTTATCGGGTCTGTGAGCCCAAGTTTGATTGCATAGTGTTTCCATGTTGAGTCTTAGGAGTTTAGAGTTTAGAGTCTTATTAGTGTTTTAGTTTAGAGTCATAAGAATAATAAAACCCGGAAATAGGTAACAAGTGAAAAAAAAATACAAAGAGAATAATAGGGAAAGATGGAAGATGAATAGTTAATGATGAGATGATTTAGATGAAAAAAATGGCACATAATAGAGCATGAGAGGTGTTTTGAGCCGAAATTGAGCTTGAACTGAGAATATTCAATCAAAATTTACCTTGTGAGAATTTGAGCCTAATTATACTCCAATTTTCGGAGTAATATACTTTCTTTCGGTGTGAATTTGATTGAATATGTGTACTAGTCTCTAGAACTTGCCTTGAGTCTTTACTAAGAATGTGTCAAGTATGTGTCGTGATTTAGGAAATGATCTTAGGCAACTCTTTGTTTAAGCCTATTTCTTTGAACCATGAAAATTGCCTTTGACCCATAATGAAAAAAATTGTCCCTAGTTAGCCCATTTGAGCCTTATAACTTTATTTATTCATAACCTAAACAATATCAGCCGAAACCTTTTGATCTAACTCTTTTGGCCATAATTGGATTAATCAAGTTAGAGGGAGGAGAATTGAAAGGAATTTTGGGTGAACAATTTGTGGGAAGGAATGGGAAGTAGGGATATTTTCAAAAGATGAAGGAAATAAGAGAAAAGTGATAGGTGAAAAACGAAGAATGGCCTCTCCTAGAAAAAAAGAAAAAAAAAAAAGAAAAAAGGAAAGAAAAAAAAAAAAAAAAAGAGAAAAGAAAAGTTGTATTATAGAGGAGAGGCTAGAAAATAAAGTGCTTAAATTGTGAATTTGCTTAGAACATTCGGGTAGTCCCAAAAATGTGGTACCCACATAATTGAAAAGCACTTAAGTTGTATGGACTTGGGAAGGTGAAGAAGTCAACTTGTGGGGTGATTTGCTGAAATTTGAAGAGTGAGGTTGAGTGATTGTATTGAGGGGTAGTCGGGTTAGACGTAACTTGATTAGTCCAATGAATAGTCACTTATATCCAAATGTATCACACCTTACCTTAAGCCCACATTACAACCAATATAAAGACCTTTTTTATCTTTTGTCACACATATCAAGTACGAGGTCTAGTGTAGACGATTGGCAAGCATATGGTAGGCTTTGCATGTAATTCAATATGAGTGAACATTATTTTAGCCTAAACACTTGAGAGATGAGTGAAACACTCACCCGGTGAGGGTTGAATGATTCGAAAGTTCAAAGTCTCGAGAGTAGTTGATTTTCGCGTTATCGCATATGCTCAAGTGAATTATGTTGCCTAGTTGTTTTAAGGAAAATCAAACTGAAACTGAATTCATCGTCTAATCGCCCTAAACAAAATGCATAATCACTTGTCTTCTTTGTGTCTTTTTGTATGATGTTCGGGACGAACAACAGTTTAAGTTTGGGGGAGTTTGATAACACGTTATTTATGCATGTATTTAGGTCGATTAGGATCATATTTTATGGCATATACGTGTATATTTGACCAGCACGTATTGATATTTATAATATTTGGGCCATTTGACGTGTTTTGACTTGTTTTGAGGATAATTAGGTATTTTTATGCCATTTGGATGAAGTACGAAGGAGAAACAAGTCAAATAGAGTGAAAACCGGCCCAAAGGAGTGAAAACCGTCCAAGAACCGGTTCAAACCGGTCCGAACCGCCCCGAACCGGTCCAGGAGCAAAACCGGGCAAGAACCGACACGGCCGCGTCACAAAGCAACACGGCCGTGTCAAAAGTGTCTTGCAACGCATTGTGGGTTCTGGAATGGAACACGGCCGTGTCACAGCTGCAACACGGCCGTGTCAAATTGTTGCTGGAAAAGTGGATTTTTGCAAAGCAACACGGCCGTGTCACTTAAGCAACACGGCCGTGTCAGAAGTGTTTTCCTGCGATAATTACCTAATTTTAATAGGATTTTGACTCTATCTTCCCGAAGATTTGTCTCCAACTCTATAAAAAGGACCCCAAGCTCTAGGAAAAAGGGATCAATCATCAAGAACATAAATTACATCATCTTGGAGGACAAAGAAGACGAAGATCATCGAGACGGAGTCATCCGGGTTTATTTATTCTTTTCTAGTTTAATTCTTTACAATGTTTTTATTAAGATTTTGTATTGGATTATTGCTAGGCATGAGTAGCTAAGCTATTCGTGTTCTAGGGTTAGAAAGTAGGGATTATTATAACAATGTTTTGATTTATGATTTAATCTATTTAATTCCATTCTTTATGTGTTTTATCTCTATGTTTATGCTTAAACTGAATTTAGCTTGATCACCTAGATTTAGTAATTTAGTTTAACAATTCCGCTTCGAGAGGAGGGAATTGTTATCAGACTTAGAACATAGAGCGCAGTTGTCTATGACTGTGTAGGCCGTGGCTTAGGATCGTTTGGGAGTTATTAGGTTTAATTGACTCGAGAGGGTAATTAGCTTAATTAATCAACGGTTTAATCGCTTCGAGAGAAGGATTAGATTATTGTCGTGCCGCCTAATAAACATTAGAATTGGTAAATTAATGGGTTAATCATATTCCACATTGAAATAATATCCTGAAATCGAAGCCCTAGGATACCTTTTCTCTTTGATTGTTAGTTTTCGTGTTTCCTAAGTTTGGAGTTATATTTAATTGAGTAGTTTAATTAGTAAAATCAACCTTTAAAACTTAGTATCTAGTTAGGACATTCCTAGAGTATTAGGGTATCAAACTACCTAAAACTATTCCTTGTGGGATCGACCTTGATAATCGTTACTACACCTACATCCGTACACTTGCGGAACACTAGGTTAGAAACCGACGTGTCAAAAAGCGATTGGAAGCACAACAAAGACCAAAGACTCGAATGTTACCAAGCTCGCATGTCAAAGGCATTCAACAAAAAGGTACAGACGTGTTCATTTCAAGTAGGTGATTTGGTACTTGCTGTTCGGAGGCCGATCATCACTACTCACCGAGTTGGCAACAAGTTCACATCGAGGTGGGATGACCCTTATGTTGTGAAGGAAGTCTACACGAATGGTGCTTGCAAGTTGATTTCTGAAGATGGCGTACGGGTCGGGCCCATAAATGAGAAGTTCTTGAAGCACTATTACGCTTAAGCCTGCTGCACCAAATAAATAAATAAATAAATAAATAAAAGAGTAAAAAAAATAAAAAACAAAACAAAAAAAAGAACCTCCTCGCCGCATGAGGATAAATTGTGCACGGCGACCACCAAAGGTAAAGTATGTGATTAAAATGCTAACTTACCTCACTTTGGCTAAAGTGGTTAAAGAATAGTCACTCCTGGCCCGTATGAGTATAAACTGTGCACGACACCACCCCCCCCCCCCCCAAAAAAAAAAAAAAAACAAAACACAAAGTGGAAATTGAACTACGTGATGACTTGATCCCTTTCACCAGGGTACATAGGCAACTCAGAATATTCTAAGTTCAGTCATATATTGTGTTTTCCTCTTCAAGTCGAATCTGCTGAATGCACCTCTTGAAGTCGGAATGTTGGATGTGTTGCTCCAAGTCGAGTCTATCAGATGTGTCTCTTGAAGTCGAGTCTGCTGAATGCACCTCTTGAAGTCGGAATGTTGGATGTGTTGTTCCAAGTCGAGTCTATCAGATGTGTCTCTTAAAGTCGAGTCTGCTGAATGCACCTCTTGAAGTCGGAATGTCGGATGTGTTGCTCCAAGTCGAGTCTATCAGATATGCCTCTGTAAATCGATGACGTCTCTTAAGTATTCAAGAAGAGTCTGGCTCTCCAAGTCGAGTTGGGTGCGTCTCTCCAAGCCGAGTTCATCGGGTTTACCTCTCCAAGTTGAGTTCGTCTCTCCAAATCTTCAGGATGACTCCATCTCTCCAAGTCGAGTCAGGTGCACCTCTCCAAGTCGAGTTCGTTGGATCCATCTCTCCAGCATGAGTTGCCTTTCCAAGTCGGTTCAAGTCGAGCCTATCCGTCTCCAAATCTTGGGATGAGCTTGGTGTTCAAAGTAGAATCTGGCGTGTATTTCTCGAAGCTGGATTTTTCTTTGTGTATCCTTGAATTAGTTTTCGTCATCAAGAACCGCCGAGTATTCTTCTTCTGAGAAATAGGTCACGCCCTTGAAGCACATCATCATGACAGTTAATGAAGAACAAGAAAAAAAAGCGTGATATGTTATGTGAGAAAGTTATATGTACGTGCATGTACCAAAAACAAAGGCCAAAACTATGAGAAAATAAAATAAAATAAAATAAAGGGATCAGAATATAGTCACAATAGTTTGTGCCATTCTCTAGTTGCCCTCATCAACCCTTTCTAGGAAATCATGGGTGCTGCTCCATCCTTGCCAGATATCTATTGCTAGTTAGTAGCAACTATGTAATTGCTACTAATTACACATATGGGACATGAGGCCATAGTTTAAGTGTGAATTAAAAAAAAAAAAAAATGGAAGTAAGAAGAGCAACTGTTCATATAGAAAGTCCTAATACCTAATTGAGTATGGCTTTCGCAGAGACGATTGGAAATTCCGACGACCAAGAAGCTCTTGCGTGGAATGCTGACGACCAAGTAGATGCTGCCAGATTTGCAGATGACCGATGCTAAGACGATTCGGGATGCCGACGACCGGTGCAGAGATGATTCGGGAAACGACCAAGAGACCTCTTCGAGGGGATTGCCCGAGACGAAGATGGTATGCTCCTTGTTCTTTCTAGTTGGAAGCAAAATGACTGAATGAAGCCGTCTATTTATAATGATGTTTTACCTGTGGGGCAAGAAAAAAACCAACGAGAAAGATTTGTATGATGAAATCAATATTTACAAGATGTTGAGCAATGCTTGATTTAATCTGAGGTTCTTGAAGGCCGAAAACCTAGTCAGATTAAAGAATGTCTCTTGCTGGCCATGCAACGGGCTTTAATGAGGAAAGAATAAATATATGTTGCTTTAACAAAGTAATCTATTATGAGTATCCGAGATAATGGGGATTTGTTTGATAAAATCCCACGCGCATTGGAGATGTGGATAGCACATAATTTTCTATCCCACTTCAACTACCGAGAAAGATAAGGAAATTGTATTTCCTTGAACTGATGTAAGTTTTTGCATCTCGGTGATCGAATCTGATGAAGATTTGTTGTAACATCTTTTTGAATTATCTATATCTCTTGAAACAAGTCCATATAGTTTGGATAATATCAAGAATGTTCCAGCAAATTGGAGTTCTTGGTACAGCGGATACTGCAGCCTGAAGGCTTCAAATCATCTGTTCCAAAAGTGGCTATTCCACTATTTGTTCCATCCACAGGAGAATGACATGTGTCCCATGTTTTTTTTTTTTTTTAAATAATGGAGAATGAAATTTTGAGTAACATCTGTTACATACTTGACGGAAACCGAATCCATGTTCCCTCCACTTTCAGTTTACGTGTGTGGTTCCTCAACAAAAACATATAAAAAAAAAAACAGAGTTTATCAATTCACGTAAAACCCATTTTGTAGAAATAAAAATTTACATGAACTCTGTTCAACAATTTCAAGTTCTATTCTCTGTTCAGCAATTTCAATCCCTACAATTAAGTGATCTCTATTTATTATTCCAAGCTCATGTTAGGACTAGATTATATATATCTTAGTTATTGAAAATTCCAGAATCTCTATTATTAGCTTAACTAAATAAATAGTCATCATTTGCTGGTTCTTCTTCTATTAAAGTTTTGTGGTTCAGCAAGTTGAGGCAGAAGACGTCACCTCAAAATCCAAACTGATAGTTTGTATCAGGTATGATTTATTTATATTGTTTCACTTTTTGTTGCGTCAGTTTCTTTTTTTTTTTTTTTAAAATTCTTTTTGACAACTCTGTTTTTCAACTTTAGTGTCCATCGTTATCTTAATTTAATATCAGGCATGCGTATCAATTTCTACCTAGAAGAACATAGATATGTTTTCATTATTTTGTTAGTATTCATGGTAAATGTGCCCCTGTGTGCGTGTATAAAAAAGAGAAACAATATATATATATGTATTTCCCTGGCCGTCGGAAACGTAATTACTGCAATCTCTTGAACTTATCAATTGTTAACTCATGAAATTCCAATTACAATTCATGAAAGATGATGCTAAAAAGTATTGTTATACCAATCTTGTTTACTAGTTATGTATCGATGAATGTTATGTATACAAATACATGTAAACTCTTATTTTATAATTTATGGTTCCATGTTCGATTCTTAGGACATGTTAACTGAGTTAATGATTCAATTATTTTTTTATGAAGGAAATGGACAGTGATAAATTTTCTGCATGTCGGAGATTATCATTTGAATATGAAAGTTACTCATCGTATTGTCATGCGGAGGAAAATGATGAAACAAAAGATGAACAAATTGATTTGGAGCAAGGAGAGAAATCAATAAATGATAGGCACCTTATGGTATCAAAGAGTAAAATTCCAAGAGTTGGCATGGAGTTTGATAGTGAAGAAGATGCTTATCGATTTTATAATGAATACTCAAGAGCTGTTGGTTTCAGCATTAGAAGGCACACAATTCATAATGACAAAAATGGAAAAATTATTGATCGAGTATTTTGTTGTTCATGCCAAGGTAAAAGAGGCCATGATAAAAGATATGCAAATGTTCAATTACCTCGTCCGGAAACACGATGCGGTTGTGGTGCATTAATGAAAACCAGTGCTCGTCGTGCAAATAAATTTCAAGTTGTCAAGTTTATTGATGCTCATAGTGGACATGGATTGGTGAGTCCAAGTAAAAGCCATATGCTTCCTTCCCACAGGACTATAACAACATCCCAAGCAGCACAAATTGACTATATAGAGAAGTCGGGAATAGCACCTAAAGCTGGTCTGAATTATATGGCAAATCAAGTTGGAGGGCGTGAGAATATCGGATTCACAATTGAGGATTATAGAAACTACTTGCGTTCAAAGAGAACAATTAAAGTGAAAAAGGGAGATACAGGGGGAGTACTTGAATATTTGCAGCAGAAACAATCAGAAGACCCAAACTTCTTCCATGCAATTCAGGTTGATAGAGATGATTTGATTACAAATGTATTTTGGGCAGATGGGCAAATGATGGCTGATTATGTGCATTTTGGGGATGTGGTATGTTTTGATACTACGTATAGGAAAAATAAAGAAAGAAGACCATTTGCACTTTTTGATGGTGTCAATCACCATAAACAAACTATTGTTTTCGGTGCTGCATTATTATATGATGAGACTGCTGAAACTTTTATGTGGCTCTTTGATACTTTTGTGAAGGCAATGTTTGGGAAAAAAACCATTGACCATTCTTACAGATCAAGATGCGGCAATGGCAAAAACTTTAGTTGAAAAATGGCCCGAAACTTGTCATCGTCTATGCATTTGGCACATATACCAAAATGCAGCAACCCACCTTAGCCATGTCTTCTCAAGCTTTAAAGAGTTCTCAAAAGACTTCAGTTCTTGTATATATGATTGGGAAGATGAAGAAGATTTTCTAAAGGCGTGGGAAGAAATGCTCGAGAAATATGGTCTTCAAAATAATGAGTGGCTGAAGAGAATGTTTGATATAAAAGAAAAATGGGCTCTTGTATATGGACGACAAGCATTTTGTGCAGATATGACTACGACTCAGAGAAGTGAAAGCATGAACAGTGTTTTGAAGAGGTATGTGAATTATAAGTACAATTTGCTGCAGTTTTTTTAACATTTTACTCGATTGATTGAGGATCGCCGATACCAAGAGCGGAAAGCAGATTTAGATACCAGTCAATATAACCCAACTCCCTCTTTTCCTGTTCAAATTCTTAAGCATGCATCACTAGTTTACACATATGAGGTCTTCCGATTATTTAAAGATGAATTGTGTAAAGCTCATGATTCTAAGATGGAAATATTTTCAGAGTCTGAAACAGTTGTTGAATATAAGATTACACCTTTCAAGAAGCAATATAAACACACTGTTACATATGACTCTGTGGAAGGTACCGTATCCTGTAGCTGTATGAAATTTGAGTTTGTAGGGATTCTGTGTTCTCATGCTTTGAAAGTCCTTACTTCAAGAAATCAAGTTAGTATCCCCAAAATTTACATAAAAAAGAGATGGACAAAACAAGCTAAAAAGGGGATAACACATGTATCTCCAACTTTCTTGGAGTCAAAAGATAAATTAGCTTGTGAATCAGAGGAGCAAACCGAAAGGATGATGTTTGGAATGCGCTATAAGGAGCTATGTAGCTTGCATAACCAAATTGCTTCGAAAGCTGCACTAACTGAAGAAAAATATAGAAGTGTCAAGCATGCTTTGCTTGAAATGATTGAGAAAGTTGATGCAGATGTGGAAGACACACCAACTCAGAATACCATGATTATTCAAAGAGTCGGTGCAATTGAGAGGGGAGTAAGTGAAAGAAAACATGATGTGGGAAACATTGGAGAAAATGTTATTAAGGGGGCCATGATAAAAGGTTGGAAAACCAGAGCAAATTCAAGGACGAAATCTGGTAAAAGGCCAAAAAGTGGATTAGAGAAGGCAACAAAAAAGAAGAAATCAACTGCACATTTATCATCTTTGAAAGACATGGCAAATGGGGCAAACAGTGAGGTAATTATGTTTTAATTCTTAAATAAAATACCTTATAAATGCATTGTTACTTTAAACATGGTAGTGACAAGCTTTTCTTTTTTGTTCGTATACTTGCTTTGTCTGCGTGTTTATTTATATATATATATATATATATATATATATATATATATATATGCATTTGAATCAGCAAAAATGGTTTACAAGATTGTTATATGTTAGTAGCTTGGATCTGCATTGCCAAGCTGTTGAGCATCAGTAGTGCGTTCAAAAGAATAACCCATCCACTAGACAAGATCTTTTCTTCCTTTTTTTGAATTTAGCTTGGATTATTCTCATTCTTCTTCTTTTTCCCAATCTGTTTTGAAAACAAACATAGGATTATCAAGCTCATATGCGTTCCAGTTTGAGTATGTACCAACCGATGGAAAGTTCTTGTTTTCCACACATGGCACCACCAGTATTAACACAGGTATGTTTTGACAATTTCACATTTTGTTGTTTTGTATAATTGTGATCATTATGAAATAATTAAAAATATAAATGATCAGTCAATTAATCCGGTCGAAGATCAACTTCACAATGCAAGTATGATGGAGCTGTTAAAGGTGATTTATTAGATTGTGATTTTTTTCTATTAAATTCAAAGCATAACATGGCTTTTAACTTAGTATGGTGAATTACAGGCCCAAATGTCACAGTCACAGCATTCCAAAGGGATATCGGTGTCCAATACTTCTACAGGTGAATATTGAACGGACGGAAGAATGATAGAGGAGATTATTTTTGGCGGAGCATTTCCTGTGCCATTATATGGATGTCAAGTTTGTTTGAATTATTGGATCATAATAATTTAGTGATATTGATTAATTTAGTGATTTTTTACTTCTGTATTTTCTGTTTTATTGTATTTGGTATTGGCTTGCAATAGAAGAGCCTTGTGAAGGAACAAAAGGCTGTTTCTATGAATTCAATACTTCAAAATTCAAAATCATTTTGATCAGCTTATTGTCAATATGTGAGCGTATTGACTTGATAAAAGTTGTAATGGGTAAAAAGAGAGCTTCCGCAATTTTTTTGCTTAATGAAGTGAAATATTTTATAGTTTTATTTGTAGAGTTGACTATTATTGAGGTTTATGGACATATTTAACGGGTGCACAACGGTAGTCCTCCCTTTTGATTTCTAGTCTATATAGAATTTGCTTCATATTTGGTAAAAAATTACCACATAACCTTATAACGTAGATTAAACATTTACCCTGTAAAACGAACTCCTACCTACATTTATAGATGGACCTCCTCGATCAAGTTTGTGGGTCCGTTACTAACCTGGATTGAGACTAATCGAAACTAGCCGGTAATTTGCGACATAACAGTCAACACATAATAACTACGTCCCAGTTATTGCAAATCTAAAGAGAATTTCTTCAAGAATTTCCACTATTTTTTAAAACGGTGCAACGAAGTCCCTATAATTGAGAACAGAAGGAATTGGTATTGTGCCCAACTCCAGAGATATCTAATATTATTCTATATTTGAGACCACATTCACTAGTTATTCTTATTATTCTTGTGTTAAGTTAGAATTGACTTCTTCCTTCTTCACTTTTTTTCCTTTTCTGTTTTCAATTAACAACTAATAACTTTTGATTTAGCATTACGACACTGTTATGGGGTGTTTGTAATTGCTTTTGCTTTTGGCAAAGCGATTAAGGGGGTGTTTACATTTACTTTTTTTAAGTGATTTTCAGTTTATAACTTGAAAAAAACTATTTTGTAGTGTTTGCAAAATCAACTTCTACTTTAAAAAAAATGCTTCCAATGTAAAAACTAAAAGCAAATTTTAATGTTTTTTTCTACTCAATAATAGTTCTGTAAATAATATGATACTTTTTAAAAGACATAAGTGATTTTATACCAAACTCTCCAACTTCTACTTTTATTAGAAATTAATATTTTTTTTTTAAACACTACCTACTTTTTATATAAGTGAATTTATTAGATTCTCTAATTTTAATCACTTTTTTTTTTAAAAAAAACAATCACTTTATTTATTTATTTTAATAAATAAAGTTACTCAAAAAAATTATCATATTTGTCATATGTAGTCTAAATATAGAACTTGAAATTGTTGAACAGAGTTCATGTAAATTTTTATTTCTACAAAATGGGTTTTACGTGAATTGATAAACTCTGTTTTTTTTTATATGTTTTTGTTGAGGAACCACACACGTAAACTGAAAGTGGAGGGAACATGGATTCGGTTTCCGTCAAGTATGTAACAGACGTTACTCAAATTTCATTCTCCATTATTTAAAAAAAAAAAAAACATGGGACACATGTCATTCTCCTGTGGATGGAACAAATAGTGGAATAGCCACTTTTGGAACAGATGATTTGAAGCCTTCAGGCTGCGGTATCCGCTGTACCAAGAACTCCAATTTGCTGGAACATTCTTGATATTATCCAAACTATATGGACTTGTTTCAAGAGATATAGATAATTCAAAAAGATGTTACAACAAATCTTCATCAGATTCGATCACCAAGATGCAAAAACTTATTATATGAAAATTTCAAATAGGCACGTGGGGGGGGGGGGGGGGGTTATCAAAATTGTTAAGTGACTTACATGTGGGCTTTGTTAGATAAATAGTGAAGATTTACATTTGGGGCTATCATAACCAGTCCATGTTTTGAAGCCCAACTCCACGTGGAGTTAGTTAAATAAATCCGACCTCAAATTTAATAACTCTTTGATACGAGTATAAACTATTATCAAATTTTTAAATTTCAAATTCGAGATGAAGGCTCCTAGGTACGAGAATAAAATGCCTATCAAATTCAAGAACTCATTGACAAGAGTATAAAATGTTAATATGTTTCAAATAAATTTCAAAAGTCAATCCGAGACTCATTCACTTCAAGACACATTGTCCGTGAACAAGCCTCGAGGGGGCATTTGTTGATACGCAAAATTTGTATCCAATTAAAATGCGCCACGTATTAAAATATGCATTGGAAATCAATTTTATATTGATTATTTTAATATTAGGAATTAATTAAATAAAATTCCTAAGTTAAATGATCAATTTAATTGGTGATTTACTACATATTTATTAACCAATTGGAAGTCGCCACATGTCAAGCTGATGTAGATATTACTAAATTAAATTAAATTAATTTAGTAATTATCCAAGAAGATGAGGATAAACATCAAGTCATGGTGGACCAATCAGAATGCTCCATGTGTCAAGTTGTTGCAGTAATTATTAAATTAAATACAATTAATTTAATAAATATCTTATGGATAATGATGTTATGAAAGATCAATCATATCGCTCCGTTCAGACTCAAACCCATTAGGGTTTTCTCCATCCTACAACTATAAATAGGGCCTCATTCTCCACCAAAATCATCAACAACACAAGTCAAGAAGCAAGTGAAGAATTCCAGAGCAAAGTTCTTCGTCATTCTTCAAGCGACTTCAAGCATTCTTCGGCGTTACTGAAGAAGTCTGTTAAGAAACGATCTTCGATTCGAGATCAAGGTGCTGAGCCCTCCAATCGACGTTTTCAAGATAGATAGTCGAAGGTGTTCGTCTACGCTCATCAAAACCTTCGAAGTAGTTCTTCGAATAATCATTCAAGAAGACCTTTTGATTCAAAATCAAGCTTTCAAGCCTTTGGGTCAACATTATTCAAGTCAAAGCTCAAAAACCGGGGAAGACCGAAGTCAACTCCGAATTTGAAGGCACCAAATAATTAAAGAGAAGAATCAAAGGAATATTAGAGATTGTACCTCAATATTGTTTGATTTGAGATTTTTCAATTTGTACGAATTATTTTGTGTTTATACACAAAATTTGTTGTTACAAATACCATTTCACCAGCACTTGATCCAGTCATGATTTTTGCTTCCAATACTTGATTTCCAAGTCTACTAAGAATCAATCTTGTTCCATTACATAGTCCACGACTTGGATCTATGTTTCTTAGCAGCATAATGGGAGTTCCTACTTTCAGTTGTTAAGTCGGATTTAGCTGAACAGTCTGATCTAAAGTAAGGACGACCCTCATCGGTATTTTCGAAATCATGTATTGATTTATGGAGTCAACAACATCGAGTGTTGGTGCCAATACAACTCTTTGTTGAAGATACTCTGGATCATGAATTCTTTCAGAAAGATCGGGATATGTGCTATGAACAATAGTGGCAATTGGACTCTCGCATCTTTGAAGAAGCATATCGTCAGGAATTTGAATTGTGAAAAAATGTTCTCCTTCAGACCCAATTGTTCCATCTCCTACACTTTGCATCCATTCTGAGAATTCCCGAAGCTGTGATACTTCACTTTCAGACGCAGCACTTTGCAACCGCAAGTTCTTTTTTAGACGAAGCACTTCACAGTTACTCTATATGTAAGATGAATTCATTGTAGCATCAACAATGTCCTGCCTTCGACCTTTAGGTATAACAGACAAAATTTAACGAAAGTCTCCACCAAATACCATTATTTTACCTCCAAAAGGTTTACTCAAATTTTTATTGTCAACACGTTTCATTACATCTTTCAAACTTCTATCCAGTGCTTAAAAACAGTGCTTGTGCATCATTGGAACTTCATCCCATATAATCAACTTTGCCATAACAATAAACTGATCAAGATCACTTCCTAATTTGATGTCACACAATGAATCTTGATGAAGATTTAGGGGAATCTTAAATCTAGAATGAGTTGTTCTTCCATCAGGTAAGAGCAGAGATGTTATTCCACATGAAGCCACGTTCAATACAATATTCCCTTTCGATCTAATAGCTGCAGACAATATCTTCCAAATAAAAGTCTTCTCAGTGCCTCCATACCCATAAACAAAGAAAGTTTTACCTTCATTTTGCTCAGTTGAATCAATGACTTTCTCATATACTTCCCTTTGCTCATTAGTCAACTTTGGAAGTAGTTGTTCAAGCTCAGTCAACAAACTCTTGTCATACTGAAGTTCTTCATGGATGACTCTATTCTGGCACGTTGATATGTCACTATAATCTGGAATAGGCATATGTTCAAAGTTCCTCAAAGTACGTCCACATCTTCGTAAAATATTCTCTACCTCAATAAGAGCAAGATTTTTTTTATCTCCGCTTCAGTCAAACTCAAATCTATACAAATATTTTAATTACATAAGTTAATACAATATTTAATATAAAGCAAATTAGGTATAGAAATAATGGAACATGAAAACATATAACATGTACCTTGATGATGGTAAAACTTGCATTGTCTATATAATATGTCATCCGACATAAACTCCCAACACTAATCCCAAACATATTATGGTCGACCCACGCAATTTTCTGTTAACAACGTTGTAAATATAGCCCGCAAAGAATGTGATGAAGCCCAAATACTTGTCTTTGCGATTCCATCAACATATTCACTATCGTCCTCCAAAAGACCAAATGCGTAACATGCATCTCGATATGAATCATATTAAACTTCATGTGCTACCTTCATGTCATTGTGACATTTTGCACCACGAACAACATTGATTAGCAGCCTTAAATAGTAAGAATCACCTGCTCCTGGGGGGTACATAGTATGGTCTTCGCAATGCAATTCATTTTGTTCTTGGGCTCCGTTTCTTTGTTTTCTTTTTCCACACAAAATGTTGGGGATACTCAGTGTATGTTAGGTTATTTCCATGTGGGTATTCAATATTAGCCTTGAACCATGCCTCAAACTTGCTCATGTTGAAATGCTGCTGATCAACAACTGTTTCCAAGTTATCTGTTTTCGAAAAAATGATGTTCTTTTGATCTGGTAAATGAACGCTCAATCTCTCAACAGGTGGATCGCGATAGGTTATCTCATAGCCAAAGATCCTCCACATTGCCTCACATGGTGAGACGTACCTACAATCATAATACATTTGGACTTCATCAATAACCTTTCCAGTATGCTCGTCTTTTTTTCTCTTCAGAAATTGAGCGGGGGGCACGATTGAATCCTTTATTAATGTACTTGAACATACATTTGATCGACCTTGACCGATTACACCATTCCATGTTCATGTGTGCATCATACCTAAGCAACAAATAACGATTGTGTGGTACAATTGTTCACAATTGTTCTTCCATTATTTGTTCTTTTGTAAACTGGATATCCTTCATCTGTTAAGGTTGTGTCATCCACAAAGTCCTTAGGAAAGTATTTTGTACAACCTTTATCTAACATGCAAGGCGATCTTGTGTTCACATCACCACATGGCCCATGTATCATGAAATTCTCAACAGCAGCGTAGTACTCTGGATCGACATCTACATCAGGAATTTCAGCTGAAATGATTCGATCTATATCAGCTGTAGTCCGGTGTCTATCCTCTGCAGCTAAAAATAACAAAATATGGGCGTATGGCAAACCACGTTTCTGAAACTCCACAGTATACACAACTGTTGCAACACAATTGAATGTCATCAACAATAATTGAACAATAATAACATATAAATATGTAATATTAGCTTTAAGTATTTCTAATATTACAAATAATAAAAACAAATCTGATTTTTTAGTGATGTACCTGCTTTTACTCGTCCAAAAACTTTATTTCTTCTGAGATCTCTTATCAAGCCATCCAACTTCATCTTGAATACTCGACATACAATATATGGGCGATCCTCGGGATTTAGTCCCCTTCTATCCAAGTACCTTGTAAATTTATGGCCGTTTTACAGTACATGCTAATGTAATAAAGAGATCAAGGTAACCAACCCAACCACATATAGTCATTGCATCTTGGAAATTCTGAATATGCATCAAGGACCGCCGGTATATGATGATGGTAAGATAACCGGTAAACCTTGAGCAGACAAATCAAGTTCGCCACGTGAGAAAGCATCAACTAGTCCTCTATACACCTCACATCTCAAAGTTTTTTTTGTTTCTTTTGATCCATGCTAGTCTCCCTGACTCAACAATGGTATATGCATCTACGACTAATTGTTGTGTTAATCTCCTAGAGCATAAAATAAGACATTCTTCACCTTCCATATCATGACATCTGAAGGAAAGAAATTCTCTTACACTAACATGTGTTCTCTTTCTTCCCACTTGTCCTTCTACATCCGACAAAGAAATATCTTTTCTATATCCATCTTCCCCATAAGAGAATATGAGTGGATATTGTAGTTCGAGATATGAAGCATGCAATTTTATAATACGCTTCAAACTACTTGTTCTTGTCTCAACTATGATATCTATGTCTCCAAGGGCTTCATCAAAATCTCCAACAATAAATGCAACAACTTCTAAAACAGATGAAAGATTATATGTCCTAGCATCCTTTTCTCTCTTCCCCATAAGCTTCAATCTGACATTGGAGTCTTGACCCTGTTGAATTTTATCCTTCGCCAGTCGAAACGATTGAACCAAGGCATTATTTTCACCAAGCACTTGCTTTAGTTCTTCAACAACATCAGTGTGAAGGCTATCAGTATTGCTCCTTGATGTGTTTGTGCAATATGTAAGTGAATGAGTATAAATATATTGTATACATAAAATTCCATATAAACATTTATTCAACAAAATTAATATACTCCAGTAATAAAATACAATTTTTTTTTTTTTTGTTCAAAGGATATATTATCTAAAAAAAGTATAAACATATGACACCAATAACTTAATTAATTTTAAATTTTAAATAAGTTACAAAGAAATCATACCTAATAGAGTTAATTTTATTTGCAACTTCATTTTTTGTATCATAGATATAGAGTTGTGCAAACTTCGGTGTGGCATCCCCACGTGGCATCAAACTCCCAATCAAGTGGTAGTTTTGACCATGTAGCTTGAATATTGGTAGACTGTTTCCACTTATTACAGAATTATCGATCTTTCCTCCCATCGACGTGAATGCAAACATGCTATTATACGACCTAATATTTTTTATGTATTGCTTGCTTTTAGGATTTGAACCATTCAAATGATCCTTAAAAAGTTGAGGTGGCTTCTTCACCAATGGTAGTTTATTTTTTCCTTGCAAGCAACAATTTGAATATTTGGGTCTATTGGACTGGTAATTTAATTATAGTCTCTCTTCATACCAGAAAAAAGCACCAAAATATTGACACTTGAAATTTGCATCACCAAGATCCCAATACTCTATATTATATTGAAAAGATCAAAATATTAACAACATAAGTAAAAGACATTAAAACAAATATAATGAAACACATATTACTAAATCTTATTCATGTGTGTGTGTGTGTATATATAGATAGATAGATAGATAGATAGATAGATAGATAGATAGATAGATAGATAGATAGATATAAAGATGAGTAGTAAAACCTGTAGATGAAACAGTGTTTCTGTGGTTGATATTATCGTCATTAGTTTCATTGTTTGTAGATGAACGTGAAACTGTATTACACCCTTCATTCCACCTATAAAAAAGATTTATTAAATGATGTTATAAAAATAAATTAATATACAAAAAAATAAAAAAACTTGAAAAATCATAAATACCTTGAAGTATCACCAGTATGCACATAAGATCTTTCTCCATCTGCATTATTAACATAACAACTTGTAAATTATAAGTGGAAGTAATTAACCATTATAAATATAAATAAACGGAATAATAAATAAACATTTAATATTATAGTTATCTTTGTATATATTGGACGAAGAGGCAGCAAACCGATCATTTTGAGTATTTGTACTCATACATGGAGTCGTTGAAATTACTAAAAAAAATCAATATAATAAAAAACATTGTAAGATATATGCGCAATTAAAAAACTAATAAATACAACAATTCATAAAGCAATTAATGTTTATATGATTGTGCGATGCTTTATTATTATTAATATTAGGGAAAATTGGTATAAATGCCCAATATGTTTTCACTATTTAGAAACTAGGACACTAAGTATACCACTTTTTAAAAATGTCTTCTAACTTACGAAAAACTGGTGAAAATGCCCTGTGGCCGGCTATAGGCAGTTAACCAGCCGGTCACCTGTGAGCTATCTTTTTACTTTCGGGGAAATTTGTATAAATGACCAGTATGTTTCCCTTATTTAAAACTAGGACTTTAAGTATACCACTTTTTAAAAATACCTTCTAATTTACCAAAAAATGGTGAAAATGCCACGTGACCCTCTATAGACTGTGACACAACCGGTCATTAATGAGGTGAAACTCTTTTTCTGACGTGGCATTAATTTTTTATTTTTTTTTATTTTTATTTTATTTTTTCTGTTGACTCATTTGTTAGCGTGGAAAAAAAATATGTCGTCGACTTTGGCGGTGGCGGATTCGACAAGGAGGAGGCAAATAGGCGCAGGTTCCGATCAGTTAGTGGATGGGTGGGCTAGGCGAAGCATTGTTGGCTTCTTCTTCGTCTTCCATGTTGGTGTCTTTGTAAGATTGCATGACATCCATAAATATTAGGGTTTAGTAAGTTGTAATTAGGGAAGAAGAATTAAACAATTTAGTTTTTAATTTTTTAAAATATTAATCTAAAATTTATTTATTAATATTTCATATAATTATCCTAATTCATAATAAAAAATAAAATAATAATAACATGAGAAAAATAAAAAGAAAATTGCAAATATTAATTAAATTTAGAAATTTTTAAAAAAAAATCATAATTTTTTTATTTAATTTTCCCCATTTTTTGGTAAGTTAGAAGGTATTTTTAAAAAGTGGTATATTTAATGTCCTAGTTTTAAAATAAGGAAAATATACTGGTCATTTATACCAATTTTTCCGAAAGTAAAAAGATAGCTCACAGGTGACCGGCTGGTTAACAACCTATAGCCGGTCACAGGGCATTTTCACCAATTTTTCGTAAGTTAGAAGACATTTTTAAAAAGTGGTATACTTAGTGTCCTAGTTTCTAAATAGACAAAACATACTAGGCATTTATACCAATTTTCCCTTAGTATTACTACTACCACTACTACTACTACCACCACTACTATCACTGCTACTACTGCTACTACTACTAATACTGCTAACTACTGCTACCACCACCACCACCACCACCACCACCAACACTACCAGCAGAAACTTAAAAGCAAATGGAAATTAAATCAAATTCGAAAAAATTAATTATTTCAATTTTTGTTTTTCATTATGTAAAGGCAACCTTATTTTCTTAATTATTCATATAACAAACATTTTTGAGCTAAAGTAAACTCATCTAAAATAATATGAAGGAAATCATGTGTGCCATAACAATCTAATGTAGAATAATTAAAATATACACGAATTTACGGCTATCGATAGGAAATGATGTATGTGGGAAGGATCGAATCGATGTTGACTCACTTGAAGTATCATCATTTATCCGTATACTTTTATTTCTCAAATTAGAGAAATCACCTATAAAAGAATTAGTGATTTCAAATATAAATATGGTAACATAACATAAAAAAAATTAGAGATTATTTATTTACGAAACAAAGATTATCTATCTTACCCATCAACATGCGATCTCTCTTTCTCCTTAAACGATTCTTGCATAAATTCCTTGCCTCTGTTGTACTGCTTGAGTAATTGACATTTTCTACATTTTTATATCCTTTATAAAATGATGATGGATTTGATTGAGGAACTTGAAATGGTCCACAACCTAACACACAACAAACTATATTTAAATTCAAATAATTATTAAAAGTATGAATCTTTACAAAAAAATATTTAAAATTTGAAGTTAAGTATAATATGTACTTAAAAGATATATTTAAGTACCTTTTCTATTTTGATATGGAGTCTTCGACTGAACTTCAACTCTATTCTTCCTAGCTAAGTGAAATTTACCTGCAACAATTAAATTATACTAATAAGTTGAAAAATTAATGTAAAAAGAATTAGATTTTGTAAATATATACTCAATTACTTGTATCAATTGAGAGTGGCATCGAGGATGAAGATGCAAAACACGTAGAGTGTTTTTTGTTACTGACATTCGCCCCTACAAAATTCATTTTGAGAGCTACATTACCTGTAATTAAAAAAAAAAAAAGGGTGAACACAACATATTTAAATTTAATTATTTAAATATAAAAAATATCTAAAATAAATAAATAAAACTCATCATATATTGAAGCACAATTAAAACATCATACCCATCAAAGTGTGACGCTTTAGACTCATCTGATTCTTGCGTGAGATTCTTGCTTCTCTAGATTCACTTTCATCCATATTAGTAGTTAGAATTGACCTAGCAATATTAATAAAAAAACACGTAAATTTGAAATAATTTAGTTACATCATCATAAACAAAACACTATGCAACTTTTTTTAACATTATACAAAAAATTTACATATATATTAATATTGTTACATTAAACTAAGTAATAAAATAATAAAATGATATAAAAGACACCTATTCAGTTTCAAATGTTTATATGTAAAAAACTTCACTATCAAAGTATAATATTTATTTTAAGTTAATATTTTTGTTTTACATATTTTTAAACTTATTAATACTATAAAAACTATATATTTTATCATTCGTTTCCATATAACATATGCAAGATTACATACAATTACAATTATGTTATATGTAGTTGCTAATACTTCCTCCTTTCCATATTAATTATCGTTCTAGCTACTTCATTTTTTCAATTAATTGACATTTTAGATATTTTTCACCAATTCTACCAATCTTCTCTCTGACTCAATCCTAAAATATCTCTATATTTCAACATATCACAGATATTTTATTTGGTCAAATCATTGTCCCCTAATATTTGCTGAGGTTATATCTGTCAAAATATTTCATCCTTAATTCTTTCATTTTTTTCTAAAACGACAATTAATATGGAATGAAGTGAGTATATTATATTAAAAGATGGATACCATATTTTATATTTATTAATTTTTGGGTTGGGCTGAGGGTAACATATGGGCTTATATTAAAAGATAACATTTAAATTTTCTTAAATTTTTATTTTTGGGTTGTTGGCCCACACTTAATTATAGGCTTAATTTAAAAGAGACAAAAAAAAAAAAAAAAAATTATTGTTGGGCTGTTGTGCTGTTGGTCCATACTTAAATATAGATAAATTGAATATACCAGCGGCGCAACAAGTGATCAATTGCAAAGAAACCGTGGTCCAACATACTATAAAAATAGTGAGCCCTCACTCACTCTTGTTATGTACTCCATTTCAGCCGCTTCGTTCTATCTCTATCTACATAAATTCCAGAGACTTCTACAGTCCTCTCATTTTGAGCTGATTCTACACTAATCCACTCCATATTTCACAGATATTTAGATCTGCTTACTGTAATATTAATCGGTAGATGATTTCTTTAGTGTGCTAGTTTAATCTACTATGCATGCTACTACAGGAAAAAAGGATATTTGTCTCTACTCTTTTTGCAACTACAAGAGTGGTTACTAAAATTAACCCCTTTTTTGTAACTAGTAATAGTTACATAAAATGTTCACACAATTTTAGTCAAATTTGCTACAATATAACAAGCTCTTTTGCAACTACTTGTAGTTATAAATACATTAGTAACTACAAAGTAGTTGCAAAAAATAGTTACAAACACATTAGTAACTACAAAGTAGTTGCAAAAAAATTTTATGCATCTTACTATAAGTGGCTACCTTATAGTAACTACATTTAGACATATAGTTACTAAAAATATTTTTGTGACCACTCACCTTTTTTTGTAACTACATTTTGTAGTGGCAAAAAACTTTGATTCTAGTAGTGTGCATTTCTTAAGAGAGGAAAAAAAATTTGAAGGTTAATTTTCTTGTCACCGTTTAGCTAATTGGTGAAGAGACAATTAACAATCTTCATAAATTGCTCCATATAGTGGAGATCTATTGTGATTGCAGTGGAATATTGAAAAAACAAGTCAAAAAATGGGGACTCATATTCAATAGTTATCTGAGATTTCCATTAACTTTAAGTAATTTTTTTTTTTTTTTTTTTCCGATAGATTAGAGGGAGATCATCCTTTGACTGATCTAACTCCAATCAATCTATCTTTTGCAATGAACTCATATGCTACAAAAATCTGAAGGTTAATTTTTTCCTCACCGTTGAGCTAATAGGTGAAAAGACAATTATCAATCTTCGTAAATTGCTTAATATAGTGTAGATCTATTGTGATTGCAGTGGAATATTGAAAAACAAGTCAAAAAATGGGAGCTCGGATTAAATAATTAACTGAGATTTTCATTTATTTTAAGTAATTTTTTTTTTTTTTAACGATAGATTAGAAGGAAATTGTCCTTTGACCGATCTAACTCCAATCGATCAATCTCTTGTAATGAACTCATATCTGCTACACCATGGTAATGTCTAAAATCTGCCTCTTATTTGTATCTATAATCAATAATTACTGTGTAATGTTCACATACATTTTTTATGTTTATTATTACTATCTACTATGTATAAATATGAAGATACATACAAAATCATGCACACTCTAACACAGTAAAAAAAATTAAATAGATTAATACGAAACAATAATGTATTCGAGAATGTATATGGTTTATGACTGAGATTATTTAAAATTGCATGATTCGTAACCTAAGTTACCTTATTTTATAGTTAAATCATGTAATTTACAAAACAATACACAATCAATTAAATTTATACACCAACCTCTGTAGATTTGATTCTTGGATGTTGCTTGGTTTCAGAGATTAACTGTACTCAAACCAGTTATTGCATTTGCAGAATCTGAAGAACAAATGATTTTTTGAATGAAGATATTTAGATCGCACTTAGAATCTATTAATTGTTTGTGTTATGCACATTGTATTCCAAACTTTGTTTTTAAAATTTGTTTTCATAACCATTTCCAACGTGAGAGAGTTATAAATTAAAAAAAATTAAAAAATCGTTTATAAATACTGCTGACATGTCTATTACATTCTCATTTAAAGTTGACTATTTTTTATTGTATAATTGGTATTTAATTATTGATATGAATAATACTTTATTGAAAAAAAAAAAAATCAACAGTGTATAGAAATTGTTGTTGTGTCTACGGATTAACTGAATAGGTTATTTTAATTTAATTCTAATTAACATTTAGTTGCTATTTGTATGCAGATTGAACAACAGTTGAGGATAGTTGAAATATAAATTATGTATACATTATTGTGAAACTCCATCTTATATAAAGACAAAACATAATTGAATAGATCAATATCCTCTACCTGTATGTGATTTACTTTGATTTATTTTAAGTTAGGTATCATACCGAGCAATTTCATAACTATAATTTTGACAAGACACTTATATGTTTAAAAATTTAAATTACTTAGATAATTTTTTAAACACCTTTTTCTGTAAGCAATTGCTATGTGAGGTAGTTAAAAGTTTGAAATACCTTGAGAAATTCTGAAACTCATTTATTTTTTCTTAACGTATTACAATTTAAGCTATTTTAAACTCAATTGTTAAATCACCTCATTTAATTTCAATATACCTAGAGAAATTCTGAAATTCATTTTTTTTTTTTTGGTTTAACATATTACAATTTATGCGATTTTAAACTCAACTGTTGATTCACCCCATCTAATTTTCCTAACCTATTACAATTTATGCTATTTTAAAATCAACTGTTTATTCCGCTAAAAGATATACCCACAAATCTCATTAGATAAAAAAATATGTTTAGCTTAAAGTTTTTCTAAACTACACTTAAATCGATGTTCTTCTAACCCAAATAAATGATTAATTTTGTTTTCCTTGCATTCAATGTTTTACTTGATATATTATATTGCAGGTTGAGGAAATTTGTAGTACATCTCATACTGGCTACATGTGGATATTTTTCGTTCTCTATTATAAAGATTAAGCCTTATGAAAATGTAAGTATATATGTTTCAAATTTATTGATTATTTGATTTAGATAGACTATACTTCATGATTTGATACATGGAAAATTGACACTAAGAGTAAGTGAAAATAGAACACAAAAAACATCATTTTAGATAAACAATACTATGTAGAAGTAGAACAAATACATTGAAACAAATGCCACTATTGTGACATGACACTGAAATAGAAAGACTTAAACTTAGCAAAAGCAACAAACGAATACCTTAAAGTTGAACCAACATACTTTGGAAAATATAGAAATGCTAAACATAACATCTGACTGAATTATAAAACCTAATATTTCAAGAAACTATTTCTCTTTTTTTATGGACTTCTTTTTCTTGCTTGCTGCAACTGTAGCCATTGCTTCCTCTTTGTAACCTCGCTTGTTCATGTAGTTAGTAGCCTCATCACTGCATTATTTCTCTTCAGTATTGTTAATTGCAGCAAACTCGGTTATAGAATTTAACCTTGTTTCTGGATCAACTTCATCACATCCCCCAAATTCTGTAATCTCGCTACTTTTCTCATTCACCTATTAAGAAGTGAATGTACATGAGATAATAAAACAAATAATATACTCATGTAACATCCAATATAAATGAGTTATTAGAAACTTACTCGTTTTCCAACATATTTGTCATAGTAAATGTCCAACACATATCATTGGTCATTTTCATGACATTATAGACCACTAAATAATGTATTTGCATAGAAGCCTTGACTTGTATCTGAAATATTGCGATCCTGTCTCACAGTGCCATGATCATATCTTCTGGTACATTGCTTTCATCGTCCAACTGCAATTACATAGAAATATATGTGTAATTAGATTAACAGTATATCACATATATTTTACATGAAATAAATTTTTGTTAGTGTAAATTAGTGTAAATAAACTTACATTCGAACATCGCATCTCAGAAGTTGTTTTCCCAATCAGCTGAGTACACTCCTTATCCCATAGTAAAAACCTTACATGACCAATTTTATCAATTACAGAGACCTCAACCTTTTACTTGTAAAGACCGGTCCTTGTATTAGTTCCACATTTCCACAGCTAAAACGATCCTCATCGGCCACAAACTGTTTGGAACATTTGGCGCATGCCAAATAGTGCTAATCACCAAAGTCAGCCACATCCGCAATTGTGGCTTCCACCTAAAAAACGCCATCCTGAAATTGGAACATGCATACGTTTTCTTAAGTTAATACAAATAGATAATTGAAACAAATGATTTTAATAATGTAGATTAGAAATGTATATGGAATTAGCTTAATACATAACCTGTTGGAAATCAGAAATTTGTGCCAAAGTCCTTACATCAACAAACTTATGTTTGAACTCATATGCTATTGCATAAACAGTACTGCTCTTATATGTAGTCAGTTTTGAACTTTCTACACCATTGTCGTTCATTCTTTACAAATGCAGATAGAAAAAAAAATTAACATAAGCAAAAAGTAGGGCACAAAATTATTATCAATTCACCTTTCACGAAACTATTTGACCACATCACAATCACCATTCGCAATCAGCTTTGTAACATTATATGTGTTTGAAAAAGAGATATTATTTGAAATAATGAATTAAAACATATCACAAGTATGTACAAAAAATTTCATGTTTTGAAATTAAATTTTATATTAACACTGCAGGAACCTCCAAACAAATACACACGGCTGAATTGAACAATTACAACCAAATTATTCCTACTTTCACCCTGGATGGATGGAAGCAGACTCCATATAGCGATCCCACAAGGTACACGTCATCATTTGTATCCTAAGTGAATCAACGATTCAATAGTTTTAGCATTCATAAATTAGCAACAATTGAATCAGACTATAATAAAACAGAAAAATAATCATAGAAGAATTATATGAAAATTGAATTGTTAAATTAATGTTTATACTCCAGACCCTCCAATTTAAATTTAATTCGCTGGCTTCTTCCCGTCTGCAGTGGTGGAATGGTATATACAACCCGACCAATTACATCTGTTTACAAAATGTATTATTGAGATTAGATATGTTTGCAAAAAAATGAAAAGAACGACTTCCAAATATATGGTGTATAAATTAATTTATTACCAAAAAGTTGGTCTTCAATTTCCTCTTTGTTTTATAAATTCGTGAAGTTTTTTAAATTATACATTGAAACTGGAAACTTTTCGTAAAAAAATTCCTCCATCTTGGTTTTCCTAAAAAAGATGATCTTGAACTCGTTCTGAGTTGTCCTGACCTTCATTCGGTTTTCTGCCACGATGAACTCCTCTAGCGCATACACATTTCCCTCCACATGATCGGGCTTCAAATTTCTGATCACCGCTCCTTTCACAAATGCTTGAGTTCGATTACCCTGTGAGACTAAAAACTCAATTAGTTTGAGAAAAAAGATGTAGTTTGACTAATATGTAGAATAAATTAGTAAATTCTTACTTCTTTGTCATGAAACACCAACTCCATACTTGCAATCTGATTGGTACTCCCGAATACAGGCACATTGTAAACCCAAACCAACCTTAGACGCATCATCCAAAACGTCGTTGAAGGATTAATATCCTTCACTAAATTGAAGAAAGGAGCCATGATGAAAGCTTTGTAGTGTTCTGGATTGTATTAGTAAATGCAATATATTTCGCAGGCTATATCATATTGTGATGGAAGTGAGTAATTTTATGGCATAGTAAGTTGCATTATATAGATGTTGAGATAGATCGTTTAAGTAAAAAATCTGTTGTCTAGAGATCATGGACTATGCAGTTTTTTATAACACTTACATAGTCTAAAACCCTAACACAACGTGGAGAAATAACTAAATTTAGTGGAAGAAATAAACATTATACGTATATCTGACCAAAAAATAAGGAAAGCGTTCTACAATAACTACCTCTCCTTTATTATATGTCTCTCTTATTTGTAATCTGTTAAAATTTGAATGATTCGAAAATAATCTATTAGTATTTATGTTCATATTTATAGTTTTAAATATTATTGTGATTTCAATCGAATTTATTTTTTGTTACACAGTATTGATATTGATCTTTGTATTTTTTATAAAATAATTCAGTGTGAAATTTGTGCTAGTATTGAATTTGTTATTTGAACTTGATTTTACTTTTGTTCGCATTTGAAGTAATTTGTAATAAATTTATTTTGATAGTAAAAATATAAACCATTATTGTAATTACTTAAATGTGTGACAACAAATTTTGAAATTATCTTTATATAAATTACACTAAACTGCGTACATGAACTGAGCAATTTAGCCTTACCTTTGTATTTGTAAAATATTTTTTACAAAAAATAAAATATTGCATATATCATAAGAATAAGAATTTTAGAAAAAGAAAAGAAAAAAATATTTGATTATACGTTGGGACACATAATACAATTAGTGTGTCCCTACCAACAATTAAAGAAAAAAAAAGCAAAAAAATGTAGTTTTGACACGTGTTTTTCTAGCGCCTCTCTCAGGAGGCGACACTTGTCAGAAGGACATTGAGAACGTCTTTCCCTTAGTATAATAGGGGGATTAGGAGTATGATATATTTTAATAGATTTTAAAATATTATTTAGCATCTTAAAACTTACAAAATAAAAGATAGTGTTATGCTTTCTTTTATAGTTTCTACCATTTTAGTACAATTTTTAATTAGGGTAAAATCGATGGAAATTAATCCTTAGCTTTTGGCCTGAATTACAATATGTTCAACAATTTAGATACAATTAGTTTTTTGCATGATGTTTAATTAATTGAATTACGACTAATTCCTTCACAAAATGTTTAACCAATTGAGACACAATCAATTCAGTTATTTAGTTTCTGCTTGTTTATGAAGGACTTTATAACAATGCTTATTCAATCTTGTATTTTGTCATTAATTTTGGTCTCAATAATAAGGGTATTGATCCTAAAAAACAATTTACAACAATAAGTTATAGAAAAGAATTGGATAGAGATTGCTACATTAAAACCAGAAAAAGAAAAAAGAATGGGACGAATAGGAACTTATTATAAGAATATAAGCGGAAACTGTATAAATATATACAACAACTAAAAATATAACAAAAGAATGGGGCTAAAAAAACTTATTACAAGAATATACCAAAAAAAATGTATAAAAATTTATGAAAAGAATAAAATGACTGTTTTAACACCCTTAGTATTTGATCTTTGTCCTAAAAAAATTTATCCAACAATTCTTAGTCCATTCTGTTAGAACTACGATTCCTATCAGATTCACAATATCGAATATTGAAGATCGGATACATCGTTGTAGGATCGATCGTAATATTATATGTTCTACAATTAACTAATTTATACAAGAAGGTTTACAGAATACCATTGTAGCATGTCATCGCTCCAAACCTCCAAGCCTTCTTCGGTATTCTCACGAACTGCACCACAATACCGATGTGTGGACATCTCTTCTGGAATATTTGAATACTCATGTGTTACTTGGGTGGTGGAGAACTGAATATGTATCTATATATATATATATATATATATATATATTTATAATATCACAATATTCTTTTATAAGCAGAAACGGTATAAACATATACAAAAACAGAAATATAACAAAAAAGAATAAGGCTAAAATAACTTATTATAAGAATATACCAAAATATTGTACAAAAAATTATGAAAAGAATAAAATGACTGTTTTAACACCCTTAGTATTTGATCTTTGTCCTAAAAAATTTTTTCCAACAATTCTTAGTCCATTCTGTTAGAACTACGATTCCTATCAGATTCACAATATCGAATATTGAAGATCGGATACATCGTTGTAGGATCGATCGTATTATTATATGTTCTACAATTAACTAATTTATACAAGAAGGTTTACAAAATACCATTGTAGCATGTCATCGCTCCAAACCTCCAAGCCTTCTTCTGTATTCTCACGAGCTGCACCACAATACCGATGTGTGGACATCTCTTCTGGAATATTTGAATACTCATGTGTTACTTGGGTGGTGGAGAACTGAATATGTATCAGATATATTATATATATCACAGTATTCTTTCTCCCCAAATAATATATTCTGATAAGTAAAGAAGATACTGGATATCTCTACCTTTTATAATATCATAATCCAACTATTGCAGTAATAAATTATAATCCTTACAGTTTATTCTAGTTCACATTGGACCATCAAAGAGACATGGTCAGATCCAATTAAATTAAGCTCCAATAAACTAAATATGACCTGGTCAACTCCTGACTAATAATATTAATTTATTAATTATGTTATATTCCACAAAAAGAATACAATTGCACTCTTAATTTAATCGGCATTACTGAAGCACCATAATCAATAATTATTATCCTCTAATTGATGGATCCAGCATGTACCCCCCTCGATCAACTAAAGTATTTGCAATAGGCTATCATGACCAATAAATCTATGTTCAAACACTCGTCAATCTCAACACTCATCTTCTATTCGACAGTTCTGTGTGACTACACCACGCAATATGATTCGACAACTAATGTTGAATACTGAGCTCAGATTTACTGTTTATAGAAGTGCAACTACAAATTTTGTGTAAAAATAATTAACACAAAAAGTTCATAAATTGAAAATATCAAATCAAAATAATATTGCGGTACAATCTCTAACATTTCTCTGATTATTCTCTTCTATTGTTTTATGCATTCAAATTCGGAGTTGACTTCGATCTTCTCCGGTTTTGAGCTTTGACTTGAATAACATTGACCAGAGGCTTGGAAGCTTGATTTTGAATCAAACGGTCTTCTTGAATGAATATTCGAAGAACAACTTCAAAGATTTTGATGAATGTCAACGAACACCTTCGAATATCCATCTTGGAAACGTCGATTGGAGGGGGTCAACACCTTAATCTGGAATCGAAGCCGTTTCTTGATAGACTTGAAGAACTCTTGAAATTGATTGAAGAACGCCGAAGAACTTTGCTTTGGAATTCTTCACTTGCTTCTCGACTTGTGTTGTTGATTATTTTGATGGAGAATGAGACCCTATTTATAGTTGTAGGATGGAGGAACCCTAATGAGCTTGAGTCTGAATGAAACGATATGATTGGTCCTCCACAATATCATTATCCATAAGATAATCATTAAATTAATTATATTTAATTTAATAATTACTGCAACAACTTGACACATGGAGCATTTTGATTGTTCCACCATGACTTGATGTTAATCTCCATCTTCTTGGATAATTACTAATTTAATTTAATTTAGTAATATCTGGATCATCTTGACGTTGCGGCTTCCCATTGGTCAATAAAAAATTTAGTAAATCACCAATTAAATTGATTATTTAACTTCAGAATTCTATTTAATTAATTCCTAATATTAAAATAATCAATATAAAATTAATTTTCAACTCATATTTTATTACATGACATAATTTAATTGGATACAAATTTGCATATCAACTAATGCCCCCTGAGACTTGTTCACGGGCGAGGTGCCTTGAAGTGGATGAGTTTCAGATTGACTTTTAAAATTTGCTTGAAACATATTGATATTTTATACTCCCGTCAAGGAGTTCTTATATTTGGATTTGATTTGTGGACTTTTTAAACTTGTGTCAAGGAGACTTGAATTTGAATTTGGACTTAATAGGTATTTTATACTCGTACCTAGGAGCCTTCAATTTAAATTTGGTGGTAATTTGTACTCGTATAAGGAGTTTTTGAATTTTGGACTCAAACTAGATTTGACTTTCTGTATTGGGAAGTGATTGGGCCTTTTCCCCCCCTTAATAATAAAACTAGCATGTTTCAATTTATCGGGCCCATATCTCTGTATCTTCATTTTGCAAGACAACTAGCTCAAACAAAATCAAATTATGGACTCCAGTAATATTCATGCTACCAAGAGTCATGATCTACTTGTTCCTATAAGTGACGTGGCAAGACACCAACTATATATGCATTTGTTTTTATCAACTTGGGGGGTCCACATGTCTTGCATTGCATGTACATATATATATATATATATGTATGTATATATACACACACACACACACACACATATATATATATATATATATATATATATATATCTGATTATGTATATTGTTGCATTGCATGTATATATATCTGACTATATATATACACGCAACAATATACATAATCAGATATATATATATATATATATATATATATATATATATATATATATATATATATATATGTGTATATCAGACCATGTATAATACCATCAGATTGCGAGAAAATCTCAAGCGTTGGGATGGATATCATTTAGATTTTTCATCCCAGAATCATGAATATCGAATAGTGTTGCATCCATCTTTATCAACTTCCGAGTTCCTTGTTCACTATATCATATTTCTATATCTTCAAGATGAAAGGTTGTATCCATCTCCTTGGCACACTAGGAATCCTAATTCATGTAGGTAATAATTCACTTGCATGTATCAGATATGCTTCTGCGGTGATCCAGATTTTGAATCTTCCAAACATACAACTTTTCCCAGAGATACAGACAATTCGGAAATAAGCCAATGTTGATCAAGATCTTCATCAGATTTTCGATCCCAACAACACAAAGAACCCATGCTCCAGTATTCTTCCTTCGTATAGGATACGTTTCGTGCTCTTCAAGTAGAATCAAGTACTATAAATACCCTCCTCCATGGAGTTCTTTTCACCACTTCTCATTGAACAAGAACAAACAACAACTTATCTACTTCGGCAGTGTGGGATCCTTTGGGAAGCGCTGCTCGAAGTCATCCGCTGGTACCTCGATTCATTTCCGTGAAGGTGCTCCTTGATCTACGGCATTCACTCGGTTCCACAAGCTCGGCAGCATCTCAAACTTGGTCGTCGGCATCCTGAAGAAGCTTCTTGCGATCATCAGCATTACAGATAGTTCTTTCAACTGATATATCATCTTCCTTTTATCTTTCATTCTTTGGTTTCTCTTTTTCAATCTTATCCGAAGGAAAACCTTCAATGTGGTTGAAGCCTTGGGCAATGGATTTTAAAATTGACAATTCGTGACCATGCTGACTTTTTCATCCATACCGCCCCTCTGGCCAATTTATATTCAAGTCACTTTTCTTGATTGAACATCAGAAAAGGTGCTCCAACCCTTCATGCTTGCTTGATTTTCAGTTTTGGATCTTCTTTATTGGGAATTCAATTAGAAGTTTGTTGGCTATCTTGCACCGTCTCAACAATTTCACTCAACTGCTTTCTGAATTCGGATTCGTCATTTTGCTTGAGCTATCAAATTTAACAACCCCCTGGTACAGCCTACTCTTTTGCCAATTTTATTTATTCTATTTTACTTTTTTTTTTTTTTTTTTTTTTTTTTTTTTTTTTTTTTTTATGTACATATGCATGTGATATGTGGCTTCTGATGAAAAGCTGAAATTTATGAATATTTGCACTTTTATAGCTTGCACAAAAAGGAAATAAATCTTGTTATAAGATTAACATCCCATGATAATTTTTGTCTGCATCTATTTGTTGTTCAATGTGCTTAATTACTCTTGGTCTATGTTCGAACTTCATGTTTCACCCTTATTTTTTTCTCGCTCATATTGGCCAAAACATGATTCTTCTCTCTTTCTCTTTTGACAGCGATCATAATGGTTTATCTCAAAGATGTAGGGTCTTCTTCCGGGATGCAAGACTTGGTGATTCTCGATGACAAAGATCAACCTGAAGAGAAGGGCACCATCTTGACGGTCCAAGAGTCCCTTATTGGTGACTATGCGAAGACATGGCCAAATTTGACAACTCCGTTTCACATGCCTCAATGGTCCCAAGAAGTCACATTAAGCAAAACATCAACGGCATGGGCTTTCAACGCAACTAACCACCAACATCAAGAAACAGCTGACTCAGACCCAGTTCCCACTTTCGGGCGATGCATCGTTGAAGGCAAAGCCAAATGGGCCAACTCTATTGTGTTTCTTGGAGAATTCCACTACATCCGAGGTTATTGGGAGTGGACTGAAGATATCCTTTCTCATTGTAATAGCAAGCTGAACACCGCGGGGATATACGATGATGTCTATGCCTCACTCTTTATCAGTGTTCTGAAAAATGAGCTAGGCGGCCCCAGTCCGTCCCGATTTTTACGTATTCGCTCATTTTCGGCACTGGACGAGTTCGGCGCAGCCGAGCCCGATTAGGCGGCGCCTAACCCGCCTAGCCTTTTTTTGTTTTTTTCTTGAACACTTAATTGAAATTCATGACCTAAGGCCCTAAAATAAACACCAGCAGCCAGTAGCGAAGCCTAACTCCTCCGCCAAGCCTTAGCCCGCCGTGCTGCACTCGCACTCGCAGGCCCTTCACCCCTCCGCGACCCAGCCGCCGCGTCGCGCAGCAGCCAGCCGCCTCCGTCTGCTCTCGCCGACGGCCACTACAACAGACAACAGTAAATCAGTGATAGGTAAGTTTTTAATTTCGAGATTTAATTTCAGATTTTCAGTCAGTTTAGGAGATCGGGAGATTTAATTTCAGTCACAGTCAGTAGTTGAAACTTGAAAGATTTTAGTTTCAGTTTTTAGTTGCTAATCTTAGATTAGTTTTTAATTTTTGGGAGATTTAGACTTGCTGATGGAATTTGAAGGTGCATAATATTATTATTTATTGATTTTCAGATTTTCAGAATTGGAATCAAATTGAATTGTTGAATGTTGATTATGGAATTGTGCATAATATAAATAAGTGAATGTAAATATAATGGAACGTGGGCTGATGTATCACACTATCATGTATGCAATATAATTGACAATGAGACATAAAGTGAACATGAAGTAGCAACATAAACGTGGGCTGATGTATCACACTATCATGTATGCAATATAATTGACAATTAGACATAAATATGATGGAAACGTGGGCTGATGTATAACACATTAACACTATCATGTTTCTTTATTTCTTATCCATGAACATGAAGTTGAAGTAGCAGCTTATTGTTTCTAGTTTCTACTTTCTTGTAAAGTTGTAGATGTTAGCTTGTGTATGTTGTTTGCCTGCTTGGCTACTAATAAAGTTATAAATTATTTTATTTACACCGTGTCTTGATCTCTTGATTAGGTTCTCTAATTACCTAATGGCTTCAAGCGCTTCGGCTTCGAACTCAGTTTGTGCTTCATCTGATGCGGATACATCCGAGACGGATGCAACACTTAAGCGAAAGTCAAATGATATTGGTTAGGAGTACGGGATCTTGTGTGATCCTAATAATCTCGACAAGGTAAAATGCAAGTTGTGTGGGAAGCTTATGTCTTCAGGTGTTCATAGACTCAAAGAGCATATTGCCCGCATTCCCGGGAATGTTTCTGCATGCCCCATGTCATCTAAAGAAGATCAAATAAAGTGTAGAAATGCTCTAAACGATGCAAAAACAAAAAAGAAAAGACAGACACAACGGGAGCAAGACTTGATGGATAGTGTGGTCCTTGACAAAGATGCAGCTCTAAATGAAGAAGGTGAGTTGAGGGAGTCTTTGGGGAGTACAAGACCACCCAACTCTCTTGGCCCCATGGACAAGTTTACGACAACCATCAATCCTAAAGCTTTTCCAAATGTAGCAAAGACAATGAGGGAACAAACAATCAAAGATGCCCTTTGGAAAGAAAGATCAGAATCTGTGAAAGATTACCTTGCTGATTGGATGTATGAAGCTGGCATACCGTTCAATGCTATTGATATGGATAGCTTTAGGATCTTCGTAGAGGCACTTGGTAAGTTTGGTAGAGGGTGGAGACCTCCAAGTCAATATGAGTTAAGGGAGCCATTGTTGAAGAAGGCAGTTAAAAGAACTAAAGAAAAGGTCAAACCACATCAAGATGAATGGAAAAAGAATGGTTGTTCAATCATGACCGATGCTTGGAGTGATAGAAAAAGATGAAGCATCATGAACTTGTGTGTTAACTCTAGAGAAGGTACTGCTTTCCTTTCTTCCAAGGAATCCTCAGATGTAGCACATACTAGTCAAATGATTTTTGACTATGTAGATGAGTGTATTGAACATGTTGGGCCAGAGAATGTTATTCAAGTGGTAACTGACAATGCATCAAATAATATGGGAGCTGCAAAGTTGTTGAGAGAGAAAAGGCCAAGTATGTTTTGGACATCATGTGCTGCACACACTATCAATCTTATGCTTGAAAGCATATCAAAGCTACCTAGGTTCAAGAAAGTCTTTGATCAAGCCAAAGCTCTAACCATCTTCATCTATGCACATCACAAGACTCTAGCAATGATGAGGTCGTTTACAAAGAAGAGAGATATAGTACGACCAGGAGTCACAAGATTTGCATCTTCCTTTCTGACCTTGCAAAGTTTAGTCGAGAAAAAGGTGCAATTGAAGGCAATGTTTACAAGCTCTGAGTGGGATGAATGCAAATGGTCCAAGACTGCCAAGGGAAAATCGTGTTACTCAATTGTATTGAGTATTGGCTTTTGGAACGGTGTGACCTTATGCTTGAAAGTGTTTGCTCCTTTGGTTCATGTGCTTCGTATTGCTGATGCGGATAGAAAGCCATCCATGGGCTTTTTATATGGTGAGATTCTAAAAGCAAAAGAAGCTATTAAAGTGGCTCTGAGTAATTTTCCCAAAAACTATGAACCCATTCTTGAAATAGTTGATGCAAAGATGAAGGATAGGCTAGACTCCCCCTTGCATTTGACGACTTATCTGTTGAATCCACATTACGTCTATAAGGATCCAAGTCTTATTTTAGATAATGTTGTCTTGGATGGAGTCATTGACTGCTTAGAAATAATTTTCCATGATGATTTTGATTTGTTGAATAAAGTCTTGAACGTTGAGTTGCCAATTTATAAGAATAAGGAGGGGGTTTTTGGGAAGAAAATTGCTATTGAAGGATGCGCTGTGAATGATGACAAATATGATCCAGGTAAGTTGATATGTATATTGAATTTAATTACGTCTTTAGAATTATCAATTTATTAACTATTTGTCTTTTTTACTTGTTTTACAGCAAAGTGGTGGCAGAATTATGGTCATTCAACACCTAACTTGCAAAGAATTGCTATAAGGATCTTGAACTTGACCACTACCTCTTCAGGATGCGAACGAAATTGGAGTGCTTTTGAAGGGGTTAGTAACATATGTTAATATATAATTATTTGAAATGGTAATGGCAGTCGACTTATTTAGTTATTTTTCATGTTTTGAAGTGAGTGGCAAAATATTATGTGGTGTTGTTACTTTTGAATTTTTAGGTGGTGGGCCTGGTGATGACAATCTTTTATTTGTGACTTTGTGTATAAAATTGTTAAGTCCAGGATTATATATAGGCTTTTGATTTAATTGTTATGGTTTTGTCTTTATAGTTAAATTTTCCACTTGTCTTTTGGATTTGTAGATACACACCAAGAAGAGGAATAGACTAGATGTTTCTCGATTAAACAATCTAGTTTATGTCCAATTCAATTCAAGACTGTTGAACAAGAAAAAAAGAGAAAGGGAGAAAAATATTGATGTGTTATTGGCAAATGATGCAAGTCATGCACAAGGATGGATTGTTGATGGGGCTGATATTGATGAAGAAGATGTAGATGGGGTTAGTGGTGTTTCTATGGTAGATGAAACGACAACTCGGACAAGTTCAAGAGTGAGAGAACTGGAAATGGATGATTTTGAGTCGGATGATGAGGAAACAAATGCTCAAGAATTCGACTTCGAGTTTGAGTCTGACGAGGAGCGTGTGCTAGAAGATTATGGAGAAGAAGAAGACATACTTTAATCTTTGACTTATATTATGGGCTAATTAGATTGTTTGTTTGAGAATATCTTTTGTCATGTCATCTTTGAGCTATTTAGAACTTGGATATTTTGAACCTTTTTTTAGTTTATTATGATTTATGACTCATTGTCTAGAATATTTGGATGACATATTTTGATCTTTGACTTATGGGCTAATGCTTCACGTATTGCTTATCGACTATTGAATTTTGTCTTTTGAGTTTTGCAGTATTCTTTGTTTTTGATACATGTAAATATTGTACTATCCTTGATTATGTTAGCTAACAGGCAAAATATAGTTTGTTTAGGATAGGTTGCTATTATTTTCAAATTTTTTATATATAATTTACTTATTGAATATTTATAAATAATTAAATTATTCATATAAGGTGGTGCCGCCTAGGCGCTCTAGGCGCTAGGCCCCAGTCGACCGACCGACTAGCGACTAGAGTTTTTTAGAACATTGCTCTTTATATGTGAATGCAACATTGAAGTCCTCAAGGCGTTCTGCGAAGCGTGGTGCCCAACCACCAATACATTGCTGACTTCCTATGGAGAGATATCGGTATCGTTGTGGGACATTCATTCTTTGGTGGGTCTTCTGGTGAGCGGATACCTTTACGACAAGATGATCCTGAATTCAGAAGAGCTTATTGGTGCCATCGGCGGATCTACGAGCCTATATTTGCCTCCATTGCAAGTACTTGTTCCAGGTTTATCACTTAATTCGGGAACATACTGATAGATCTCGCATCTCTCCCGTGTCCATCAAAACTTGGGTTAAGTTTTGATCAAGAAAAGCACATAAATATGATCTAAAACAAAGAGTCGCCCCAAAGAGACTCACAATCCTTCCCGCAATTTAACTAAACTTGAAGAATGGAACTCGGTAGAACAAGATTTATTCAAAAGACTTGGGATCCAACGGAGGCGAGAAGAGGTATATCTGGCAGCACCCCTAGTTTGTTGATTATGCTCTTTTGTCCTCCACAATGACGAAATTAATTGCATACATCCCGGTACCTTCAAGATAGCAAGTATGATGGTCGTTGGAAAACGAGTGGGTCTTGCTACTCCTCGAGTTCGATCAACTTTTCCAGCCCATTTCGTCTATGGTTGGCTAGCTTGCTACTTTAATACTCACTTTTCGCTCAAGCAAGGGATGCGATTACCCACTATGACACTTTACTCCAGGGAAGGGGGAGTGAAGTATTTTGAACCAGAAGAAGCGCGTGTACGCATACACAAGGGAGATTCAACTGCTTGGACTTATAACATTCTTGATAAGGCTGTAGGTCGTTGGTTCATTGATGATGATCGCGCCCAAGGACGTGATTGGAATTATTTTATGGCCATTCGTTCAAGTTATCTTACTTGGCGACAAGGTGACAGTTTCATTGTTGAGCCATATAGTCCCCATAGATTCAGTAGGCAATTTGGCTTCTATTAATTGGAGTCCGGGTCACTCATCAAAGACATACACAAAGCTTCTTTGGACAAGGGAATCAAACTTTGGTGTCTATATGTGCTGCATAAAAAGTTCTATTCTTTTGATTACAAATCATGGTGGAGTTGTGTTCATGGAGATTACTTCGAGAAGAACATTGCAAAACTGGTGAAATCTATTCTCAGCATAGTAAGCAGCCGTTGAAGACCAATTGAAGCCTACCGAAAATGATGCGAAGGATGGCTCGCAATAAGAGTTAGTACGAGAGGTACTTCCCATTATTTCTTCATCTTCTTTTCCTTGCACTATTGTAACCTTTTATTTTTCTTCTTACTTTATGTGGCTTCTCTTAGTTGGAGGAGGAATTATTTGGTGTCGATGAAGAAGAGTCGGAAGGAAGTGTGGAATCGGTTGCAGTGCTTCTTCTTCACCCTAGGAGGTTCAAAAGGAGATTGTGGCCACTCCAACGCCTAACAATGCTGTCGTGGCCTCTATATTTGTTGGAAACAATATCATTCTTAATTGCAAAAGAAGGTATCTTCAATTCCTATGGGATGGTCTTCGCAAGGCGATAGTAAAGAGACCTTTGGACTGCCTCTCAACTATGAAGATGAAGTTTCTCCTATAATCAGTAACATGAAGTACAAAGGGTTTGACATTTTCCATATTGAAAAAGCTTTGAAGGTACTATTCGAGAAGGCCACTGCATACGATAATGCGTGATTCGCATCTTCGGAGAAAGCATCGAAAGAACGTCTTGCACAATAATTGACTGAAGCTAAAGATCGTCTTTTGAATGCCACGACAGAACAAAGTGAAGCAGCCAACTTAGTCACATCCACCAAGTCAGAGATGAAGCGTCTTCAGAAGAAAGTCAAGGAGTTGAAGAAGCAAGAGAAGGAGTTGTCAACGCTCATGGGAGATCGGCGAGAAATTCTCCGTGTTGCCAAGAGAAAATTTAATGAGACAAGCAGAAATAACCGCCATAGAGAGTACTGTCCCGACGACTAATGAGGTGATTGAAGCCTTGGAGGTCTCAAAGAAGCATCTAGAATCCGCAAAAGAAGTTATTTTGGATATAAATCCTTTTGCTTAGACTTTGTTTAGGATATTCTACTTTATGCTTTATCCCGTGTTGGGATCCTTTTTTTTTTTTCCTTTATGGACTTATATGATTACGTAGTAGTCATTGTTTTCATTTATTGTATTTCAACCTTTAAAGTCCAGTTGCTTTACTTTTGGCTTTGTCTTTCGTTTGCTTCAACTAGCGTAGAAGATGGAAAACACAATATATATATGACTGAACTTAGAAAATTCTTAAGTTGCCTATGTATCCATGGTGACAGAGATCAAGTCATAACGTAGTTCAAATTGCCACTTTTGTGTTTTGTCTTTTTTTAGGGGGGAGGGGGTGTCCTACACAATTTATACTCATGCGGGCCAAGAGAGACTATTATTTATCAGCTTTAGCCAAAGTGGGGTAAGTTAGCATTTTAACCACATACTTTACCTTTGGTGGTCGCCGTGCATAGTTTATACTCATGTGGGCCAGGATTTTTTTTTTTTTTTTTTTTTTTTTTTTTTATTTTTGTTTTTTTTTTTTTTGGCAGCAGGTTCAAGCGTAGTAGCGCTTCAAGAACTTCCCATTTATGGGACCAACCCATACGCCATCTTCGGAGAGCAACTTGTAAGCACCATTCTTGTAAACTTCCTTCACAACATAAGGGTCATCCCACCTCCATGTGAACTTGTTCCCAACTCGGTGAGTAGTGATGATCGCCCTCCGAACAACAAGCACCAAGTCGCCTACTTGAAATGAACACGTCCGTACCTTTTTGTTGAATGCCTTTACATCCGAGCTTGGTAACATTCAAGTCTTTGTTGTGCTTCTAACCGCTTTTCAAGAGCCTCTAACTCCTCGAGACGTAACTGCACATTCTCTTCTTCGATTAGCCCTTCTTGCATTGCTATCCTCAACGATGGGATTTGTGCTCAAGAGGAAGAATAACTTCCACTCCATAGACCAACGAGTAAGGAGTTGCTTGTGTAGCCATTTTGTGCGTAGTTCGGTATGACCATAGAATTTCTCCCATTCTTTCATGCTAATCATGTTTTGACATTGCAATCACTTTCTTCAACAAGTTACATAATGTTTTGTTGAATGGCTCGGCAAGGCCATTGGCAGCATCATAATACATAGACGACTTTCTTTGCTTGAATCCAAACTTCTGATAGAGATTATCTATCAAACTGTTGCTAAATGGCTTTCCATTATCGGTGATGATGTATCTTGGTACCCCATAGCAGTAGATTATGTATGTTTCCTTCTTTACTTCTTTCAAAGGCACAACTTCAGCTCATTTGGAGAAATAATCCATCACTGCCAAGATATATAAGTGTCCACCGGAAGATTTTGTCATTGGTCCAACCACATCTAAGCCCCAGCGCCGAAGGGCCATGAAACAATAGTAGGATGTAGGGGCTCAGGTGGTTGATGGATGAGATTTGCATGAAACTGACAAGCTTGACACCTTTGCGCATAGTCTATGCTCTCCTTCACCATAGTCGGCCAGTAGTAACCCATTCTCTTGATCCGAAAGTTTAGTTTTGGACCCAATTGATGAGCTCCACAAATCCCAGAGTGGGCTTCTTCCGTAGCTCGGACAGATACTTAATTACTTCAGCATCGCAAAAAGACTCCACGAATGATCGTCTATAGAGCGTTCCTTTGAAGTATATGAACGTGACGCACGACATCATACATCGACCCTTTGGCGATGGTCATTAGGTAGCTTCTCATATTTTAAGTAATCCACAAAGACTTGACTCCAGTCTTCTTCTTCAATCTCAAATACTTCGACAGCGAGACTTTCCTCCCTCTCGTCATCTTCATTTTCAAAGATTGGTGGAATGACCCAACTTTTACATACTGGCACACGTACCTCGACGTTGGACATAGTGATTGTTGAAGCAAGCTTAGCAAGTGCATTTGCTTGTTTATTGTGCTTTCTTGGAACGTGGTCAAGTTCTACATCTCCAAGCCTCCTAATAAGTCCGAGCATAAGTGACGGATGGTAGTAATTCTGGCTTCTTAACTTCATATTCTCCGATCAGTTGGTTGATACCAACTTGGAATCTCTGTACACTTTGAGATGTAGTCGCTTTGTGTCCATCGTCATTTCAAGCCCCAATATGAGTGCTTGATATTCAGCGACATTGTTCGATTCTGAGTTAAAGTGAATGAGTATGGAAGTACTTCACCATCTGGCATCATAAAAATAACTCCAGCACCAGCCCCTTCTTTATAAGCTACTCCATTAAAGTCATCTTCCAAGGAGGAGAAATTTTGATAGCTAAAGCTTCTTCATCCGGCAAATCTTTTGATAATTCCCATTCAGCTGGGATAGGATGATCAGCAACGAAGTCAGCCAACACTTGTCCCTTTACTGCCTTTTGGGGGACATAAATTATCTCAAATTGTTGCAGCAGGAGATACCATCTTGCTAGTCTATTGGAGAGCACTAGTTTTGACATAACATACTTAAATAGATTTGCCTTCGAGACAAGGCGAACATTGTGAGCTTGGAAGTAGTGCTTCAACTTCTGAATTGCAAATATTAGAGCCAAAACATATCTTCTCTATTGCCAAGGAGTTCAGTTCATTTGGCGTCATCGTCCTACTTAGATAGTACAAAGCATTCTCCTTGCCGTTGTCATTTTCTTGCACCAACAAGGTTCCAAGGGATCGTTCTTATGCAACGATGTACAGAATCAACGGACGTCCAGACACGGGTGCAACTAACACTAAGGGTTTTGTCAGGTAGTCCTTTATGCTTTTGAAAGCAATGGTGCAAGATTCGTCCCATTCAAACGGAACACCTTTCTTCATTAGCCTACTAAACGGTTGACATCGTCTAGCCATGTTTGATATAAATCTGCGAAGATATGCCAACTTTCTTTGTAGACTTTTAAGATCGTGAATATTTCGTGGCTCACACATCTTTATAATTGCATCAATTTTAGCTTGCTCGATTTCTATGCCCCGATGGGCGGACGTTAAATCCGATGAACTCCCCAGACGTGACTCCAGCGTTCTTCAAGCCAAATGGCATCACCTTGTAGTAGTACATCCCTTTTGGAGTTTGAAAGGCTGTCAACTCTACGTCCTTGGGTGACATGCAAATTTGAGTATATCCCGATGATCTATCCATGAAGGACAAAGCTTCATGCCCTATAGTCGCATCAATCATGAGCTCGGTGATCGGCAATGGGAAGTCGTCTTTCGGGCATGCCACATTTGAATCTCTGAAGTCAACACAAACCCGGATTTGACCATTCTTCTTTCTTACTGAGACAATGCTGGATATCCATGTGGGATATTTGACTTCTCGAATGAATCCAACTTCAATCAGTTTATTAACTTTCGCTTCTATCGGAGGGATCAATTCAGCCCTAAAGTGACATTGAGTTTGCTTCATAGGTCGAGTGCCTTTCTTTATGGCCAAATGGTGGATAGCTACCTTCTGGTCTAATCCAAGCATCTCTTTGTATGACCATGCGAATACATCTCTAAATTCTCGCAGCAATTCATTGTATGACTCTTCTTCATTAGCAGTCAATAGGGCGCTGATGTAAATTGGTCTTGGATAATCGACATCACCTAAGTCAACTTCTTTCAACTCGTCCACTGTTGATTTCACTCGGCATCCTCCTCCACTTTATGGACCTCTTCACTCAAAGTGACGTGATTTGTTGAGGCAATTTCCTCATTTACCTCTTCAACTTTCCTAAAGTCCATGCATGTTCTCATTCGCCTGTTCCTTTGCCTTATTTAAATTGCGTGCATAGTACCGTCTCCTTCGTTGATGTAGCCACCTCTGATTAGTCGAATGATTTTCCTTCTTAGATTTTCTCGAATGCTTAGAGGGGCACGTTGAGGAATATGTTGAGCACCACTATTGACATACATGAAGAAGCCACACTTTCTTTATCACCTTCATCTTATGTTTTTGTGAAAATGATTGTTTGCATTCTAGCCTTCAACTCTTTATCACATGACACGATCAACGTGGTGCATCTCTTCATGCGGGAAGGAATTAGACTCTGAAGCCTTTGATTATCCTTTCGTTCATTGCCCCCTTTTAACTTGGCAATGTTTATCCTTTGGTAAGTGCTTTTCCGTTTTTTTTTTAATTGGGCCAAGTCTTTCAAAGATGGAGACTCGACGTATCTTCTTCCAAATTCTGGCAAACATATCTTTTGTTGACGAAACTTCCCCTAAGAAGCCATAATTAGTACTTGCTCTTTTGATGGTGATACGATCAGGGTTTGGTGGTGTATAGCTAAGGCCCACCTTAGAACCTTTACCACCATTGCTGACCTTCTTCACCGTATTCACAACCGCATTTAACTTACTGGAACTGCTTTCGTGTTGGTCATACCGGGCCTAAACCAGAAGTTCGAAGGCTTTAGGGCCATAGTGCTAGTTGTCATCAGGCAGTGGAAGTGTTCCATGCTCGGTTCTAGCTCCTAATGTCGGATGAAAGAATTCCTCAAGTGGTTGGCTTGACGGAATTGTTGCATCAAGCTTGTGTAGGGACAAGATTAAGTCTTTCAGTGGTTCTTCTTGGGAAAGGAGCATGTTGCCCTTTGAGGTCTTTCCCTCATAACGAATTGAAGGCTTACATGTCTCGTTTTGGCGGCTTGATCCTTTTCAAATTTCTTGCTTGAGAGACCTTCTTTGAATATTGTTGTTTTTGTGTCTTTGAAGTAATATTTGGCATTGGCGAAATGTGATTCAACCTCAGAGAAAGGCTTATCGTCAGCTATTACTCTTCTTACAACATTGTTTTCATAATATTTCAGACACCGGTGCCAAGTAAACAGAACTACCCCATTCTCATGCAACCATGGGCGACCGAGGAGCGTATTATATGATGTTCTAGCATCTATCATATAAACCAAGGCCATCGAGGTCATCTCATCCATCAGCAAGTTTAGCCTTATAACATCAAGAGCCCGTTGTCCTTCTTGGTTAAATCCTTGGATCATCAGTCAACTACTAACAAGCTCATCTGTAGAGATTCCTAACTCTTTGATTGTTCGTAGATGTTCACAAAAGAGGCTCCATCAATGAGTATTTTGTTCACCTTTTGCTCACGAGTGTATGCAGTCATGAATAATGGTCTATTATGCGGATTAGAGCCGAGCTACAAATCCTCGTCGCTGAAAGTGATTGCTGAAGTATGGTCACTATCAGTAGAGCGATCTTCCGTCTCGAGTAGGCATACTTCTTCATTTTTATGACTCATTGTGGAGCATGCAACAGTGATGAGATTTGTCGTCGCATCTTCCTCTAGAAGGATTTTCCCTTCTCGAGACAACTGCAACACTTTATCTCTCAATACAAAGCAATCTTGAATCGGGTGACCCAACAACCGCTGGTACTTGCAATACTTTGGGACGTTAGTTCTTCCAGCCTCTTCAGGTCGCTTCATTTCTGGCAACTCGATCAGACCTTCCTTGAGTAAGTCACCAAAGATCCCGAGAACATCAGAGTCTAGGAAAGGGTATTGTTTGTCCTGCATTTCCTTTAAGGTTAACCTTCTTTGTCCTATCCCGAGAGGATTGTTCTTCTTTTCACCTTATTTATCATCATTCTTTGATTGGAACTTGATGGATTTAACATTTACTGCCACAGATTCTTTGGTTGAAGGTTTGATAAAGGGCTTGCCCCCTTTCTTGGTTTCTTGTCTTTCTTTGGAGTTGGGGAAGTCAAGGGTCGGTGGCCCTTCAATTCCACTTACGGCCATACTTAGCTCCATATCATGCGCTCTAGTTGCTAGCTCTTCAAATGTCCTTGGCCGAATTCCTTGGAGGATGTACCGAAGACCCAATTGCATTCTTTGAATGCATATTTAAATCGCAGAAGCTTTAGAGAAATGATCTTTGCAATTAAGGCTCAAATTCCTCCATCGATTAATATAGCCCACTATGGCCTCCTCTTTCCATTGATGCGTGTTAGTCAATTCAATCATGCTTATGGTTCTCCTGGTGCTGTAATAGCAGTTGAGGAATTCTTGCTCCATTTGCTCCCAACTATCAATGGAGTTGGCTTCTAAGTCCACATACCAGTCGAATGCATTCCCCTTCAATGAGCAGACAAATTGCTTCACCAAATGATCGCCATACGTCCCGACGTCGTTGCATGTTTCGTTGAAATGAGTGATATGTTGTTTCGGTCTGCCTTTACCATCGAAGAGTTGAAACTTTGGGGGTTGGTAACCGGAAGGCATCTTCAAGTTGTCAATCCTCAGAGAGTTGTCAATCCTCAGAGAGTTGAAATGACTTAGACGCCCCGTCCAACTTGTCCTTAAGGGTTCCTAAGATGATCTCTTTTAGTTGGTCAACATGGACATACCATTGGAGGAGACTTGTAGCTTATCCATGGCTCTCTCTTTCTCGTTTGGTTGATATTGATGCCCCGCAGACTCTTCAGCCTCGTCTTGATCCTCAACAGGTTCTTTTCCAGGAGCGTGACTTGTAGCATCTCTATCAACTTTGCTTATCAGTTTTGTGATCAAGGATTCTTGCTCATGTGTATGTCTTGTAAGCCCTTTAATAGCTTTAGTCAAGCTCACAAGTTGTTCTTCAAGAGTTGATGCATTTGTTATCATGATCAGAACTGCTTCTGAACTTGATGAAGAACGAGGAGTAGAACACGCAAAGTTGTCCTTTTCATCTCTATTGCTAACAAATATGTCTTGCAAGTCCTTCTTAGTAGGCCCGAAAGAAGCACTTTCCTCTGAAGATTCCAACGATCGCGAGTTGCTTGACATACGCCTTGTGACAACATTTACGTCTACAGCTGGAGAATCCGTTGCAATGACTTTCGTAATTATGATCTTATGAGGTGTCATAGTGTTGTCTTCAATTTTTGGTTGAAGAGAAGAGATGAGAGGTGGAGAATGTCCCACAAGGCATACCAAAAATTTGTAACTGCAAATTTTGTGTAAAAATAATTTAACACAAAAAGTTTGTACAAATTGAAAATATCAAATCAAAATAATATTGCGGTACAATCTCTAAAATTCCTCTGATTCTTCTCTTCAACTATTTTATGTCTTCAAATTCGGAGTTGACTTCAATCTTCTCTGGTTTTGAGCTTTGACTTGAATAACATTGACCCAAAGGCTTGGAAGCTTGATTTTGGATCAAACGGTCTTCTTGAATGAATGTTCAAAGAACAACTTCGAAGATTTTGATGAATGTCGATGAACACCTTCGAATATCGGGAAAAAAGTACAAATGGTCCCATAACTTTTTACTTTTTCGGATTTAGTCCCATAAGTTATTGCTTTTTCGATTTAGTCCCACAACTCTAGTAATTGCTCAATTTTAGTCCAATTTTGACCCAATATTGACCAACTGACCGGAAAAGGTCACGTGACTTTCACATGCCGGCACGGTTTTGGAAATTCCGGCTAAAATGGTCCCATAACTTTTTACTTTTTCGAATTTAGTCACATAAGTTATTGCTTTTTCAATTTAGTCCCACATCTCTACTAATTGCTCAATTTTTGTCCAATTTTGACCTAATGTTGACCAGCTAACCGGAAAAGGTCACGTGATCTTCACGTGCCGGCGCGATTTTGGGAATTCTGACGACTTATGACACGTGTCGCCGGACTTCCGAGGTGGAATTTTAATTTTTTTTATTAGGAGACCACATCAGCAAATTATTTACCTTGTCAGCTTATAATTTTCTTTTACCTGAATTGAGTTAAACTCCAAAAAATACAAATGCAAAATAAGAAAATGTAATATTTTATCGATCTAACCCTTAAATCAGAATTAGCATCCCTTCTTCTTCTTCTTCTTCTTCTTCTTCTTCTTCTTCTTCTTCTTCTTCTTCTTCTTCTTCTTCTTCTTCTTCTTCTTCTTCAGTTCGCGTCCTTCTACAAGAAAAAGCTCTAACTTTTCTCTTCCAATCTTTTCTATTAGAAAGTCGCGGCTTCAACTCCCCCAAAATTGGAGAACACACGAAGACAAAGAACCATGTCCCAATCTAGGAATAGCTTGCGAAATAGTATTGTGTGTGCAAATTCGTAACCCTAGCTCTCTTAGCTCAACACAATTGATTACAACAACAATCAAACAATCAAAACAAGCAATCAACTTGTTTCAAGAACACACTTGTATGCAAGAAAGTTTAACAAAGAAGAAAATATAAAATCAACAAAGAGAGTTGCGTGGTTCTCCCTTCAATACACTTGTTGCCCCCTCTATATGGAATGGCAAGAAATATATATGTATCAGAGATGGGAAAAAAACCGCCTTAGAGAACAACGGATGAGATTAAATCAAGAAACCGGATCACAACTCCTCAAGTAACAAACTAACTGCTTTCTGCAAACAACAACAGTTGAAAGACCACGGTTTGAATAAAAACCGTTGTAGAAGCTGAATAACAGAAATAACAGAATTAGTTTCCTGAAACAGAATTTAGTTGTTATGAAATCCTCTTCAATCAATTTACACTTAATCCTGAGTTGATAAGCCATATCTTTAACAGTGTGCGGCTAAGGTTTGAATTCCCCCATTAAAACCTCTTGGAAAGAAGAAAATGTTGGGCGTAGGTTCTACGGCTGCTCTCACGATACCCGATATGGTTTTTAGTTCTTGCTTCAATTTTATTAGTTTATTCAAGGTTGAATTGAATTAATTGAATATACTGGATACAATTTTGGCAGAATGAAGGTCATTGTACGAGTTTTAGGTGGATAGATGCACTTCTATGTGGTAGAAGCAAACACATAATGAGAGGGCTCTTGTGAAGGCTTAACGAGAAGAACGCTGAAAATGAGGTCCTGCATAACGCCCGCATGAATCTCGAAGAAATTGTTTCCGTAACCGAGATAGATAATGAGAGAATGAGCTACTCGTTAAAGAAAAAAAAACAGGTGGAGTTAAAGAACAAGGAGTTGGAGTCCATCAACAATGAGTTGATAAAACATAAAAGTCGGCGAAATTTTCAAAATCGCGTCGGCACGTGAAGGTCACATGACCTTTTTCGGTCAACTAGTCAACATTAGGTCAAAATTGGACCAAAATTGAGCAATTACTAGAGATATGAGACTAAATCGAAAAAACAATAACTTATGGGACTAAATTTGAAAAGGTAAAAAGTTATGGGACCGTTTTAGCTGAAATTTTCAAAACCGCGCCGGCACGTGAAGGTCACGTGACCTTTTCCGGTCGGTTGGTCAACATTTGGTCAAAATTGGACCAAAATTGAGCAATTACCAGAGATGTGGGACTAAATCGAAAAAGCAATAACTTATGGGACTAAATCCGAAAAAGTAAAAAGTTATGGGATTATTTTGGTTTTTTTCCCTTCGAATATCTATCTTGGAAACGTCGATTGGAGGGGCTCAACACCTTAATCTAGAATCGAAGGCCGTTTCTTGATGGACTTGAAGAACGCCGAAGAACACTTGAAGTAGCTTGAAGAACACCTAAGAACTTTGCTCTAGAATTCCTCACTTGCTTCTTGACTTGTGTTGTTGATTATTTTGCTGGAGAGTGAGGCCCTATTTATAGTTGTAGGATGGAGAAACCCTAATGGGCTTGAGTCTGAATGGAACGATATGATTGGTCCTCTACAATATCATTATCCATAAGATAATCATTAAACTAATTATAATTAATATAATAATTATTGCAACAACTTGACACATGGAGCATTCTGATTGTTCCAGCATGACTTGATGTTTATCCTCATCTTCTTGGATAATTACTAAGTTAATTTAATTTAATTTAGTAATATCTGCATCAACTTGACACGTGGTGGCTTCCCATTGGTTAATATATTATTTAGTAAATCACCAATTAAATTGATTATTAACTTCAGAATTCTATTTAATTAATTCCTAATATTAAAATAATCAATATAAAATTAATTTTCAATTCATATTTTATTACGTGGCGTATTTTAATTGGATACAAATTTGCATATCAACAAGAAGAACTCGTGAGATCATGATCATGCATATTAAATAGGTGAAGAATTCCAATATTATAAATATATGTTCTTTATCGCTTCACTTTAATTCCCAAAATACCGAGGTATTGATTAATATATTAATCTCACTCATTGGTGTCTCAAAGAATGTCCAGTTGGTAATAAATGTATACAATCTACTCAGGATTAGGATAACATGTACCCCAATAAATGAATTTAAATTGTACGGTCAAATCATGATCTAAATTTCATGTGGTCCTGTCCCAATACACTGTACATGTATCCACAATTACATTACCAAGTCAAAGGCAAACCTTCAATGGATTCGAGATGATCTTATCAAAATAAATTGTCCAAATTTATTAAATGATCATGGACAATATACTTAGGATTGAATTACAAATCGAATATTTCTGTGTTTAACAACTTAAACACTCGATTTATAATATTCCTACAACCCATGGACATGTGCAAGTTCTAACAAATTATTATGCAAATAAATTAAATGCTATATGTAATTCCAAAATATCATTGCACGAATTAACACGTAAAGCACCATATACCCTACTCAACGTTTTTCCCACTTGTCCAAGAGTAAATTATTTTTGAGTAGTATAAGTTTTACACTAATTTACTCTTGGGACACTATACTTTAAACATTAATCCCACGTGTCCGGGAATTAATGATCTATGAATAGTATAAGTCTTGCTTTCAATACTGGGCTGCTTCTTAAAGCCGCCACATTCTCTGCTTCCGCTGTGGAATCAATAATCCGAGATCACTTGATATCTCCCACCCAAAATGCCATCACTATCCACATACTACATATGAATTTCAGGACAAAACAATCTATCCAAATATTTTATCCCAATGGATCTAAGAATTATAACATAGTTTATCTTCCAAGTCTTTCATATCTTAAGATGACACCAACTATGATCCAAAGTTTACTCTTCTACATTTTTCTGAATATGTAAGACTGTCTATCTACAATATTTGCAAAATATGACCGTCTTTCCACATTATTAAAAAATTATGGAATATTTTAAGGACATAGACATTTGATTAAGTTCGTCAAAGAACTCTATTAGTCTGCATATTACATGCATTTGACCCTTTTGGATAAAACTAGCTGGTCTCATCTTATAGGAAACTTCTATAAGATTTCAAAGAGAGTTAGTATACATATATATGGTCGATGATACTCTTCCAATGATCAATGTCTAAAAGCATCATATTACCAAGATTATCCTGAGAAACATCCTTATTTAGTGATGAGAATCTAAAGACTTACACAAAACAAATCGAAAATTCTCACTTCATCTTAGCTATGGAAATTTTCCTAATTTGGCTAGAATTTAATATTATTCTTCCACTATTGTATCAACTTTTTTTTACTAACTCTTCTACTCGTTTATCAGTAGATTTACTATGTTGCACATTTTACATCTTTCGTTGAATCTAACAAGTAAGAATTTTCGATTTTGTAAATTCAACTGAGTATATTCAGTGGAACTTTGGTCTTGGCAAAGTAGGAAACTATTTCCTTTATCTTGTCCAAAAGAACTATGCTCTTAAATTCACACCCTTCCATACTTCGCCCTATAAGAAGATGACATTTTTCTTTGAAAAAACCTTCTTATCCAGGACTCTATGGAAAATGCATATATTCTGACAATGTATAACAATGTCTAGTTACTTCAACCCAAACCACACCAAAACTTTGAGGGGGTACTTGGTGAGTTCAAATACTACTTCACATGAATGATATATGAAGACTTCTAATCACATAACAATTCTAAACAAAAATACATGCATATGAGATTCTATCTTCAATCAATGTGAAGAACATCCCATTCTAGCATATAAATTTTGCTTAGTTAGTAAACCAGACAAGTTTCACAACTTATCAACCTCATAGTATTCTCCAAGATTGATATACGAAGACTTCTCAGTCACATTACTAATTTTAACAAAAAAATTATATGCTTATAAAGGTTCCATCTTCAAGCAATTGAAGAACATCTCATTATAACATAAAAACTTTGTTTAATTAGTAAACTTGACTAAGTTTTAATAATCATCATTCTTATTGATAGAAATGACTTGTGCAATTTGTATCATGCAATATATTGCAAGTTATTGATTAATGTTAAGACATTTAGGGCATTATTAGACCATTCATCACAAACATCACCATTATTTAAACATAATGTTAACATATGTGTCAATAAAAAAAAGTAGAAATTTTAATTTCTACCATGTTCGAGATGATAATAACAATGTCCTAAAATTCTTTATTCTAAATAAAGAGAACACACTAATCAACTTTTGCAAACGCTACTGCATCTGTGTTAACCTTGGAAGTCTCTACCCTTTCATCGAGTTTCCTTTAAAAAAGAAATCCATGCAATCAAACTGCAACTATGATTAGTGTGCTCGAATTCTACTAAGTGATCATAGAATCAACCACTAAACCTAACTCAATGAAATTACTTTGCATTTTTAGGTGCTAGGTAATCTTGGTAATTATTCTTCCAATTATCCATCTTCCCACAAGGAAAACAATTCTCCCTTTTGCTTCCATTATGTCTTGGCTCCCTTTGCACCTTGTTGAAAATTTTCTGGATTTGACTTATTCTTGTCTGTTGGCTTGGACAAGGTCAATCCATCAAAAACTAATAACTAATGCATCATCATATTTGGTCTGATGAACATTCTTAGCACTTTTGAGCTCCTTTATCAAGTTACTCAAGGACATGTTTAGCTTAAAGCTAAATTTAAATTCCGAGAATATATTTTAGGAGTCTAATTCTCATGTCATGTTCATACTAGAGACTAGATAATAGTTAGACAAAAAATTTGGCATCCAAACTTGAACATTTTATGAAGATTTTTCATGATTCTTGGTAATTTCCATATTCTAAAGTTTTGTTGCATCACATCTGAGATTAATCCCAAATGTAGCAACAAATTGCACATCAGAATAAATTCACCTATCATATGCCTCCAAATGTTCAATATTGAACCCCTTAACTAGTACAGTAGGAAATAGTCCAGTCAACACATATTTTGATACTTTTCAGTAAGAAAAATATTAAATAATATTCCAATCAATAAAAATTTCTCCCGCTATTAGACCGTCAATTCAAAGAAGACTTTGGATAGTAAATTTTTTTAAAACATTTTGCCAAAATTAAATAAATCCAACATGAACGTGCATGAATGATAAGTAACAAGCAAATAAAAAATTATTTAATGAGTAGACACAATAAAACTACCGCATTATGCGACCACCTATAACCCCAAAATCAGACATACACCTCTATAGGAGGAACAAATGTTGATTACGGCTAGGTTGTGACATTCCCACTAAATCCAATATAATCCATATCTCATGCTATATTGATTTTGTAGCGGATTATTTTGACCACCAATAATATTGTTTGGATATTCTATAGAAAGACCTCACAATATTTTTTATTTAAGTGTATAACCCATATACTGATAATTTTTTAGTCCGTAAATTAACTATGATGTCTATACGACATACATAATTAATTCATGCTAAAAAACTTACCACCGCAAACTTAATCAAGTAACTGAAAATGATGTAGTCCTCCTATAGAGAGACCAATTAAATTGGCACGAGACATACATATTTCCTACTTATGAGTTGTTCATCCCATAAAATCAATATAGTTGTTAGAATTTAATCACACAAAACACATCCAAAGTATGTTCGGACAGAATTTGTGAATAAAGACCGAACACGATTGAGTTGTTCGACCACAAAACTGGAAAATCAACCGAATGCGATTATGCGCAGAAAACAGAAACAAATTAACAAAAATAAGAGATTTACGTGGTTAGATCAAGGTGATCTACATCCACGGAGGATTAGCACTCCTCAATTCACTATAACAAATCACAAATTACAAGGAATTATACACGCTCACCAAAACCCCAAATTAAAAACCCAATCTGGAAGATGAACCCTAACCTCACAATTCTCTCTTGATGATTACTGTTACATAGGGAAAACTGCTCTATTATATTCGCCTCACCAAACCGACTTATTCTATGTAGAAACTTCTCTCGAATCCATGCCAAACTTGAGCAGCAAGTTGAGCTGCAACAACGGTTTACAAAACCGTTGTAAAACTTCCAGAAACTGTTGCAAATTGTTAGTGTCATAACTACCGGTTCAGGTTAGTTGTGACACCGATTCACTTCTTGAATCCAATCCTCCTGGCTGGTTTACAACATGTTCGATCCGGTTCTAAGTTCAACACCTCGAACTACACATGTCTTCAACATTTTGATGAGATTGAACTTAATCGTACAATTCTCCACCTCAATGAATCAAAGTAGCTTCACTTCCTCAACCTGTTTCCTTCTGCTGGACTTCAAACACAAGGCACAAGCTTTACTAAGCTTGTACAATGAACAAATTTAGAACCTGGCAATGACTTTGTAAGAAAATCTGCAGCATTTTCACTAGTATGAACCTTCTTGACAACAAAAGAACCTAATTCAATTATATCCCTGACAAAATGTAGTTTTACATCAATATGCTTTGATCTCTCATGAAATACTTGGTGTTTTACCAAGTGTAAGGTACTCTGATTGTCACATAACACAGTAACACATTCCTACATAATCCCAAAGTCTATTAGAATTCCTTTCAACCATACTGCCTCCTTAACAACATCAGTCATTGCTATATATTCTGCCTCAGTAGTTGATAAGGCCACCACCGACTGATGTATGGATCTCCAACTCACAGCTGTGCCATAGAGAGTGAACACATATCCTGATATAGATTTCCTGGTGTCCAAATTACCAGCAAAATCAGCATCTACATAACCCAGTAGTGGATCCTTTAATTGTTTCACCTTTTCAAACTTCAAACCCAAATTGATTGACCCTCTTAAGTATCTAAGGATGTACTTTAAAGCTCCCGGTGCTCTTTACCAGGATTGGACATAAATCTGCTAATCGAAGACACCCCATAAGCTAGGTCTAGTCTGCTGCAGATCATCCCATACATAAGACTACCCACTCCACTTGCATATAGAATGTTCTTCATGTAAAGTTCATCAGTTGGTGTTTTAGGGCATTGATCTTTTGAGAGTTTAAACTGCTATCCTACTGGAGTTACCACTGGTTTTGAATCATGCATATGAAATCTCTCAACTACTTTCTGCAAATAATTTCTTTGGGACAAACTCAACTGACCAGAAGCTCTATTTCTTAGAATATCCATTCCCAAAATCTTCTTTGCATTTCCTAAATCCTTCATTTCAAACTTTGAATTTAACTTTTGTTTCAACTGTTGAATTTTCAGTTTACTCTTGCTGGCTATTAACATATCATCAACATACAAGAATAAATATACTTGGTCAGTCTTAGAATGTTTCTAAAAATAAACACAACTGTCATATAAGCTTCTTGTAAACCCAACATTTATCATGAACTCATTGAATTTCTTGTTCCACTGTCTGGGACGTTGCTTTAACCCATAAAGTGACTTTCTGAGATGACATACCTTATCTTCATTCCCAGGACACATAAATCCGTCAGTTTGTTTCATGAAAATATATTCTATTAAGTCACCATGCAAGAAAGTAGTCTTGACATCAAGTTGCTGTAGTTCAAGGTCTTCCTGTGTTACTTTTGCAAGTAGAAGCCTGATGGAACAATGTTTAACCACTGGTGAGAAAACTTCATTGAAGTCTATTCCTTCCCTTTGAGTGAAGCCTCTAGCTACAAGTCTTGCCTTGTATCTAACTTTCTCACCATTACCAATCTCTAGTTTCTTCTTAAAAATCCACTTAGAGCTCACCAATTTCTGTCCCTTTAGTTTATCCACCAAATTCCAAGTGTGATTTCTTTCTAAAGATTGCATCTCTTCCATCATAGCATTTAACCAGTGCTCACTTTCACTTCCACCGACTGCTTCTTTATAACTTTGTGGTTCATCATGCTCAAGTGATTCAGCAACACTTAGTGCATAGTAAACCATACCAGCTTGTCCATATCTGTTTGGTTTATGAATCTATCTTCTTGTTCTATCTCTGGCCAAGCTATAATCTCTCAGATTATGGTGATGAGGTTGTTCATCTTCCTCATCTAAAGAAGTGCTATTTATATTAGGAAGGTTGTTTTCTCTCCCTCCTTGTGAATTGCTCTCTGGAATCTCCACCTCAACAGACAGTTTGTGAGTTGATTATACTCCATCAGTTTCACTTTTGTCATCAGTTGAAGTATATCCCATAACATGCTCATTAAATTTGACATCTCTACTAATCAATAATTTTTTATGCCCCTTTTCTAAACACCACAACCTGTAGCCTTTGACCCCTTCTGGATATCCAAGGAAAACACATCTAAGAGCTCTGGGATCCAACTTATCTTGCCTAACATGTGCAAAAGCCAAACACCCGAACACTTTTAGATCAGAGTAATTTGACAGTCTCCCATACCAGACTTCATCTGGTGTTTTAAAGTCCAAAACTGATGATGGAGTCTTGTTAATTAAGTAACATGCAGTGTTCATTGTTTCTCCCCAAAATGACTTAGGTAAACTGGCATCCACTAACATGCACCTAACTCTCTCCAAAATGGTTCTATTTAACCTTTCTGTAAGCCCATTTGCTGTGGGTTTAAAGGGACAGTCTTATGTCTAGTAATTCCTTTCTCCTTACATAATTCAATAAACTCAGTAGACAGATATTCAAGACCATTGTCTGTTCTAATATGCTTCAGCTTCTTACCCCTCTGATTTTCAATTTGAACTAGCCAGTCTTTGAATTCTATAAAAGCATCACTCTTCTGTTTCAGTATGGAAACCCATGCTTTCCTACTAAAATCATCTATGCTTGTCATGAAGTACTTGCCTCCACCATGAGTTTCAGTTCTAGCAGGCCCCCAAACATCTGAGTGGACATAGTCTAATGGTTCCTTAGTACTATGTGTTCCTTTTCCATAAACTAACTTCTTAGATTTACCAAGGGCACACTGGTCACAAAAATCCAAGCTGTTTGAACTCAGGTTTCCAAACACCCCCTTCTTGGATAATTCAATCATGCCCTTCTTCCTAATATGGCCTAATCTTTTATGCCACAACATAATCTCAGTCTTATTCAAAATAACATCCACAGAACCAATCACTGATTATCCTATTAAGACAAATAAGCCATTGTGTTTTTGACCCTTCATTACAACCTTATTGTTCTTTGTTATATGAATAAAACCATCAACAGTGCTAAACTCACTGCCATAGGCATTTAGGGAGCCTAATGATATTAAATTCCTCTTGAGAGAGGGAACATACCTCACATTAGAAATGATTCTTGACACTCCATCAAACATCTGAATTTTGACAGTGCCAATTCCTTGAACTTTGCATGATTGGTCATTTCCCAGTAGCACAATTCCACCATCTGATTTATTTAACTCTTGGAACAACAGCTCATCAGGGCACATGTGAAATGAGCAGCCTGTATCCAACACCCATTCACTGGTCATCTTTCCATCAGAGTCATTAAGAACCTCAGCAGTTTCATATCCTTGTTCAACCACTGCTGCATATGCTTCTTTTATATCAAACTTCTTCTTCTTTTGGGGACAATCCTTCTTCAAATGCCCAATTTGCTTGTAGGCATAGCAACTCCTCTTCTCCACCCATTCTGAAGGTTTCTTGGCACCTAAATTTCCAGAATTTTGATCCTTTTGGGTTTGATTCTAGAATTTCTTCTTGTTCTGATTCTATTTCTTGAACTTAATGTTCAAACCTTCAGCAGCAGGTATGACCCTCTTCTCACCTTAGAGCTGTAATCCTTTGGTTTTCAGGGATGTGACGATTGAGTCAAAACTCAACTTGTCTTATCTTCCAAACATCAAAGTATCCTTAAAGTTTTCAAGGGATTTTAGCAAAGAATTTAGTAGCATGAGAGACTTGTCATCTTCTTCAAGTTGCACCTCCAAATCTTCAATGTCATAAATCAATCGATTGAATTCATATAATTGATCAAACAATGCCTTTTCCTTTGTCATTTTGAATGCTAATAATTTCATTTTGAGAAACAACTTGTTTGTGACTGTCTTTGACTGATACAGCTCTCCCAACCTTTCCCAAGCTTCAATAGTAGTCTTGGATCTTGATATCTCCCTTAGTGGTTTGTCCCCAAGACACAAGATGATATCACTCAATGCCTTTTGATCCACTTCTACGTATTTTGGTTTCTCTGCTTCAGGCCACTCAACTTCATTTTTCAAGCCATGACTAATCCATTCTGAATCAAGATTGCATTCATCTTGATCTTCCATAACCCAAAATCATTCTTTCCAATGAATTTTTCAAATTCCATCTTCATCCCAGCCATTGATCTCTTTTGTGCAGTTAGGCTTCCCACAGACTGCGCCACTTGTTAGAATTTAATCACACAAAACATATCCAAAGTATGTTCGGACAGAATTTGTGAATAATGACCGAACACGATTGAGTTGTTTGACCACAAAACTGAAAAATCAAGTGAACGCGATTATGCGCAGAAAACGGAAACAAATCAACAAAAACAAGAGATTTACGTGGTTCGATCAAGATGATCTACATCCACGGAGGATTAGCATTCCTCAATTCACTATAACAAATCACCAATTACAAGGAATTGTACACGCTCACCAAAACCCCAAATTGAAAACCCAAGTTAGAAGATGAACCCGAACCTCACAATTCTCTCTTGATGATTACTGTTACATAGGGAAAACTGCTCTATTATATTCGCCTCACCAAACCGACTTATTCTATGTAGAAAACTGCTCTCGAATCCATGCCAAAGTTGAGCAGCAAGTTGAGCTGCAAAAACGATTTACAAAATCGTTTGTAAAACTTCCAGAAACTGTTGCAAATTGTTAGTGTCACAACTACCGGTTCAGATTAGTTGTGACACCGGTTCACTTCTTGAATCCAATCCTCCTGGCCGGTTTACAACATGTTCAATCCAGTTCCAAGTTCAACACCTCGAACTACACATGTCTTCAACACTTTGATGAGATTGAACTTAATCTTACAATAGTAACCGAAATAATGGAACCCTCTCGTGGGAAGACTAATCAAATTGGCACGAGGCATACACTTTTTCTTACATTTGAGTTTATTAAAATAACTCAATCTTGTAACTGAAACAGTGAAACTCTCCTATTGGGAGAGGTATACACATATTCTTACTAATGAGTATTTATATATACGACACAATCTAGTAACCGAAATAGTGCAACTTTTCTTTAGGGAGACCAATTAGATTGGCATGAGGTATACACATGTTCTTATTAATGGGGTAATAGAGGAGGTTGTAGGTTGATTAGAAAAGTGCACCCTCACACACTTAATATTTTAATTCAGAAAAATTGGGTTTTTAAATTGATTAATAATATCTAAATCATCTTGAAATGATTCTATTATTAATCAACATATTTATTATCTATCTAATTCGAAATTAGAAAATAAATATATCAATTATGCATGACAATATAGTATTTATGGTGGTGTATATGCGACTATACATGACATGTTATATGAATGAAATCTAATCCACATAACTAAAGCAGTAAAGCAATAACTAAAAAGTTGAACAAATTTATGGCCCATCCTAGACACAAATTACAAACAACTAAATTTGCCAATTAAGCCACAAGCTAGCTCAACTCTTCAACGTCAATTCGCAACCCATCTTGGTCTAGGTAGATTTCTCTACCGACTCTTGTGCCTCATTTGTCTGGCCAAAACTGATTCTCCAGCTCAACGTTTAAGTCCAATTTATTTGGCCCAAATCTCCAAAATTGAAATCCATCTGGCTCTCCAATTGATTTTTTCGGCCCAACTCTTGAGCCAAAATCAAAATATCTCAAGCCAAAAGTTATAACATTCAGGTCAATATTGATGTCCAACTTGAATAAATTAATTTTATATTTAAGCCAATCCACATTTCTAGTCCATAAACAACTTTATATCTAATTTTAATTTTCTGGTCCAAATTTCCAAGTAATTAAAATCCATTTGACCTTCTAATTGATCTCGAATTCATTTCTTGAGTCCAAATCAAAATTGAAAACTAAAAATTCAAATTCATTAGGCCCATAAAAAACCAATAAAATTACATGTTAATTTCCTTGACCAATATTGAAGTCTAACTTGAATTAATTAATTTAATTTCCAAGTCCAACAATATTCCATAGCCTATTAACAATTTTATATTTGATTTTAATTTACCCAAATGTTATAACCAAAAGTTTAAATAGACATTCAGGTCCAGAAACTCATATTTTATGTTCCAAAACAATTTTCACAACTATTCGAATCCATATCTATTTAAGATCTTGGATCAATTATGCAAGTAATCTTGGTCTACCTAAAATAATTATGTCCCAACAACAAGGAAAAAGGGGTCCAGTAATTTGTTTCTAAAAACAAAATAGGCCCAATAAATAAATACAAACAGGTCCATCTCTCATTTAAACAAAAATATGCCTAGTCTTCTAATTAAGAAAATCGTCCCACTCATGCTTAAACTTGATCGGGCCCACATTTAAATGCCTGGTCCATTTTTTAAAACCAAATCCAATCTTTCTTATCCTAGATCCGGCCTGCAAATCAGATCCGGGACCAACCCGACCAGATCCGGGTCATGGCTTACGAAAAATTGCAAGCGCCCGCCGCCACCTTCCTGTCCGTTGGAAGCTGCTGGAAGCAAAACACCGTGACGCCAACGTCGTTCACTTCTGGCCAGAATCATTGCATCTCATCGATATTATCGCCTTGCTCAAACCTATTCACCGGGATCCACCGGCGCCGCCGACAGCAACCTTATGCCGTAATAACCACAGTGTCGCCGCTCACCGAGCTTACTGTCGACGATGAGTACACGCCATTCCAGACCCGCCGGAATTTGCAGCACCGTCGATGTTGTTTCTGGACTACCAAAAAAAATTCCGACAGAATTCCGCAACACATCTCCATCGCAAGACCTGGTGCTCTCGCCGGATTTCAAGCAGCACAGCACTCGGTGACGTGTCACCTAGATTCATGCCGGACGAGCCTACCCGACGCTTTCCTTCCGGCAAACTCATCTCTGTTGTATGAGCAACAACACTGAACGCCGCCATCGCCTACAAGTAAAAAACTGCACCTTGCTTGAAAACCCCCATCGAAATCCAACAAAGAATTCTAGGATCTGCAAAATGGTAATATTTGACAAATTCCATGCCTAATGATGTTGCTAGTCGTTTCTGGGAAAGATGAAGTGAAGCATCCACGCTTTTCAACAACTTCTCCAAGTTTTCTATCTGACCAGACGTCAGTTCTGTGTCCAGAAATGCCCCAGACGGTAATTTACAATGCAAAAACACATCTATACAATTTTGTAACCTATTTTAAATTTAACCTGGAAAATTACGGAGTCGTAATTCATCCTTTGGTTTACGGACTAAAAATTATAAATACAATTGCAATCCGAGAAATCATATGACAAAAAATTGTTCAAAAATCAAAGTCACATTTAATCATATCAACACAATAAAATTACAAATTCTAACACCGCTCAATACTAATACATATATAATTAAAATTAATTAATTGAGAACAAACAATAATATCAAAACATACGCTCTAATACCATATGTTAGAACCACGATTCCTATCTGATTCACAATATCAAATATTAAAAATTGGATACATCAAACAATTCCTATCCGATTCACAATATTGAATATTAAAAATTGGAAGCATCGTTGTAGGATCGACTGTATTATTCTGTCTTCTACAATTAACTAATTTATACAAGAAGGTTTATGGAATACCTTTGTAGCGCGTTATCGCTCCAACCTCCAAGTCTTTTCCGATGTTATCATGAATTGCACTGCAATACCGATGTATGGACATCTCTTTTGTAATATTCGAATACTCGCGTGTTACTTGGGTGGTGGAGAACTGAATATGTATCCGATATATATATATATATATAATATATCACAATATTCTTTCTCTCCAAATAAATTATTCCGATAAGTATAGAAGATACTGGATATCTCCATCTTCTATAATATCATAATATCATAATCCAACTATTGTAGTAATAAATTATAATCCTTATAATTTATTCTGGTTCACATTGCGCCACCGAAGGGACTTGGTCGGACCCAATTAAGTTAAGCTCCAATAAACTAAATATGACCCGGTCAACTCTTGACTTATCATATTAATTTATTAATTATATTCTATTCCACAAAAAGAATATAATTACACTCTTAATTTAATCGGCATTACTGAAGCACCATAATCAATAATTACTATCATCTGATTGACCGATCCATCACATTCAGATAAGCTCGGTCATATGAAGAGTTAGGTAAAAGGACGAGGTATGAGAGCACGATACAGTTGCAGCACCAAGTAAGGTCTCTTTACCCTACTCTCACAAATTCTTAGTTAGACTAGCTTAACCATTGGAGGATCTACCTCAGAGACAATCCTGGGATTCTTTTTTGCAGTCTAACACCAACTTATAGCCAATCTAAAAAATCTTATGCATCGCTAGACCTCAAATCTAACCACCTGCGTCACACCATGATATTTCTAAAGTATTTGTACAAGATTGTTTATAGGATAAGTTCTAAATTTTAGTCATAATTTGTAAATAAAGGAAAATAAATTTACCATTTTCACTAAGCAGAAGTGTAACACATGAATATTAGGAATAATTCTTAGTTTAAAATGTAGAGAAATAGAAATAAAGTTACAGAGAAAGAGATAGAAATCCCAACTTCACTTTTACAAAAAATACAATAAGAACTAGACTTTTTAATTTGTTTCAATGAACTAACAAAGTAACCCAAATTCAGGTATATTTCTCTAAAAAGCCCCAAATTCAGGTACTTATAAAAATCTATTTTTCCTATAAAAATTCAAGAAACAACTAACTTCTAGAAAACAAGTAAATTGACTAGCTTGACTCTACTCGCATCCGCCCTACTCGCATTCATCACCCCGTACCACCACCAAACTCCAAGTAGCCTGTAGAAACTAAAATGTTAGATTAGGTTGAGCAAGTCACAGACTCAGTGAAGATAAGTTTGTCGACCCTAAATACAATAAATGCAAGAATCAACGAATGCATACAATACTCTGTAAAATATATGTTGGTCAACATAGTTAACCTTTTGCATTTTAAGCATAAAATAACACAACACACAGCATAACATAGAATATAACATGTTGCCTATAACCTATGAAATGTTGCGCTTAAACATTAAAATCACACTTAAAGCATTTAAAGTAGACAAACAAACCTAGAGAATAGAAATTATCAACTTAAAATGGATGAAATGAAGTAAAATAAATGCAAGATGTCCTATTGTCCTTAGCCTTTGCCTGTCTCGTCACTTACAAATATAATCATTTTAGGAAATATATCTTTAAAAATAGAACTATATTATAAATAGGGATAATTACCAAAAAAATCACGATCTTTAGTTCAATTTTCAATTGCAATGTGATATTTAAAACTTAGCAATATTAATCGTTGACAATAATTTTTTTTTCAATTACAACATCAGCCATATTTTTAATATCTGATTATATCATCATCATTACCACTAGATATGCTGTGACGAGATTGTCTTATATTTGTAACCTATTTTGTCATACATTGCTACAATCGTAGTGAATCGGTGATTGAAGTTACTATGTCACTCATTCCACTCCCAAGTAATGACATCGAAAGTGCAGGATTGTAAAATTGGTAGTAGGCAAATGATGGTTTTGTCAAGGTGCATCTAACAATGTTTATGGCAACATAATCAGTTGTAAAAAAATTCCATGTTGTAATTAAGAAAACTTAATAGTTGGGGAGTAATATTGCTAAGTTTTAAAGGGCATGTTGCAATTGAAAATTAGATCAAAGATCGTGATTTATTTTGTAATCAATTCTTATAAATATTATAAGTGATTACTATAATAAATACAAATATGGGGCTCAAAAGGTATAAGAAATCGAGTTTAAGAGACTAAATCGAAAAGACGATCGAACCTCTCGAAGAACAACTGATATCTGAGTTCATAATACATATACACTTGCAGACACCATCCACACATACAATTTATATTGTATGATATATAGATGTATAGTTAAATATATATATATATATATATATACATAATATAAACACATACATAATATAGATTTACATATATGAACATAAAACATGTCATACACAGCCACGTATACTTTTGGTATGCCTATACATATATATGTATATATACACACACATAGGCCTTGTGTTTTCTTATTCTGATCAATACCCAAGGCGTAAGAATCAAGTATCATATCATTTATTCTTTATGAAACACGTGGATATACACCCATATACATATTACACAACATGTTTACCATTGTATACCTATTTTCACACAAAGCACCATATTATATATCAAAGAGGAATTAAGTGAAAGAATATGAGAACACATCATGAAATAACAATTCTGAAAGCACAAAAATACGTGAGATTAGATTGTTATCGTACCTTGATTTTTGTGAAAAAATACGGAATCTGAGAGAAGTCTGAATGATAAAGTAGTATTTATATGTAATTATTATTAGAGTTTAAGCAGAGGGCCTAATCTTTCTAGGAATTAATAGAATTGTAATGGATTTTAACAATTTGATATGGTCCACGGGCTTGGATATGGTATAACAAAACAAACTATAAATATTATTTTAGCCCATCAACATTATAAAATAATTAGTTTTAAGCAGAAAATTAATTAATAAATAGATTAGTACTAAATTTATACAAATATAACATACTACCCTCCTTAGAGAAGTTTGGTCCTTCAAATTTTGTTTTTAACCTTACTTGAGTGAGAATAATCTTGCACTTCATCCTGAAGCTTGTCCTCTCTTTTCCGGTTATTTCTGTTTCTAGATTGGGCACTTGAAAGCATCATATTCGGGGTGTTTACCTTGTCCTTGTAAGAATTCCCCACGATGATGACGCCCACAAGACATACATAATGACTTTTCAGTTTGAGCACTTGAACTATTACTCCCCTCGGTCCTTACTTGCTTATTATCATTACCATTTTTAGTTTGATTTTGATCTTGCCATTTTCTCTTTCCTGAACCCTCAGCTTGTTTTCCACTCTAGATGTTCAACTCTTGATTGACAACTATCTTATGTACCCAAGTTAGCATTTGAGCATACGTTAGGTCTTCGTGTCCATTTAGAATTTTACATATATCCGGTCATAATCCCTTTTGGGATCCATCTAACTTTTCAAATTAGTGTCAATTATGCGTGTTGTAAATCAACACAACTAGTTAAATTTTCGTCGGACTCTATCAGAGTCAAACTTCTATATGTCAAATTAAAAACTTGTTTTCCCTTTGATCGTGATAGATTTGGGATAGTATTTCTCCATCACCAACTCTTTGAAACCATTCTTAGTTAGAGCTACACGTTCCGACAGACACTCCACTCCAATGACCACCCCACTAATGGCCCGCATCCTTGACGAGTTGGTTTTTGGTACAAATAACCCTATGAGCATTTGTATATCCTAACGGTACAAATGTGCGCCCAAGTGATGGAAGACAATCCTCAACAAATGTAGGGTCTTCATTTCCACTAAACTATGGTGGAGCATAACTGCTGAATAATTTCACCATCTAAGCTTTATTGTGCCCTTGGAGTTGGGCTTTTTGAAAGGCATTCATAAAGTCATTAAAAATATTTTATCCGGCATTACCAGCAGCAGCTTGAGCTTGTTGTGGGATGGCAGGAACCTGTCCTTGGTAAGTAGCTTGTTAGTTTTAGTCTTGTTGGGCTACCTCGACCTCAAACTTGGTTTGAAGCCATTAATCTATAGGCAAACATAGTTGTCCTTCACTTTTGTCCATCACAAATTTTTCAAGAAAATAATATAGAATACATAGCCAAACTGAATAATTCGTGTACATAGTGATCGAGACGAATACAATTTATATGGATGCACAACTAAAAAATTTGCAAAAATATTGAACTATAGTCATTACATAACGTTTGCATAGTAACAGACATACCTTTTGATGGAGCTGGCGAGGCATGATGGAGGAGGATGATCATAGTCATTAGACCGACTCTTCTACAAAAAATAGACTCAGTTACTAGAAATCGTTTAACCATTTTGAATAAAAACTATAACAGGTTAGCTGGATCACTGCTCTGATACGATATTGTCACAACCTGATTTTTCTAATATATTTGTAGACACTCATTTGTAGGATAAGTTTTAGTTTTTGTCACAATTTGTAAATAAAGGAAAATAAATTTGTTCTTTTGACTAAGCAGAAACGTAAACAACTAGCATATGAATGTTATGAATAATTTTTTGTTTAAAGAAAATAGAGAAATGGAAATAGAGCTAGAGAGAAAGCAATAGAAAGACCCGACTTCAATTTATTAAAATTAAGACTAGGCTTTTTAATTTATTTCAAAGAACTAACAAAATTAACCTAAATTCAAGTATTTGCAAAACTTTATTTTTTCTATAAAAAGCCCAAGAAATAATTAACTTGTTGAAAGTACTCTACTTGCAACCATCACCTCGTACCACTACCAAGATCCTAGTAACTTGTAGAAACTGAAATGTAGAATGAATGAGCAAGCCACAAGCTCACTGGGATATTATGAAGTTTGTGTTTAGTTTGGTTATATCCATTATAAGTTGCCCCAACTAGAAAGCAATGAAGATATGTAATTTACGTTAGCAATTTTATGTTTTGTGTTTATGTGTGTGATTTTTGGATGTTGAATTGTTGATGTATTTGTCAAGCGAAATTCACCTATAGATTAGTTTAAGTAACTTTTGTGGATTTGATTCCACTTTTTCAACATTCTTTATAGGTTGCATTTAACATCTTATACATATAAATTTGTGATATTTATTCGGATTAATATGATGAATGCTATTAGAAAAGAAAAAAAGTATTTATTTTTCCTGATATTTCATATACTCGGATGATTTTCTTTATTTAAAGAATCTTATATTGATATGTTGGAGGTGCTTGACTATAGATAAAGCTATTTAAATTATTCTATGTATTCTCGTAATATTTATTTGTGAATTTCATTTTCATTGTGTTTTTGGAATTTCTGAAATAGAGCTAGAGCATTTCAACTTTTTAGTACTATACCAATATAATCATGGTTTTATATAAGTTTACATATCCAACATCACAACTTCTAATGGAAAAATTGTAACACCCCAATATATGTTTTAGCATACATATCACGTTTAATTGATATGTTAACTGTCATTGCATACCATTGAGCTAGTTTAACATGAATATATGTGACATATCCTTATCTTAAGCTTGTGTTGTTGATCGTTTACTCAAGCGTACAGGAACATCCGTACTACGAGTCTCGGTATTGAATATGTTACAGGTTACATTAATAAAAGATAATAATTGGATAAGCGTCAAAGAACAACAGATTATTTGACTAGTGACTTATCCGACTTAATAAATAATAATAAAAATTCATGTTTACTTGATTACCCTTCGAATTAGGTGATTTATGTTGAGCTAATTGCTTAATTGTCTTATATGCTTCGAATTTTACACAAATAAATGCTAAGGGTGGAGTGGTTGTCAGCAGACCTTAAAATGCTTGTGGGTCGAACAACTTTGGTGGGTCCTCTCTAGAAGCCATCGGAAAGCCATATATCTGATTCAGCTGGAGGTATGTTAGTGATCGTGGTTTTCCCATTAGCTGGAAAATAATGTCGTCCGGTCGGCGAGAGTGCAAAGCACTTGCCACTGTGATAGCAAATGTGCTCAGGAACTCGAGTGTGATCCTCTTGTAAGTTTGGTGGACTTGCATGAACCTCAGCAACCCTGCTTGGGCCAGTAAAGCTTGGACATTATCATGGATGCCCATTGCCCGAGTTAAGTCGTCACTGTTGAACCTCGTTGGTAAAACAGGGCGATGGTGGAGCTCATCAAACCAAGTTTTATGCTCGGTACTCGCCAAGGAGAACCCATATAGAGTCTGACTGTCGTTCGGATTCGGGGTTTAGTTTCTTCCACCATTACTTACCCTTGTTGTGACTGGAGCTGCCCTTTTTTGGTGCCATTTTAATGAACCCTGGTTTTGCCCCTTTTTAAACGGAATAGGCTCGACAAGGTCGCGCGAGATGCGTGAAGTTGCCGCATTCGTTCAAATCTGAGCCTTTGGAACAACTTTTGACATGGCAGTGAAAAGGGTATGGCGCGGTTTGCGTTGGCCTCACAGTATCAAACCCTTATCACGAAGGATTTTGACACGGCCGCGTTGAATGTTTAAAGCGGCCGCTTTGCAAGCTCAGTACATTTTCGTCGTTTCGACACCCATTTTTTACTAAACTCGTCCATGTTGGTTCCTAAAACATTAAATACACTAAAAACACATGTAAAAACATAAAATTTATAAAAATAATAAATACAACTAAAATTACTAAAAAAAATATTAAACATCGGGTTGCCTCCCGACAAGCGCTAAGTTTTATGTCTTCAGCCCGACGGCCCTTTTGGTTCTAATTCGGCTTCTTCAGCCGCACTTTCTTCTTAACAGCTTCCCTCATCATTTGATTTAGCTGTAAATGCTTAGGTAATAGTTTAGAGTCTAAGTAGCCTTTACTCTCTCTTAGTGCCTTCTCGGCTGTTTTTTTTCTTTTTATGCTTTTTGGTTGAACTTCTTTTTGGAGGTTCCTGCAAGGCATCTAGAACACTAACACTTTCCACCAGATCAAGGTTAGTAGGGTCATATGATCAATACGAAAGACAAAATCAGTAAGACAAGCTTCAAGGGAATCGTAATCCCTAGGTGCGATTAGTTTCTTATATAATGTGACATCTAAACACTGTATAGAGCCACATGTTTCAATGTGATTTATTCTCTCACTATCGTGTTATTTTTTTATCTTCATATATCGTAAAATTGACTTTCTTCTCATCTACCCTCAAAGTTAACTCCCCTTTTGGAACATCTATAAGCACCTTACCCGTTGCTAGAAATGGGCGACCTAAGATCAAGGGCATTTCCTTGTCTTCTACTATATCTAGGAATACAAAGTCAACGAGAATTATAAACTTACCAACTTTTAATAAAACATCTTCTACAATACCCTGTGGCCAAGTTATAGAGCGATCAGCCATTTGGAGGGCGATTGTAGTGGGTTTTTATTGTGTCTATTCCCAATTTTTCAAATATAGACAGAGGCATCAAGTTGATACTAGCTGCTAGATCGCACAGTGCTTTATCAAACGTTAAATTACCCATTTTGCATTCAAGTGTGCTACCTGGATCCTTGCGCTTTATTGGTAGCTTCCTTTGGATAATTGCACTGCATTCTTTCATCAAATTCACCATCTCATAGTCCTTCCATTTTCTCTTTTGAGCAATAACCTCTTTCAAGAATTTCGCAGAGTTTGGCATCTGCTGTAATGCTTCAACAAACAGAATGTTGATTTGGATTTTCTTTAGTACCTCCAAAAACTTTGCGAACTGCTCATCAATCTTCTTCTTTCTCAAAACCTATGGGAACGGAATTGGAGAGACATATTCTGGTAAGTTGGCTTTTGGCCTCTTTTCTTTTCCTTGCACCCCTATTTCTTCCTCTAAGTGCTCTTTCTCGACTACCTTCTCTTTATCAGATGGTAGCTTTGGACCCTCATATTCAGTGTCACTTCTTACTCTAATTGCATGACATTGTTCTCTCGGATCCACTACTGTGTCACTCGGGAATTGCCTGCTTATGCTGGGCTACAACAATCTTTACCAGCTGACTCATCTTGGTAGACATTTCAATTATACTTTTCTCGAGTCGCTTTATGTCTGCTCCCTGACTAGTCATTTGCTTGTTTAGCTCAATAAACTTTCCGTTCATGTTTCTTTCTAATTGAGCTAATGTTTCATCATACTTAGAAAATTGTGACTGCATTATCTCCACTTGTGTTGCCCCATTACCATCATGAATCATATAATTCATGATAGCGAATTCAGGTGGCGGATTAAGTGAATTCTTCATGTTGCCATAAGAGAAGTTTTTGTGATTCAATTATTAGAAGTTGTTGAAGTTCCTCTGATTTACAAAATTTAACTCTTCAACCTCCTCTTGGTCCATTAACTGCAGCGATAAAGTATCATTATGCTGTGCTAACATTAAACTAGTTAGCAAACTTACTTGGGTTGTCAAAGCTGTCAACTGAGATGAGAGATTTTCAATCGGCTCATTCTTGACGAGCTCTGCTTCTTTATTACTAGCCACTCTTCTTGGTTGATTTCTCTTATTAGGCCACTGATAACTAGTTATGTCCATCGCATCCAAAATTGAGAATGTTGTTCTCATATTTTTCTCCATCAAACTTCCACCTTCGTCTACATCTACATGATCTCTTGTTGGAGCAAGTAAGTGCAAATCAACATCTTGCTCGGTGGAAAGTATTTCAGAAGGAATCTCGTGCTCAGGTCTTCCCACTCTGTGACATCGTCTAATGAGTTATACCACTGCAGTGCTTTGTCTTGCAGAGAGAATGGGAACAACCTCATTTTCACTTGCTCGTGTGGCACATGGTTCATCTTTATGGTTTCAACCAATCTTCGGAACTTGTTCAAGTGTACATTGGGGTCTTCTAATGCGCTTCCACCAAACTAATTCTGCTGAACAATATTTATCAACGCAAGCTTCAACTCAAAACTGTTTGCATTCAATGGTGGCGGTTGCACTCCTCCAATTGGTTGATTTGTCATGGGACGAAGACAATCACTTATGGGTGTGTGATGTCTTCGTCTGTATCATCGTGCGTTATCTGAGCTTGCTTCTGCTGGTGTGGTGGTTGTTGCTGCTGCAAATTGGTGACTCTGTCATCTAAACTGGCTAAAGCCCCCAGTATTCGAGTCAGTGCCCTCTTGGTTCAGGTTCTGTGGAATGTTCTCCCATCTCGAATGTGAAATTTCTTCTCGTACGGTATCTACGAGCGGTTGCTTCAATTTCAGGGTCCAAAGGAACAAGTTGTTCTTTCCCTTTTGACCTAGTTTGCATACGAACCCTGAAACACCAACAAAAATGAAATACTACGTAATTCAAAAATGAAATAAATAAATAAAAATGAAAATTAAACAACAAAATTGAAATTGCAGAAAATAAAAATCTAGTCTAGTATCCTCCTATTACTCAGGATAAAAACTAAGAAGCTATACCTATTCCCCGGCAACGGCGCCAACAACTTGAGCGGACAAATTTCTAACTCTAAAATACCGCAAGTATACAGGTGTAGATGTGTATAGGGAAAGTCAAGGTCGATCCTTAGAGAACACGTTAACGTAGTTTGATACCCTAATTGTCTAGGATTATTCTAACTAGACACTTATTATGTGAATGATTTTAATAAACTAAATTGCTTAAACTAATTAACTGACTTAACAAACGAGGAAATTCCAATTAACGAGAATATATCCTAGGGCATCGATTTCATGAATTACTCCAATAATGATTAAGTTTAACTTATAGACTTTTAAACTAATTTTTGTATCTATTATACATGACACGTCGGTTTCTAACCTAGTGTTCCGCAAGTGTACGGATGTAGGTGTAGTAACGATTATCAAGGTCGATCCCACAAGGAATAATTTTAGGTAGTTTGATACCCTAATACTCTAGGAATGTCCTAACTAGATACTAAGTTTTAAAGGTTGATTTTACTAATTAAACTACTCAATTAAATATAACTTCAAACTTAGGAAACACGAAAACTAACAATCAAAGAGAAAAGGTATCCTAGGGCTTCGATTTCAGGATATTATTTCAATGTGGAATATGATTAACCTATTAATTTACCAATTCTAATGTTTATTAGGCGGCACGACAATAATCTAATCCTTCTCTCGAAGCGATTAAACCGTTGATTAATTAAGCTAATTACCCTCTCGAGTCAATTAAACCTAATAACTCCCAAACGATCCTAAGCCACAGCCTACACAGTCATAGACAACTGCGCTCTATGTTCTAAGTCTGATAACAATTCCCTCCTCTCGAAGCGGAATTGTTAAACTAAATTACTAAATCTAGGTGATCAAGCTAAATTCAGTTTTACGCACAAACATAGAGATAAAACACATAAAGAACGGAATTAATAGATTAAATCATAAATCAAAACATTGTTATAAAAATCCCTACTTTCTAACCCTAGGACACGAATAGCTTAGCTATCCATGCCTAGTAACAATTCAATACAAAATCCTAATAAAAACATTGTAAGAATTAAAACTAAGAAAGAACAATTAAACCCGGATGACTCCGTCTCGATGATCTTCGTCTTCTTTGTCTTCCAAGATGATGTAATTTATGTTCTTGATGATTGATCCCTTTTTCCTAGAGCTTGGGGTCCTTTTTATAGAGTTGGAGACGAATCTTCGGGAAGATAGAGTCAAAATCCTATTAAAATTAGGTAATTATCGCAGGAAAACACTTCTGACACGGCCGTGTTGCTTAAGTAACACGGCCGTGTTGCTTTGCAAAAATCCACTTTTCCAGCAACAATTTGATACGGCCGTGTTGCAGCTGTGACACGGCCGTGTTCCATTCCAGAACCCACAATGCGTTGCAAGACACTTTTGACACGGCCGTGTTGCTTTGTGACGCGGCCGTGTCGGTTCTTGCCCGGTTTTGCTCCTGGACCGGTTCAGGGCGGTTCGGACCGGTTTGAACCGGTTCTTGGACGGTTTTCACTCCTTTGGGCCGGTTTTCACTCTATTTGACTTGTTTCTCCTTCGTACTTCATCCAAATGGCATAAAAATACCTAATTATCCTCAAAACAAGTCGAAACACGTCAAATGGCCCAAATATTATAAATATCAACAAGTGCTGGTCAAATATACACGTATATGCCATAAAATATGATCCTAATCGACCTAAATACATGCATAAATAACGTGTTATCAAACTCCCCCAAACTTAAACTGTTGTTCGTCCCGAACATCATACAAAAAGACACAAAGAAGACAAGTGATTATGCATTTTGTTTAGGGCGATTAGACGATGAATTCAGTTTCAGTTTGATTTTCCTTAAAACAACTAGGCAACACAATTCACTTGAGCATATGCGATAACGCGAAAATCAACTACTCTCGAGACTTTGAACTTTCGAATCATTCAACCCTCACCGGGTGAGTGTTTCACTCATCTCTCAAGTGTTTAGGCTAAAATAATGTTCACTCATATTGAATTACATGCAAAGCCTACCATATGCTTGCCAATCGTCTACACTAGACCTCGTACTTGATATGTGTGACAAAAGATCAAAAAGGTCTTTATTTTGGTTGTAATGTGGGCTTAAGGTAAGGTGGGATACATTTGGATATAAGTGACTATTCATTGGACTAATCAAGTTACGTCTAACCCGACTACCCCTCAATACAATCACTCAACCTCACTCTTCAAATTTCAGCAAATCACCCCACAAGTTGACTTCTTCACCTTCCCAAGTCCATACAACTTAAGTGCTTTTCAATTCTGTGGGTACCACATTTTTGGGACTACCCGAATGTTCTAAGCAAATTCACAATTTAAGCACTTTATTTTCTAGCCTCTCCTCTATAGTACAACTTTTCTTTTCTCTTTTTTTTTTTTTTTTTCTTTCCTTTTTTCTTTTTTTTTTTTTTTTTCTTTTTTTCTAGGAGAGGCCATTCTTCGTTTTTCACCTATCACTTTTCTCTTATTTCCTTCATCTTTTGAAAATATCCCTACTTCCCATTCCTTCCCACAAATTGTTCACCCAAAATTCCTTTCAATTCTCCTCCCTCTAACTTGATTAATCCAATTATGGCCAAAAGAGTTAGATCAAAAGGTTTCGGCTGATATTGTTTAGGTTATGAATAAATAAAGCTATAAGGCTCAAATGGGCTAACTAGGGACAATTTTTTTCATTATGGGTCAAAGGCAATTTTCATGGTTCAAAGAAATAGGCTTAAACAAAGAGTTGCCTAAGATCATTTCCTAAATCACGACACATACTTGACACATTCTTAGTAAAGACTCAAGGCAAGTTCTAGAGACTAGTACACATATTCAATCAAATTCACACCGAAAGAAAGTATATTACTCCGAAAATTGGAGTATAATTAGGCTCAAATTCTCACAAGGTAAATTTTGATTGAATATTCTCAGTTCAAGCTCAATTTCGTCTCAAAACACCTCTCATGCTCTATTATGTGCCATTTTTTTCATCTAAATCATCTCATCATTAACTATTCATCATCCATCTTTCCCTATTATTCTCTTTTTATTTTTTTTTCACTTGTTACCTATTTCCGGGTTTTATTATTCTTATGACTCTAAACTAAAACACTAATAAGACTCTAAACTCTAAACTCCTAAGACTCAACATGGAAACACTATGCAATCAAACTTGGGCTCACAGACCCGATAAACCAATTTAAACAATAAAAAAATCAGCAAAATGGGCACACGGACCCACAATTAACAGCACGAAATTCGAACGAGGTAAATCAAAACTATAAATATAGCTGCCAAGACGTCCCACGGTCTACCCCCTCCCCCAAACTTGGCTGAAAGCCAATGTTTGGAGGAAAAACGTGGTACGCCTTGGTGCTAACTTACAAATCGTTTCGACGACGGCTTTTTGAAACCCCTACGAGCTCCGAAATCGTGCCATTTTGCTGCTTACTGAATCTTGGTTCGGCCGTCTCCGCATCGCGTTCAGAATTTTTGCATTTTTTTCTGCTGAAGTATTGACACGGCCCTGTTGAATGTTGTGACACGGCCGTGTTACTTTTGAGCCAAAATTGATGTTTTTGGGCCGATTTTGACACGGCCGTGTCGGTTGTGTGACACGGCCGTGTTGCATTCCAGTGTGAATTCGTGTTTGGAGCTTGGTTTTGACACGGCCGTGTTATAAGGCTGACACGGCCGTGTTGCTGTTGAACCAAAATTTGGGTTCTAGACCTGATTTTGACGCGGCCGTGTCGTTTGTGTGACACGGCCGTGTTGCATTCCAGTGCTGAAAACACTTTCCAAGTGCTTTTTGACGCGGCCGTGTCCATAGTGCGACACGGCCGTGTTGCATCTTCTGCTCCTTTTAACGCGATTTTTCCGTCTTTTCGACCCCCTTTTCTTGCAACACTCGTCCATGTTGATTCCTAAAAACATAAAACACTAAAACACACGTAAAACATAAAATTAACGCAATAATAAAAAAAAATAAACGTAAAACAATAACCATCGGGTTGCCTCCCGACAAGCGCTTTGTTTTACGTCTTCAGCCGGACGTCCTTTTCCTATCAACCTTCTTCTAGCCACCCCGAGTTGGAAGTTTTCTGAACACTTAAAGAGCTATTTGGGGCACGAGGATTTTCTATAGCAGCTAGGGTAGTGTAAATAATGCTACAATTGTGCCTACCCCTTAGACCCGATTTATGTATTTTGAGTGTGATTATTTCGTTTTGAACCCGAAAAACCAACTCCCCTTTAGGTACATCTATTAGTGCTTGGCTAGTCGCCAAGAAGGGTCTTCCTAAGATAAAAGGGAATTCTTCACTCCCTTTCATGTCAACAACTAAGAAATCACTAGGGAATTCAAAATTTAGCACTTTTACCACTACATCCTCTGCTACTCCCAACGGCGTTAATGAAGATCCATCCGCCAATTTGATAGTAGTAAAGGACCGTTTAATTTCCCTTAATCCTAATTGTCTATACTGCTTAAGAGACATCAAATTTATGCTAGACCCTGAGTCACACATGACATTATGAAATTCATGACTACCAATTGAGCAAGAAATAGTAAAACTCCCTGGATCTTTTGCTTTTGTTGCTCTTCTTGGTTTCATGCTTGTGTTTGCGTTCTTCTTGGGCCTGCTCGGTCTCTTCTTTGTCGCCTCTTTTCCATCCTCCCACTCCTTTGTTTTCTCTTTAACTTCGATTCTCTCCTTTAGTGGTTCCTGTTTCACAACAACAACTCTAGATTGCTCTAAAGGATCAAGGTTAGCAAAGAACGAATTTTTAAAACAAAAATCAAAAGACTCATCAAGAATAGAAGATGAAGTTTTCTTATCTATGATTGTATTGACCTCCTCCTTCTCAATGTTTTTGACTTCCTCGCTTGATTCCTTCGCTTCTTGGTCCTTCATGCTCTCTTCATGCTCATCTAGCTCCACAATATTGCAGTGCTCCTTCGGGTTAACCACTGTATCACTTGGGTATTGGCCTTGCTTGTGTTGAGCTCCTACTATCTTTATCAGTTGGCTCATGTTTGATGTCAATTCTCCAATGCTAGCTTGGGTCTGCACCAGTGTGTTCTCGAGCCTCTTGATGTCTGCCCCTTGCCCAGTGATATGCTTGTTTAGCTCCATGAATTTTCCATCCACTTTCTTCTCCAACTGAGCTAACTTTTCATCATACTTTTCAAATTGTGATTGCGCAATTTCTTCTTGTGATGGCTTCTTACCGTCATGGATCATGCCATTTGTAACAGCAAATCCGGGTGGCGGATTAAGTGTACTTTGCGCGTTCCCATATGAAAAGTTCTGATGATTCTGAGGGTACTGATTGTACCGAGGCTGATTGTTCTGGAAGTTGTTGAAGTTTCGTTGATTCACAAATTTTGCTTCTTCAACTTCTTCCGGACCCCCTGGCTGTTGTGCTAACGTCAGATTAGTTAGCAAATTCACCTGGCTCGTCAATGTTGTTACTTGTGCTGTGAGCTTTTCAATTGGCTCATTATTGACGGGCTCGACTTTTTGGACACTTGCTACCCTCCTTGGCATGTTTCTCTCATTCGACCATTGGTAGCTCGTTCTGGCCATAGCATCCAGGATTGAGAATGCCATCCTCACTGACTTCTCCATCAAACTTCCACCCGCAACTGCATCCACTTGGTTTCTAGTCGGAGCAAGTAGACCATTGTAGAACTTGCATACTTGCTGCTTCTTGGTGAACCCATGTTGAGGGCAACTCCGGATAAGATCCCGGAATCGCTCCCAAGCCTCTCCGAATGGCTCTTGGTCCAGCTGTTTGAACTGATTAATTTGATTCTGCAAGTCGAGCATCTTGCTCGGTGGAAAGTACTTCAATAGGAACGAAGTGCTCAACTCTTCCCAACTGATGATATCTTCCAAGGAATTGAACCATTGGAGGGCTCTATCCTTCAACGAGAAAGGAAACAATCGCAGCTTAACCTGCTCGTGTGGCACATGGTTTATTTTGATTGTATCTGCCAATCTTCAGAACTTTATCAGGTGAGCGTTCGGATCCTCCATTGCACTTCCTCCATACTGGTTCTGCTGCACTATGTTGATCAGTGCAGGCTTCAGCTCGAAACTATTTGCATTCAGAGGCGGAAGTTGTACTCCTCCTGACTGTTGATTAGGATTCGGCCTTAAACAGTCACTAATAGGTGTATTGTCTTCTTCTCCCGCATCTGGCTCTATTGGAATCTGTCTGTGCTGTTATGGCAACTGTTGCTGCTGTGCAGGTATCTGCTGCTGTATAATAGTGACGCGATCGTCCAATCGTGCTAAGGCTGTTAGCACTCTATTTAATGCTTCATCATTCGGCTGCTGTGGTGGGTTCTCCATCTCAGCTGTGAAGTTTCTTCTCGTTCGGTGTCTGCGAGCTGTCGCTTCAATTTCTGGATCGAAAGGAAGAAGGGTTTCTTCCCCTTTTGATCTGGTGTGCATACGAAGCCTGAAAACACCAAAAACAAGAACTACCGCGTAACACTAGAATTAACCCAAAAAATAAAAACGAAAATTAAAATTAAAATTATGAAAAAAATAAAATCTAGTCTAGTTTCCTCCTATTTTTCAAGATAACAACTAAGCGCTAAATTCTATTCCCCGGCAACGGCGCCAAAAACTTGAAACGTCGGTTTCTAACCTAGTGTTCCGCAAGTGTACGGATGTAGGTGTAGTAACGATTATCAAGGTCGATCCCACAAGGAATAATTTTAGGTAGTTTGATACCCTAATACTCTAGGAATGTCCTAACTAGATACTAAGTTTTAAAGATTGATTTTACTAATTAAACTACTCAATTAAATATAACTTCAAACTTAGGAAACACGAAAACTAACAATCAAAGAGAAAAGGTATCCTAGGGCTTCGATTTCAGGATATTATTTCAATGTGGAATATGATTAACCTATTAATTTACCAATTCTAATGTTTATTAGGCGGCACGACAATAATCTAATCCTTCTCTCGAAGCGATTAAACCGTTGATTAATTAAGCTAATTACCCTCTCGAGTCAATTAAACCTAATAACTCCCAAACGATCCTAAGCCACAGCCAACACAGTCATAGACAACTGCGCTCTATGTTCTAAGTCTGATAACAATTCCCTCCTCTCGAAGCGGAATTGTTAAACTAAATTACTAAATCTAGGTGATCAAGCTAAATTCAGTTTTACGCACAAACATAGAGATAAAACAAATAAAGAACGGAATTAATAGATTAAATCATAAATCAAAACATTGTTATAAAAATCCCTACTTTCTAACCCTAGGACACGAATAGCTTAGCTATCCATGCCTAGTAACAATTCAATACAAAATCCTAATAAAAACATTGTAAGAATTAAAACTAAGAAAGAACAATTAAACCCTGATGACTCCGTCTCGATGATCTTCGTCTTCTTTGTCTTCCAAGATGATGTAATTTATGTTCTTGATGATTGATCCCTTTTTCCTAGAGCTTGGGGTCCTTTTTATAGAGTTGGAGACGAATCTTCGGGAAGATAGAGTCAAAATCCTATTAAAATTAGGTAATTATCGCAGGAAAACACTTCTGACACGGCCGTGTTGCTTAAGTGACACGGCCGTGTTGCTTTGCAAAAATCCACTTTTCCAGCAACAATTTGACACGGCCGTGTTGTAGCTGTGACACGGCCGTGTTCCATTCCAGAACCCACAATGCGTTGCAAGACACTTTTGACACGGCCGTGTTGCTTTGTGACGCGGCCGTGTCGGTTCTTGCCCGGTTTTGCTCCTGGACCGGTTCAGGGCGGTTCGGACCGGTTTGAACCGGTTCTTGGACGGTTTTCACTCCTTTGGGCCGGTTTTCACTCTATTTGACTTGTTTCTCCTTCGTACTTCATCCAAATGGCATAAAAATACCTAATTATCCTCAAAACAAGTCGAAACACGTCAAATGGCCCAAATATTATAAATATCAATAAGTGCTGGTCAAATATACACGTATATGCCATAAAATATGATCCTAATCGACCTAAATACATGCATAAATAACGTGTTATCAATACAACACTTAAATAACTTAGCCCTTCTCTCGAAGCGACTAAGTCGTGGATTGATTAGAAAAACTACACTCTCGAGTCAATTAGTCCTAAAAACTCCCAAAAGACCCTTAACCCTTGCCTACACAGCCATAGAAAACTACGCTATATGTTGTACATCTATTAACAATTCCCCTTTCTCGAAATGGAATTGCTAAATGGGTAAACTAAGCCTAAGTGATCAATTTATGCTCAGTTATGGAATAAAACAAACATATAGATAGATAACTAAAATAGGAGGCTATAAATTAAAACTTAAATGAAAATTATCATAAAACACTACTCTCTAACCCTAGGACACGAGTAGTTTAGCTACTCATGCCTAGTACCAAATCCATACAACTATCCATTGAATACCTTGTAAAGAAATAAACACTAGAAAAGAAGTAAATAAACCCGATTATGTCGGCTCGTTGATCTTCGTCTTCTCACTCTCACCCACCCTTCTACTCCAATGCACAAGTGTGACATTAAGTTAAGAATCAAATGTGTCTCTCTGAAAAACAAGCATCTCTTGCCCTTTTATAGACTTTGGGACAATCCTAGGGCTTTAGAATCAATTTTCTTCTTGGAACAGGAAAGTCTTCGAAAAATGCCATTTTGATGTGGCCACTTTGCCCATCTGACGCGGTCGCGTTGGTTTGCACTTGAAAAGTCTTCAGAACAAATCCTTTTGACGCGACCGTTTCGTACATCTAACGCGACCGCGTTACACCATCAGCGCTAAATTTCTTCGCACGCTGTTTTCGCCACAGCCGCGTTGCTGTATGAATGCGGTCGCTCCGGTTCTCCTCCAGACCGGTCTTAGCCGATCTAGGCCGATTTTGGATGGTTTTTGCCCATTTTGATTTTCCTTCGACTTGTTCTTTCGTTCATTAGTCGTAAAGTACGACTTGTAACCCTAAAATTGCTTAAAATAATACGTTAAATGGTTCAAATATCATAAATCTACACGATTCTTGACCAAATATGCATGTAATCGCTATAAAATACACTCCTAAATCGACCTAAATACATGCACAATCAACGTGTATCAAAACCCCCCCAACTTAAACTGTTGTTAGTCCCGAACAACAAAACAAAAGACAAAAAGATACAAGTGATTTATGCAATGTTTTAGGGCGACTGGATGATGATTTCTGTTTTAGACTGTTTTTTCTTAAAACAACTTAGGCAACACAATTTACTTGAGCATATGTGATAACGCAAAAATCAACTAATCTCAAGACTTTGTACTTTCGAATTATTCAATCATCACCAGTTAAATGTTTCGCTCATCTCTCAAGTGTTTTAGGATAATATAATTTTCGCTCATATTGAATTACATGCAAAGCCTACCATATGCTTGTCAATCGTCTAAACTAGACTTCGTACTCGATGTGTGTGACAAAGGATAAAAAATGTCTTTCTTTTTGTTGTAATGTTAGCTTAAGGTAAGGTAGGATATATTTGGATAAAAGTGACTACTTTTGGACTAATCAAGTTATTCCTAACCCGACTACCCCTCGATAACATCACTCAATCTCACTCTTTAATTCTCAGCAAATCCTCCCAAAAGAAATGACTTCTTCACCTTTGATAAACTTTATAACTTAAGTGTTTTTCAGATTACAATCAACTATAAGGGTACCAAATTTTTGGGACTACCCGACTGTTCTATACAGCTCAAACATTTTAAGCACTTTTTGATTTCCTAGCCTCTCCTAAAAAATAAACAACTTATAAAAAATAAACTCTTTCTTTTGTTTTTCCCAATCTTCTCTTTTTCTTTTTTTTTTTTTCTTTTTTCAGCTTGGAGAGGCTATTATTCCTTTGTTTTTCACCTATCATTTTTTGTGTTCCCTTCATCTTTGGAATATCCTCTAATTTTCCCATGTCTTCCCAAACATTTTCACCCAAAATACCTTCCAGTTCTCCTCCCTCTAACTTGATTAATCCATTTTAAGGCCAAAGAGTTAAGTGAAAAGGTTTTTGGCTGACATTGTTAGACTATGAAAGAATAAGGCGTTAAAGCTCAAGTGGGCTAACTAGGGATAAAGTGTGAACTTGTGGTATAAAGGTAACTTTTTATGGCTAAAAAATAATCTTAAAACAAAAAAACACCTAAGGTCATTTCCTAAATCACGACACATACTTGACACATTCTTGGTAAAGACTCAAGGCAAGTTCTAGAGACTAGTGCACATATTCAATCAAATTCACACCGGAAAAAAATGTATTACTCCGAAAATAGGAGTATAACTAGGCTCAAGTTTTCACAAGGTTAATTGTGATTGAATATTCTTGGTTCAAGCTCAATTTCATCCCATATCACCTCTCATGCTCTATTATGTATCATTTTTCATCTACTTCTCAAAATCGTCTCATCATTAACCATTCATCATCCATCTTTCCCTATTTTCTTTTTCTTTTTCTTTTCACTCGTTACCCTTACTTTCTCGGGTTTATCTCTTTCTTACCGACTCTAAAAATAAAAATAATTAAAATTTAGACTCCTACGACTCAACATGGCAACTAAATAATAAACTAGGTGCACAAACCTGACAACACCAAAAAGACAAATAAATGGGCACACATACCCAGTACTCCACCTCAAAGCAGCAAAAATACACAAGTGGGCACACAGACCCGATAATTAACCCAACATAACTAAACAACAAGACATATTACATCAAACGATCAAACTTGAAAAATAAAATAACCAACTAAAACAACAACAAAAATCTAAATAGCTACCAAGACGTCCCATGATACACTCCCTCCCCCAAACTTGGCTGAAAGCCAATGTTTGGAGGAAAATAGTGGAACGCCTTGGTGTGAATTATAGATCACTGTGGTGGTGGAGGTGGTTAGAACCCATGTTGGCTCCAAAACTGAGTTAATGCCTCCCACTGGATCCTCTGCTATTGTCTCCATGCTTGTTCTTCGTTACTCCTTTCAGTTCGATATGATAAATATTCTGAGCCCATCAAGGAGACATAATCAACTTGTTTTACCAGGACACGATTTTCTATATTAATTTAGCAATCTGTCATATAATTAATAATATTGCCCAAAGTATAGAGTATTAAGTCCCAATGACTCTTTACCCATAATAAATCAAAGCAACATTAATTAATTATATAAAAACTCAATTAAGTGACAGAAATTAAGAAAACAATAACCACTGAGATCTAATTTTTCCTTCAAGTCAGTCTAGAAAAAATATCTCGTTGTTGGTCCAATTCAGTGCAACAAATGCGCTAATGTAATCTCTTGGTCAAAACAAACCAATTTGAGTCTTACACATCAACTTCTACCAATGGATTGTTCAACTCCATCTAAATTGTGAATCTTTGTACTTATCACAAGGAACCAACAATGTGATCTTCTGTGATCTACTACACACCACATTGTCTACAATGTAAAGTATTCAAACATTATGCAATAAATATATATAACATTCATAATATTTAATTAAAGCAAACAGTGATAATTTATTCTCATTCAATAAAGTGAAAGAAACAGTTTATATACAAAGCAACACTTAAAAACATGCTTTATAGTATAACCCTAACAATATTAAGGTTGTGTATGCCCATCCAGCATACAACATTGCTTGCAGCAAGGATGGTACAACCAGCAAGCAAGCAGGAGCCATGTTAACATTGTTGAAGTCAAGGTCAAAAGTCAGGATATTTGAATTACAATATATAGCTAGTAAAGACAACTTTAAAATCTTATACTATCCAATAGCGTAGGGACACATCACCTGACAAAGAGCAAAAGCAACACTGGACACTGACACCAAGCCGCAACCACTCTGACCCACTTTTTGCGAGAAAGGACAAACAACTCTTTTCCATACAAGGAGCATTAAATGTCGACGGGATTATTTCTCTCTCTTTAACATGAAGAAATCCCAACTTCTATAAATAGAAGGAGGTGGAGGACTCAACATTCCTAGCATCAATCACTCAGCCATTTAAAATATTTAGCATCAATCACTCAGCATTCTTATTTAAAGCTTCAAAGCATACACTTTGATATTCATACCAATGTTTATGTAAAGTACACAAGAGCAAGATAGGAAACTACAAGCAACTAATGAAGATCAAAAGTTGCAACAACTATCAAGTCAAGCTAGTTCTCAAGCTTTATTTCGGTCCTTATTCTTCTCACATTAGGAAGCTTGCCCACATCTCAATTGTATTCAAGTTTAGAGGCAGCGAGTAGAAGTTGAAGAAATATTTTTATTAAACCAATCTCACAAAAGGTTTTGAAATGGGGAGTCTTCAGTTGAATCGGGGATTCAAAGCTGATTTATGTTCCAAGACACGTGTCTACAGTAGAGGAGTAGCTTTGCGAGAATAGACAAAAACTATTGTAAGAAGCTAAGTTGGACTTAGAATTCGGAGTAGCTAAGTTGTACTGTGTGAAACTAATAGTGATTTTTTGCACTTTGTGAGGGGAGAGTGGACGTAGAAGAATACCCCCACCTTCGACTCACTATAAATATTGTGTCTACTTTTATATATTTTTTTTTTATTGTTATTGATGGCATACTACGTATCTACTACACAAATTCGTAAGAAAGCATTTAAGCATATTCTGTTGCACATAAAAATTCCTTGAGCTTTTCTTACTGTAAGCTACTTCCAACCAGTCTACTTTGTGCCTATTGCCTGAGTAAGCTTACTGTACTAGCGTTACTGCAAGAACCAGTTTATTGCAATAAGCAGCAATCTTGTGCTCAAAGTATTTGAAAAAGAGAAACTCGAGTTCGAGGTTTATTCACCCCTCCCCTCTAAACCTCGATCACTTGGGACCCATATCAATTTTGATTAATGGTACACCTACTGATATATTTGTGCCGAAGAGAGGGTTTCGTCAAGGAGACCCTCTATCACCATACTTATTCTTGTGTTGTGCAAAGGGTTCTCAACTTTGTTGCGGCAAGCAGAGGTGGATTAGAGTTTACATGGGTCAGAGGGGCACCACACATTTCTCATTTGTTGTTTAGTGATGATAGTATTTTATTTTTTCGCACAACTGAAACAGAGGTTGATAAGGTGGCGGAAATACTGAATATGTATGAGGCGACATCAAGCCAGAAAATAAATTTAGAAAAATAGGAGATGAGTGCTGGGAGTAATGTGGAGAGTAGTAGGAGATTGGCGTTATGTGATAGGTTAGGGATAAGGCATGTAGAGAAGCTTGGTACTTAGACCTACCAGCCTTGGTAGGACAAAAAAAAAAAAAATGAGGTGTTTAGGACTATATTAGAACGGGTGGTTAGTAGACTTAAGGGGTGGAAAGAAAAAAACCACTTTCATAGGTGGGTAGAGAGGGTGCTAATAAAGGCGGTGTTCAATCAATACCTACTCACCTTATGTCATGTTTGTACTTCTTTGGCATTCTAAGTCTTCAATGTGAAGTATTTCCCACAGGGGGAGTTCCAACCTAGTTTTGTGTGGTGGATTTTAGTGGCGGCAAGGGAGTTGGTTCAGTTGGGAACGTGGTGGAGGATAGCCAATGGGGAAGGTGTTTCATGAGAGGCAGTAGGTGGATAAGAAGCAAACAATTGAGACAACTGCATGCTGGGGCTGCTCATTTATCACCGACAGCTACTGTGAGCAGCGTCGTTCATGTAGAAACACGGACATGGAGGCAGACATGGAACATTGGTGCTTTGACGAAGCTGAGGCCCAGAGTATATTGTCCATATTGTCCATTAGTAACTACAAAGTAGTTGCAAAAAATTAGTTACAAATACATTAGTTGCAAAAAAAGAATTTGCATCTTACTATAAAAGGTTACTCTATAGTAACTACATTTAGACATTTTGCTACTAAAAATATTTTTATGACTACTTTTTGTAACTACATTTTGTAGTGACAAAAAGTCTTATGTCTAGTAGTGCATTTTGATACTGAAGTTGAGTCAAAATTATTTTGGATTGAGATGGTGCCACTTCCTATTGTTCCTTTTATTGAAAAAGATGTAAGACTTATGCCGAAACATCATGAATGAATGATGGGAAAGAATCATAAATCGTCTCATAACTATAGTGACTTCCACTAAATATATCCCACAACTTTCTGCTTTTTAATTTCGTCTCATATGTCCTGAAATTATTTAATTTTCGTCCCAGAATTCAAATTTAAGCCGAAAAATGCACGTGTCGTACACGTGCCGGCCAAAATTTGGGGAATTTTTGCCACATGGCGTCGGGAAAAAATTATATGTCCACTAAAAATCCCACAACTTTCCGCTTTTTCTAACTCCGTCCAATATATCCTGAGATTTTTCAATTTTCGTCCTAAAATTCAAATTTAAGCCAGAAAATGCACGTGCAGGCTAAAATTTAGGGGTTTTTTGCCACGTAACGTCGGAATTCTGAGCTAGATTTGAATTTACATTTTTCTTTTTCTTTTTTCTTGCCACATTTTGACGCCACGTGGCAAAAGAAAAAGAAAAATGTGGCAAGAATAAAGAAAAAAAATGTAAATTCAAATCTAGATCAGAATTTCGACGCCACGTGGCAAAAAAGCCTTAAATTTTGGCCGGCACGTACATTTCCGGCTTAAATTTGAATGTTGGGACGAAAATTGGATAATCTCAGAACATATGGGACGAAATTAGAAAAGCAGAAAGTTGTGGGATATTTAGTGGATATATGATTTTTTCCCGACACCACGTGGCAAAAAATTCTCCAAATTTTGGCCGGCACGTATATGACACATGCATTTTTCGGCTTAAATTTGAATTTTGGGACGAAAATTGGATAATCTCAGGACATATGGAACGAAATTAAAAAAGTAAAAAGTTATAAAATATTTAGTGAAAGTCACTATAGTTATGAAACTATTTATGATTTTTTGTTTTCCAATGAATGATGATATTACCTTACAAAAATATAATAGAGTTTAGAGGTATCTTCTATTTAAAAATAGAACTATCAAGTCCTTGTTTTTTAGTATTACGTAGCACAAATAAATGTAGTGCGTTGCGTAATAACAAATTATTAAATATCATAATTTGATGTAAACCATAAAATAATTTTTTCAAATTGGTTTAATAAATATAAGAAACAAAAGCACAGATTGTGAATTCAAGAAAGTAGGGAGCAAAAACATTTTTTTCACGCTCTCTCCTCTCTCTAGACACGAAAGCACAAACTCTCTTTCTCAGCCGCCGGCCAAACATACACACACACACATTAATGTTCTATATCTCTATAGATGTTCTGTTTTCCTTGAAATATATGATTAGATACAAAAATAGATAATTTCAAAAATATATATGTATTAATAATAATAAATAAATAAAACATGTTCATTAATCGCACTGGTGAAGTTACTTGAAGAAGACATTTATGATAATAGTGTAAGCCAACATCACATATTAGTTCGAAATATATTTTATCTCGTGCATCGAACAGGTGAACTTTTACTAAATAAGAAGTATAAATGCTTACATTTTAATTCTACTTTTTAGTATTTATTTGAGTGTTTAAACCTCATTTATCATTTTCGCATTGGAGTATTTGATATCATTTGATATAATATCATTATTTATAAAATATTTAAATATTACATTATTATTAGATATTATATGTAATATTGAGTTGATTGATTTGTGTAAATAAATAGCATCATGTATATAAATACATATATATATATATATATATATATATATATATATATATAAATGTCAAAATTTCACTGTGGTGCTGGGCAAGGTCTGTGCAGGACGGAGTGGTTGCATGATCCCTATCCACCCGACCATGGATCATCAGGTGGGGCGACCGGGGTCGAAATTATCACATCTACCTTCATGTGCAATAGATACGTCAATTGACTTCATGTATGAGATTTAAGCTTAAATTATCTTTAATTTGTACAATTTATTCAATTATGATACAAAATTGTCGGCCCAAAAATATGTGGTACGAATAAACCATAAGGCAAAAAGTACACTTAATTAAAATAATTATATTTATTTCACTTAATATTTATAACATACTCACCATTATTTTCTAAAACTTTATAAATTTTTTTATTTGATTTTACTGCGTTTTTCAAATAATATTCACACCACGGGTAATATCATATTTAAAGTAAATTAACAATACTGAAATGTCACAATTTGACATTGGAAACTGCATTTCTTCAACAACAACAACAACAACAACAACAAAAATAAATAAATAAAAATAAATAAATAAAAAATAAGCTTTAATTCGTTCTGTGGCAAATTTAATAGATTATAGTATTGTTCACACACTCATTAAAAAAATAAGTATTTTATTTTAGTGTTTAAAATTATAAGTTAAGTCGCCTTTACGAGAGGCGACTCTCTAAAAAACTGTCAGATACTGTTCATAGTCGCTCCTCGTAGGGACGACTTTCCTTTAATTTTTTTTTTATGTCATAGTCGCTTCTGGGAGAGGCGACTTTAATTTTTTTTTCTTTTTTTTGGGGGGGAAAGCCTCCCATAGCATAGGCGACTTTCACGTTTTTTTTTTTTTTTTTTTCGTTCGTTTAGAAAACAAGATTTTGAATTAGTTGATTGTAAAATTGTTTGGTGGAGTATTCAAAATATTATGTTATCGCACCTTTTGTCTTCTATACTGAAATAGGGTTGTAAACAAATTAAAAATTTTTTATTCGATTCGTGATTCGAATTCGATTAAGATATTCGGATTCGAATATGAATTAATTTTAAGCTTCGAATAATATTCGAATTTGAATATAGTTATATTCGATTCGAATATTCGATTAGTTTATATATAATATATTTTAAAAATTAAATAATACATATAATACTAAATATATGTGTATAATATATTTATATAGCTATGTATTTAAATAAATTTATATATAATATATATTATTAAAATTTGCAATTAATTTTTTTTTAAAAAATAACAACATTTGAATATTTAAAAAAAAATGTCTATGTATAAAAATACAAATAAAAATAAAACTTTTCGAATCTCGAATTCGAATAATTCGAATATTTATCACGAATCGAATTCAAATCACCTATTTAAATTCGATTACTATTCAATTCGAATTCGAGTTTATACTTGCGAATTCGAATAGAATTTCTTAATATTCGATTTGATTCGTTTACATCCCTACTCTGAAATCTCGATAGAACGTGTTTCATTATTGTTGACGTCCAATACATACATTTATAAATCAAAACACAAGAAAAATGATATATTTATAAACTTTCAATCAATCTAATATGAATATGATTAATTCGATTTTAATCCGAATCAACTCGAAAAAAAAAAAAATATATATATATATATATATATATATATATATATTTTAAAATATAATTCTATGGCATATGCATGAAGTATTGCAGCGAGCCTGCAAAATATGTGACTTGTACAAATATTGATAAAAAAATATAATTCTTCCACCCAAAACAAACGACAAAAAAAAAAAAAAAAAAAAATGTGAAAGTCGCCTACGCTATGGGAGGCTTTAAAAAAATAAATTAAAATCGTCTTTCCCAAAAGCGACTATGACATAAAAATAAATAAATAAACGAAAGTCGCCTCTCTGAACAGTATCTGACAGTTTGGAGAGTCGCCTCTATATAATTTTAAACACTAAAAAAAACACTTAATTTTTTAATGAATGTGTGAACAGTACTATAGTCTATTAAATTTGCTTCGTTCGGTAGGATGTACATATGTAGGTCAGAAAAAAATTCCAATCATGTTTGTGTGTCACATATATTTTTCTTTAAAGTCCATATACTTTTTATAATGATGTATTTGCTTAAGGTTGAAGAGTGTTGATTAAATTTGACTGAAAGATTTAATAAATGTAATTTATTAGAATTCGATCATCTAAATCTATTGAATGTAACTTAAAACAAACACACCCTAAGACAATGTTTGGTTGGGGCTGGGGTGGCTGGGCTGGGGGAAATGGCTGGAGTTAGTGGCTGGGGGTGTTAGAGAGTGATGTTTGGTTGGGTGGTTTGTTTTAGTTGGAGTGTGAAATTTAATTATTAATTGTAAAATGTGATGTGATATGGGTAAGAGATAATTATTAATGATTGGGAGAATGATTAAAGTAATTTTTGAATTTGTGATTGATGTCCCCCACCAAACCCTAATACCCTGACTTGGCCAAACCAGCCCAAAGAAACATGAAACGGGGTTGGCCAAACTCAGGAGAGGTTGGGCCAATCCCAACCAAACATGCCCTAAGTGTTCCGTCTCCCAATCTTAAAAATACAATTTTTAGGGAAACTAAAAAGTAAAAAATACATAAATATCTGATTTTGAGAGCAATTTTCGTTATGAATGAGGGGCAGGGCAGGGGATTCTTTTTCCACTTCAGTCTCTTTAAATTACTCTCTCAAAACCATACCCCTCAAAAACCCACAAATTCGTCCAACAATTCAAGAAATCAACGTTACACTTTACAGTCACTTTTTTTAATTCATTTCAAGAAACCTCTGTATAAAATTCTTGATTATTTCCCAGTCTCCATCAGCGAAGATAGCGATCAATTATCAAGAATGTATCTCTCTTCTCTCAACCTCTTCGCTGTTCTCTTCTTCTTCTTCTTCACCCCTTCCCCTTCTCTCTCCTCGCCGACAGATTACGTCTCTCTCCTCGGCGACGCTTTCTTAAGCTACGACTCCATTTCTCTCACTAAAGAGAAAAACTGCACCTCTCCATTACCGCCGTCGCCGGCATCATTTTCCGGCGTCGGAAGAGCATTCTACGCCAACCCGGTCCGGTTCCTTGACCCTTCAGGCAATGCCACTGCTTCTTTCTCCTCCAGTTTCTCTTTCACCATTACCACGGACCCTTCTTGCCCCTTCGGAGATGGCCTCGCCTTTCTCATCACTTCCAACACCAGCTCTTTCAGTCTCTTTGACGGTTACATGGGCCTTCCTGCCGGAATTCAGGCCGCTAAAGATTCCTATTTCGCGGTCGAATTCGACACCAGTTTCGACCCCAATCTTGAAGACATCAACGGTAACCATATCGGAATCGATGTGAATAAGGTCAGATCATTGGCTTCTGTTGATGTACTGCAGACTAGGGACGTTAATCTTCAAGATGATAGAGAGATAACGTCGTGGATTGAGTACAGAGATTCGGAGAAGATGGTCCGGGTCTGGGTCGGGTACTCCACCCAGATTAAACCTGAGAGCCCTGTTCTTGAATTCAAGATCGATTTATCCAACCAATTCAAAGAGTTCATGCACGCTGGATTCACAGCTTCCAATCTTAAAGGCTCCTCTGTTCATACCATCAACCGGTGGCGATTCAAGACATTTTTCGGATTCATACCTCCTGGAATGGCTATGGATGCAGTTGACGAATGGGACACTGTTATAGAAATCGGATCCTTCGATAATCATCGGATGAATCGAAGGATACTGGAGTTTTGTCTGGTTTTGGGAGGGTTCGCTGCGCTTACATTCTTGATTGGAGCACTTCTTGTAGGGTGTATCTGTCTGGTTAGAAAGAGAAGAGACAGAAGAGTGAGCAGCGAGAGAAGGGTGAGCGGTGAGAGAAAGATGTACAGGTTTCGTCAAGGTGGAAGGATGGTTCCAGAAATGTTGTCTCTAAATGAGATTAAATCAGCCACTAATGGATTCAATCGCGACAAGATAATCGGTGAAGGAGGTTCAGCTGTTGTGTATGAAGGGACTATCCCTAGCTATGGAACTGTGGCTGTTAAAAGATTCAACAACGAAAACCGAACCGATGCCTCATTTTCGAGTGTCCCATTTAACACGGAGTTTGCTACAATGGCGGGCTGTTTGAGGCACAAGAATTTGGTGCAACTGCAAGGGTGGTGCTGTGAGGGGAATGAGTTAGTCCTTGTTTATGAGTACATGGCTAATGGAAGCTTGGAGAAGGTTCTACATAACTTTTCGAGGTTGCTGACGTGGGAGAGAAGGTTGAAGATAATCAATGGAGTTGCTGATGCTCTTATATACTTGCATGAAGAGTGTGAGAGCCAGATTATACACAGAGACATCAAGACTTGCAACGTGTTGCTCGATGCTGATTTCAACGCCAAGGTTGGTGATTTCGGATTAGCTGAGGTTTATAGGCACAGTTTTAGGGCAAGGGAAGTGTCAGCCACTTATCCAGCTGGCACGATGGGGTACTTGGCCCCTGAGTACGCATATTCAGGTGTTCCGACAGTGAAGACTGATGTTTACAGCTTTGGTGTGGTGGTGCTGGAGGTGGCGACGGGGAGGAGGCCCGTTGCTGAGGACGGCGTTGTGGTTACAGACTATGTGTGGGAGATGTGGGAGAAGGGGGTGATTGTTCGGGCTGCTGATTCGAAGCTGATGGGCCGGTTTGAGCTGGTGGAGATGGAGAGGGTGCTGATATTAGGCCTGTGTTGTGCACACCCCAACTCTGAGAAGAGGCCGAGGATGAGGGAGGCTGCACGGATGCTTAGAGGGGAATCAGCCCTCCCAGTTTTGCCTGCGAAGAAGCCCGTTGTGAGGATTCAAACCGTTCTGCCTGCGGGGTGTGAGGAGATTATGTATGGTGAAGATGGTGATGATACACAGTGGGATACCCCCAAGACACATTTTAGCAAGAATAATCTGTGTTAGATTTTAGAGTGAGTGTTGGTTAGTTGGATTCTATGTCTTGTAGATTCTTTTACTTGTGTTTCTGTAATGGATCAATAGTTTCAAATTCAGATCTTTTGCCAAGGTGTTGGATATGAAGTCAAGTAATTTGATTACCTTAAAGTAAGTTCACGCAAACTGCTTTTAGATGCAGTTATGGAGTAATAACTGAGATGTTTTCTTGCGTCTGTTTTTATTTCTTAATTTTTTTTTTTATTATTATTATTTTTTTTTTTTTTTTTGTCTTTGTAGTGTTAATATAATATTAGATCAATAACCTTGTTGAAAAATTGAAGCCAAGAAGACATAAATTCACATAATCTGCTGTCCCCAGTTTTTTATTTCCTTTGCATTGATGTCCATGTCTCCACAGTATGTATGTTTTGTAAATTTACAAATAATCACATACTAATATGTGGAAATGCAAATTTATCTCGAGTATAGTTTAGAGTGTACTTGACTAGGTATAAGAATGTGTAATGCACTGAGTTGTAAGGCAAAAAGTGTAATGTAATGGATATTTGAATGTTCCGGAAGAATACCATTTAAATTTTCTCCAATAAATGCTATCTTTTAATTTTTGTATCCTGAAATAGACTATTACACCTCTCGAAAAAAAGTTCATTTTATTAGAATCTCATTTCATAAAATATAGAGTATCCAATATTTCACTGCAATTAAGAAGCTTTCGCCTTAAATAAAATAATATATTGTAGAGATGTCGAAATTAAACCACACTAGGAAACTCTAACGGGAAAGGTAATTAGTCAAAATGATGGACTAAAACATTGCTCATACGTCCAACAAAAATATGTTCAAGAGATGTCGAAATTAGACCACATTAGGAGACTAACGGAAAAGCTAACTGGTCTAAATGATAGACACAAACATAGCCCGTACGTCTGACAAAAGAAAAATAGGTTGATTCAAAACAACGTTAAAACGAAAAAATATCATAAACAATTATGTCAAAGTAAGTCGAGCCATCTCTCCGAGCTTTAAGTGTGTAGAAAAGCAGCAAGATGTCCGTTTCTATCTCTATTGATAATCTTTTGCCAACTTTACTCCCTCCAAGCAAGCACATGAACGCTCATTTCTTAATGCAACTTACTATACATTGATGCATTCATCTCTCATTTTGTGTCTCTAATTGCAGCTCCTAGTCCAGACCCTACACCTCGGATGATACTAGCGTCATAATTGATTTTGTATCTGAATTTTTTTGGATCAACAATGTAACAAATTTTTACATGTATGCAACTAAAAAACAAACAAGAAACATTGTACGAATAAAATATATTGAATTAAATTCGAATATGAGATTACAATCTCCATTTCCATCTGATTCTTCTTTTGGGTTGACTTTGAAATTTGATGAAAGAGTTGATGTATAAATCTTCTCCGCACTTGAATTTGACTTGTATAACGTTAATCCGAATGCTTGATAGTTTGATTTAGAATTGAACGTTATATTAGAGATATTTGCGACGGACGCCTTTGGATATGCAAAGAAGGTTGTTAAATTTTGTGAAGAAACGTTATATGGATGTCGATCAGAGGGGCTTCGCACCTTGATCTCGAATCGAATGATGTTTCTACAGAACTAGTACGAAGAACACATTTCAAAGCCTCGAATGACACCATTTAATGATGGAGAGGATTTCACCTTTGCTCTGAGTTCTCCAACTATTGTGTTTGGTATACCTTGTTCAAGATGATATATCTTTCCATATATAGGGATACATTTATATATAGCCTCATAACTTTTGCGTTTTCCGCTAAATATCCAGTAACTTCCTGTTTTTTTCAAAATCATCCCATACATATTGAAACTGTTCGTTTTCAATCCCAAAATTTAAATTTTTACTGGAAACCGTCAAGTGTCATCCAAAATTGGAGATTTTTGGTTATGTAGTTGTTTGCTGGATAATCGGATCTTTTATTTATTTACATTGTACACATCACCTAAAAAATAAAAATAAAACTAAAGTTATTCATAAATAATTAAAAGAAAATCTGTAAAATCAAAATTAAAAATAGCAAAAATGGATTCATCATCTTCTGAACAGTTCATCTTCTTCGAACTGTTTGTCTTCAAAAAATAAATCAAATTCAGAAATTTGTTCACCTTCTTCGATTTTTTTAGAAATGTGTTCATCTTCTTCGGTATTTTTAAAAACTGTTTCAGAAAAATGAATTCTCGATTCAAAATTCTGGGCAAGAAAGGGAAAAATATGTACAGAAAATCGAGGGAACAAGAATCCAATTTGAAGAACCAGATTTGGACAGAGAATAACAAGAAGAAAGAAATATTCGACAATGGAGAAGGTTGCAGCGCCACATCCATAAGCTGCCGACATTGCACAACCATTCAATCTGAGGTGCAGATGTCCAGTCCATCTGCCATCCTTCTACAGTTCCAGTCAAATCGAGGAATGGTTTAGCCTAGTCTATGTGAGATTTATAAACAAATAAAAGAAAGAAGGGGTGTGGGTAAATTTGAGATTTTTTGGAACGTAGAAATTCTGATGAATCTGTTTCATAAATTACAAAGGAAGAATAAGACTAAGAAAGTTCTCAAGCTGCCCGACCTGAGTCTTAGCTTGCACATGAAGCCAAACTACATCTATTTTAATATAACCGCTGGCAAAGAAGATCATTGGTTACGGGAATGAGGGATTAGGCGTGAGTTGATGAAAAAGATGATTAGAGGTTGGCAGTGACATACCAGAAATTTTACCCAGAGGGGTTTATTTACAGGCAGATCTAGGAGTTCATCTCATCGAAATAATTTTTTTAATTATATTTTATGATTATGAGACAAATTTTATAACAAGTAGGGGGCAAATTGAGGAGGTTAAAAAGTAAAATGACTCAATTACAAAAAATTGAACGTCACAATCAAGTTGTAATGCTTTTGTTCATTTCATTTCCTTTTTACAATCTTAATCTCTATAGCTTACACTTAAAAATACATAAATAAATTGATTGTTGTTAAATATTATAAAAAATAAACTATTTATTCTATTTAGTTACGTTATTAAAACGACTAAAATACACACATATATATTACATAATAACACATTTTCATGGGGCCAGGGGGTCGGTGCCGCCTTTGGCCCCCAATGTAAGTCCGCCCCTGGGGTGGGAAAGAAGATGATTAACATGATTGGGGGTGGGGAAGAAGGAACAATGACGATATTTTACAATTTTTTTGTTTTCGTTTTACAGTATTTTTATAATACATTTTAATTTAGTTTTAACTATTGGTTTTAATTTTGTATCATGATTTGGCAATTAAAATCTAATGTAGAATATTATTTAAAGTAAGAAAAGTAAATAACAAATTCCACCTCAGAATTTTGCGCCACGTCACTTAAATTTGTCGGCACGTGACTGTTTTCGATGAACATTTAAATTTTGGGACTGAAAATGGAAAGTTTCAAAATATATATATATATATATATATATATATATATATATATATATATATATTGTGTGTGTGCGTGTGTAATGATTTTGAAAAAGCAGGAAGTTGTTGGATACTTAGCTAAAGACGCAAAAGTTATGGGCGCATATATGAATTTTTCCCTATCTATAGCTTATTGAATGACTCGGTTTGATTTGTCATCCTTCATTTGATGATATTCCTTGCATTTGATAGGAATATATGATTTAATATAATTTTATTACCAAAACTTTGGTAATTCACTTTCATATTTGACAAGACTTGGTCTTGATTCCTACAAAATAAAGATTTGGACACTTAACAATATCTGATTGACTATTTGATTTGACACAATTTGATGTGCCTACATGTACCCCCTATAGACTTGTTCACGAACAACGTGCCTTGTACTGAATGAATCTCGAAACCATTTCCAGAGCCTCTTTCAAACACATTGATAGTGTATACTCATATCTAGGAGTTTTCGTTTGATATTGGATTTGGTAGAGTTTCTACTCATACCTAGGAGTCTTCATTGGAGTTTGTTTGATATTTTACCCGTATCAATGAGTTCTTAAATTTGAATGTACAGATAGTTTATACTCATATCAAGGAGTTTTCACTTGAATTTGAATTTTATCTACAGACCTTTTAAGCTCGTGTCGATAAATCTTCATTTGACGTGATTTGTAGACCTTTAAAACTCGTGTCAATGAGTCTTCATTTGACTCTATATGCAGACCTATTAAACTCGTGTCTAGGAGTCTTTATTTGACTTGATTTGTGACCTTTTAAACTCGTGTCAAGGAGCTACATTTGAGGGACTTTAGATTATTTTGGCTCGTAGGAATATTTGGGTGTAATTTTATTTTTGGACTTCAGATAGTTTTGACTCATATCTAGAAGCATTGTAGACAGTTCATGGTCATATTAAGGAATATTGTAGATAGTTTACGCTCATATCAAGGAGGATTTTACATAGTTTTCGCTCATAAGCAGGAGCATTGTAGGAGGTTAGACTCGTAACAAGGAGCATTATAAAAAGTTTAGGCTCGTATCAAGGTGCATCATTTGATTTTTTATTTCCTTCGGCTGACATTTAGCTTTTAACGTGATTTGCCCCCCCTTGGATTTGAATTTAACTTGTGATATGGAGCACAACACAAGCTTTTGGTTTGGATTAACAACTCTATGATGCGTAATATTTTTTTTCATTTTTGCAATTAAAAACAAACAAGAAATATTGTACAAATAAAATGTATTGACTCAAATTCAAATATGTGATTATAATCTCCATTTTTCCTCTAATTATTCTCTTCAGTTGGAGATTTGATGGAGGAGTTGATGTCTAGATTTTCTCTACACTTGGATTTAAGTGTAACATTAATTCAAAGGTTTGATAGTTTAATTTGAATTGAACGTTACCTTAGAGACATTCACCAGGAACACCTTCAGATATGTAAAAAATGTCATTAAATTTGCAAAGAATGTTGTATGGTTTGATAGATAGTTAACTTGGATGAACGTTGATCAGAGGGGCATCGTAACTTGATCTCAGATTGAACATTGCTTCTTGAGGACTACTATGAAGAACACATTTGAATGTCTTCGAATGACACCTTGAAGAACACATTTGTATGCCTTTGAGTGACACCTTAAATGCTGGAAATGATTTCGCCTTTGCTCTGAGTTCTCCAATTGTTGTTGTGGTGTCTCTTAGAATGAAGAAGATGACCCTTTATATAAGTGTAGGATGAGAAATCTTGCCCATAGCTTATCGAATGATATGGTTTGATTGATCGTCCTTAATATAATGATAGTGAAATTATAATTTTATTTAATTATATAACTATATAAATATATACTACTTTAGTTAACATAATTATGAGATGATATGATGAAACAATATAGTACTGCAAATGGACAATAACAAATATTTGAGAATATTTCATGGCAAAATATCAAATATATCACAATGGTTCATGATTTTAACAAATCCTACTTAATGTAAAAGTACATTCCTCTATAAATAGAAATATTAAATTCTTTCTGCCTAAAAATCATTTTATAATAGATTGTGAGTTAAGTTGGAGTAAAATATGTATTTAAATTAAGTTTTGATTTATATATTGATAGCCATAAATAACTCCTCGATTTCCGCTATAGATATAAATTAACACCAATCACAATAAACAAAGATTTATTATATATATTTCTTATATTAGTGAGGACTTTATTACTGAAAGCATAACAATTATTTATATTAATAAAAATTGTGATAAAAAAATGTAAGTTTTTTTGTTGGTTAATTTTTTGGATTGGATTCGAGACATTGATTGTACTATATATTCCCTCTGTCCTGGTCCAATTTGCCTACCTTGGCCGGGCACGGAGGTTAAGAAAAAAACAGATTTTATGGAATCTTTGACTTTTTCAAAGATGGAGATTGAATGTGGAGATTTTGAGGGTGAAGATTGTAAGAAAAATTTGTCATTTATGGGTTGGCAAATTAGATTGGGACAAACCAAAAAGGAAAGTAGGCAAATTAGAGCGAGACAGAGGGAGTATTTGCTAGATTAAGATAATTTTTTAATATCATAAATTTAATTAATATATATTATTAAATTTAATTATTTATATATATATATATTAAATATATATATATATATTAAAGTTATTAATTTTTCATTAACATGTCAAATCTTAATGTATAATTAATTGGAACTATAAATATAACTTTTTTCCTTTTTTTTTTTGGGAAAATTTGCTAAAAAAATAATGGTGCGTGTGTAACACTCCCATCATGTAGTAGACAGATTCTTGGTAGGCTTTACATAGATGATAAAAATGTCGCAGCTATTAATTATTATCTGTTAGTATAAATTTTTCTTTTCCAATTTCTTAATACATTTATTATTTTTTTCATAATTTGCATATAGTTTCTCATATCAATCATCTTTTTCAAGATTTTTTATTTGACACTCAGTGGAATATAATTAAAAGATAAATCATATTAGGAAAAATGCAATTTATATTGGTTATTACTTGAGTTAGACTTTAGTATTTATTGTGGACAAAACTGAAACTATACATTTTATGTTGTGGCTAACTGCAAATAAAATTAATCAAACAAATATACTTATTTTTATTTAAGTTTCTTTAAAATTTATGATATCGAATATTTTTTGTTAGGGTCATTGTGATATATTTTTATATAAAACAAAAAGTGTGAGATTAATCAAGAAAAATAAAAATTATGGACAAAAGAAAAGAGATTGGTGTGTGTAACACATTGCCCATATGTGGCGAAGTAGCTCTCGACATTTGTTCTGAAGACGATTGAAATTGGCAGTATAAATTGGTTTATTTATTTATTGAGGAAAAAAATTCAATTTCTTAAAAACATAATATATTTTTTTCTTAGTCCATTTCAAAATTTCTAAGATTAGTCTTCATTTCATGATCTTTGATCAGAGACCATGTTGCATATATTAAAACCAAATATTATATTAGAAAAATGTAATTTTTTACAATGTAATTATTTGTATGTTAGACTTAAATATTTATTATGACTGACAATTTATATTGTGTTTGGTAAATAAATTTAGTATGACCATGATAATCAAATATATACCAAGTGGTGCTTAATTTTGACATAAATAATTTTTATTAGCTTTACCATTACATGTTTTTATGTTTAAATTATCGTACAAAAAGTGATATTATTCAAGAAAATATACAGATTCAGGAGAAAATAAGGCTATTAGTTTACTTTACTTTCTGGTATCTATATATTTTTTGATTGTTTAAAATATTATGTTAAAAATAAATTAGCAAAATATCATGAATCCAATTTGCATTAATATCAATTGAAAATGATAGTGAAATTAGTTCAAGTGATTTGTTAATCAATTTGTTCTTTTTTCCTTTTTCTTTATCTTTTTTTGGTTTTCCACTCAATAACTATTTCGAGGTTAAAAACATATGTTAATCATTCAATTATCCACGAATATTTGTTAAGGTCCCTCACTTATCTAAAAGATTTCATAAGGTCCCATAATTCTATAAAATATTTGTAAAATATGTAAATCAGTGGGTTGCAAAGTGAAAATTTTGTGTAGTTCAGACATTGAAGTATCATTGAAAAATAACTTTTGTATCACCTGTTGGACACGTGATATACTTTTGGCCAGAAATGTTACCAACGGACTGGACAGTTTCGTGTTGTTCAGACACTGAAGTGACAGTAAAAACAATTTAGGAACCAAATTGATTATTCGGCCGTAGTTTAGGCTGGAAATTTTTTTTAACCCTTAATTTAAATGGTATTTGAATACAATGATTTGATATTATTTATCTGTTAATTTAATGGAACAATCTCATAATTATAATTCTTAATAAGTGTTGTTGTTTATTAGAATGAGTTAAACTAGATTCTTATTAGATCAACATTGTATATTGTTTACGAATTATGTTCTTTCTTTAAAAAATAATGTTTTAAGCCTAGAGACCATATAATTATCTATTTATTGTTTAAGGAAAAATAGAAAAGAAGACACGGAAGATAGGCGTAGAATTGTTCACCAGAGATCCATTTATATAAGGTGTCCAAAGTAGGATTATAAGAATATATAAAAAATAGTAAACACCTAAATTGCCCCTCATCAGTTACTTTGATGAAGGTACACTAATTGTATTTTTTCCGTCAAAACTCTCCCTTGTGCCAAATCAAAAGGGTGAATGGTGCATAACTTGTTGCCTCGTTAAAAACCTTGTCAAGTAGCAAAACTCAGTAAAAAAAAATAAACCTTGGTCGAAGGAAAAAAGAGTGCAATGCACCTATGCTGTGACTCCCCCCTTAAGTGTACACATCTTTCTTGGTATGTACATCTATCAGGAGATTTTATAAATTTTCACATCCTTGATTTTACATAAATCATGAGGAAAATACGTTATGGCTTATTATAGACAAACTTTGTGATATATGCTTCGTATAATCATCTCTAATGTAGCCTACTTCCATTTTCGTGTTGCAAGCTGCATTGTCTTCATAAATTCAGGTAGCTCTTCTATGATATGACTCAACTCACTACCCTCTTCTATTTATGTGATGATATTTGATCACATAGATTTGCAAAATTTTATATGTAGGATAATGATCTCTGGATTAGTTGATGAGGTAACTTGAGAAGTCGTGCTTGATTGATGGTACACGCGTTTATTTATGCACTTTAAGTCTGTTAGAGTGATGAATTGTGATGTTTGCGTGTAGAATGGAGAGTATTTGGGTTGTTTTAAGTGCCTTTGGACTATTTGACGTTTGTGTTTTCATTTTGAGCTAAATAGGTGATTTAAAGCTAAGTATTCGTACTCGGCCGGATGCACAACGAGGAAATGAAGCCCGGATGTCAAAAGGATGGAAAAATCGCCGGAAAATGAAGAACTGAGTACCGCGACCGCGGTAAAATGGCGCGGCCGCGGTCCAAGTGAAGGAATAAGCAGGAAATCTCTGGACAAGTACCGCGGCCGAGGCAGACTTGCGCGGCCGCGGCGTGGTGCTGGACCAGGAGCGGGCGCGGGCGCGGGCGCGGCCCGTAAGCGCGGTCGCGGCCCGTTAAGGCGGTTAATTAATCCTTGGGCCACAAGAGTTCCGTTTTAAAGCCCAGAATCGACCCAAATTGACTTCCTCTACAAAAAGGGATCCTTATGCTCGGAAATAGGAGACGAGAACATTACGAGAGAGCAAGATTGAGAGATTCCGAAGGAGACGAGCAATCAAGATCGGCAATACTCGGGTTTTCTAGTCCTTAAGTCTTTTCAATTATGTATTTTCAGTTTAATTTGTCTTTCGTCACCGCCATGAGCGGCTAGTAGGTTATTTCAGTCCTTAGTCGAGTCGAACCCTAGTTGTTATTATTTTGTGATAATTACGGTGATTATTAATCGGTTGATTTCTTAAAACGTTGTTATACTATTTACTTATCTTTCAATGCTTGTGTGTTTATATGCTAGATTGATCACCTAGGATTATAATTGCATAAGTAACGCTAGGTTATAATCGTAATCCGTAATTGTTACGAACCTATAGCCACTTAGTAGCGAATAGCGAGTGATATCGCTAGGGTAGTATATAGCTCGGTCTGAATGGGTCCGAGCTTACGAGGTCCACACCGTGTCTATCCCGTTATCCTAGTTCTCTAGGCGTCCGGTTAATGAGATCCAGAGAGCTTATTATGAGGTCACTCAACTGGATAGACTAACCAAAGAGCTTGTTTTGGTTAGTTAAACATAAGGGATAACGAGGTTAGCAGAGCTTGTTGCTAACCTCGGGGTAGGAGTTTTAAGGGTGAAATTGGTTAATAATTGCATCTATCACAGGGTAGTAATAACTAGGGGGAGATAAGATTAAGGGCTGGGATTCGTTATTTTGATAAGTAGAACAAGTCATAGTTAATTTGCTTAATTTCTGTTTTAGTTCCTTAGTTAGTATACATCAATTCATAAACCCCCATTATTTATATAATTCTATATGTTGCTAGTATTAGTATTTACTTAAACACTAAGAGTCTTCCTGCTCCCTGTGGGATCGACCCTACTTACCACTTCTACGAGTTAGAAGGGTAGCTAGGTTTAATTAATTTTACCGCATCGCGACAGTGCGGTCAAATTTTGGCGCCGTTGCCGGGGAGCGGTGCAAGATTTTAAGTGTTTATTTTTATTAGTTCTTTATTGAGTCTTGTAATTCTATTTTTTTTTTAGTATTTGCGTTACACTTAGACTCACTTAAGTCTCTTTTTGTTTTAGCAGTGAATGATCACTCGTTCACGCCAAAATAAAGAATTGCTTTTCGACCCTGAAATAACTCGTAGAGATCGCATCCTAAGAAGACAAGCAAAAGAGAATCTAGAAGAATTTGAAGCCTTACCCTTCGCCACCGAAAATTCCGCGTCTGAACCTGAGCAAGAAGCAATGGCAGCCGAAAGGACTATGCGGGAATTGGCCACCACTGGCACTACTCACCAGCCTCTATGCATAACCTTCCCTGACTTGGGGGAGGACACCACTTTCGAACTCCGATCAGGGTTAATTCACCTGTTACCCTCTTTCCATGGGTTAGCAGGAGAAGACCCGCACAAACATCTGAAGGAGTTCCACATCGTCTGTTCGAGTATGAAGCCGACGAAAGTCACTGAAGAACAGATAAAACTGCGGGCATTTCCTTTTTCTCTGAAGGATATGGCCAAGGATTGGCTCTACTACCTACCCTCAGCATCTATAAAAACTTGGGAGGAAATGGAGACCCAATTCTTGGAGAAGTACTTTCCGGCATCTAAGGCCACGAACATCCGGAAGGAAATCAGTGGAGCGGTACAACTGCCCGGAGAAACTTTGTACGAGTATTGGGAACGCTTTGAAAAGCTGGTGGCTAGATGTCCCCAACATCAGATCACAGAACAGTTGCTCATCCAGTACTTCTATGAAGGGCTGACGCAGTCAAACCGGAACATGCTGGACTCTGCCAGTGGGGGAGACCTATGTGACAAAACCCCGACAGCTGCTAGAGCACTCATTTCGAAAATGGCGGCTAAGACTCAACAATTCGGGACACGGGATGCTTCAACACGGATAGTGAGGGAGGTGAACGATTCTCAAATGGATGCGAAGATTGATCAGCTTACCAAAATGGTCCAGAAGGCTGTTTTGGGGGGGAGCTCAAATATCCGACCCTGTCGAATATGTGATACTACCGATCACACAACCGATAATTGCGAAGTTCTGGGTAATGAGCTAGAAGCACACGCCAATGTTGTCGGAACTGGAAACTTCCAAGGCCGAAAGTACGACCCATATTCCCAGTCGTACAACCCAGGATGGAGGGATCATCCGAATTTCAGCTATGGAAATCAGCAAGGCCAGTCAAGTGGGCAAAACAGACCTCCACCACCTAGAGGTATGTATTATACAAAGCAGCCAGCCGAACAAGTACCCAACTCATCATTGGCGGATATTGTGAAGACTTTAGCAACAAACACTGTGCAATTTCAAAAGGATGCAACATCAAGCATCAAGAATCTCGAGACACAGATGAGCCAGATGGCAACTGCTATAAGTCGACTAGAGAATATGCAGAGTGGCAAACTACCATCACAACCTGAAATGAACCCTAGAAATGTCAGTGCCATCACATTGAGGAGTGGTAACCAGCTTGGAGAGCTTAAGAAGCCCGGGCAACCATTGGAAGATGATAAGAACGACATTTCGGAGAGGACAACCGCATCGCGACAGTGCGGTCAATTGATCTTCAAAATTTCATCATATACCTCACAACATACATGACCAGTTAAGTAATGACATTTACATTGGCCAATAAGATAATCAGCATCAATGAAACAAACTTAGGTAGTATTTGGTATTTATGATAAGGGAGTAGCTTCAACATTTTGCTTAGGAGTTACATTTTCATTTGTAATCCTTATTGTCTCTATGTACGAGAGCATTTGGCATTTTCATTAGAGTTTATAATTTCATTTGTAATCTCTCATGTCTCTATTATGGGAATACTGTTTGATATCATTCCACTGATATTGCGTTGTCCTCAGTAAAATATAACCAACAAGTTCTTTGAGAAAGTAATACATCGTTGAATGAATTGAGCTTTTTGTACAATAATGCGCACATTTCAATTAAGTAAGGAATTTCATCTCCCAATAGCTCTTTTGTCATTTCCTTTAGACTCAAATTGATCTTTCCTTATGTCCACACTTCAACCAATCATAGGAGTGCTAATAGATTGCACTTTATCCACGTTAAATCGCTTGATAATATTTTTGATATATGCAAATTGAGGAATTAGTATTCCACAAACTCGATCTTCTAGTTCAAGAGATAATATTGAGTTTTTCCATGATTCTTTATCTCAATTTGAATTTCAAATATGCCACGATTTCTGTAATTTCTTTAAGAGTGCCAATTATGTCCATAACATCGACATATATTATTGATTTCAAATTCGGAACTGGATCATTTATAAATGCACAAATATAAAGTTAATTGTCCTTCCCCTTCCCAATCAAGTAGCATTTAGACGGGTATACCAATTCCGTCCAGATTGTTTTATTTAAAGTGAGCATCTCAATCTAATATTGTAAATAAACTTCGTGGTTTAGAATCACTTGAGTTGGGCAATGCAAGTTTATATGACACTTTCACATATCTCAATAATAAGATCCCCAAAGAGATATGTTGTTACCATATTAGTATGCTGCATTTTCAATCATTTGGAAATTTATTCGTAGGACGTTATAATGCCCATTGTGAGAGAGTATATTTCCTTATAGTCAATTCCAGGGCGTTGTGAGAAATCTCATACTTCAAGGTGAACTTTGTATCTCAGGACTTTCTTTTTCTCACTATGCTTACTAACAAAACTTATTTTATGTCTGCGTATCAACAAAATAGCGCCGGGGGTGTGCTGACATAAATCATTCAATGCTCAAGTCAGTGATTAACTCGCGAAAAGTGAAATGCAAGCAAGCAATATAATAGTAAAGTTGAGAGTGTGTAACCTTTTTACAATTGAAAGAAACACTATTTATACTTACTATTTACTAGGGCAAAAGGGTTAAAAGGTCATTTCACCTACCTAGTAATAGTGAGACACCTGTCTCTCTGTACCTGGCAACAGTGTCAGAAGGTACAATATCTTTTTGTCAGGAGGACTCACAGTTGTTTGTATTTTTTTCAGAGATTTGGGAAACATGTATATTGTGCCCCAAGCCACAACAATCATATATTCGTTGTAAGGTTGCGCTCGCCTCCAAAGATATCAAGTCAGAATCCTCAGAGAGACATTCTGCGCTTCATTGATCAGTGAATCCAAAGTTGCCTTTGGATTCTTCACCTCTGAGCTTCCATCCAGAGCTGACCAAGGGTGTTAGCCTACTTGTCATATCTCAACTCTGGAGGATTGAGTCCCTGCAGGCCGTGACCCCTGCATGCTCAGAGCTAAGATCACTTTATTCCTTCACTCGGGGCTGTCGCTGGAGACTCCTTTTCAGAGATGTTGGCTCCTTATCGTCGCACCTCTGTTCATTTGAGGATTTCCCTACACCACAGAGGTGGTGTACATATTTCCCCTATCACATCAAATCCTTGTGATGAGAACCCTTTAGAGTTGATAAGTTTGATAGACTTTATGGTCTAGGGGTGGTGAGCCCTTATATATTCTCCAGGAGCTTTCCAAATGCAACATTTGTTGTGGACAATAATATGATAATCAATTAGTGTGTCAAAGTCTTTACCAGAATCATGGATACTTCAACAGCCCACTTTCTGTTTTGATAGGTCTACATATAAAATATCATGTTCTTTTGTAGGAATGTAATGTCTTGCTTTTATGTTTTGCATAGGAAGGTCTCGATCCTACTTTTGCTATATAATAGGCTTGGCAGAACGAGTGACGTATCTTTAAAATAATTAACAAGGTAGAGCGGGATGTTGGCCGTGTGTCTAGTACTTTAGAAAGAATTCACCGTATTGTGCAAAATTAACACCGACACTGTAAAACTTATCAGATTTTTATCCCTTTTGTATTTCACTCGAAAGACAGAATGTTCATATAATTTCTTAAATACGGATCATCATGTCATGGCCTTGAATGTCTAAAGACCTTGTATCAAAGCCTATATGAGTCTGTGTCACAAAGTCTATTGTTGGTACCACGTGAGTCTGTATCCCAAAGTCCATCGTAGGTGACAAAATATTAGTATGTGTCCCAAAGTCCATTTTGGGTAACATATGACTGTGTGTTCGATCCAACAATCAGAATAGTAGTTGTGCACATGCCACTAAATTGAATCATTAATTTCTCTAAACTGTGTTTGTTTCCACATGCATTATAAGTATAAGAATATGTTCAATTCTACTCTCACAGTTAGTAATCATTGACAATGATGTCTTTACTTGACAAAGTTTAGATAGCTCTTGGTGCATACAGAGCTTTTGTGACTTTATCCATTATGTTATTAGGCATTTAGAATTTGGCGGTTCCTTGCCCTTTTAGTACTTTTGATGCAGTGATGGTAATCATTATTGTCACAGGTGAATTCATTAATGAAATAACTTTTAAGACCAAAATTAGTAATTCACATGTTTACTGAAACATAAAAGAAATGTACTTTCTTTAACTACGCAAATTCCTTATTGTCATTTGAAACCACAATCATGAGGTAGACATAATGATCTCCGTCTTTTATAGTGAGTCTATATTATTTGGACTTCATAAATCTCTTATGGTAACTGAGCTTTATATATGTGTGTGATATTTGTATGCTCAAGTTTAGTTCATTACCAACTCGTTTCTTTTTATTCACAAGTTTCTATGGTGGTATCTGCATCTTGGTGTCATAACCACCATGTCCATTGGGGTAGACACATTGGAAAGCCTCTACAGCTCCTACATCCCTTGTCTTCTGATGTATAATTACCACATTTGTAGGGATAGAAACATTGTGTTCCATTTATTTTGGGGCTATTTCCAATATTTAGATTGTCATAGTTAGGCCAGAGAATTTTCCTTATCCAACATGTTTGGTATTATTTTTCAAAAGAAACTGATCATGCCTTTCAACTACTTGCTTCAGTTGATTAACTAGTTGAATATTGTAACTTTATTTCATACTCTAGCTTATACAGGTTCTCTTGTATAAGCTCTAGAGTAGGAAAATAATGAAGAGATTTTTCTGTATCATATCATCTTCTACGATTTTTTTTTTTTTTTTCCGTAGAAAGTCAGAGATGTTTTTGTAGGTAATGTGCCATTATTAAAGTTATTGAATATTTTTTAGTCTTGCAAGTGGATTTCATTCCACTAGGTAATTTTTTAGATGTAAATAGTCATTTTACATTTCCAAATTAATCCTTTATGGAATCCCAAAGTCCCACAATCTTTTGGATGTAACTAAAGATAATTCCTAGTGTAAGTTAGACAAGGTTGTAAAAATCGCTAGATGCTAGTTAGGCGGTGGACTGGGGCCTAGCTACTAGTCGGGATTTGGGAGGGACTAATGGGGGCATAGACATAATTAGACGGAAAGGAATCGGGAAATAAACGTAGACGGCCAATGGGAGCCTAGCTCCTAGGCGGGGATTAATCGGAGCTAGTCGGGGATTTTTAGAACAGAGAAACTAGGACGAACATGCAGCCTCAAATTTATTAGGGCATTAACATTTACTTTCGTTAGACAGTTCTTTGTCTTATGGGCTGGGAATGATATGATTGTGGAAATATAGTGTTTTCCCATGGAAAAATATAACATTGTTGGTAACCACGTGAGTTTGTGTATTCTCTTATTCATTAGAGATCCCATTATATAAGGTATCCAAAGTAGGGTTACAAGAATATATAAAATATAGTAAACGCATAAATTGTCCCTCATCAGTTACTTTTGATGAAGACACATGGATTGTGTTTTCCTTTCAACATTTATCTATTTATCTCTATTTATTATTGTCGATTATTTCAATCATACACTTTAAAATATAATTAAAATTTATTTTACTAGACAAATTAATTATTTCAATAATTATCTTTATTTTCACGAATTTCTACAATATATTACTGTGAAATTAAAAATTATAAAATTATATATAAAGAATAAATTAAAAGAACAAACACAATTTTACATTTTGCGAGAATTTTGCGGATTCTATTCGCAAAATATTTGTATATATCTGGTATTAATCAGTATTAATCATATTCAATATGTGCGTAAACAAATGAGAAATTAGAAAATTGGATAATTTTGTCACTGTAATTTTATCAACACAAATAATTCTACGCTCATAATATATATATATATATATATATATATATATATAATTTGTTTAAGTTTATTGCATCGAGTATTTTTCTTGAGTTTAAAAATTTTAAATTATTTATTTCGTATGGCTCTCTAATATTAAAATATTACATGATGTACTATGTTTTTAAAATAGTAAACAATGATATATATTTCTTAATGTTTCGAAAATAATTAGTATTGATATTATTTAGGATATAATTGTTGTTTTGTTGGTGATTTGCTTTTATTTAACGGAGATTTCATTAGGATAATATTATTATATTATATTATTTTAAAAGTATATTTATAAGAAGAAATATTTTCAAAATATTTAAATATATTGAATTTTTGTCTTATAATATATTGTTTATATCATTAGTATTTAAATTGTTTATTTGTTTGATTTTACTTTTTAAATATTATTATGTTCATTTTCTTTACTACTACTAATTGACAATTTAGTTTTGGTGGTTGATGGTGTGGGACTGACTATGTTGGAATCACTAGAGGTGACCAATAGCCCTCTGTGACAGTAAGAATATTACTATGTTTGAGGGCATCCAGAATAGTTAATGATATTATTGTGGTCTATGGTTCTCTTTATTTCATACACACATATATGTTTGTGTTTATATATACACACATATTGGTTTGATGTAATATTACTTGTTGCTTGTTCATATGTTGTTTTTGCAGCTTGGCATTAAGACTACCCTGGTCCTTATGATTTTTGGTAATTTTTTTATTTTATTTTTTTATTTAGTAAAGAAATAATGACCTCTGGCATGGTTTTTAATTCAACACCTATTTTTACTTGTACCTCACTATAGCATATGTTTACTTTTATTTTTAATACATTTTCAGGTAAGTGGCACAAAAGTAGGACAAGGATCTCATTTTCCTGGATCCAATTATTTCTCAGATGCATGATTTTATGTCTATAGAGGACTGCTTTTGGATTTCTTCCTAGATGGTTTTTCGTATTCTTTCTTGTGAATATTCACGAGGATATAATCAATTTAATTTAAATGGGGGCGAAGGTATGATATAATTTGCAATTGTTTGGGATATTTGTTGTCTGAGTCTACATTATTGTGACCTCGTTGTTTGTGCTTTTGATTTTTCATATTATTACCAACTCTAAATTACATCTTATATTCATGTGAAGGTTTATGAATATATGTCCTCTTATTAGTTATTAGCAAGATGTCTTTGAAAACGTCATTTTTACCACTAAAGTTTTCACCTATCCCTAAATTAATGAAAGCACCGCTGCTCGGAGTTCTTTGTTTGCTGCCTTTCATTTTTCTTTTTCTTTTTTTTTTTTTTTTATTATAGATGACTCATCTAGTGATGGAAAATTCAGTAACCTTTCAATTGGTTTCCATTTGTCACTTCTTGTTTGGGTTGCAGTGTGAAAATAAACCCTTTACTTAGCTACTTTTTTGTTTCAGTTGCTCTTTGTTCAATGTGAAATGGTTTTTAAATTGTCATATACACCCTTGGTCCTGCAAAGATAGATTTACATTTATTTTCACAAAAATTAAGAAATGGTAATAACGTAGTTAAATTTTAGCTTTAATTTCAAAATGTTATACCTTAATCTCATTTATTCTTTAAAATATATTTGGTTAATGTTGAGAATATTAGTACGGTGTAGATTTATAAATGGACAAATCAATGATGTTCATATATAATAAGTAGTCTGTCTTTGTGAGATGGACAAAAGGGTAAAACAAGCTTATCTTTGTGGGACGAAGGGAGTATGTTATTGTAGTTTTCAGACTGTAGCTCCCGTTCTCATCATAGTCTGTTATTTTTACCACTATCATCACTCTCTCTGTTATCTGTAGGATCTTCTAATTTAGGCTAGATCTAAGTGTGGGCATGTAATTATCTCTTACTATTTTATTGTTATTTTGATCAGTTTAAATGTATGGTGTTGTTGTTGACATGGGGGACTGGCTCGGTTCAATAACAAGTGACCTTTTATATTAGGTCCGAGGACTCCTGAATATTTAGTTTAGATAGGGACACATATTTCCTTTATTTATTTGCTCTTTATTTATATATCATTTACTTTTTGTTGATATTGGTGATGTGGTAGGCATGACCTCAAATCTTCCTGTTGTTAATGCAAGGATTCTTTTAAAAAGAATAATATGCTTCAAATTTTGTGGTGTTGTGTTGGGTTTGACTAGATGATTGATACTATGTTTCAGCAACCATGAGATAAAGAGCACCCAAATTAATTTGAACGTGACTTATTTTAGTGTCATTTCTCATTCTGTACAATGGTAGTGTTGTGAAAATCACCTCACATAAAATAACCCAGAACACGTTCGAATGAAGAACACACAAGAATGAACGAATTGATGAAGAATGTTCGGACACAAACACTCAAGAACGGCCGAACATGCACAGACGCAGAAACAAGAATAAAAATCACACAAGAAGGTTTTACGTGATTCGATCCAATGTGATCTACATCCATGGAGGTTCTACACACCTCAATTCACTTCACTCAAGCAGAAATTACAAGAATTATACAAAATCCAACAAATCCCTAATTCACAAACCGAATTAGGTATTAGAACCCTAGATCTCTAATTCTCTCTCTATTGTATTGTATGCAAAGAGAAAATGTGATAATTGTGTTTGCATTTACAAGAGCTTCAAGCCTATATCAGTAATGTGTCTCGAATCTTCGTGAGGAGTGAGTTACAACTACTGCAAGTTGCGAGCTGCAAGTTTGTTAACAACGGTTGAGTCACAACGGTTTTTGTTAGCTCAAAACTGTTGTGTTTGTCCTTTTGTACATATGTCACTTTCAGCCAAAAACCCGGTTCAGTTTACATCCTTCTCTTGACTCGATCAAATAGGCGCCACCTTGATGAAATTGAACACATCCCCACAGGTAGTCTGTTTGAGGCACAAGAATTTGGTGCAACTACATGGGTGGTGTTGTGAGGGAATGAGTTGGTCCTTGTTTATGAGTACATGGCTAATGGAAGCCATGAGAAGGTTCTACACAATTTTTCGAGATTGTTGATGTAGGGGAGAAGGTTGGCGATAATAAATGGAGTTGTCGATGCTCATATATACTTGCATGAATAGTGTGAGTACCAGATTAAACTTAGAGACATCAAGACTTACAATGTGCTTTCGATGCCTATTTCAATGCAAAGGTTGGGGAGCTGGCGGTGTGGGGTACTTGGCCCCTGAGTATGTCTATTCAGATGTTCCAACCGTGAAGGTTGATGTTTACAGCTCCGGGGTGGTGATGTTGGAGGTGGCGACGGGAAGGAGGCCCATTGATGAGGACGGGGTTTTAGTTACGGGCTATGTTTGGGAAATATGAGAGACGGGACGATTGGTCGGGCTACTGATCCGGATGGTCCAGTTTGAGCCGGTGGAGATGGAGATGATGTGATATTGAGCCTATGTTGTACGCACCTTACCTCTGAAAAGAGGCTGAGGGTGAGGGATGTTGCTCAAATGCTTAGACGAGAATGGGCCTTCCTTCAAAGAAGCCGATTATGAGGATTCAAAACATCTGCCTACAAGGTGTGAGGAGATTATGTACGGTGAAGATGGTGATGAGACACAATGGTCTACCGCCAAGACACATTTTAGCAAGACTAATCTGTGTTAGGCAGAGATTGATTTGAAGTTGGTTAGTTGTCTGGTGGATTCTATCTTGTAGATTTTTTACTTGTGTTTCTATAATGGATATCCACTATTATGATCAATAGTTCAGGTTAAGATATTTCTCTAGATTGAAGTTGAAGTCAAATAATTTGACTCCAAGCAAGTTGCTTTCGATATGTTTCTTATGCCTTATTAATTTTAATATTATTACTTTTTAGGCATGTATCAGTATTATTATTATTATTATTATTATTATTATTATTATTATTATTATTATTATTATTATTATTATTATTATTATTATTATTATTATTATTATTATTATTATTATTATTATTATTATTATTATTATTATTATTATTATTAGTATTATTATTATTATTATTATTATTATTATTATTATTATTATTATTATTATTATTATTGTTATTGTTATTATTGTTGTTGTTGTTGTTATTATTATTATTATTATTATTATTATTATTATTATTATTATTATTATTATAGATCAAATTCCCTTGTTTTCAAGTGATGATCAAATACGTTCTTGATAGTGAGAAGGCATTGGCAAGTTTCGCAACGAAATGGTTTTAAAGACCAAAGGCATAAGTCTGTTGTCCCACATTTTAATTTCCTTTGCATTGATGTTCATGTCTCTACAGTATGTATAGTAAGTTAGCATAATTACATACTAATATGTAAAAAGTGCAAATTGGTATTAGATTATAGCTCAGTTGGTGGAGCATTTCATAACTATGGTCATAGATCAGGGATCGAATCCTACCGAAAATCCCTTCCCTACTCAAAATAAATATAAAATGTAAGACATGCAAATTTATCTCGAAAATTGTTTAGTGTGTATTCCATCGGGTATAATACTGTAAAATACACTAGTTATAAGGTGTAGTATTACATTCCTTTTGCTGGTATCGATGTTAGGGGTGTCAAATAAGTGGGATTGTGGGTTGGGCTGAGACCAGGTTATTACGAATTTTTTTCCAACCCTAATCCAACCTACGAACCCGAACGGGTTGATACCAAACCCTTAACGCAACCCGTTCGAGACGTGGGTCGCTAGTCGACCCACTCAACCCATTTCCTACCCAAACAATTAGAAATTAAATAAAAACCATTAACTTCTAATTTTTTTCTATTGTTACATAGAAACCTATAGTGATTATTTTAACACTCAAACATGAAAACATCACAAAATATACTACCTCCGTCCCGGCTTATTTTGCACACTTTCCCTTTTCGGCCGTCCCACCTTATTTTGCACACCCCAAAAAAGGAAACTTCTTCCACAATCTCCACCCTCAAAATCTCATCACTCAATCTCCACCTTTAAAAAAATCAAAGAAAAAGCAAAATCTGTTTTTTCTTAACATCCGTGCCCGGTCACCTGTGCAAAATAAGTCGGGATGGAGGGAGTACATTTTTTAAATTCAAATTGCATTTAACGCATTGCTAATATATAGTCATACCCTCAAAAGATTAAAATTAACTATGTAGACCGATGCGGCGGCGACGACAAAGTGAAAGAGGTATGGGGTGTGCTGGTGTGAATCGTGAACTGAAGACAATGAAGAGTGTGATGCTGTGATTTGAAGTGCAAACGACCAATGTTAGAGAAATGTGTTAGAGTTTTTACTTTTTACTTCTTAACTTGTTTTATATATATATATGAAAAAGATTGCAGGTTGCGGGTTAATCCAACCCAACCCATTTTTTATTTAACTCGTTCGGGTTCAACCCATTTCTCACCAGCAACGGGTTAGTGTCGACCCTAACCATCAGTTTTTTGTTGGATTGTGTCGGATTGTTTGAGTCGTGTCAGAGATTGTCACCCCTATCGATGAATATGTAAGTTGTTTCATATAATGAAGGGGATTAGATTTTCTATTCTAATTGGTGTTTCATCTCACGTTCCGATATTATTGACATGTGACAATATAAAATGCATCTCGGTAACATCAACAATAGATAAATGTTGTATGTTATGGAACGTCATTTTATTATTTTTTATTATTAGCAAATAGCTAAAGTACAGAAAACAATCTTATTTTTTCAAAAGAAAATATTTTTTTCTACTAATAATCTCACGTTTTTATTTATCTAAAAATATTATAGATATCAAAATACACCACAATTAATCTGTAACGACCCGATTTTCATAAAGTAATTTAATCTTAATTAAATTTCAATAATTATTTTTTTTCTAAATAATAAAAGATAATTCATAGTCATGCCGTTAAAACACCAAAACTCCCCAAAGAAACAATTATTGAACATGTAGTAGCCGAATAAAATAAACAAACCCTAATCAAATTCAAACTATTTATCAACATCCAAGTAACCAAGAAATCAGATAATATTGTTCCTTAACAACTCCAAATTTTCTTTAGTCAAATTTCATAATGATATTATCAATTTATTATGAACTAAATAATATAAGTTTGACAATCGAACAATCAGTTAAAAGTCACCTATTTAAATATTCAAGTCTATGCATTCACCAAAATCAAGTTAAACAGCAGATAGTTATGACACGCACAATCAAGCACAATTGCACTCACATGTCCCAAACTAAATCATACTTTTAATATTTTCATAATAAATAGTTTAAGAAAATAATATTCCATAGAATATTTCTATAACATATTTACAAATCAATATTTACATTTATAACTTACTATAGCCAAACACACTTCTAATATTATTCTCACATTTCAACATAACTCTCAAAATTATCATAATATTTTCAAGGAGTAAAATATCTCCTAATCATGCAACTAGTCATGCAAGCTTACCATACAAGTTGAAACAAAATAAATAATTTTATTTTCAAATAAATTCAACCAATTTGCATAAACAAAATTGTTGTTGTAACTGAGGTAAGACATAATAATAACACTAATAAAAACTACCTAATCAATTAAAATAAACAAATAATAGCATTAAACAAGTAAACAGTCATCTTGCATCAATAGACATAAACATTCATAGGTTGTCATATTGTCATATACTTCGGCTCCCCTCGTACTCCACCTGCTCGCTCCAAGCTAACCTGGCTCAATAAAGGGTTGACGTAAGCTTCCTTCTACTCGTGGAGGATACAATTCATAACAATTATATGCAAAATCAAAAGCATAAAGTATAAACAGTTATAACTTGTAACTTGTAACTTGTATATTATATTCAATAAATTGAATATAAACTTGTAACATGTAACTTGTAATCCATGTAGTCACGGGTTGAATTTGTATATCCAATAAAATTGAATATACACTTGAAACTTGATGATATAACAGTTATATCAACACGATTAATTAAGCATATAATTATAATAAACAGTAAACCCCCACTACTACAAAAAACGTTTAAGACATCGGTCAAAACATATAGTTAAAGGCATTCAGCAACCTTAGTAGTAGATACCCTAGTGGTAGAGCTACCACCAATAACTACGGTTAATGAACCATAGTAATTAACAATAAAGACTACGGTTGATAACTGTTGTCATAATAGTAGCATCTACGACTACGGTATGTGTGACCACGGTTGGTGATTTTCTTCCACTACAGCCTGAACCGTAGTAATTAACGATAAAGACTACGGTTGATAACCATTATCGTAATAGTAGGTGTAGTAGCGATAATCAAGGTCGATCCCACAAGGAATAGTTTTAGGTAGTTTGATACCTCAATACTCTAGGAATGTCCTAACTAGATACTAAGTTGTAAAAGGTTGATTTTAACCAAAAACTGAGGAATTTAACGAATAACTATGTTACTTATGACTTCAAACTTAGGAAACACAAAGAACTAACAATCAATGAGAAAGAGTATCCTAGGGCCTCGATTTCAGGATATTACTTCAATGCTGAATATGATTAACCTATAGATTTACCAATTCTAGTGTTTATTAGGCGGCACGACAATAATCTAACCCTTCTCTCGAAGCGATTAAACCGTTGATTAATTAAGCTAATTACCCTCTCGAGTCAATTAAACCTAATAACTCCCAAACGATCCTAAGCCACGGCCTACACAGTCATAGACAACTGTGCTCTATGCCATAAGTTTGATAACGATTCCCTCCTCTCGAAGCGGAATTGCTAAACTAAATTACTAAATCTAGGTGATCAAGCTAAATCTAGTTATAAGCACAAACATAGAGATAAACACATAAAGAAAATGAATTAATAAATTAAATCATAATCAAAACATTGTCATAATAATCCCTACTCTCTAATCCTAGGACACGAATAGCTTAGCTACTCATGCCTAGCAATAATCCAATACAAAAGTATATGGAAAACATTGTAAAAGATTAAATTAGGAAAGAACGACTAAACCCGGATAAATCCGTCTCGATGATCTTCGTCTTCCTTGTCCTCCAAGACTTCTTCTAGGTAGAATGATGATGTAATTGATGTTCTTGATGTTTTCTATCTGATTCCCCTGATTTCTAAAGCTTGGGGTCCTTTTTATAGAGTTGAGGACGAATCCTTGGGAAGATAGGATCAAAATCCTATTAAAATTAGGAAATTCTCGTAGGAAGGCTTTCTAACATGGCCGTGTTAGCATTGTGACGCGGCCGCGTCCGTTTTGCCCGGGCAGATTTTCAGGTCTAACTTCCAAGCCATATTTTAGGATCTTTCGGTCATTTTTGGGAATTTTCTATTTCGGAAAAAGTTGTAGCCCTTTGAATCAGCTTTCTAACGCCACCAATTTCACCTCAATCGGAGTTGTATATCTCAAGATATGGCGAAACTACTAGAGGTATGTCAAGCTGACAGAAAACTTCAGTTTTGGCTCAATTCTGACGCGGCCGTGTTGGTTATTGACGCGGCCATGTTGGTTGGCAGTGCATTTCTACATGTTCTAAGCCACTTTTGACATGGTCGTGTTCATATTTGACGTGGCCGTGTTGGCCCTTTTGCTCCTTTAACTCCCTTTTCATCCGTTTTGACCCTATTTGACTTGTTTATTCTTCGAACTTTATCCAAATGGAATAAAATTACCTAATTAACTTCAAAACAAGTCGAAACACGTCAAATGACCCAAATATGATAAATATAAATAAATGCCGGTCAAATATGCACGTAAATGATATAAAATATGATCCTAAATCGACCTAAATACATGCATAAGTAACGTGTATCAGTAGCATCAACAACTATGGAATGTATGACCACGGTTAGTGACTTTCTTAGACTACGATGAAAGACCGTTGTCTTTTCTTTTTTATAAACCGTTGTTGTAGATGATGCTCTTTTATAGTTTTTTTTATATACTTTTATTTTCTTTTGTAGTTTATATATATATATATATATATATATATATATATATATATATATATATAATCAATAACATACCACATAAGGAGTAAATTTTAGATTAAAAAAATCAGTTATTTCTAAATATCAATGTTACATTACGTCTCAAAGCTAGAAAAGAAAAAAAAAATTACAAATTAATTTCTCTATACTTAAATCTGTTACAGAGGCACATCTTTTCTTTTGAGTCATCTTTCATTATCCTACAAAAAAAAAAAAAGGATATGTAGCAAGTTACATGATAAATATTAATTCGCAAATTTGCTTCTTAGATGAAATATACATACAAAGTTACATTGGCATCAAAGTATTAGCATCAAGACAACAACTATTTACATTTTAACGACATTCACAGTGAAAATAATCTGCGCTGATATCGGAACAGAGAAACTATATTTCCTATATAATTAAGAAAGCCCATGTAAGTTGTAACCATGTAAGACAACCCACTACTCTTATAACAACAAACTTTATTATATATATATATATATATAAAAAATAAAAAAATAAAAAAAAATAAAAAAAGGGTTAAGAGTGTGCATTAACATAAATCAAAACTAAAATCAATCATAATATATTATAAACAACCTTTGCATCTCAAAAATTAAGTCCAGGTCCGGTATTTAACCAAGAGTTCAAGCCATTTTGTGAGATTAATCCGAAGGTACTAAACAAATTTGGTTCAATTTAATTGTGAGATTCATGTGTGAAAACTAAGTGAATCTGATATGCTTCAAGTATTACGCTAATCAATATCAGAAAAGAGATTGTGTATTACATAGATAATACAATGTAATTAAATTAAGGCAGATATTTATGCATTGCCCAAAACCCATATTGAAAGAGAATATGGAAAACTCCAAATATTGAAAGAGAATATGAAAATTGGGATGAATCGATACCTCTTTCATATCATCTTCTTCAAAATCATCAATTGAAGCCACTAACACAACTTTCCCATTTGGGTCAATGATTTTCATTAATAACATGCTGGCGTGGAGTCAATATCTGAAGCCCATCAAACTCGAGAATGCACGAAGACTGTACATTAGATAGGAAGTCAAGATGTAAAATATGCATTGAACCACCTAAGGGAAAATTGGTAAAAATGTCCCGTAAGTTTGCCCTAATTAAGAAAATATCCTTTAAGTTTGACACTTTTTAAAAATGTCTTTGATAAAAATGCCCCGTGACCGGCTACTGCAGATTACCCATCAGGTCATCCATGAGCTGACTATTTTTTGCTTATGTGGCACTTTATTTTTTAACTTTTTCTGCGTTTTTCCTGCTTAGTCACTTATTAGAATGGTAAAGAAATTAAAAAAATATATATATATATATAAATTAATATAATATTAAAATTTAGATATAGATGATAATTAAATTTATATGATATTTAAAAATTCATAGTTTTAAATCCTAATCTGAAAAATTATGTTAATAAATCTTTAATATATTATTTTGAATTAATCTAGATTGTAAAATATATAAAATATTCAAAATAAATTATAGAATGATTTAAAAACAAAAAATATATAATGATATATGATTACTAAAATCTTTAGTGTTAAATTAATTTTTTTTATTTTATCTATAAAATCAGTAAAATTATTTTAGTAAATCTTAAAGTAACTTGAATTTTTTTAAAATTAATTTATAAAAGTAAAATTAATGTTTAGAAGTGTCTTAAATTATTTTATATATCTAAAAATAAATTATAAAATGATTTATAAAATCAGTAAAATCATATATCTGAATTTTAGATATATAAAATAATTTAAGATTTAAGACTCTACTAAATTAAATTAAATTAATTTAGTAATTATCCAAGAAGATGAGGATAAACATCAAGTCATGGTGAACCAATCAGAATGCTTCATGTGTCAAGTTGTTGCAGTAATTATTAAATTAAATATAATTAATTTAATAATTATCTTATGGATAATGATATTGTGAAGGACCAATCATACCGCTCCATTCAGACTCAAGCCCATTAGGGTTTACCCATCCTACAACTATAAATAAGGTCTCATTCTCCACTAAAAATCACAACAACATAAGCTCAAGAAAGGTGGTACAAAATCAATCTTGAGATTAAAGCGGTACAAAGCTAAAATTCGGCGTTACAAAGCCAAAATTCGGCGTTACAAAAACCAATCCGGCGTTACGAAGTCAATCTTGAGATTTTCAAGGCGTTACAAAGTCAATCTCAAGATTTTTCAATGTTTGATCCGAGATCAAGGTGTTAAGCCCCTCCGATCGGCGTTTTCAAGTCAAAACTTCGAAGGTGTTCTTCGTTGTTCGTCAAGATCTTCGAAAACGTTCTTCGCATATTGAATCAAAAGTATCGTTTAATTCAAAATCAAGCTCACGAGCCTTTGAATTAACGTTACTCAAGTCAAAGTCCAAAATCAAGGAAAATCAAAGTCAACTGCGACATCAATCAATCAAAGAGAAGAATCAGAGGAGAACTAGAGATAGGAACTCAAATTGTACACATTATCCATTTGATCCGAGAAATTCAATCTTGTAATTTTTTTTTTTTTTTTTGGTTATTTATTTATACACAAAATTTGTTATTACAACAAGAATCTCATATTTATAGATTATAATCCTAGGGTTTTAGGACTCCTAATTAGACTAGGAACATGTTTTCTTGTTCCCTAAGTAAAATTAATTGGGTTGTGCTTGAATAATGCATTGGGCTAATATCCTAATTAAATAGTTAAAAGTATAATAACATAATATATACTTTTAACCAACTTAAAATAATTTTCATAATTTACGAAAAATAAATAATTCTCATTGAAGAAAAATAAATATTTGATTATAATAATAATTAAATAATTTACGGTATGTTACATATATAATCTAACAAAAAAACTATTTTCCATTTAAATTATAGAAATTTACTCATGTGCAATATGGATGACATTGGTCTCCATCTCTAAAATAATGCACCACCAAGGCATATTAAATCACATTTTATGTAATTGTATTTTATCTTGTGTTTTATCGTATTCGTTAAAAGAGACATATATTAGATGATGTTATTAATTAACATGTATTTAACATGTGTTCTATATTAAAATAAGTATAACATAAGATGAAATATTTAGTGTAACTAAGGATTCAGACTGCTACCACGGCACACATTAACAACTTGTACCAGTTTGAGGAACACTTGCGGCAGCCCATACTAGACTTCTCTTTCTTGTTAATTTTGTAAATTTATCCACCTATTCTGCATTTATATTATATTATATAGAATCATAAATTATAGAATATGTTTGCTTGGGGTTGGCCCAAACCCAAACCGATACCCTATGTTTGTGTGGCCTATTGCCCCAACCCTTTCATGTTCAAGGGTTGGGCACACTTTTCCTTAACTTTCGGTGCCTGACAAAACTCTATCTCCACTTTATTATATTATGAGCAGTAAAATTTGCTCTTATCTTCTTCACCTATCCTGTTAACGTCTATTCTCCCTCTTCTTCTTGCACTCAAGCCTGAAATTCCACTGTGAGTCAAGTATTTTTTCCTCCAGTGCCAATCCTGCCACCTGGACTGAAAAACCACAGAAATCTTGAGCAGAAATGAATAATCCCCATAAGAGAAAAGGATTAGTCCAAGATTCGAGAAAATTACAAGGAGGTGTTCAGGGGCGGCCTCACCCTTATGGGTGGGGTGGCCCTAGCCCCCCTCAACTCCGACCTACATTCCGCTATTTTTATGTTTAAAACGTGTATAATATGTATATTGTGTAATTTTTTAAGAAAATGAATGTTTGGCACCCCTTAAAATTATAAATTACTTAGATAATTTCCATTATATACAACAAATATACTCTAAGTTTTAATATATAGATAACTAGTGATACATTTTAACATATACAATGATAAATATTGTTGATATTCTATTTAAATAAAAAATATAATATATTTAATATTTATTATCACGTGTATATTAATGTTGGTTGGAGATTTTTTTTTTATCGGCCCCCCCCCTAACCATGAGTTCTGGGTCCACCCTCGGAGGTGTTGAAGTAATTCAGTGTCACTCACATTCAGTTCAGCTTATAAGTGATTTTTGGAAGCTAGATAAAAGCACTTTTAGTGTGGGATAAAAGCTGGTTTGAGAATCACTTGTTAAAAGCATCAAATTCTGCACAATTGAATCAGGAGTCAAAGACAACGGTTATAACAGAAAATAACAGCCAGAAAACCGTTGGAAGAAGTCTGTTGTTAAAGGCATGCATCCAGTTTCAGTTGGAAGAAGTGTGTTGTTAGTTGGTTTCTCCATTTTTGCTCTTTCCATTCATTGTACACGCGTGGTAACTGATTACAAAACTTTGTTAGAGCAGTTATGAGCATGATTAACAAGTTGAAAGTAGTTAGACACAAGAGAGGGTAGAGCTGAGAGATTAGAAGGGGTGGTTGAATTCCTTTGGTGTCTTCTTCAATTTCTCTTGTGTAAGCTGTAGCATTCCATTGATTAGTGAATTTTCTTTCTCTGCCCGTGGACGTAGGTGTTATACATCGAACCACGTATATTGCTTGTTATTTTCAATTCCTGTCTTGCACATACGCACACATCAAACAAGTTGCAATCAAGGTGTTTGAGTTTGTGTTCTTGAGAGAGTTTTCGTGGTTTCTTAATTGATTCTTGTAACAAGAGGGATGTAAGGGGGTGATGATCAACAAAATTAGGGATGTTGACTTGAGAAAGTGGATTTTTTTCAAGATAAGAAAACAAAAATCAAAGAACCCTGATTTTTTTATTTCCCTTATTTTATACTTGGAATGATGCAAATTTTGGGTTTGAATTCCTGAAAATCTTGGATTGTTGTGGTTGTGATGGTGGCAGCTGAAGAAAATTGTTGGAAGTGGTTTTGAGGACGAGAAGCCATGGATGATGACGAGGGAGAGAAAATGGGGGTTCTTATTTTGGGTGAGGAAAAAATTATGAGGACACATTACCTTTTTTTTTCTTTTGACGGGATGGAACAATTTAACTTTGGTATTTGTATTAGAGGAATAATAATACTTAATGAAAAAAATATTTTAATTCAATATTACAAAAAATAATTAAATACAAATTAATTATGTTACAAAAATATTTATAAAATAAATACAAATTTAACCAAAAAAAAAAGAAGACAAATGTCACTTATCAACAATCATATACATCATTAATTAATGCCTTAATAACGTAAAAATACACGACCTTTTAGTCAATTATCAAATGTGACACGATCTTTCAAATTTAACATATAAATACATAACCTTTTAATTTTTTTCAATTTAATACACAAGGTCTAGTTTTGAGTTTCAATTGCTGAAATGGAGCCCGAAATTGATATTTTAGGCCATAACTATTCTGATATGGGTTTTTTTTTTTAAACAACACTAGTTAATCCGGTAAAGAAATTCTCTAAACCCGCCCGTAGTAGAATAAGAATCTCGTAAGCTAAATATTTTTGTCATTTTTTACTAGATAAAGGATTATAGTCGCACACTCCTTTTTAATGGAAGACAAGTATGCTTACTTCTATTTTTTGTTTTTTTTTTTTTTAATTGCAACTGCAAATAAAAAATGAACATTTACATGATTGCACATTCGATTACATGTTCACTTGGCGTAGGAGAGAAATTAACTTAGTTTCTCTCACAACCACAACTTATATTCATCGGGACTCACAATTGGAGCATTCCACAGCCTATTTAACTCTCTGAATGATAGAGCACAAAGCGCTACAATCACACCATTCGTGGCGGAAGCCACCGACATTTCAACAAGATGATAAACAGTGAGAAGAGAGAATTCGTGGGTGCCCGCAACGCAAGGAATTCTTCAAGGAGAAGATGAGTTATCTTCACAACAAGGATCCGTTCTCAATCCCTGTTATTAATCTATACGTGATGTCATTCCACCGAATTATGGGTTATAAAAAAATAGAAACTTTTAATTTCACGTAAAAAAAAAGTTATGGCCCAGAATTTTGATTCGGGCTCCACGTCAGCTATTGGAGTCCGAAATTAATCCCCATGTATTAAATTGAAAAAAAATTAAAAGGTGGTATATTTATATGTTAAATTTAAGAGGCCGTGTTGTATTTGATAGTTGACCAAAATGTCGTGTATTTTTACGTTATTAAACCTTAATTAATCATAAATCTCAATATTATAATCATTAAATTAATCATTACAACAACCTCTTAACACATCACATCACATTTTACAATTAAATAATATATCAACACTAAAATCACTTCCACAATCCCAAACAAACATCACATGTTCACTTTCACAGTTACTTTATCCATTCACTTTCTCCAGCCAACAATGGCATAGCCACATAGATTACTTTATAGGATTTATATTATTATATTGTAAAACATTTAATAAAATCATAGATTACTTTATGCCGCAAGTACAATAATATATTTCCCCATAATTCAGATAAGTTAGATATTAATAAAAACAATTAGCATAAAAAATAATGATACACCACTTGCTTTCATCTACAAAAAAATTGCAACCAAGCCCTCAGAACAAAGGTCCAATTTAAATAAATTATATTATCCAGCATACCACAAACTAATAAATTCATTACTTTTTGAATTGATTGTAGTTTAGTTGGTAGAACATTTTGTAACCACATTATGTACCTGGAATCGATTCGATTTCACCCCAATCAAGGTATGTACTAAAAGAAAAAGTCCATCACCTTTAGCATTTTATTTTCTTTTAACTAGTAATATTCATGTACGATGCACGGAAGTTTCTTTTAAAAGTTATTGTAACAACAAATTTCGTGTATAAAATGTATAAACACGAAAAAGATGTACAAAGTAAAATATTCGGATCAAATGAATAAACTTTACAACTTCGTAGACCCTATCTCTAGTTCGCCTCTAATTCTTCTCTTCGTGTATGTCTTCAATTTTGTTGACTTGAACAACGCTAATCCAAAGCTTGTAAGCTTAAATTTTTGGATGAAACGTCGTTTGTTGCCGATTTCTTCGAAGAACGTTGAAATTCCTTTGTACCGGAATTCTTCGCTTGAAATTCCTTTGTACCGGAATTCTTCACTTGATTCTTGACTTGTGGTGTTGTGATTTTTGGTGAAGAATGAAGCTCTATTTTATAGTGGTAGGATGGAGAAAACTCTAATGGGCTTGAGTCTGAACGGAACGATATGATTGGTCCTTCACACTATCATTATCCACAGATAATTATTAAATTAATTGTATTTAATTTAATAATTGCTGCAACAATTTGACACATGGAGCATTCTGATTGGTCCACCTTGACTTGATGTTTATCTTCATCTTGTTGGATAATTACTAAATGAATTTAATTTAATTTAGTAATATCTGCATCATCTTTGACATGTGGCGGCTTCCGATTAGCCAATAAAATATATAGTAAATCACCAATTAAATTGATCATTTAACTTAGGAATTTTATTTAATTAATTCCTAATATTAAAATAATCAATATAAAATTGATTTTCAACTCATATTTTATTACATGACGCATTTTAACTGGATACAAATTTTGTGTATCAACAAATGCCCCCTCGAGACTTGTTCACGGACAAGCATCTTGGAGTGGATGAGTCTCGGATTTGACTTTTGAAATTTATTTGGAACATACTGACGTTTTTATACTCTTGTCAAGGAGTTCTTGAATTTTTATTTTTTTTTAATTTGATAGGCATTTTATTCTCGTACTTAGGAGTCTTCAATTTGAATTTGGGATATATTGATAGTTTATACTCGTATCGAAGAGTTCTTGAATTTAATTTAGAATTCGTATTAATTTGAACATAATATATACAAATTAATTCGAATAAACAAGTCCCTCTGACATATTTTTTTTCATGATTTCTTCATTCCATAGGCCCAAATCATGAGAGAAAGAGAGTTGCGTAGCCCAAATAGTGATATCAACAATTTAGAGCCCATAAATCATTTCATCCGCTCATCATTGCAAAAGCCCAGGAGATTTTTAAGTTTAACACGTATCACAAATTTCATCTGGGCCCACATGACTCCTCCTTTGCATGGCATACGCGTAAACATGCATTTCTTTATCAAATTATAGCAGGATCCATATAATTTTCCTGTTTGCATTCAATTTAATGAAGATCAATTCCTAGCATATTTCATGTTCCACTTTTCAGGCACTTAAAATCTTTTTGAAATCTTTACCAGATTCCTCCGTTCACTTTGCAGACGTAGAGATACTCAAATCCTCTGAATATGGCGGCGCCAAATCTTCTCCATATCCACAGATATCAGTCAATTGTACAATTTCCGGATTCATGTGAAGTGGATTGCAGCGAATTACTATAGATAACCCGCTTTTCGGATAGAATCTCACCCCTAATTAAATCTTATTTCTTGTCGATCACGTAATACGACCATTATAAATAGACGTCCACCCTCAACCTTTGTACCTCATCTTCCCACAGAAGCATTCAGCAGCAATCGCAGGTATCTATCTTCCTTGTGTTGCCGCTATTATTCTCTCTTTGTTCGTCATCAATTCTTCAAGTTTTGCGGCTTCCATATCTAAGTCTTTCACTACAACATAAATGGCTTTATGTAACACTTCGTTTGTAACACTTTTAAAATTTTGACATATATGTAACACTTTTGTAACACTTATGAATATGTAACAGTTTCATGTAACACTTTTGTAACATCTGCGAATATGTAACACTTTCGTGTAACACTTTTGGAATATGTAACGCTTTGAACGTAATACTTTTAAATTGTAACACATTTAGGTAACACTTTTAAATAAGTAACACTTTTTATGCAACACTTTTGAATAAGTAACACTTTTATGTAACACTTATAAATAAATAACACTTGTAATTAATAAAATTATTTATTTTATTTTAAACTAATTAAATATTTGTGGATTTATTTTTCTCACGTGACTTTTATTTTTATTGGTCACATATGTTACATCTTAATTACCACAATAGAATATCTGTAACATAAGTGGTAAAAACGATAGACTCAGACCTACAAAAATAACAATTTATTAAAGCACCTAAAGATTTACTTATTTCGTTATAAAAAATACATTAAATTTTATTTATGACTTATTTGTGTGTATGTACATATATATACACACATTATATTTTTACTAAACAATAACAAAATAGACTTGTAGCTTTAACAATTTGAATACATTTCTTAAGTGTGAGAACCTAGACTTTGGACATTTGGTCATGTCTCTTCATGCTCGTAAGTTTATTTTTTTATTTAAAATCTATAAAACACAATATTTAAGGTGTCTTATACATAAAATTATGGTAATTAAAGGTAATGATAGTGTCTTAAGATTTATATACAATAATTAGATGTATAAAATTAATGTGATATAAAATAAGTTTTATATATATATAAATATGAGTGAATGAAAATGGAAAAAACAATTAATGAAAACTTTGTGTCAAATTGATATGGATAACCTAAATAAAATTAAGTTTGATTGTAGTTTGATGAGAACTTAATTGTGAGTATATTTTATTGATGTTACAATAAAATCTTGTGTATATATTGTTTTTCTTAAAAAAATAACTAAAAAAGTTATTGTAGCCTAGTGGTTAAGACATTGTGCTTAAACTCCTGCAACCTAGCAACCTGGGTTCGAAACCCAGCAATGTCAAATTTTTTATTTTTTTTCTTCAATTAAAAGTGTTACATAAAGGGGGGTTATATGTAACATTTTTTAGTGTTACCATACAGTGTTACAATTTAAAACCTAATGTAACACTTATTAAAAGTGTTACTAAAGATCATCAAAAGTGTTACATTAGACTTTAGGTAGCACCGGCAAATGTAGCACCAATAAAGTGTTACCTAAAGTTTATAGTAACATATTTTAGTCTATATGTAACACTTTTGGGGTGTTACATTAGCTCATTTATGTTGTAGTGTCCCCAGGGCTTCGTCCCCAACTTCTGCTGCGCTAGACCTTCTGATTCCGGAATCGTTAACACCGTCGACGCATAGCAGTGAGTGCAAGATCGTAAACTGGTTAAGGCGTGACTTGATCATTGGCGGCCTGAACTTTCTGCACAAAAGAGTTCCTCAATCGAAAGCTGTCTGAACTCCCTGTACGAAGGAGTATCTTGATCGACATCAGCCCGATCGCTCTGTACAAAAGCGTTTCGAAATCAGACGGTGGTCTGAACGCTCTGTACAAAAGCATTTTCAAGATCAGCGGCGGCCCGAACGCTCTGTACAAAAGCGTTTCAAGATCATCGGCGGCCCGAACGCTCTGTACAAAAGCGTTTCAAAATCGGCGGCCGAACGCTCTGTACAAAAGCGTTTTCATCACCTTCAGCAGCAGGTATCTTTCTTGCTTTTCCTAAGGTAATATACATTCCTTTTTTTTTTTTTTTTTTTGGAAAGCAAAGGATCTTCTCTAGTCAAGTGCTCAATTTTCTTCAATGCCACCGAAGCTTTCTCAAAAAGCTCCAGCTTTGGTATATCCTTTGGCTCTTTACTGGAAAAACCTTATCTTCGGTGTATTTTCGGAGTCTGATACAGAGGGACAAATGAGTTGTGCACTTCCTTCTTAAGGCTTCTATATATTGTATCGAAGGGTGAGGACGATACAGACGATATACCGGATGGGGATGATTCCGAAATAATTTACCACATCGTTTGTTCGACCCGCGATGATGTCTCAAATTTCCCTTTCGTCTTTCTTAAAATATGGTGGCACATATATCTTGAAATATTATCTCTCATATTCCGTTGTGTATTATATTTATTTCATCCTTGATTTACCTTTGTAAATATTTGAGACATGAAATCTCTTTTCTTGTTTTTCAACAGTGATCAATAGTGCACTTCAGGGATGCTACTTTCACCACGGGGAAACGATACTTGGTAATAATTGATGATGAAAGTCAATCCATAGAAAAGGGCACGCGCCTAGCGGTTTATGAAGCTCTTATTTGCAAGTATGCGAGTTCGTGGGGAAAATTGACGAATCCACTCTACACGAAGTCATGGACGAAAGAAATTCACTTGACCAAAACCTCGAGAGCATGGGCTTTACAGGCAACCCACCACCGGCGAACTAAAGATTCAAATTTCTTACCGACGCTAGGAAGAGATATTATTGAAGGTAGAACCGCATGGGAGGGTCCTATCGAATTTGCCAGAGAATTTCGATACACTCAAGGTTATTGGGAATGGGCGGAGGACGTACTTAGCCGATGCAGACAGACGCTACTTGGTGCTGAAGTCTATGATGTCGTGTTGCATCTCTCTTTACCTACGATCGCAGTGCTGAAGTGATTAAGGCTTTTTGCGAAGCATGGTCTCCTTCTACAAACACATTGTTGACTTCTCTCGGGGAGATGTCTCTTTGTGGGATTTACATACTTTGGCGGGTTTTTCAGTGACCGAAATTCTCTTTGACGAAGTTATTCTTGATTCGATAGAGCTTTATGGTGTCGACGAGCGTGATACTTTATTCTTGCCTCGAAGCTGTAGATATTTATTTCACGCTTACCATCTTCTCCAAAAAAATGCTGACAAGTCCCGACCCTCCCCAGTATCTACTAAAGAGTGGATAAAATTTTGGTCACTAAAAACCATTAGGCATGCACAACCTCCTCCGCATAATGAAAGGAAGTACAAGAGTCGTCCTAAGTCTCACAATCCTTCCGAAAATTTTGATGACTTCGAAGCTTGGACTGCAGAAGAGGAAGCTATATTTGAGGAGCTCGGTATTGATCCAAAATATCGAGAAGAAACATACTTGGCCCTATTTCTGGCTTGTTGGCTTTGTTCGTTTGTCCTCCCAAATGAAGATGTCAACACAGTACGTTCTACTATTTTCAAGATGGCGAGCTTGATTGCAGTAGGTCGGAGAGTGTGCCTTGTTGTTCCTGTCTTGGCAAGTATCCATGCCGGTCTGAATAAAATCTCAAACCTTCCAAAGCCATCTCAAATGCAGTCGGCATTTCCTGTTCATTTTGTCTACACTTGGGTGGCCCATTACTTTAGAACACACTTTTTGCTTAATGGGCGCAGTCCTCCAATGGTGCAATACTCCGGTGAAGGAGCGGCAAAGTACTTTGATCCTGCAGAGGCTCGTAGAAGAATACACAAAGGCGACAATGCCTCTTGGGCTTGTAATGCACTCGAGAAAGATGAAGCTTTTACTTTTATTGATGACGGACGCGTACTAGGAGGGAAGTTGAACTTTTTTATGGCAATTCGTTCTAATTCCCTTCCTTGGCGTTAGGATAACTCTTTTATTATTGAACCCTACAGTCCTCATAGATTCAGTCGTCAATTTGGCTATTACCAAGAGTTGCCCGGGGTGCTCAATAAAACTATCCGTGACGGTTCCTTGGAGCAAGGGGTCCAGTATTGGCGCCTGTGTGTGTTACATAAATCGATGCCAAAAGCGTTTCTTCCACATGCTCTGTTGAGTTTAAAGAGGCTTTCTTCTGCTGATTACAAAAACTGGTGGAGCCGAATTCATGGGGATTACTTTGAAGAGAACATAGGTCGTTTAACCAACCCCGAACCAGACGATACCTTTTCCAGAAGTGGATCTCCCAAGAGTGACAAGCGGAAATGTTCCCTTCCTTCTATGGAGAAGAAGGATATAAATGACTCCATCCATCATGGAAAGAGACGTAAGGATGACTTCACTTCGCCGCAGCTTACTGGGAATGCTGTTGTAATGGATTCTAGAGGTGATGGTGGGGACGACCTCGAGGATGACATTGAGTTCAACCTTGGAGATTATGTTGAAGTCATTCCGTGCTCGATGAGGAAGCTTAAAAAGGTCACCTTATCTGCTTTGTAGTTTTCCTTTCGTTTGCATTGTTAATACGTGACACTCTCTCTTTTTATTTTCCAGAAAGGTATAGACGTCGTGGATATCGATGTTGAAGACAAGTCACGAGAGAGCCAAGGATCAATTGCAGAAACTCTACAAGTTGGTGTTTCTCCTCTTCATGAGACATCAAAAGGGAATCCCAATATTGACCGAAAGGCTCATTCTAATGTAGTCTCTAAATTCGAAGTTGATAGATTCTTTCATGCTCACTAAAGAAAATTCCTCCAAGATTGTGGGAAGGCCTAAGTGAAAAGATTGCAAATACGCCAGTGAACTTTGTGTCCTCTCATCGAGATGAAGTGTTCCATCTACTCGACTTGATGAAGTCCTCTAGCACGTTTGGCCTCTCTCACCTTGAAGGTCGGCTGAAGATGTTGTTCTTGAAGGCGGATGCCTATGACAACGGTAGATCCAAATCCTCCGGGAAACTTTCCAAAGAGCAATTTTCACATCGGTTATTTGAAGCTGGGGATGATCTTCGCAATGCCAAAGCAAGAGCAAGTGAAGAGGCTAAACAAGTAAAATCTGCTAAGTCTGAATTAGCACAATTGGAGAAAGATTTTGATAGAAAGAAGAAGGCGTTGTCTCAAGAGATCGAGGAGCACAAGAAGTTACTTCAAAGTGCTAGGGATGAACTTAAAGCCATTGATGAGAAGATCCTCCTTATCAAAGAGACTGCTCCACTGAATGATGAAGAGTTGAAGGCTGCCCAGTTTGATTTGGAGTCAATGCAAGCCGAGTGCCAGAACTTAAACCCTTTTGCTTAAGCGTTGTTTTAGATTTTCTTCATTCCGCTTTAGTTAGGATTTTGCTTTATGTTAGCGCTAGATTTGCTTTTCACATTGTTCTTCTGCATGGACTCTTTTGGAATCTTGAATGAAATTTATTTCTTGCTCTTCGTAATGCATCTTTGTAATGTTGGTCTCTTTTTTCGGATCTTTGTGTTTAACCTTGCAATCGAATATCGTCATGACAAAGAAAAGGAAAACACAATTTATGACTGAACTTAGAATAATCCTAAGCTGCCTACGTACCCCGATAAGAGGGATCAAGTCAAAACGTAGTTCAAGTTTCCACTTTGTGTTTTGTTTTGTTTTTTTTTTTTGGGGGGGGGGGGGGGGGAGGTGCCGTGCACAGTTTATACTCATGCGGGCCAGGAATAACTATTCTTTAACCACTTTAGACAAAGTGGGGTAAGTTAGTGTTTTAACCACATACTTTACCTTTGGTGGTCGCCGTGCACAGTTTATCCTCATGCGGGCCAGGAGGTGTTCTTTTCTTCTTCTTTTTTTTTTTTTTTTTTTTCTGTGCAGCAGGCCTAAGCGTAGTAGCGCTTCAAGAATTTCCCATTTATGGGACCGAACCGTACTCCATCTTTGGAGAGCAACTTGTAAGCACCATTCGTGTAAACTTCCTTCATAACATAAAGGTCATCCCACCTTGATGTGAACTTGTTGCCCACTCGGTGAGTAGTGATGATCGGCCTCCGAACAGCAAGCACCAAGTCACCCACTTGAAACGAGCGCGTGCATATCTTTTTGTTGAACGCTTTTGACATACGCGCTTGGTAACATTCAAGTCTCTGTTGCGCTTCCAACCGCTTTTCATCGAGAGCCTCCAACTCTTCGAGACGCAACCGTGCATTCTCTTCTTCAGTTAGCCCTTCTTGCATGGCTATCCTCAATGACAGAATTTGCTGCTTAAGAGGAAGAACAGCTTCCACCCTGGTCACGAGTCGTTGGACCGTACCAAATTAAATTTGTATATAGATTATATACTTAGCCTTAGGTTACAACTCTAACTAGTAGAGTTGGCAAGTAAGGGTCGATCTCACAGAGAATGGTAGATTAGTGTTGTTCGGATATTACAAGCAACTAATGATTTATGATGGATAGAGTAATAAACGTAAACAAGTGAACGAGGGGGGTTTGGATTGAATTAACAACTAAATGCTAACAAGTGGTCAACTAAAATTCTAAATAAGCAATAAATATTTTTGATATTTTATATCAATCAAGAAAGACAAATAACAAATGTTTTTCGGGTTTAAGAATATGATAAAAGGTCTACCCTCGATCTAGTATCCCCTTGAATCCGACTATCTAATGATTATCGTTGATGTCCCAAATTCAATGCGATTTAAATCTTTATCTCACAATCTACAAGGTCCACTTATGTAAATTGTGTTGTCCCTTAATTGTGGATAAATCGAAGATACGCTTATCGATTTATCCCTACCCAAATCAATTAGTGATCCAAACAAGCTCTTTCACACTAATTGATATTGGGTGGTCACGAGCTAGAATAACGGGATAAATAAAGCATAAACCTCGATACGATCGGGTTTAGAGGCTAAACTCTATAATGCCACCAATGAAATCAAGCATTGTTCGCTACTAAGGCAGATTGAAGCTTTAACAATCACGGAAAGTGAAGTTCAATCTCTAACAACATAAAATAAACGCCTCCCTAAGGGTGATCAATCCTGAAACAAGCATCTAGGCATGGGACAATCCAATCAAGCATTATAGAACATTTAAATTGCATAAATAAGGTAACATCAAGAGTCAATAATCAAATACTCATCATCAAACAAGGTTCAACATGATCAAGGGTAGAATTAAGGGTGCTAGCTACCCATTACACCTAATACAATAAGGAAATTACAGAAAATACAAGAATTCATAAAGATAAAGTGATAAAAACCAAAGGATGATCAATGGGGAAGATGATATGTCTTCTTCTTGCCCCTTCTCTCCTCCTTGGATGTGATGGTGGATGAATAGTGCTTCCAAAAGTATCCAAAAGTTAGGTTACATTCGAATGGGATGATATATATATATAAGGGGAGAAAGTGCTAGTAAAAAATAGGCAAAAACGCATTCAGGATTTCAAAACAGAGTAATGAATCTCGGCCGAGACGTGAAAAAGGGTTTTTCAGATTGGTGGGTCGAAGGATGATCTCGGCCGAGATTCAACTTCATCTTGGCCAAGATGTTGAAAGGGGAAAATGGGGCTGGCTAGGGCTTGACTCATCTCGGCCGAGATTGGATTTCATCTCGGCCGAGACCTTGGTCCTTTGCAAAGCCTGAAATTCTATGAAAACGCATCTCGGTCGAGATGCATTACTTGTCTCGGCCGAGATCTTCAGTTTTTGCAATTCTTCATGAATATCCTGGAGACTCATCTCGGCCGAGACTTTTATCCAGTCTCGACCGAGATCTTCAGTTAGCCCTTCCTTTTGTTGCCTCGATCGATCCTCGACTCCACGGTCGTTTGATGTTCTTTTTCGATCTTTTTTCACTTTTCTTAACACAAAAACAGCACAAACGCATTATTTTTCCCATGAGAGTATAAAAGAACTAAATACACGTGATTATGCACATTATTGACACCAAAAGTACCCTAAAGTGCGTGCATGGAACACGTGTACCACACCCCATAGACCAACGAGTAAGGAGTTTCTTGCGTAGCCGTCCTGTGCGTAGTTCGGTATGCCCACAAAGCTTCTCCCATCCTTTCATGCCAATCACGCTTTGACTTTGAAATCACTTTCTTCAATAAGTTACATAAAGTTTTGTTGGTGCCTCGGCAAGACCATTGGCAGCAGCATAATACATGGACGACTTTCTTTGCTTGAATCCAAACTTTTGACAGAGATTATCTATCAAACTGTTGTTGGACGGCTTTCCATTATCGGTGATGATGTATCTTGGTACCCCATAGCGGTAGATTATGTTACGACGGATGACTCAGCCACTGTTTCCTTCTTTACTTCTTTCAGAGGTACAGCTTCAACCCACTTGGAGAAATAATCCGTCGCCGCCAGGATATACAAATGTCCACCAGAAGACTTTTTCATTGGTCCAACTACATCTAAACCCCAAGCGTCGAAGGGCCATGAAGCAACAGTAGGATGTAGGGGCTCGGGTGGTTGATGAATGAGATTTGCATGACACTGACAAGCTTGACACCTTTGCGCATAATCTATGCAATCATTTACCATAGTTGGGTAGTAGTAACCCATTCTCTTGATCTAAAAAGTGTAGTTTTGGACCCGATTAATGAGCTCCACAAATCCCGGAGTAAGCTTCTTCCATAGCTCGGACAGATTCTTCATTACTTAAGCATCGCAAAAAGACACCATCAAATGATCGTCTATAGAGTGTCCCTTTGAAGTAAATGAAACGTGATGCACGACGTCGTACATCGACCCTTTGGCAAGGGTCATTTGGTATTTTCTCATATTTCCAGTAATCCACAAAGGCTTGACACCAATCTTCTTCTTCAATCTCAAATACTTCGACGACGAGACTTTTCTCCTTCTCATCATCATCTTCATCCTCAAAGATTGGTGGGATGACCCAACTTTTACATTTTGGCACACGCACCTCGACTTCAGACATAGCAATTGATGAAGCAAGCTTAGCAAGTGCATCTGCTTGTTTAATGTGCTTTCTTGGAACGTGATCAAGTTCCACATCTCCAAGCCACTCAATAAGTTTCCGAGCATAGGTGACGTATGGTAGCAATTCAATATTCTTAACTTCATAGTCTCCACTTAGCTGGTTGATTACCAACTTGGAATATCCATACACTTTGAGATGTTATCGTTTATATCCACCGCCATTTCAAGCCCAAGTATGAGTGCTTGACACTCAGCGACATTGTTCGAACAATTCTGAGTTAAAGTGAATGAATATGGAAGTACTTCACCATCTGGTGTCATGAAGACAACCCTAGCACCAGCTCCTTCTCTATGAGCTGTCCATCAAAGTACATCTTCCAAGGAGGAGAAATTTCAATAGCTAAAGCATCTTCATCTGGCAAATCGTCTGACAATTCCCATTCAGCTGGGATAGGATGATCAGCTAAGAAGTCGGCCAACACTTGTCCCTTCACTGCCTTTTGGGGAACATAAACTATCTCAAATTGTTGCAGCTGGAGATACCATCTTGCAAGTCTATCGGAGAGCACTAGTTTTGACATAACATACTTCAAAGGATTTGCCTTTGGGACAAGGCGAATGGTGTGAGCTTGGAAGTAGTGCTTCAACTTTTGAATTGCAAAGATTAGAGCTAGACATATTTTCTTTATTGCTGAGTAGTTTAGTTCATTTGGCGGCATCGTCCTGCTTAGATAGTACAAAGCATTTTCCTTAGCGCCGTTATTTTCTTTTGCCAACAAAGCTCCAACAGATCGTTCTTGTGCAGCGATGTACAGAATCAACGGACGTCCAGATACTGGCGCGACTAGCACTGGTGGCTTCGTCAAGTAGTCCTTTATGCTTTTGAAAGCATTAGTGCAGGATTCGTCCCATTCAAATGGAACACCTTTCTTCATGAGCCTACTAAACGGTTGACATCGTCCAGCCACGTTTGATATGAACCTTCGAAGGTACGCCAACTTTCCTTGTAGACTTTTAAGCTTGTGAATGTTTCGTGGCTCACGCATCTTCAGAATTGCATCAATTTTAGCTTGCTCAATTTCTATGCCCTGACGGCAAACGAAAAATCTGAGGAACTTCCCAGACGTGACTCCAAATGCGCACTTGAGGGGATTCATCTTAAGTTGGTATCTTCGAAGGCATTCAAACACTTTCCTTAAGTCCTTCAGATGATCTTCTCGTCTTTTAGACTTCATGAACACATCATTAACATAGCATTCAATATTCTTATGGAGCATGTCATCAAATATCTTATGCATGGCCCTTTGTTACGTAGCTCTAGCGTTCTTCAATCCAAATGGCATCACCTTGTAGCAGTATATCCCTTTTGGAGTTCGAAAGGCTGTCAACTCTTCGTCCTTGGGTGACATGCGAATTTGATTATATCCCAATGATCCATCCATGAAGGACAAAGCTTCGTGCCCCGTAGTCGCATCAATCACGAGCTCGGTGATCGGCAGTGGAAAGTCGTCTTTTGGGCATGCCACATTTAGATCTCTGAAGTTAACACAAACTCGGATTTGTCAATTCTTCTTTCTTACTGGGATAATGTTGAATATCCATGTGGGATATTTGACTTCTCGAATGAATCCAACTTCGATCAGTTTGTTTACTTCTGCTTCTATCGGAGGGATCAATTCAGGTCTAAAGCGACGTTGAGTTTGTTTCACGGGTCGAGTGCCTTTCTTTATGGCCAGATGGTGGATAGCTACCTTCGGGTCTAATCTAGGAATCTCTTTGCATGACCATGCGAATACATCTCTAAATTATCATAGCAATTCAATGTATGCCTTTTCTTCATTGGCCGTCAATAGGGCGCTGATGTAAATTGGTCGTGGATCATCGACATCACCTAAGTCAACTTCTTTCAGCTCGTCCACTCTTGATTTCACTCCTTCTTCGAGTTTTGGGGGTGCAATTTCGGCATTTTCCTCCGCTTCATGGACCTCTTCACTCAAGGTAATGTGATTTGTTAAAGCTATGTCCTCTTCATCTTTCTTAAAGTCCACGCATGTTCTTATTTGCCCATTCCTTTGCCTTATTTGGATTGAATGCATAGTTCCATTCCCTTCGTTGATGTAGCCATCTCTGACTAGTCGAATGATACCACGCTCTGAGGGGCACGTTGAGGGACATGCTGAGCGCCACTATTGACATAGTATGAAGAAGTCACGCTTTCTCTATCATCTTCATCTTGTGTTTTTGTGAATATGATTGTTTGCATACTAGCCTTCCACTCTTTATCACATAACACAATCAAAGTGGTGCACCTCTTCATCAGGATGGGATTAAGCTTCTAATCCGTTGATTGGATTTTTTGTTCATTGCCCCCTTGTAACTTGGCAGCATTTATCCTTTGGTGAATGTTTCTCCCACGTCTTTTCACTGGGCTAAGTCTTTCAAAGACGGAGACCCGACGTACTTTCCTCCAATTTTTATCAAAAGTGTCTTATGTTGACGAGACTTCTCCCTCAATGACATAATTAGTGTTTCCTCTTTTGATGGTGATGCGAACAGGATTTGTTGGCATATAACCGAGACCTATCTTGGAACTTTTGCCACCATGGCCAGCCTTCTTTACTGTATTTGCGACAACATCTGATTTACTGGAGCTACTTTCTTGTGGGTTATACCCGGCTTGGACAAGAAGTTTAAAGGCTTTAGGGTCGTAATCCTTGTCATCATCAGGTAATGGAAGTGTTCCATGCTCAGTTCTAGCTCCCGATGTTGGATGGACGAATCCTTCAAGTGGCTGACTTAACGGGATTGTTGCATCAAGCTTGTGTAGTGGCAAGGTCAACTCTTTCAGAGGTTCTTCTTGGGAAAGGAGCATGTTTCCCTTTGAGATCTTTCCATTGCAACGAGGTGAAGGTTTACATGGCTCGTCTTTGGTAGCTTGACCCTTTTCAGATTTCTTTTTCGAGAGAACTTCTTTGGCTTTTGTTGTTCTTGCGTCTTTGAAGTAGAATTTGGCATCGGCGAAATGTGATTCATCATCAGAGAAAAGCTTATCGTCAGCAACTACTCTTCTTATAACACCATTTTCACAATATTTCAAACACTGGTGCCAAGTAGATGGAAGTACCCCATTCTCATGCAACCATGGGCGGCCGAGGAGCATATTATATGATGTTCTAGCATCGATCACATAAAGCAAGGCCGTCTTAGTCATCTCGTCCATCAACAAGTTTAGCCTTATAACTCCAAGAGCTCGTTGTCCCTCTTGGTTAAATCCTTAGATCATCAGTCGACTACTTACAAGCTCATCTGTGGAGATCCCTAACTCTTTCATTGTTCGTAGGGGCATGATGTTCACGGCAGAGCCTTCGTCAATGAGTATTTTGTTCACCTTTTTCTCACGAGTGTATGCAGTCATGAATAACGGCCTATTATGTAGATCAGAGCCGAGTTGCAAATCCTCATCGGTGAAAGTGATTGCTGAAGTATGGTCACTGTCAGTAGAGCGATCCTCTGTCTCGGAGAGACAGACTTCTTCATTTTGATGACTCGTTGTGGAGCATGTAACAGGGATGAGATTTGTCGTAGCATCCTCCTCTAAAATATTTTTTCCTTCTCGAGACAACCGCAACACTTTGTCTTTAAATACAAAGCAATCTTGAATCGGGTGACCCAACAGCCGATGGTATTTGCAATACTTTGGGTCGTCGATTCTTCCAGCCTCTTCCGATCGCTTCATTTCTGGCAACTCGATCAAACCTTCCTTGAGAAGGTCATCAAAAATCCCGGGAACATCCGAATCTAGGAAAGGGTAGTGTTTGTTCTGCATTTCCTTCAAGGTTAACTTGTTTGTCCCGTCTCTTGAGGAATGTTCTGCTTTTCACCTTCTTTATCATCATTCTTTGTTCAGAACTTGATGGATTTAACATTTACCGCCATGGATTCTTTGGTTGACGGTTTGACAAATGACTTGCCCCCTTTCTTGGCTTCTTGTCTTTCTTTGGATTTTGGGAAGTCAAGGGTCGGTGGTCCTTCAACTCCACTTGCAGCCATACTTAGCTCCATATCATGCGCTCTAGTTGCTAATTCTTCAAATGTCCTTGGCCAAATTCCTTGGAGGATGTACCGAAGACCCCATTGCATTCCTTGGGTGCACATTTCAATTGCGAAAGCTTCAGACAAACGATCCTTGCAATTGAGGCTCAGATTCCTCCATCGGTTGATGTAGTCAACTACGGCCTCCTCTTTCCATTGACACGTGTTGGTCAATTCAATCATGTTTACGGTTCTCTGTGCTGTAAAAGCGGTTGAGGAATTCTTGCTGCATCTACTCCCAACTATCGATAGAGTTGGCTTCTAAGTCTATATACCAGTCGAATGCATTCCCCTTCAAAGAGCGGACAAATTGTTGCGCCAAATGATCACCATATGTCCCACCGTCGTTGCATGTCTCGACGAAATGAGCGATATGCTGTTTGGGGCTGCCTTTACCATCGAAGAGTTGGAACTTCGGGGGTTGATAACCGGAAGGCATCTTCAAGTTGTCAATCCTTAGAGAGTATAGTTTGGTGTAAGTTGAAGATGATTTAGACGTCCCGTCAAACTTGTCCTTTAGGGTTCCTAAGATGATCTCTTTTAGTTGATCAACATGGACCATACCATCGGAGGAGCTTGCAGTTTATTCATGGTTCTCTCCTTCTCGTTTGGTTGATATTGATGTCCCGCAGATTCTTGAGCCTCATCTTGATCCTCAACAGGTTCTTTTCAAGAGCGCGACTTGTAGTAACGCTATCAACCTTGCTTGTCAGTTTTGCGATCAAGGAGTCTTGCTCTTGTGCATGTCTCGTAAGCCCTTCAATTGCTTTAGTCAAGCTCACGAGTTGTTCTTCAAGAGTTGAAGCATTTGTTGTCATGATCGTAGCTGCTTCTGAGCTTGATGAAGAAGAGGTGTAGAACATGCAGAGTTGTCCTTGTCATCCCTATTGCTATCAACAATGTCTCGCAAAAACTTCTTAGTAGCCCCGGAAGAATTATTTTCCTCTGAAGATACCAATGATCGCGAGCTGCTTGACATACTCCTTGTGACAACATTGACGTCTGCAGTTGGAGGATTTGTTGCAGCGACTTTCATAATCATGATCTTGTGAGGTGTCATAGTGATGTCTTCAATTTTGGTTGAAGAGAAGAGATGAGAGGTAGATATGGCCCCACTAGGCGTGCCAAATTTGTAACAACAAATTTCGTGTATAAAATGTATAAACACGAAAAAGATGTACAAAGTAAAATATTCGGATCAAATGAATAAACTTTACAACTTCGTTGGCTACTATCTCTAGTTCGCCTCTGATTCTTCTCTTCGTGTATGTCTTCAATTTTGTTGACTTGAACAATGTTAATCCAAAGCTTGTAAGCTTAAATTTTTGGATTAAACGTCGTTTGTTGCCGATTTCTTCGAAGAACGTTGAAGAACACCGAAGAACGTTGAAATTCCTTTGTACCGGAATTCTTCACTTGATTCTATACTTGTGGTGTTGTGATATTTGGTGGAGAATGAAGCTCTATTTATAGTGGTAGGATGGAGAAAACCTTAATGGGCTTGAGTCTGAACGGAGTGATATGATTGGTCCTTCACACTATCATTATCCACAGATAATTATTAAATTAATTGTATTTAATTTAATAATTACTGCAACAATTTAACACAGGGAGCATTCTGATTGGTCCACCTTGACTTGATGTTTATCTTCATCTTCTTGGATAATTACTAAATTAATTTAATTTAATTTACTAATATCTGCATCATCTTTGACATGTGGCGGCTTCCGATTGGCCAATAAAATATATAGTAAATCACCAATTAAATTGATCATTTAACTTAGGAATTTATTTAATTAATTCCTAATATTAAAATAATCAATATAGAATTGATTTTCAACTCATATTTTATTACATGGCGCATTTTAACTGGATACAAATTTTATGTGTCAACAGTAATAATTTTAATAATACTAAATATAATATAATCTAATATTTAAATATAAGATCTTTTGATCCTTTAATTTTTTTTAATAATGTAGGATAAAATATAAATAAAATTATAAGTAATGTAAACATAAGTTTCTCGCTCGTTATTATGAATTTAATATAACTTACTTTATATATATATTTTTTTTGAACATTAAATATAAAAAAAGAAAATCTCTTTTTCAAATTGATTATTTCTTATCTTTGAAATCCAAACACACTATTAATGTGTTTGTATCATTCTTTACCTATATGCATAATAACTTAATTAATTATGAATGTTAAAACAAACATAAACATCTAAATATCAACTCATATTATTAAATAAAATAAACTAAATAATGGTATAAGAAAATTATTTTTTCTTTTTTCATTTTACTTTAAATATTTAAATTTATCAAAATAAAGTTTTGAATTATAACTATAACTATTTACTTTAAAAAAATTATTTGCAAGTTTTAATATTTACTTGGTATTTCAGAGATATAAAGAATAACAAAATAACAAAATAAAATTCAAAAGTACTCAGTAGTTGGAATAACAAAATAAAACATATGAGTTCTTCAATATTTCTAATACTTTTATATATATGTTGAAAAGTTTCAATTGAATTCTACATTTATATTGTGAAAGTTGATTCATTTAAAGATACACATTGGTTAATGTAAAAAAAAAAAATGCTTAGGTTGCAAAATGTGAAAAAAAGACATAATTGAGATTGGTTAATGTGACCAGGTATTGTTTAGGTTGCAAAAGTTTAAAAAAACATATAGTTCAAGTTTGTTAATTTAGCTTAGTCAAAAGAAGTTTAGTTGCAACTTGTATAATATTATAGTTTAGGTTGCAAAGTGTAATTATTTATAGAAAAATAATATTAATATATTTAAAATATAAAAAGTAATAAAAAGATTAAGATTAATGATCATAAAAAGTTATATTTATGAGTAAAAGTCATAGTATTGTGATTTATTAACAAAAATAATTGTTATAACAAAGAAACATTAGCAAATTTAATAATTTAATACACTGATTATAAATTAAATATTAACTATCACTTTTAATTCGATAAAAGATGTGCTCAATTATATATATATATATATATATTCATTTTTCTCTCAAGGTAATAACTGAAGAAAATTTGAGACAATATGTTAAATAAAACAAACTGATTAGTCGTAGTATTAATTGTATTTTTAATTGTATTTTGAACCAATACTATATTTGAATCAATTATATATATTTTGAATTAAGTAAACACTAGAACCTTACACAAATAATCAACGAACAAATAATATAATATTTTAAATAGAATATATTATTATTATTATTATTATTATTATTATTATTATTATTATTATTATTATTATTATTATTATTATTATTATTATTGTAGATGTCACATTGACCGCGCTGTCGAGGCACGTCAAATTAACTACCTTCTCTACCTCTACTAACTAGTAGCAGCGATAAGTAAGGGTCGAATCCCACAAGGAGCGGATGAATTAATTATGCTTCTAATATTAATAGCTAAACGATAAAAGTAAATAAAGAGGGTTTTTGATTGTATTATTCTAATCACTAAGCTAATTTAACAAACAATTAAATAACTAACTATCTCAAAAACTCAATTAAACAAATACTAATCGACTTAAATCAATATCAAAAGTAATACTAGTTCTCAGTTCAGTATCCCTTATTCGTCTACACATTAATTAACTAATTAAACCTGATTATTATCCCTCAACCTTCTAACCCTAGACCGACAACAAGCTCTGTCGGCCCGAATTATCCCTTAAGAATAGTCAACTAAGATACGATCATTAGTTAACCCTATTTAATTGAACAGCCTAGAACACGCTCTCTAGGTTTAATTCATTAAACGCATTAATAATTAGGATAATAGGTCAGACTAGACTCCAAATACATACGCTCGATTCGGATGGCCTAGATTTGTGTTACCCCCTAACGAGTTAATCGTTATTGCTACTCGCGATTATAAAATTATAACAATTACGGATTACAATTTTATAACCTAGCAGTGATAAATTAATAACCTAATTCGACGGGCCCTATCAAATCAAGCAATCAACCAATCGTGGGTCATAAGAACAAGTAACACAAATAAGTTGCGAAATAATAAATCAGAATTCAACTACGGATCAATTAATCATAAAAACGATTAGGGTTCAACATCCCTTCAAACTAGTATAAAATAATTTAGCTACTCATAACTAAACTATTGTCTAAAACTAGATAAAAGAAAGACATAATTAAAATAAACGGAATTAAAGAAATCAAATGAAGTCGGAGACGGTCGAAACTCGTGCTGCCTTCTGTTCCAATCCTCAATTCTCGTCCCGGATGATGATTTTCCAATTTACGCTGAAGGCCTCTTTTATAGCCTCATGAGAGGCCCAATTCATCACTCTTTAGCCTCCATGTGGGCCCTCTCTTTTACAAAGTCAGCGCCCACCCATAATGCTTGAGCTCTTGATACTTTCCAAGCCCACTTCGCAACTCATCTTTTCTTCGTGGGCCAATTGCGCCTCTTGTTTTTTTTCCGTGGCTCTTCTGTTAACTGGGCCAATTTTGGCCCAGTTTTTCCTTTGCTTGTCGATCCACTCCAATTAATCCAAAAGTATTTCGAATTTACTGCAATTTCACAATAAACACAACTTTTGAGTATTTGACTTAAGTGTGCAGATAAGTAGAAAAATAACAGTGCATAGTAAATAAAATGCAATAAAATCACATTCCTAGCAATATAAATAATGCACATTTTTCTACTTATCACACATCGTCAAATAATGATTAATTTGATATAGTATACATAATAAATAAATTAGAAATGAAAAAAGATATTTGCTACTAAGTAAAATAAATTTTGATTCTTACCAAATATGACAATAACTTACCAATGACAGTGTAAAATTTACGTTGGAAAGTGCTACTTATAGAGTTGTTCATACTGTGGCTTATATATATAAATATATGTAGATTTTTTTCATTTATAAAATATTTTTTTAATTCTAATAAATGACTAAAACTAACCATGAATTATATAATAAAATGAACAATAATATTTTATTTGGATATTCCATATGTAGTGTAAAGTTTAATACTTTTTTCTTTATGCCCCTTCTTTTATTTAATATATATATATTTTTAATTTATCTAAATAAACTTTCAAGTTCTAATTATATATAGTTAATTTTTTTCTTTCTAAGGTTTGGTTTTGATTTGAAACGTTTGACATTTCATTTAGTGATTTCAAATATACTTAAATATTTTGTATTTAGTACATTCTTATTTTAACAAAATAGATCCAAAAGTTATTTAATAATTTGAATATGAAATAAAATTCCGTGAGTTCTTCAAAATATTTGAATATTTTCGTATTTTATTTGGTATTATAAATTATTTACATAAATGTAATATTTTTCTTATAAATAGTTTATTCATTTGAAGATAAAAAATTATTATTGCGAACAAAGTTATATAGATTGTTAAGAGTAAAAAAACATTTGATGTTAATTAGTGCGACAAAGTATTATTTAACTTACAAAGTGTAAAAACATATAACTGATGAAATGGCAGTTTAGGTATTCATTAAATATATGTAATTGTGAAACTCTTATATGAATAAGAGAACCCTAATTATTTCGTGTCCCTCTTTCTTCTTTACTTTTCCGATTTTCCTTAAACACGTTATCAGCACGAAAACTCTATTATCAAGTTAAAGTTGTCAAATCATCTAGCATCGCCAAAATAATGAACAATCAAATCTTCATTGAAGGTCAAGTTTTTTCTGATCCGTATGATACATTCTCGGATCTGCACTGCTGTCCGAACACGATAATTATTTTATTTCCTTTAATACTTGAAGCTTTTAATATCCTACTTAGAAATTTTATAACAATATTGCTTTGACTTCAATCCATATTTATTCGCGTATGTATATATATTTGCATGTATATATATTTGCAGGGAAAATTTCATTTTTAGTCTTGTATGTTAGGCCTTGTTTAGTAAAAGTTCTGTATGTTAGAAAATTTCAATTTTAGTCCTGTATGCTCCAAAAGTTGTTCAATTTACGGACATTGGCCATCACCGAAGACCAATTTAGCCGGAATTAGACTAATATATTCAGGGCTTTCGAGTGCTAATGCTTATGTGTCAAGTATTTGTCCAGATAACATGTCAACTCATTAAAGTACTTTAGTAGTTAGCCAAAAAAAAAAAAAAAAGTTAAATCCTAATTCCCGTATGAGGTGCATTTCTTTTTATTTTTTATTTTATTTTTCTTTCTTCATCTTTCTCAAATTTATTAGCCACGTGCGTCGCAAGTGATTAATTGCGGCCAAATTGATTGTTGGTGATGGTCAGTGTCCTTAAATTGGACAACTTTTGAAACATACATACAGGACTAAATTGAAATTTTCTATCATACAAGATTTTTACTAGACAAGGCCTAATATACAAAATAAAAAATGACTTTTTTCTTATATTTGCATAATGAAATCGTATAAGAATAGGGTTGGAATATTTATCAATTTTAATTTCCATAATGCACATAAAAGCAACTAATCATGGGAAATTTGGAGGATTTCAAGATTGTTTTTTCAAATATGTTATCAAGAATATGAATAATGAACAGTTCCCATAAAACGAATTCTTTGATTAAGTCTTTCTCCCCAGTTTTATCATAGGAACTCTAATCTTAAGTATTATATACAGGTGTACATATATGTGTGTGATAACAACGGATATACATGTTTTTTACTAAACTAAATTTGATTTGACATGTTAACTCTCCGTGTATAAGTAAACAGATTTAATTTTGTTAGACAATAATAATATTAGGACTTCTTTATTATATTTATTTATTATCGTTTGAACTTCTCAGACATAGTTTTATTGACATACATAGTTATAGTGAATTCATTAAATTTCCACATCTAATCAGGTTTATACTTATTTATTTTGAACATTTAATTAATTTTGGATTCTAGAGTGTTGTTTGTCTAATTTATTAATTCAATGTTCTTGAAAGATATGATCTATAATTAAATCAGTGGTACTTGAATTTTATATTTGAGATTAATATGCATAATAGATTAATATTTTGATTTATTTGGTATTAGGATGTTCTAATGTATTGGTAATTATATTTAGAGCTATCATATGGTATATATATTATATCTTCAATAGTTGTCAATAGAAATTTGATTAGATTTTATTTGCACTTGTTTATTCAATGATAAATTATATTATAATGAGTAAATAATTTTCTAGTTAAATTACTAACGCGTGAATTTTATTCGTATTTGTGAGTATCAAATTATTCCACAAATGTGGAGATCGGATTGGAAGGAAGTGGTTCGTAAACCTCCCTCACAAAATTTGAGAAGTACCATAGGAAAGAATCAAGTCTTTCCTGCAAGGTAAATCGAGTACCTTATTTTGTGAAATAAATAATTGTTTACAATGACAAAGATGTGTTGTCTATGGCTATCTTCTTTTATACTTCATGATTTAAATACTTGTTGGAATTTAAGCATGAGAAATTGCATAAATATATGTTTCCCAGATTAGATACAACTATAGTTTTTGGCAAATTGAGATTAAATTTATATGTACATCTAAAGCAGTTGTGTACAATTTCGGCAATAATGGAATTTTGTCTGTCAGAATAATATTTACAAAGTCCACTTATGTTTGATATGCTTCTACTTTCTCATGTAATTGAAAGTTGCACATTCAGTTATTTTTGCCTATTGCGAATTTTATGATTAGAAATCACAAATTAGATTATTTGTCTGATAGATTATGAACTTGATCATTATTTTGCCCATGCATTTTTTTATGATAAATTATGCATGTCCATGATAAAGAAAATTCGTAGACAAATCAACTACGTGATAAAGTAATTTTACAAAGCATCGTAAAACTTGTGATGGATGGTCTCCAAATCTAATTCGAAAGCAAATGACTAAACCAACTCATACTGAATTTGAATTATTGGACTCACAGAAATTGAGTATCACACTTGAAAAATAAAAATATTTCCACAAATCATATCATTCACCGACCCAAAGGACAAAGAATCGTCAAATAAAGTCAAAGTCTATGCTCTAATGAAACTGAGGCAACACAATCATCATAACTCATTTTGAAAGTATTCTTTAGTGAAAGGATATCTCGATGAACAATGGATTCCATAAAAGAAATTTTGAAATAATAGACAACTCTCTACTTTCAGAATTAATTATTTTGTGGAAAGAAATCCACTTACTAGACTACAAAATTGTCAATGACTTTAATAGCGACATATTTTGTCTATAAAAAAATCTCTTTATGTGTAAAGAAATCAGTTTCTTCTAAAAAATAACATCAAACGCATTGGAATAAAGAAAATTCCAAACCTAACTATGATGAACTAAATATTGGAAAGAGTCCCCAAAGTACAGGTAACGGATGTGTCAATCCCACCGATGTGGCGATAATACATCACGGGGGAAGAAATATCGGATCCACAGAGGCACTCCCAATATACCCACCCACCAAATGGGCATGGTGGTACTGGACATGCTTATTGTGACACCAAGGTGCAAAAGACACCTCAACCCCCGAACAAAAGGGAAAGAGTTGGTCATGAGCTTCAATATAAGTGTTGAAAATATTATACTTTTGTATAAAAACTGCTAGACTAACTATAAGAGATACAGGAAGTCCACAGAACAAAGACTCACTGCATCACTACATAATGACCATCACTGAATAACAAGTACTAAAAGGGCGAAGAATCGTCAAATTCTGTAGATGTCTAATGACATAACAATTATAGTCACAAAATGCTCTATATGCACCTAGAGCTACTAAAACATTGTTAAGTAAAGATACTCGTGTCAAAGATTATCATTTAGAAACTACTTGTGAGAATGGAATTGAATATATTATAATACTTCTAATAACTGTGAACGGAAGCACATCTTAGAGAAATTAATGAGTCAATCTAGTGGTATGTACTCCACTACTATGATGATTGTTGGATCAACTGTTATACCAAAAATGAATTTTGGGACACATACTTATATGTTGGTTACCCAAAATGGACTTTGGGACATAAACTAATGTGTTGTATTTCACAATGAACTTTGGGATGTGGAATCATATGTTGCTATCAATAGTGGACTTTGAAATGCTGACTCGTGTAGGTTTTGGTACAAGAGCTTTAGATATTCAAGTTATGACATGATGATCCATATTAAGAAATTATATGGACAGTCTTTCTTTCGAGCGAAATACAAAAGGGATGAAAATCTGATACGATGTACAATGTCAGTGTTAATCTTATTATAACACAGTCAATGCTTTCTAAAGTACTAAAAGCATGACCAACATCCCACTCTGCCTCATTAACTATTTTAGGGCACATCACTCATTCTACCAGGCCTACTATTTAGCAAATAAGTAGGATCGGGACTTTCCTATGCTAACTATATAAGCAAAACATTCCATTCTTATAAAAGAACACAATGTAATATATATGGACCTATCAAACCAGAAATTGGACCATTAAAGTATCTATGGTTCTGGTAAATGCTTTGATATGTTAACAGATTACTATGTTATTGTCCACAACAAATGATGCATTTGAAAAGCTCCTAGAAAATATTATATTAGGGCTCACCACCCTCACTTCATAAAGTCTATAAGACTTGTTGACGCTAGAGAGTTTACATTAAAAGAATTTGATGATTATTACATATCTATCAGGATCAATGTAGAGCATCCTTGAACCCATGTACATACACAATAATGGTCTCACTTAAGTCACCATCAAAAGAATATAGATGGAGGATTAGGTCATACGCAATGCGCACTTAAATACCTATTTGCCATGGGCTTATGCAATATAGCTGCAACTTTACTTCATTTGTCTTAGACCCACTGGTAATCAAAAATTGATGCGTACCAGTTGGTAACTGGATTTAGCCTGATATTTTATATTTTACGCATATTTGGTTACATAGTATATGTGTCTAATGCGCCCCCACAACGTATCAAAATAGGTCTTTAAAGATGATTAAGTATTTTTGTGGATATAGATTCCCATCTATAATCCGCTATTTGGGACCTTTAACAGGCGAGATCTTTTTACCGTGAGATTGACATATTGTCACTTTAATGAGACAGTTTTTTCGTCGTTAGGGGGAGATAAGAAAAAGGATTTTCTAGGGAACAAAGGAAGTGTTTCCCAATATGTCTCATTAGGATCCCCACACTTCATTATGTAAAGCAAAGTAAAATGAATTATCGATCTTCAAAGTATGGAAGATTTGATTGTTGATGCATTTGCTAAAATTGCTAAAGTGACAAGATCATATATGACAGTTGCAAATGTGCCTGTAAGGTTAAAACTCCCCAGTAAGGGGCACAACACCACAGATAAATGTGTTGCAACCACACTTAGTGGAGGTGTGGTTGAGGTCGTGGCTCTCAAAAGGAAATGATTGATGCCACGTGGTTCGATGAACACTTGCTCAAGGAAGGAGACAGGTGTTGTACAATTTGAATCATCAATGAAAAGAAATACTCTCAAATTATCTCTGATTAATTATGCCCATGAATAATCACTGGAGGAGGCTCCGAAATTTAAATTGATTCTAGAGATAATGAGACTGCATGTGGATTAATGAAAAAATCTTTCACATGTATTGATGATGTATACATTATTGCTCAATGAATTATAGAGCACAATAATATCGAACCACGCTCTATTATAAGATATCAACAAAGAGCATATTGGCATATATGGAATCAATCCAAGTAGAACTTGATTCTATGACAAAACGACAGGTATTTGGTTTGGTAGTGCTAGCCTCACTAAGTGTAAAGCCTGTACGATATAAAATATATTTTGTCAGTAAGCGTAGTGAGAAGAATAAAGTCCTGAGATATAAAACTTATCTTAAAGAACAAGATTTTCTCTCAAAGCCCTGGAATTGACTACGAGGAGACATATTCTCCCACAACGGATGTCATAACGTCTAATTGATAAGTTTCCGAAGGATTGAAAATGCAACATATGAATATGGTTACAACATATCTCTTTGGGGATCTTGTTATTGAGATATGTGAAAGTGTCAGATGGACTTCCATTACCCAGCTCAAGTGAATCTAGACCATGGAGTGCATTCATAATATTAAATTGAAATGCTCACTTTGATTGAAATAAACCTGGACGGAAATGTTATACCCGTCTAAGTGACTACTTGATTGGGAAGGGAAAGAACAAGTAACATTGCCCTTATGCATTTATAAAGAAAACAAGTTCTATATTTGCAACTATGGCAGATTATGTCGATGTTTAGGTCATAATAGGTACTCTTAAAGAAATAAGAGAAACCGTGAGATATTTGATATTCGAATTTGACATAGAGAGTCATGGGAAAACTCGATATTATCTCTTGAACTAGAAGATCGAGTTTGTGGAATACTAATTCCTCAATTTGCATATGTCCAAAAGACTATCAGGCGATTTAACATGGACAAAGTGCAATCTGTTAGCACTCCTATGATTGGTTGAAGTGTGGACATAAGTAAAGATCCATTTGAGTTTAAAGGAAATGATGAAAGAGTTATTGGGAGATGAAATTCACTACTTAATTAAAATGTATGCATTATTGTACAAAAAAACTCAATGCACTCAACCATGTATTACTTTCTCAAAGAATATGTTGGTTAAATTTTACTTAGGACAACGCAATTATCAGTGGAATGATATCAAATAGTATTTTGACATTTGAAAGAAATCATTGACACATATTTATTCTTCTTACATTAGAGACACGAGAGATTGCAAATGCAATTATAACCTCTAAAGGAAATGCCAAATGCTCTCATATAGAGAGATAAAATGATTACAAAAGAATATGTAACTCCTAAAGCAATTGTTGAAGCTACCCCCTACTCAGAAATATCAAATATTACCTTAGTTGGTTTTATGATGTTGGTTATCTCATTGACAAATGTAAATGTCATTACCTAACTGGTTATGTATTATCATGAGGAACACGGTGAATTTTTTTGAAGATCAACCAATTACAACTACTCTAGCTACTTCATCACCTCACTCATGGATGATATCTCACGAAGTTCATTAACCTATATGGTTAAAGCATTAGTGACTTGAGCTATACCACCGAAGAGCGTACCCGAAATCATGAAGATGAAGTTATTTGCAACAAACAGATGGATTATGCTACACATTAAATGTGACGAGATCAAACATTTACCACCAACGCTTTTCTATAACCAGCAACCACATATTATCCTCATGATTTATATTGAGGATGAAGAGATTTCCGACACTCTCTTGATATATGTACGTATCAAGGGAGAAATGTAGACTTTAGCGGGAGTCTCAATAAAGGTGTGTTGCACTCTTTTTTCCTTCGACCAAGGTTTATTTTTTCCCACTGGATTTTGTTACTTGGCAAGGTTTTAACGAGGCAACAAGTTATGCACCAGTTCCCTTTTGACTAGGCACAAGGGGGAGTGTTGAAGGAAAAACACAATTAGTGTGTCTTCGTCAAAAGTAACTGATGAAAGGGCAGTGTAGGTATTCACTAAATATATGTTATTGTGAAACTCTTGTATTTGACACCCTATATAAAGGGCATCTGATGAATAAGAGAACCCTAATTGTCCCGTGTCTCTCTTTCTTCTTTACTTTTCCGCTTTTCCTTCCTTAAAATACAGATTATTAAAAATATAAGTAGGTAATTAAAATAATTTCATTGAAAATTTTAATACAAATTATACATATGCTCAATGCTTCTGTACTTTCGTGATAAAAAAAAAAAAAAAAAAATGAGCGAGAGAGAGAGAGAGAGCAAATTTGACGATATATTAAGTTGATTATAAAATAGATATTGATTATTTTGCCTTTAATTTAATAAAGTAGGACTTTCATTATTTAAATAATAGTTTTTTTCCCTGCATAACTTAAATAACAAAAATATTTGAAAATTTATGTAATAAAATAAATTGATCAGTTGTTTTTTTATAAAAAAAATACTCATATTTTTTTATAAAAGAAATTACTCCTATTTTACTAATTTTAGTTGCAATTCAAATCAAAATATTATAGTCTAATTCACAATAAACATCAATTCGTTTATTCAAATGAAATATCTCATTATAATATATGTGATATGAATGTTAAATTGAAGATCGTTAAAAAATAAATAACTTTGTATATTATACATGAAAGTTGAATTAAATATGTAAAAGTTATTTGTGTTTAAAAAAAAAAAAAAAAAAAAACCTCCATTTTACTTTTATATATATATGGAGGGATAAAATTATATCTAAAGTTTAACATAATCCATAACCAATAACATAACTCCAACTAGCTATTCTGCCCAAATTAAATAGAAACATAAAAGACAAATATTATTTCTTTACAATATTTTAGAAAAACATCATTATAGTCGAAAAGAAATCACACACCTAATAAGTGAATTTTAAGAATAAAAATTATTAGATTTTTATATCTTTCACCAAATTATTTATTACTATATCTTTATCACATTTTACATAGGAAACACATATTAAATTATACTTTTTTTTTTTTTTTTAAGGGAAAATATTTAGACCGTGTTTGTTTAGGGTTGGGCCAATCCGTTATGGATTGTGCCCAACCTAACAAGCGTTTATTTATGGGTTTAGAGCAATATATTGCCTCCAACCCTTTTATAAACATCATCAATCAAACTCTATTACCAATACAACTTTAATCAATAATCAATAATTTATTAACTACCTCTCATACACATCATCAATCAAACTCAATTTTAAATACATCTTTATTCAATAACCAATCATTTTTTAACTACTTTTTATACACATCATCAATGGAACTCGATTCCTAATACAACTTTAATCAATAATCAATCATTTTTTAGCTACCTCTTACCTACATCAAATCACATTTACCAACTTTTATAATATAAATTAATCTCCAACTCAATCTTCAACCAACATAAATAAACATTCATTTATTTATGATCAATCTACTAATTTCACTTTATTCCTCATAATGTATATTTTCAACCACCCACAGCTATAAACAAGCACGACCTTAAAATGTTTTTGGTAGTATAATATGATATTTCTATAATTAAAAAATGTTTTGGTAAGAATGGATTCCAAGAAGAAAGTTGAATGACCCGTCCAAGTTTCAGGTTTGAATGCTGGTTGGCGTTGGCAACATCTAAGCCAATGATCCCTCGATAGTCAACCTTCTAATTCCTGAAGCTCCAACGCTGCTGCACACAATTGAGGTGACCGTAAATCGCTCCAATGGAAACGTCCACCCGGAAACCTCTCGTCTTCATCTCTCCTGATTCACACACTTCACACACTCTCACCGATTTCAATTCTACATTCAACCATCTCAACACCCTTATCTCCTCTTCACCTTTCCCCCACCTAAACCCTAATCCAACGACACGACCACACAAGGTGTTCGCTAAAATTCCCAAACCAAGGCTCAATTTTTCATCCACCACCATTTCCAGCCAAGACCACCTTAAAACCCCCGCAAAAACTAGTTGGTTCAAGCCAGCCACTAGAGGGTCTCCTGCTGTCCACGCTTTCTTTAAGAATCTTACCGTTATTGAAAAGGCACTCATTGGTGCCGCTGCCGGTGGCACTGCTGGCGCTTTCACATATGTTTGCCTTCTCCCACTCGATGCAATCAAAACCAAGCTCCAGACAAAAGGGGCGTCCGAAATTTATAAGGGCACATTTGATGTTGTTGTTAAAACCTTTCAAGAGAAGGGAATATTGGGATTCTACAGCGGCCTTTCTGCGGTCATTGTTGGTTCAACTTTCTCGTCCGCGGTTTACTTTGGAACGTGTGAGTTTGGCAAATCAATCCTGTCGAAGATTGGGGACTTCCCGCCATTGTTGATTCCTCCAACAGCAGGTGCGATGGGGAACATTGTGTCCTCCGCAATCATGGTGCCTAAAGAATTGATCACACAGAGGATGCAAGCTGGTGCAAAGGGGAGATCTTGGGAGGTTTTGTTGAGGATTTTGGAGAAAGATGGGTTTATGGGGCTATACGCCGGGTATAGTGCAACATTGCTGAGGAATTTACCTGCTGGTGTTTTGAGTTATTCTTCATTTGAGTATCTAAAGGCTGCGGTTTTGAGGGAAACCCGGCAGGTGAATTTGGAGCCGTATCAGAGTGTTTGTTGTGGGGCGTTAGCAGGGGCTATATCAGCTACTTTGACAACCCCCTTAGATGTAGTGAAAACTAGGTTGATGACTCAGGCTCATGGTGAAGCCATGAATAAGGTGGCTGCTGTTATGTATACTGGAGTTAGAGCTACTGTCAAGCAGATACTTAAGGAAGAAGGGTGGGTTGGATTAACTCGTGGAATGGGGCCTCGAGTCTTTCATAGTGCTGGCTTTTCGGCTATAGGGTATTTTGCATTTGAGACGGCTCGCCTTACAATTTTGGATCAGTATCTGAAGCAAAAGGAGCTTGAAAATGCTGTACTTGCTTCTGATGCCACCACACTCAACAATTTTGGACCAGTATCTGAAGCAAAAGGAGCTTGATAATGCTGTACTTGCTTCTGATGCCACCGCACTCAACTAAGTGGATGAGAATGAGGAAGGACTTATATTTCAACGTCTGAGGTTTTGTTCAGCTACTAAACTCGATCAAACTGGTTGAAAATGTGGCTGCAATGTTGCATGTTATTTCAGCCTTTGATCTTGTTCGGAGATTTAATGAAGGCTGATTGTATTTGCTCCTGAAAAAAATTCCAGTTTCAAGCCTTCGTGGCAGTTCAACTGGTTTTCTTATTTTTTTTCGTTCTTTTTCTTGTACTATTATGTTCTTTTAGATGATAAACGGGTATTTCTTAATAATGATCACCCTGCAGATTTTGACCTGTTATGTTGAATGGCAGGTGCTGACATATAGCATATGGGATTATATCTGTGGTTTCTCTCGCCTTCTAGTTTTGCTCCTACATTGCCTCTATTTTTTTTCTGTATTGCCTTAGGAACGTAGTTTGACAAGACTGATTGAAACTTGATGCAGAGGGAGAGATATGCTTATTATTTGTATCATCTTTTCTTAACAAGATGCCAGATGATGGAAAACATAACATATTGAAGTGGCATGATGGTTCTAGATTCATCACTGGCATTTGTGCTTTGCCGGAATAATCTGCCATCTACACCATCATCTCCACCTCCACCTCGTTCCTCCACTCCTATTTGTCAACTACATGAAAAAGAACATGGACACGCATGCACCCGGAAGGTGGTCGGACTGTTCATAGTGGTGCAGAAAAGGTCTCTGATGAATCTGCCCATCAGTTGTGTTGCTTGTGATTCGTTAAAACTATGAGATCTGAGGGCTTCACTTTGTGTATTTACTTTTAAGTTCTGGTGAATAATATTTGGGCAAGGACATTAAGGAGATAATTGGATTGGGATGTAGTGGCATGTACCACGTCTGATGGGGCACATCCATGGACGGGGCATCCAAAAAGATATTTTAGTTTAAGGGTATAGTAGGTTAGGATGTGCATTGGAAATTGTAAAAGGTGTATTGGAATTTGTAAAATATGCGTTGGAAATTGTAAAAGGTAATGTAGGTAATAGGGTGTGGATGTGGAGGGATGAGCCATCCGATGTAAAATGAAATACGTTGAGGATGACCCATGCCACATCCGGATGGAAACATCCCAGTCCAATTATCCCCTAATATTCACTTCACAGGAATTTTGGCACATCACTCTTCTGCTAAACTTGTCTTGTTTTACATAAGTTGCCTGAGGCACAAAAGAATTCAAGATTGCACTGGTGGCTACATCAACCTTCAACTTGTTTTGTTTATTGCCAGTTGTCACCAAGATTTTCCAAACATATCCATGAGAAACTCTTTTGTGTTTTTCATCAAACAGACAAAATATAAAAATGAAGATAATATTTTTTTTACGTTTAATTGATTTTTTACCCCTTCAATCTAAATAGAGTAATAGGATGATTTATCATTTAATACCTCTTAAACGATAAATTGGATTAATTTTTATCAGTTTTGCTGGTTCTTGCAGCTTGTAACTGATGCATTATTTAGATTTGCTATGTCATTAACTATCAGCCTCATGTATATTAGGCCCTCCTCAATGAGAGGTTTTTTGATAATGTGAAAAGTGGGAAATACCCAAAAATAGGGTATTTATCATTGGGAAGGGGGACTTGGGGATAGGGGATGGAACACCCGGGTAGCAAAAACGCTACCCAGGTTTTTCTGGGCGGGCGCGAGTGGGGGAAGGCACCGGGTGGACAGCACGCCCGCAATCAAGGGGACATCGTAGGCGCGTGGGAGCCACGCGCGTGTGGACCGCTTGCAGCGTGGGCCCCGCGGCCTGCAGGCTGTCCCCCACTTTAATTTTTTTTTTCTTTTCGTTTTTTTTTTTTTTTTTTGCTTTTTCTTTTTGTTTAATATAGGATAGGATTTGAGTGGAAATAAGTGTGTATATTAAATTACTATCAAATTTTAATTTCAAGCTAAATTTCATCTCTTCACACCAAAAAAAGAAATGGATAAAAATTCATGGCCGGAATGGCTCAATTCTTCGAATTTCGGAGAAGAAGCGTCGCCTCCAAATATTAACTTTCGTCCACCTATTATTACCAACTTCAATCCTCAAAATCCTAATTTTCTTGTATTTTTTTTACGATGTGTGCATTCAATTTGTATTTTTATATTTTACGTAATAAAAAAATTAATAATATTTATTTGATTTTTTTTCCAAAAATATAATAAAAAATTAAAAAATTAAAACAATCAGAATATTTAATTATGTAATATTTATCCGAAAATAAGATAATTATAATATAGATGATAAATTAAAATATAAAGGGGATAAATAGGATATTAAGGTGGGTCCCAAAAAAATACCTACTTTTTGGGTATATTGTTGGGGAGGAGTTTTATTTTGGAGATATGTGTATTTTTGCTTTTGAGGTGGCGCTGATGTGACAGCAAAATACGTGATTTATGGGTTTTCTCATTGGGGAAGGCCTTAATCTCTGTCAGAACGCTATAAGATCTCAGGGATTATTTTTTGTATCTACTACACTTGAGTTTGCTTTTATCTACTTTTTGTGTCTTGCACAGAAATATAATTTTAGTACGTTGTCTATCTGTATCATCATTTTATGTTGTTTAACAAGTGCTGAAGTCATGATGAGATGTTCAGTTCGAATTACTGCCTCCTGTGGTCAAACACTTTTTTTTTTTCGGAAAATTGGTAAAAATATCTCGTAAGACTGTCATAATTAAGAAATTATCCTTTAAGTTTGACACTTTTTTAAAATATCTTCCTACTTACAAAAAAATGATAAAAATGCCCCGTGACCTGCCTTTGTCTGTTACCCATCTGGTCACGCGTGAGCTGGTTGTTATTTGCTTATGTGACACTTATTTTTTCGATTTTTCATTTTTATTTTTCCTGCTTAGTCACTTATTGAGGTTGTAAAAAAATAAAAAATACTATATACAAATTTATAGATATATATACCCAAGATCCCTCCAACCTGCTTCACCATTTTTCCTCTTTTCACCATCCCTCTTTGTTTTTGCTGGAAACTGATTTCTCCTTAAAACTGATTTCTCCTTACTTTCTCTCTCTAGATAATGTCTCTGGTGACTATTCGCGAGACTTCCGATGACGATTCACATTCGAAATCCTCTCCAGAAAATCCACCATCGACGGGAATCGAAGTTCTAGGAACCATCACCGGTGCTTGAAAAAATGTCTCCACAAGGTTGTAACTACTCATGAGGCTTCTAGTGTATTAGCTAGCGTCGAGGAGGATAGAGAACTACTCGGCAAGGGTAACATGAAAACGATGGTTCAGAGGAGTAGGATTAGAGGAGTAGAGTAGAGAATCAGACGTGGTGCCTAATAAGACGAGTTCGGCACTTAAATCGTCTCCTAGCTTGGGAACGTCTTTGAATAAACTTCAGGATTTACAGATCGGAGGATTAGGATCGATAGTAGTAGCTCGAAAAATAGCTCAACTATGTCGATGGTGGAGGAGGCGTGGGAGAGAGGGTTGCTATGGATCCAGAGTTGGGGTAGCGCCTGGACTGACAAGAAGAGGGGGGGTGGAGGTTTGGCTGTTTGGGGGTCGGGAGCGTTGATGGGGTCTGGGTTGACGTTGGACGGTGAAGAAGAAGATGCTTCTCTTTTCTTTTCTTTTTTTTCTTTTTTTCTTTATGTATTTTTATAAATTAAAATGTTTAAGGCCATGCTAGCAAAAATATTGACACATCACTGTGTGACCGGTTCAGTTACCTGTAATTGTCGGTCAGAGGGCATTTTTTGTAAGTTATAAGACATTTTTAAAAAGTGTCAAATTGAAAGGATATTTTCTTAATTAGGGCAAACTTACGAGATATTTTTACCAATTTCCTCTTTTTTTTATTGGTAACAGTCAGGATAAGTATAAAGGGACAAGAGGGTCACTAACAAGCTTACACGCTACAACACAACTTTAAAATTTGTAGAGATATTTGATAATACAAGTTTTTCAATTCGTTATGGACTGAAACCCACCCGCTAATATGAGACTGGGACAAATGAGGCTTATAAGGGTTTCTCTGATGAGATCTTATGTAGATTCCTTTGATTGCTAACATCTGGATTTGAAAATATTGGTTTCGCTGATATTTATACAAACCAAATTAGTTTAGCATATCCAATTATCCACTCTAACGCTACTGCGTATTTCTTATTTGGTATTTATTTGTAGAAGGTGATAGAAAATTTATTGGGCAGTTCTATTGGTTCCTATTTGTGAATTCGCCCTTGTGTGGCCCAAAATCTCTTCTGGATCAAATTGAATTAACCATTATTTGCACCCATATATCCGGTATTGTGATATGTGCACTCTCAACTTTAAAAATGTCTCATGTTCTAGTCCCTCGCCAAATGTCTAGGAAAAAGAAAAAATATGCAAAGTTGAGCTTTTATTATTGATTTTTTATTTGTTGTTATCCTTGTATTGGATTTGCTAAGGCCTCACTATTACTAACACAACCTCTTTCCCTCAAACTGTCTCTCTATCTATCTATGAGCCACTTGATTGTTAGTGCAGGTTTCTTGGCAAATGTTAGTAGCATTATACTGTTTGATAAACTTAGGAAATCATTTGAGATTTTAATGTTCTTTTTTGTCTTTCACTAATTATTGGGAATTACAAAATGTCATAACTACTCTGAGGTTACAAAGAAACCCAGAAAGATTTGATTCAACATAGAAGGGGGCTATTTATAAGAAATACAAACATCCATGGGCTTTATGTCTTATGTTGTTTCTAATTATCCAATAAATGCCTCTTTATATATAATGCCCACCTTAGTCTTGTAGGTATAATTGTAGCTTTAACATTCTATCAGTAGCCTCCCTTGTCATTCGTTGCCCGTCTTCTTTACTTTTGTCGTCTACACCACTACCACTACCATCATTATCACCATGATCCAGCATAGTTCTTGTTGCTACGTTATGATTGTTGTTGATGCTCCCGTTACTTCTTATCATGATTCAAGTGGGTTACTGGTGTTGACGATGCGGGATTGGCTTTTCTGGACCTACTAGAGATGAGCATCACCCTCTATGGCAGCCACAACATCTGAGGGCATTCTGAATAGTAAGCGATGTAATTTTGGTTACTTATGATTCTCCAAATGATCTTTTACTTGGTTTCACATATTTCTTCTCTTGTTGATTGTTGAGAATGTTAGCATCAAAATTATTCTTGCTGGCTGCCTATTTTTCTCTATAGTAATTGGGCCCTTAACCCTAATTTGAATGCTCATCCATTTTTTTTTTCTCCCGACTTGTTCGTTCTCCCACACATAATTTTTGTTGACATACCTGCACATGCTTATTGATTTTGCACCTCTCTCACACACATTTTTTGTTGACATATCTGCACATGCTCATTGATTTTGCACCTCTCACACCCACCACTTGATAGTCTCACAGTGATATGATAGCATTGGCATGTGTAAAATGCTGGTCTAGTGATGAAAATTTCATTGAACAGTTTAATTTGCTGCAAGTTAGTAGACTAACCTTCAAGTTAGCTATCCATTCTTGTTCTAACTTCGGTGTATTCTCATCTAATGGTGTATCCTGTGTTGGCTTGACATGAGAAACTTCGATTCAAGCTTATAATCAAGTTAAACTAACACACAAATAAAAATGGAAATATTACAAGCTGCTCCCAGGAAATGTTTTTGAAACAAAGAACAAACGTCTCTAGATTCATCCCGAGTGGCCAACTCTATAATACTGATATGACGAATGCCAAATAACAGAAGATCCGTTTTATTTTGGTGGAATCAGGTACCAAATTGAGTTGGGCTCCTGATTTCAAGACTCGCAAATTAATCTTGTCACCTATATTTCAATTGATACTGTGGTAACTCATTCTTGATGTTGAGTATCTTTTCTAGTCCCCTTCGTCTTTCATTAGTTCTCTTGTAGATTATCAACCTGTCATATTTTTTTTTTCATAATTGTTGTTTCTTTCGTTGTATAAAGTAACTTCATCATAATATATTTATTTGCTCATAATTGAGGAGTGCTGAGTTACTGTTGACTGAGGGAATATGAGTGTGCTGAGGGCAACCCAAAAACAAACACACCCATATGTATGTGTGGTATATATTTTTACACACATATATGGGTTTAGTATAATACTTTGTTGATTGTTGAAAATGTTATTTTTGCATGCTTGACAATAAAAATTGCCCTTGCCCTTGTGATTTTTTGGCTCCTCGGTGCCTCCTTGTGCACGTTTTTTTTTTCCAACACCCAATTTCACTTGCATTAATATATATATATATATATATATATAATATTTGTTTTTATTTAAAATACATTTTCGTGCAATGTGGCACACACGTCCTGGACCCAATTATTTATCAGATGCATATTTTTTTCTAGAGTGAAACTTGTGTGCACAAGATGTACAATAGACCTTATTGTACCCCACCTATTTTAGTGCATGGATTTGAAAAAAAAGTTCAACTAGAGAAGTGAAAAAAATAGCGTCCGCCCCGGCAAATTTTTTTTTTTTTTTTTGTTCGTGTCCTTATAAATATATAAATCATGTTCGAAACTTAACCAAACTCAGCAAATAGCCAAGCTGGTTTGAGGTGTGCGCTTTAACCTTTAGGTTGGGGGTTCAAAGTCCAGCTGCCTCAAGTTTTGTTTCATTTTTTATTTGTAATTATTCCCATTCAAATATTATAAATATGATTCCAACTTGTAACATCATAAATTGTTGGTCAAGTGGTAAAACCTTGCACTTTATATGTGCAAAGTACCATGATCAATTCATGGCAAAATTTACTTTTGATTAGTATTTATATATATATATATATATATATATATATATATATATATATATATATATATATATATAATAATACTTTTATGAATTAATTAATGTATTAGTATTAAATAATTAATGAAAAATAAAAAATTCATATATCTTCGAGTTTTTTTCTAAAAATTTTCAAAATTTCATTTTTTGATTTAATTTATTATTATTTGGTTCAATTTTTTAATTTGTTTTAAATTCTTACTGTAGGAGATCCGATATAGTATATCTTGTTTAACCTTAAGTATAAGTTGTTTACCTAAACAATGTTATTTGTAATTTTGTAATTTTTATTTTTTTACTGTTGCAGATTCAATATATTATAACTTGTTTAACCAAAAAAGTGTAATTTGTTTACCTGAATAGTGTAATTTCTAATTCTTTGAATTATTATTATTATTGTTGTTGTTGTTGTTGTTGTTGTTGTTGTTATTATTATTATTAATTATTAATTAATTAATTAATTAATTAAACTCATACTTTTAAGCAAACTAATATATATTATAAGGTAACAAAAATTATATTGTAAGCTGCAAAAATAAATAAACAGTAGTGTATAAAAAAATATATATTGTAACTAATAAATTTATACTATTAGGAAGCAGTAAATATACTATAACCTGAAAAAATAATTATAGAGTAATATACAAAGAACAAATAATTATACTGTAAATTGTAAATAATGTATTACTAAAATGAAATTATACTTTTAAGCAAGACTATATCTATATCCATATCTCCATATATATATATATAACAACAAAATCGTCCCAAAATAGAAATATTAAAATTTTCCCGCCCAAATCCCTACCCATTTATGAAAAATATTATTTTTGGTAGATAAATCTTGACAAAAATGAAGTATATTTTCCTAAAATATAATAAGTCACCATTATCCCATTCAATATTAACTCTCGCATATTCAGTATAAGTTGTCCGAGTCTACAAATACATTCACACAACCTTCCAAAATTTATCCGAAATCAATATATTAATTTAGGCATAATTTAAGTATACTAATTGATGTTGATGTAAATCAATTAGTATATATTCAACATATTTGTTGATACATCCACATATTTGGTTTACAATAATGCCAGTAAAAAATTAATAAGTATATTAATCACTATTAGTTGTTACTTAATTTTTTCTGTTTGATAGTTTTCCAACCAACAACTATTACTATTATTAAAAACCTAAAAATTATTTCTAAAAAATGCAAAATAAATTTGGTTGATTATTTGTCTTATATTTGAGTCGTTGATTCTCTATTTATTTGTTAAACTATTATAAACATCCCTGAAAATTTGTAAATTTCGATTGGTTAGATTTTTTTTCTTACATAAGTATAAATTAGAAATTATTCTTCAATCATCTCATATTGGAAGTACTTTTTTCTGTGAATTTCAATAATACCAAAGTCTGGTGCATTTCCAACAAATGGTCTTATATGTGGTGAAATAACTCTCGGCAACTTTTATGAATTGAGATGTAGCAACTGTTAATTAGTTCATTTATTTATTTATGTGGAAACATTTTGGAATTTCTTATGACATAATTAATTTTTAATTATAATCCAATTGAATTATAATATCTCAAACTAATATTTTGTCAAGATATTAAAATTGACACCTAATCAAATATTATATTATAAAAATGCTATTTTTTTATTGATTAGTTGTATTAAACGTGGACATTTATCATGGGAGAACAATTTGTATTGTTTTACTAAATAAAATTAATTAATTTTTTATGCAAATAATCTAATTACAGTCCAAAGTCATTTGCCAAAAATGTGTAGTCCAAAGACTACAAGGCATAAAGAACAATTTAAAATTTTCAAACTTTTATGTGTTCCCATATTATTTAGATGTCCAATACATTAAGGATAACTTTGATGATGTGTTATATGACATGTTTTTTTTTTTTTTTTTTTATTATTTATGTTATATTGCTTTTTATATTGATCAGAAGAGGTTAAATTTGTTTTACTTAATTTTTACAATATATTAATTATTATCTTACTGATATTATAATCTAATAATGACTCAAATCTACTCAAAATTTTAAATTCTCTTTAAATCGTACATCGCACGGGTATAATGCTAGTATATTATAAGAGAAAAATAATTATACTATAAGCTGAAAATACAAATATATATAATAGTATACAAAAAATTATATTGTAAGTTTGTAGCTAACAAAATTTATACTATTAGGCAAGGTTCTAAAAATCGTTAGGCGCTAGTTAGGCGGTGGACTGGGGCCTAGCGGCTAATCGGGGTTTGGGCGGGACTAATCGGGGCATAGACGTAGTTAGGTGGGGAGGAATCGAAAAATAAACGTAGGCGGTCAATGGGAGCCTAGCGCCTAGACGGGGATTAATCGGAGCTAGTCGGGGATTTTTAGAACAAAGCTATTAGGCCACATAATATCTACTATAAGAAAATATTAAATATACTGTAACTTGGAAAAATAATATTATTTATTACTTATTTAATTGTTATTTTATTTTATTATTTAATTAATTAATATTTGAAATAGATAAATATATTAAAAAATAAAAGAATAAAGTTTTTTTTTAAAAAGTCAATAACAAAAAATAAAACCTATAATTAATTATTAGTTTAATTTTTATTATTAATTAATTAATAATTAATTGGATCGTAAATAGTAATAAATTAGAGTATTAGTAAAACATGTTTAGAAAATAATTAATAAATAAATATTAATTATTAATTTATTACTGTTTCTTAAAATAAAAACTAATAACTAGTGAAATTATTAATAAAATATATTTAGAAAAAATAATGAATCAAATAAATATAATAAATAAAATGAAAAAAATAAAGAAATTAAAAAAATCAACATAAAAAATCTTAAATTGAAATTAATTATTACTTTATTTTTCATTAATATTAAATTAATTATTCATTTATTTTTTTATATTTAATTAATTAATAAAGTAGAATGTTAATTTAATTAAAAATATAAAAAAACGAAACTAAATGTATAACTTTTGTTGGAATAAGATTCGAACCAAGACCCTATTAAGAGGGCTCACGATTACCAATCAACTCAACCAACAATCCTTTTGTCTTCAGAGTTTACTGCGTTCCTCTTATATGGTCTGTTTGACGCCAGAAAAATAAAAACAAAAAGCTGATTACAGGTGGCGGTTGAGCGCAGGTGGAGGTAAGATGTATAATAAGACTTATTGTGCATCTTATGCACTCAAATTTTTAAATTTTTTGTATATACATGATCAATTTTGGAATCGAATTTCTCCCTTGGCTTTGGATGTTTTTTAGTTGTGTACAGGACCAATTGAGTTATACTGATTGCAAATTATTTGAATGTCTGTTGACTGAATTTATCTTCTTGCAAGTGTGCTTTTATTTTCATATAATATTATTGTCTGTTGTCTGTTGACTAAAAGGTTTAAGAATATTTGGGTATGGCTTGGCAAATTCATGATTAGGCGTGGTCCAACTATAACTCCTGAAATTCTTTGGGTGATGGATATTGGATTTTATCAGCCCATTATACAGATTGAAGTCCATTGGGCCGTAGCCTGCAATAATCCCTTAGGTCATCAACCAGGCGGATTGTTTATAAATTACACCCCCAATCCAAACCCTAGCTCATCTGCAAGTTTTGTTATTTAAGGAAATCATCTGCGAGTTCGATATACGTGTTTTTCCTCTTCTTTTTATATTTGAACTATGTATGTAATTTCTTCTGTATTTTATTGAAATAATTGCCGATGATGGAAAATTAAATACATTGAAGTGGCATGATGGTTCTAGGATCATCGATGGCCTCTGTGCATTGCCGGAATAATCTGCCTCCTCCGGCCCCTCCACCTCCACCACTTCAACTCCTTTTACACGCAGAATCATACACTGCACACTCGAGCACGTGGTTATTCATGGTGGTGCATGAGGTGCCTCTGATGAACTTGACCATCTGCGTTTTTGAGCCACTTGGGATTTTTCAAAAGCTATGAGATCTGAGGGCTTTTATAGGAACCTACTCAGTCGTTTTGAGGGAAAAAAGGTAGTGATACGTGGTTTTCTAAAGTTATATGCTTGATACAATATGGATTTGTGATGTGAAATGAAACTGTTAGTCCCTACCCATTTGTTTCTCATTTCTGCAATATTTTTTAAAATCTAAATCATAAGTTACCTTTTGATAAATAATTCTAATTTTGATATCAGATTGTCTTCTTGGTAACTGTATGCAGAAGTTTCATCCAGACCTAGGAATCTAATTCTCTTTTATATTTGCTTTAAACTTACGCTCCTTGTAAATTATAGTCCACAAAAATGTATACATTCTTATCTTTAGGTGCAGCATTCTTTGTGACAATGCTGCTATTTGTTTCACTTTAAAAAGATACTGCAAAAAGAGATGGTGATTCAACCAGCTTGATTCCCTGATGTTGAGCTCCTATCCTTGTTCATTGAGTCATTTCTGTTAGGCTCACATATTTTTTTTATCTTCACATGTTTACAATGTTTTTCTCCTTTAATTAAGAAAATAGATCTTTGGTCGAAGCTTATTAAGGAGACACATGATTAAAATTTTCTTTCTGTTGATGTGAATACTGAGAATCATCCATTTAATGACCAATTATTGGTGTAGCAAAAGCGTCCCAAAAAATGTCGCAACTTTTACTTACAAAGACTTTTTTGGACGACTCTTTGGCACTTCTTAATTGAATGATCTTTTGGTCTAATTATTTTGGGAGTAAATAGTTCTGTGTTTTCTTCCTCTGTTCTATTGTGAATTAGTGGACGTTTGGAATATTTTAATTTATATCTAGAAATTACCATCATGTAATTATGTTAAATAAATACACATTTTTAATTAAACATAAGATGCAAACTAAAAAAGTTCGTTTACAAAATTATATATTCATATTATATTTATGCATGTAAACTTTTATTTTGGGAATTTCCTATTAACAAATCTCAAGCAGATGAGGTGACACTATGTTTCAAATATTATGTTGCTTTAGTATGCCAATTTAGTCATTTAATTGCACATGATTAGAGATGCCCTTAGATGAAGATGGCTATGGACTTTATCACTCTGTTGTAGAGATTGAGTCAGGACGTATATGGTGACAGTATCCCTTGGATCAGCCAAAAATAAAGGTACAAAATATGTATTTCGACATGACCTTTTGTAAGTTGCACCTTATTAACTCCAGAAAAATCAACCGCACCTCTCTGCAATTACCTACATTTGCTGTTTTTTTTTTCTTTCCTTTTTTGACAATAATTTTCTGTGAAAATTTGCAAATTATACTTTTTCTTATTCTATATCATATATCTTTTTTGTGTTCATATTTTCTCAACAAGATGCCCAGTGATGGAAAACATAACATATTGAAGTAGCATGATGGTTCTAGATTGATCACTAGCCTTTGTGCATTACCGGAAAAATCTGCTGCCTTCTCCACCACCACCTCCTTCCTCCACTCCATATTTGTCATCTCTATGAAAAAAACACACGCACACATGTACCTGGAAGGTTGTTGGATTGTTCATGGTGGTGCATGAAAGGGCTCTGATCAATCTGTCCATCAGTTGTGTTGCCTGTGATTCATTAAAGCTATGAGATCTGAGGGCTTTATTTTGTAGATTTATTTCGGTTTTGGTGAATAATAATTACGCAAGGACATTAATGTTCACTTTACAGGAATTTTGTTACATTTGTGTCGACAACTTCAATATTTATGATCACTCTTCCGCTAAATTTGTTATGATTTAGTCAACTGTGCCTCCTTGTTGGGTTTGCTGATCCCCATTGTGTTTCACAAATTATTCATGTGGGTTAATTTTCATTAGACAATTGTTTTTCTGTGTGGTTCGCACACTTATCTGATATTCTAGCATTGATAACAATTAGTCAGAATGTATTTATTTGGATTGCCCAGTGATGTTATTGATACTATAAGGGTAGCGCTAATTTCCATCGGTAGCCTCCCATATCATCAATGCACGTCTTCACCACTACGTCCAACCCAATCATAATCTTCATCCTCATCAACTCTATTATTCAGTATTCTTGCTTCTTCGCTGGTTGTTATTATTATTATTATTATCATCATCATCGTCATCATCACCAATGATCATTGACACTATGAAGTTATGGTGCTTGATGCTGTGGGACTGGCTTTGTTGGGATTACTAGAGGTGACCAATAGCCCTCAGTGGCAGTAATAATATTACCATATCTGAGGGCATCCAGAATTGTAGCTTTTATAATATTGGTCTTATGATACTCTTTATTTTATATGTATGTCTACACACACATGTTGGTTTATTATAATATTTGCTTGTTGATTGTTGAGGATATTTCTGCAGGACTGACATTAAAATTGCACTCTTCTTTGGTGTTATTGAGTCCATGAGGGCCTCAACCCTGGTTTTAGTTTTTCACACCCTTGTTTTACTTGTAGGTTGTGACCACAAATATATAGTTTTAGTTTTAATAAATCTGTGTAATTGGTGCACAAGTGGAACAAGGATCTCATCTTCCTTGGCCCATTTGTTCCTCAGATGCATTTGTATTATGTATATAGTTGATCGATTTTAGATTTCTCCCTTGGAGCTGCAGTGTAATTACTTTTTGAATTTTTGGTTGCGTAGGTACATGAGGTTAGGATCAATTTATTTGAATGGTTGTTCAGGTATGATATCTTTCGCGAAATTATTTGGATGTTTGTTGACCTGAGTCGTCATTCTTGTGAGTACGCTGTCTGTGCTTCTGATTTTTCATATTTCTTTCAATTTTTCTGATTTGTGCACTGAAATGAAAATGTTAGTCCCTACACATTTATTTTGTATTTCAGCAGTATTTGTTAAAATCTACATCATAAGTTACCTTTTGATAAATTATTCTGTCTTCTTGGTAACTGTATGCAGAAGTTTCATCCAGACCTAGGAATCTAATTTTCTTTTATATATTTGCTTTAACCTTTCACTCCTTGTAAATTATAGTCCACAAAAATGTATACATTCTTTTGCTTTAGGTGCAGCATTATTTGTGACAATGCTGCTATTTGTTTCACTCTAAAAAGATACTGTAAAAAGAGATGGTGATTCAACCAGCTTGATTCCCTAATGTTGAGCTCATATCCTTGTTCATTGAGTCATTTTCTATTAGGCTCACATATTTTTTTTATCTTAACATGTTTACAATGTTTTTCTCCTTCAATTAAGAAATTAGATCTTTGTTCGAAGCTTATTAAGGAGACACATGATTTCAATTTTCTTTTGTTGAGAATCTTCCATTTCATGCCAAAGTGTCTGGAAAAAATGGCGCAACTTTCAGTTACAAAGACTTTTTGGAAGACTCTTTAGCACTTTTTAATTGAATGATCTTTTAGTCCAATTATTTTAGGAGTAATTAGTTCTGTTTTTTCTTCCTTCATTCTATTATGAGTTAGTGGGCGTTTGAATATTTTAATTTATATCTAGAAATTACCATCATGTTAATTATGTTAAATAGATATATTTGTAATTATACATAAGTTGCAAACTAAAAAAGTTCGTTTTCAAAAGTATATATTCATATCATATTTATAATAGCATGTAAACTTTTATTTTGGGAATTTCCTATTAACAAATCTCAAGCTGATAGGGTGACACTTTGTTCCAAATATTCTATTGCTTTAGTCTTCCAATTTAGTCATTTAAGTGCACATGATTAGAGATGCCTTTAGATGAAGATGGCTATGGACTTTGTTGCACTGTTGTAGAGATTGAGTCAACATATATGCTGACAGCATCCCTTGGATCAGCCAAAAATAAGGTACAACATATGTATTTTGACCTGACCTTTTGTAAGTTGCACCTTATTAACTCTAGAAAAATCAACCACACCTCTATTCAGTTACCTACATTTGCTGTTTTTTACCTTTTTTTGGTAATAGTTACTGTGAAATTTGCAAATTATACTTTTTCTTATTCTATATCATATATCTTTTTTTGTGTTCATATTTTCTCAACAAGATGCCCAGTGATGGAAAACATAACATATTGAAGTAGCATGATGGTTCTAGATTGATCACTGGCCTTTGTGCATCACCGGAATAATCTGCTGCCTTCTCCATCACCACCACCTACACCTCCTTCCTCCAGTCCATATTTGTCATCTCTATGAAGACAACACGCGCACACATGCACCTGGAAGGTGGTTGGATTGTTTTGGTGGTGCATAAAAGGGCTCTGATGAATCTGACCATCAGTTGTGCTGCTTGTGATTCATTAAAGCTATGAGATCTGAGGGCTTTATTTTTTTTAATTAAACAAAAGATGCAAATTAAAAAAGTTTGTTTACAAAATTATATATTCACATCACATTTATACTAATGGCATGTACATTTTTATTTTGGGAATTTTCTATTAACAAATCTCAAGCTGATGAGGTGACACTGTGTTTCAAATATTCTATTACTTTAGTGTGCCAATTTAGTCAATTAAGTGCACATGATTAGAGATGCCCTTAGATGAAGATGGCTATGAACTTTTGTCGCTCTGTTGTGGAGATTGAGTCAGGATGTACATGGTGACCCTTGGATCAGCCAAAAATAAAGGTACAAATTATGTATTTTGACCTGACCTTTCTAAGTTGCATGTTATTAACTCTAGAAAAATCAACCACACCTCTCTGCAATTACCTACATTTGTTGGTAATAGTTTTCTGTGAAAATTTGCAAATTATACTTTTTCTTATTCTATATCGTATATCTTTTAAGTGTTCATATATTCTCAACAAGATGCCCAGTGATGGAAAACAAAATATATTGAAGTAGCATGATGGTTCTAGATTGATCATTGGCCTTTGTGCATTACCGGAATAATCTGCTGCCTTTTCCACCACCACCACCTCCTTCCTCCAGTCCATATTTGTCATCTCTGTGAAAAAAACACATGCACACATGTACCTGGAAGGTGGTTGGATTGTTCATGGTGGTGCATAAAAGGGCTCTGATCAATCTGTCCATCAGTTGTTGCTTGTGATTCATTAAAGCTATGAGATCTGAGGGCTTTATTTTGTAGATTTATTTCGGTCTTGGTGAATAATAATTACGCAAGGACATTAATGTTCACTTTACAGGAATTTTGTTTGTATTGACAACTTAAAATAATTGTGTTCACTCTTCTGCTAAATTTGTTTTGATTTAGTCAACTGTGCTCCCTTGTTGGGTTTACTGATCTCCTTTGTCTTTCACAAATTATTCATGTGTTGATTACATTAGACATTTTTTCTGTGTGGTTCGCACACTTATTTGATATTCTAGCATTGATGACTATTTGTCAGGATGTATTATTTGGATTGCCCTGTGATGTTATTGATACAACATTGGTAGTTCTAATTTTCATCGGTAGCCTCCCATATCATCATAGCATGTCTTCTCTGCCACTAACACCACTGCCATCTTCATCGTCATCATCATTAATTCTAATATTCAGTATTCTTGCTTCTTAGTTGGTGGTGGTTGTTGTTGTTGTTGTTGTTGTTGTTCTTATTATTATTATTATTATTATTATTTTTTTTTTTTTTTTTCTGAGGGCATCCAGAATAGTAACTTATTAATTTTGGTCTTATCGTTCTCTTTTATATGTATGTCTACACACGTATTGGTTTAGTATAATATTTGCTTGTTGATTGTTGATTGTTGAGGATGTTTCTGCAGGCCTGACATTAAAATTGCATCCGTTGCTTTTCTTGAATCCATGAGGGCCTCAACCCTGGTTTTAATTTTCAACGCTGAGATATTTTATGATTGACATAGGGGCAAAATTGAATGAAATGGTAAAAAAAAGTTAAAACATCAATTATTTTAGAAAACCTAAACTATAAACCAATTCATTATTTTAAGAACCAAACTACAATCAAATCGAATTAATTTGGTTTAATAGGTTTGGTTTTCGGTTAAATCGAAATAACTTTCTCGAAAAAATTTCATTATCCATACTAAAAAGAAAATCTATATAAATATCCATTAAAGTGCATAAAAAATAATAGAAAAAATAGTGTATATATATAAAACAATAAACCTATATAATTCATCTACGTGTAAAAAATTTTACTTTAAGTTTAGTATATATAAATTTTTATATTAATATATATAAGTATAAAAAATATATTGAAAATAAAAGATTATAAATTTTGTTTCAGTTAAGTTTATTTGGTAAATTTTTTTAGAAACCAAATCGAATTAATTGAAAATCCCAAAAACTAAAATCGAACCACTTATTTCAAAATTGATTCTAATAATGAATTTTGGCTTGGATTAGTTGGTTAATTCCCCTCAAATTGAATTTTGCTCGCAAGGTTAATTCGCCTCAAATCGAATTTTGCTCACCGTTGCGAAGCACAGCTCCTGGGTGCTAATTAATTGCCATCTGTCCTACACCCACACCATCCCTCTTTTGCCCCACGACCCCTACCCAACCCTTTGCAACGCAATTAAAATATTTGTGCGTGACCCGTTTTATTGGCCCGACTTTTTTTTTTCTTTATTCGCAAAAAGTATGTATATTAATGCCGTATATGTGACAAGAAGTTAGCAAGTGGCATAATGGTATTATGCTTGCTGTGAGTTGTTGGAATGCGGAGGGGGCAAGTGTTCGAACCCTACTGTCTCCTTTTTTTGTTAAAATTTTTTGCGGTGGCTATTCGCAGCCCACAAAATTTCTTAACGCAGTCCACTTCTCAATGTAGCCCACTTATATTTTAAAAATAAGTAAAAAAAATCTTAATACAGCCCACTCATTATCAATTATACCCTTTTTTATTAAATTATTAAATTATATCATTTAAAATTAGTATTAAAAATATTAATTAAAATATGAAAAAGAAAAAAGTAAAGGTTACTTGAATAAACATAAAACGTTCTGATCACCATCTCGCAAGCAATTTTTCTGTGGAATTGATTATCGGCACATCAATTTCGGTAAAAAAGAACATTGCGAATGCAAAGTCGACTGAAAAGTCCACCATAAGAGTCGTAACTCGTATCTGTAATTTTGTTCAATTTTATGGGTTGAATATGTGCCGTGTCGTTAAAATTAAACACAATACACTGTATTTAGCCCTGTGTAATCAAACGGTGACCACAATAAGTCCATTTACTTTGTTCGTATTAACTGATTTTGTCAGTGTTAATTAGATCCTCCATTAAAGAAACCTTGAAAAAATTATGATTTATAGATTATGATAGAATGCATCTGGTGATGATAACAGAGAAGAAGATTTTTTTTTTTTTAATTTTATAAATTAAATATATTTAATGTTTTAAATTATTTATATTTTGTTATCATTAAGGTTAACATAGTTAATTTATAATAATATTTTAATTAATAAAATTAGTGGGTTGCATTAAGAAATTTTGTGGGCTGCAAATAGTCGCCGCCAATTTTTTTTTCATCTGTTTTATATAAATTAATGTGTGAAATAATATAAATTAATATGTAAATAAACATCAATAAATGTTGGTGGCTTAGTGGGTAGTTCCTTCATCTCATACTTTAAGATCTTGGTTTTAAATCTTAAACTCTATAATTTTTCTTAATTGCTTTTAATTTAATTCATGTACCTTTTTATTTTTTGTTCTATTTTTTTATGTAATTCACATATCTAGTTTACCGTGTATTTAGTATTTACTAATGCTTATAGTATATACTACCTCCGTCCCAACTTAACCTGCCTACTTGCCATTTTAGTTTGTCCCACTTTAACCTGCCTATCCCATAAATAGCAAATTTCTCTCACAATTCCCACCCTCAAAATCTTCATTCTCAATCTCTACTTTTAAAAAAGTCAAAGATTCCACAAAATCTGCTTTTTCTTAATTCCCGTGCCCGGTCAACCTAGGCAGGTTAAGCCGGGACGGAGGGAGTATTATGTTGTCTAATAGTATAATTTTAAGTATATTTATTTTTCCTATTCACAGTATAATTATTATTCGCTTATTGTATATTTGTATATATAATGTTGCCTAATAGTATAATTTTCTTTTTGTTTTTGTATATTTATTTTTTCTACTTGCAGTGGAATTATTATTCGCTTATAGTATATATAATGTTGTCTAAGAGTATAATTTCCTTTTTATTTCTGTATATTTATTTTTCCTGCACACAGTATAATTATTATTCCTTTATAGTAATATATAATGTTGCCTAATAGTATAATCTTCTGTTTATTTCTGTATATTTATTTTTCCTACTCACAGTATAATTATTATTCTCTTATAGTATATATAATGTTGCTTAATAGTATAATTTTTTTTTTTCTTTCTGTGTATCTATTTTTCCATCTCGCAGTAGAATTATTATTTGCTTATAGTATATATAATGTTGCCTAATAGTATAATTTTCTTTTTGTTTCTGTATATTTATATTTCCTACTCACAGTATAATTATTATAATTACTATTATTAATTCTATAAATTAACAAATAAATATAATACATATATAAAAATAAACTTTTGTATGTTTATTATTATTACTATTATTATTAGTTTTATAAATTAATATATAAACACAACACATGTATATTCATTTTTCCTAGTCTCGGTATAATTATTGTTAGCTTATAGTATATTCAATCTTAATTTTATAATAATTACTATTATTAATTTTATAAATTAACAAATAAATATAACACATATATAAAAAAAAAGTACAAAAAATAATTATAAGTTTCGAATCCAGGACCTCACACTTTATAGTTCATATACTAGACAACCAAGACACAACACATTTATATGTAATTAATGCTTAATTATTTATATATAATGATAAGACGTAAATAGAAAAAAAAAAAAAAAAGAAACAAGAAGTGAGGCGCTGGTTTTCGAACCCCAGCACCTTATAGTTGAAGCAAGGAGCACTCACCACCAGATCATCAAACATTTATGTGAATCAAATGCAGCCTTATAATTTAAATATTACAACTGTATATTAAAAAAAAATGTGCGATTCGATTTTGCAGACGCGAAAATTTATAAATTACAGTTGAGCATTTTTTTTGGAGTCCATGTATTAAATTGTAGTGATGTACAATAAGCCTATTGTACATCACATGCACACAAGTGTTACTCTTAGTGAATACCCAAGTTGTCCTTCATCAGTTACTTTTGACAAAGGTACAATAATTATGTTTTTCCTTCAACACTCCCCTTGTGACAAGTCAAAGGGTAACATGGTTCATAACTTATTGCCTCGTTAAAAATCTTGTCAAGTAACAAAATTCAGTGGAAAAAAAATAAACCGCGGCCAAAGAAAAAAAGAGTGCAAATCACCTATATTAAGGCTTCCCTGAATTTTACACACCTCTCCTGATACGTACATCTATTAGGAGAGTTTTGAACGTCTCCGCATTCTCGATTTTACATAAATCATGAGGAATGTTTATGGGTGCTGGTTATAGACACGTTGTGACGGGATTCGTATAATTATCTCTTATGTAGCATAGTGTTATCTTTTTGCTGCAAATTGTATTTTCTTCATAAATTAAGGTAGGAATTCTGTAGTAGGACTCAAGCAACCCGTCTCTTATATATTTGTGATGATGGTTTTTAATCATAGTACTTAAGAACTCCTTCATGTAAGAACACCCATTTTTGCTTGACCCGGTGACGTAGATAAATGCGTTATGCTTGGTGGATCTTCAAGATTTCATCGCATTTCTAATGGTTGTGTATAACCATTTAATAATGACATTTACATGGGTTAATGTGGACACCAATATCAATAAGAACCAATTAATATTGTGAGTTGGTGTTCTAGAGTAGGGTGTAGCTTCAACATTTCTTTTGAAGTTACATATTCTTTTATAATCCTTTTATCTCTTTGTATGAGAGTATTTCATTTTTCTTTAGAGGTTATACTTTCATTTGTAGTCTCTAATGTGGGAAAAATAAATTCATGTCAATTGTTTCTTGGAAAAATTGGTAAAAATATCCTTTAACTTTGTCATAATTATGAAATCATTCCGTATGGTTGGTAGTTTAAGAAAATGCCCATGAATTTTAATAAAAAATGGCAATAATGCTCCGTCATCGTGAAATTGCATGTAACCCATCTAGTCACAGGCTGACGCGACATTTGATTCGATGATGTGGTAAATATTTGAACATGTGTGGGCTGATTTAGCGAATTTAGGAGGGAAATAAGGCATGTGCTTATCACATGACCACATTAGTCAATTAAACACATGTATTCCCTTAATTCTTTCTCTCGCAAGAATCGGATTCTCCCGCCTGTTCTACCAACATTCAACATTATTTCCATTATCAACAATTAATAGCTTAATGACTCGTATTTCACTGAAATTGGACGATTAAACCGTGTTTGAGATAGCAATTTGCCTACAATTGCAAGATCCCTGCAAAACCGACCTTGGCGGCGTTTTCACCCCCATCGCCGACTTGTTTGCCACCGGAATTTGCTCGATTATGGTGGTAGAAGGCGGTGGTGGTGGTGCCGCCTTCTTTCGCGCCTGCTTCCAAAGCTTGATGATTTATCAGGCTTGTGTTTCAATGATAACAACAAATGAGCTCGTTTGAGCTATGATCTTGAACATCCTCGTCTCAATTTGATCAACGCAACTCTCTGCTTCAATTGTTGTATTTTCGACACTAATGAACATAATTTCCTTGGAATTTCTCTGTATGTAACATTTTGACGCTTCCAAACAGGGCCTGGGAGCTTTCGATCTTGTAGCGTTGAGTTATACAACAGTTTCAAATGCTCTAAATTGTGGAGGGAATCAGGAAGGCATCGGATAGTTTCGAATAATGAAGCTCGGATAGTATGTTCATCAAACCCTAATCAATAAACCAACTCTGAAAATCGACAACAACTAGTGCAAATGGGTTTTCAGAGAAAAAGAATTAAGGAATACATGTGTTTAATTGACTAATGTGGTACATGTGATAGGCACATGCCTCATTTCTCCTCTTAAATTCGTCAAACCAGCCCACACATGTTCAAATATTTACCACATCAGCGAGTCAAATGCCACATCAACATGTGATCGGATGAGTTACAAGCAATTTGCGATGACGGGATATTATTGCCAATTTTTTTAAAATTGCTGGGCATTTTCTTAAATTACTAAACATATGGGATGATTTCATAATTATGACAAAGTTAAATGATATTTTAGATGTTAAAATATTTTTTGATATCATTCTACTAATATTGTGTTATCCTGAGTAGAATATAAATAATAATTTCTTTGAGAAAGTTATATCTGATTGAGTGTATTGCGTTTTGTACAATATGTGCACATTTAAACTAAGTAGGGAATTTTATCTCTCAATAACTCTTTTGTCATTTTCTTTACACTCAAATAGATATTTTCTTATGTCCACACTTCAACCAATCATAGGAGTGATAATAGATTGCACTTTATCCATGTTAAATCGTCTTTCGGATATATACAAACTGAGGAATTAATATTCCACAAACTCGGTCTTCTAGCAGTTCAAGATATATATAGTTCTGAGTTTTCCCGTGATCCTTCGTCTCTACTCTGATTTCGAATACATCATGGTTTTCTCTTATTTCCTTAAGAATACTTATTATGTACTTAACATCGATATAAGGGCCCGCTTGGTTGCAAATCATCAATGACAATGGCAATGGGTATGAATGAGGGATCAATCATATTGTGGAATGAAATGGGGGAAATTGTTAATAAAAGGGGGTAATGATTAACTTATTTATTATGTACCAAGCACCATAAATGAGAATGAGTCTTCATTCATTCTCATTTCTTACCCCTAAACTCCACAACCTAGCGGGCCCTAAGTTGCTATAGGTTCAAATATAGAACTTGTTTTCTTTAAAAATGCATAGGGAAAATGTTACTTGTTATTTCCCTTCTCAATCATGTAGTAACTCGAACTGGTATACTAGTTTCTTTTGGATTATTTCAATCAAATAGAGCATTTCAATTAATATTGTAAATGCACTCCGTGGTTTAGAGTCACTTAAGTTAGGAAACTCAAGTCCATTAAGCGTTCACATTTCTCAATACCAAGATCACCAAGAGATATTGTAACCACATTTTATGCTGCATTTCCAATTCTTTGGAAAATTATCAATAAGATGTTATGACGTTCGTTGCGGGAGAGTACGTCTCCTCGTAATCAATTTCAATTCTTTGTGAAAAAATCTTGTGCTTTAAGGTAAGTTTTGCATTTCATGGCTTTATTCTTCTCACTACGCTTACTGAAAAAACTTATTTTATGTCTTACAGACATTATAGTTGGTGAGGCTAGCGCTATCAAACCAAATACCCGTCGTTTTGTCATAGAATCAAGTGCTTCCTGGATTGATTTCATATAGGGCAAGATGCTCTTTGGTGATATCTTATAATAGAGCGTGATTCGATATCGTCACGCTCTATAATTCTTTGAGCAACAATGTATACATGATTAATGCATGTGAAAGTTTTTTCCATTAACTCACATGCACTCAATATATCTCTAGAATCATATTAAACTTCGGAGCGACCTCTAGTGATAATTTATGGACATAATTAATCAGAGATAATTTGAGAGTAATTCTTTTCGTTGATGATTAGAATGTGTCGTACCTGCTACCTTCATTGAGCACGTGTTTATTGAACCACGTGACATCTCCTATTTCCTTTTGAGAGTCACGACTTCCACTAAATGTGGTTGCAACACATTTATCTGTGGTGTTGGGTCCCTTGTTGGGGACTTTTAACCTTAAAGGCACATTTGCAGCTTTAACAATATTAGCAAATGTATCAACAATCAAATCCTCCATACTTTAAAAATCGATAATTCGTTTTACTTCACTTTACATTATGAAGTGTGAGGATCCTAATGAGACATACTGTGAAACACTTCATGTCGTTCCCTTAGAAAATCATTTTTCTTATCTCCCCCTAACAACTGGAAGAATGTTCACTAAAGTTACAATTCGTCAATCTCGCGGTAAAAGACCTCGCCTATTAAAGGTTCAAATAGCGAGTAATAGTTGAGAATCTATATCCAACATAAATACTTAAATGTTTTTAAAGACCCTTTTCGGTGCGCTGTGGGGGCGCAATAGGCATATATATTGTGCAATCAAATATGCGTAAACATAAATATCAAGTAATACACAGTTACCAACTGGTACACAAAATTGTTGATTAACAGTGGGTTAAACAAATAAGTAAAGTTGCAGCGATATTGCATAATTCCATGTATGGGTAGACATTTTAGTGCGCTTTTTCAATGTCTAATCCTCCATCTATATCCTTTTGATGGTGGCTTATGTGAGACCATTTTTGTTTATGCACATGGGTTAAAGTATGATCTACATTGATCCTGATAGATATACAATAATCATCAAATCATTTTGATAGAAACTCTCTAGTATTAACAAGTCTTATAGATTTTATGGAGTGGGTGGTGAGCCTTTATACATCGTTTCTATTTATTTTTCAAATAAAACATTTATTTTGAACAATTGATAAGTAGTTAGTGTGTCAAAGCATTTACCAAAATCATAGATACTTTAATGGTCTGCTTTCTGGTTTGATAGGTCAACATATATTATATTGTATTTTTTTGTAAGAATGAAATGTCTCACTTATATATTTCGTATAAGAAGGTCTCGATCCTACTTTTTGCTAATTAATAGGCTTGGCAGAACGAGTGATGTACCTTAAAATAGTTAATGAGGCAGAGTGGGATGTTGGTCGTGCTCATAGTACTTTAAAAAGCATTGATTGCATTATGACACTGTACATCGTATCATATTTCCACCCCATTGTGTATTTCACTCAAAAGAAAGAATATCCATATAATTTCTTAAATACAAATCATCACATCATTACTTGGATGTCTAAAGCCTTGTACAAAAGCATGCATGAGTCAGTTTTCCAAAGTTCATTTTTGATAACATATGTTCTGTGTCCCATGGTCCATTTTGAGTAACAACATATAAGTATGTATCCCAAAGTCCATTGTGGGTAACAACATATGATTCTATGCCCCAAAGTCTGCTTTAGGTAACAACATTTGTCACAACGATCAACATAGTAGTGAAGTACATGTCACTAGATTGACTTATTAATTTCTATAAGATGTGTTTCCTTTCACATTCATTAGAAGTATCATAATATATTCAATTTGATTCTCAATGTTTAGTGACTTTAATGGTTATGTTATTAGGCATCTAGAAAAATCCATTGTTCTTCGCCTTTTTGTGATGATCTAAGCATGATAGTCACAATGAATTCATTAAAGAATAAATTTTAAGAACAAAATCAATATCTAATTAGAATATTATATCGTTTGATCTTAACTTTCTTGAAACATCAAGAAATATAATTTCATTAAGCAAAGTTCTTATTCCCATTTAAGATTGTAATCATGAGGTAGTCATAATGATCTCCCTCTTTTATAGTGAATCTTTATTCTTTGGACTTCCTTTATCATTTTAATTAACTGTTCTAACAGTTTTTATAAAAGTTTGTAGTGTCCTTACACTTATAGAAGAGTTCATTTACCAACTCTTTCATTTTATATTCGAGGGTTGAGATGTCTTTTGCATCTCAGTGTCACAACAAGCACGTCCAGTATCACCATGTCCATTTGGTGGGTGGGTATATTGGGAGAGCCTCTACAACTCCTATATCCCTTTCCTTTTGGTGTATACTACCACGTCTGTAGGAATAGACACATTTGTCCCCTTTACTTTGGGGTTATTTCCACTATTTAGTTTACCATAGTTATGCTAGGGGATTTTCTTATCCCAACATATTTAGTATTATTTTTCAGAAAAAACTAATCATGCCTCTCAAATATTTGCACTGATAAATTAACTAATTTGAATATTGTAATCCTTTTCTGTCATACTCTAACTTATACAAGTTCGCTAATATAAACATTGGAGTAGGAAAATAAAAAGATTTTCTGTATCATAGCATCTTCTATGATTTCCTTTCCTAAAAAAGTAAGATGTGTTTTATGCACAACATGTTCTTATTTACCCCTGGTAGTCTAGCGAGTTCATTCCACTAAAGAGCTAATTTTGGAAGTTTGGTGTCATTTATGTATTTTCAGGATGTCTCTTTATGACATCTCACAATTCTTTGGGTGCCTTTTAACTAAAGAATAGTCCCACGATAGGGTAGGATTAACGTGCCACCTTAAGTTCATTAAGGCATTAGATTTGACCTTATTAGACAATATTGTCATTAGGGACGGTAAATGACATGAAGGTGGAAATAATTTTTTTCAAGTGTGGTACTCAATTTCTTATGAGTCCAATAATTTAAATACAATACGAGTTGGTTTAAGTCATTTTCTTATGAATTAGATTTTGGGATCAAAATATCACAAATTATTCGATACTTTGTGAAAATACTTTATCACACAGTTGATTTGTATTGATTGGTAATACCCATGAAGTTTCATTATCATGAAAATGTACAATTAATCAAGCTTTACTAAACAAATATACAAAGCAATGATCAAGTTTCATCATAATCATGCAAATAAACATATTTACAATTTCTAATTGCAAATCATCTAAGGCATGCATAATTGGTTCGTAACTTCAATTCCATAAGATATTTGAATTATACCTAACATATAAAAACTTCATGAATATCATTTTAAATGAAGCAAAATTTCTTTATTGCCAAAATTTAACATAAAAATCAAATACACATATCACATTTTCAATATGCCCAAATAAATATATTTACAGTTTCCAAGTTCAAACATTCAAGAGCATAAATAATTCAAGTCATAACTTTCAATTTCATGAGAAAGTATCGAATCATAATAAACACAATCAGGCTTCATGAATATTTTTAAAATTATGCAAAGTTTCATAACTATTACATAATGACAAGTGCATATGTGCGTTGAAATGATAAGACTGTGATATTTCATATTTTTTCTCACACTTCTATTTAACCAAAATAGATGAAATATCAAGCATAAAATAAATTGCTCACATGCAGAACACATCATGTCATTTTGAACAAATACTTGTCATTTACATATATTTTATAAATAGGGTCGTTCGAGTTACCTTGCAGAAAAGATGCAATTCTTTTATATGGCACTCCTTAAAATTTGTTCAAGTGGATAGTTTTACACGCATATCCATCAAATCCAGCCGTTTGCGGTTTTTACATCTCAATAATGCCGGCGAGTGTTCATGAAAAGGAAAACACACATATCATTAATTATATGTGGCTAATACCATTAGTCAGGGAATTCCTACAATTTGGTGTAAATTAATGATGAAGATTGAGAAATATCATAACTGATAAAAACAAATATATCCTTGATTTTCTCAGGGATATAATATTAATCAGACTAATATGAAACAACACATTCTTGGATTTCTAAGGCGTCATTGCAACGTGAATATATATGTCATTTATATGCCTATGTCTATATTTATTATTATTCGTATTTTTTTATCAACAGATATCGTCACCATTTAAATAAAGATTATTAATATCGGTAATAGGGTTGAGAAGCACAAATTTTGTTTTGTCTAGTTGACAAATAAATCACTTCCATCATTATCATGCCATATCAGTAATTATTTGTATGAAGAATAATTTCTCAGAAATTGCACCATCATAGCAAACCGAATGATTAGTTGAAAAAATATCATGCTTCAAGAGTTCAGAATGCGAGAAACAAAATTTCATAAATTCTAAAAAAATCTGAATACATTAGTTTAATCTTTACTAGATAACAATTATCAGTCTGTATTTTTAGACTCCATAGAATTTAACGATAAATATAACAATTAAATAATAGCAGTTCTTCTAATTTCTTATAAATAATAGATATGATAGAGTAAGTAGAAATCTACCGTTCACCATACGCATTTTCGTGGACATAGTTTATGCGATTGAAATACTATTTTCTGATTCTAATTTTATTCGAAGAGAAAATTCGTGTTGATAACGTGTTGTAGAAATACAGGAAGAAAGAAGAAGAAGAAGAAGAAGAAGAAGAAGAAGAAGAAGAAGAAGAAGAAGAAGAACCAAGAGAGACGCATAATAATTAGGGATTTCTCATTCATTAGATCCTTATATATAGGGTGTCAAATACAAGAGTTTCACAATTACATAATATTTAGTGAATACCTAACTTGTCCTTCATCAGTTACTTTTGACGAAGGCACACTAATTGTGCTATTCCTTCAACAACATGCAAATACTATTTCAATTTTGTTAGTACATTGTATAATTTATTTATTTTTCTTTAACAACATAATTTACGCATCTTAATGGCTCAAATCAACTGGTCATTTCATTAGATTTTTTTAGGGGGAATTTCATTTATGATTCTTTAATGTAAAATATATACATAATTGTATTTACGTACTATATTATATATTGTATAAAAATAATATAATTATATGTATATATATATATATATCGGGCATGCGGGTAGGGTACGGGTCGGGTAAGCGGGTAGTGCCCTGCCCATTTACCATTTTATCCGCGGGTGACCTAACCATGCATGTAAAACTGACATCCCTAATGACAATTGATCAGCACCCAGGAGCTGTGCTCCGGGTGTAGGAACCGGATCCTCTCCCCTAGAGTTTCGGCCAATTTCCTCAATTTTTAAAGTATCCTGGTCGTCCTTTAAATCAAATAATCAAGTTGTGCCACATCATCACTTATTATGACAATTTCTTACCCATTGTTGTTCTTCAATGTTGTTCTTCCTTACTTATTAAGAATTTTCTCTCAAATTCTGAAGATGGTTTTGTAAATGGAGATGATGATTGAAACAAAATCCACATAAATTCAACAAGAAGAGTCATTCTCATGGGGAAAAATCAAAATATATGAGTCTTAAATAGTTTTTCACTCAAACAACTTTTGCCAATGTGATGAATTTCCGTTTCGGATTTGTTGGTACTATCAACTTCACCTAATATCAGTACATTTTCTGATAAGCCATCGTCGAAACTTGACTCTTCTCCTGGAAGGCTTTGCCGCCACTTGTCTCGAGAACCAGAAATCATGAATCAAGGTAGGCGCGACCCGTCTAGCTTCACGTTCATCTTGAATATCCTATTTCTTGACAAGATATCTCTTACTACAATTAATTCTAGCCTCATTGATGTATGGAAGAAGGGAAGAGTAGAGAATATTTTAACCTAATTAGAAACACAACAAAATATGGGAAGAATACGTATGCAACACAAGAGGGGAAGAATAACAGTGTTGAGAAATGACGAAGGGTAATAAGCAATTGTCACGATAGTGATGATGTGGCATAATATGGTTCTTTGATTTAAAGGACGGCTAGGATACTTTGAAATTGAGGAAATTGACTGAAATCCTACGGGAGAAGATCTGGATCCCTAGGTGTAGGGTGAAGGCTCCATCATATATATTAGTTTTTCATTTTTCATTGCCTCCTCCATTTTCATTATACATCATCTTTGCTGTCACTCAGTTTCTCAATTATCCTTGGGGTGTGCAAAACCGGACCGGAACCAAAAAACTAAACCGAACCGACTGAATTAGTTCGGTTCGGTTATATAGTATTAAACGTTTCGATTAGCGTTTATAAAACTGGATTTTTTGATTTTGTTCGGTTAGCATTTAAAAAAGGTTCGATTAACCGAACCGAACTGAATAACTATACCTATTTACAATTTCAATGTATAATATCATATATGATAATATGATATTTTATTATATACAAATATCTTTTTCTATTTACTTTTACTTTCTAAGATAAAGACTAAGAAAAAGGAAAACTTTTTAACTTCAAACTTTTAAGTTCTTAATAGTTTAACCCTAGTAAACTTGATTTCCATCGTCTTCTCCGTCGCGCCGTGTCGCCGTCCCTCCTGCTCATCGCTCGCGGCCTCTGCCACTGCTAGTCAGAGTCTACCATTCCCGTTTCTCATCTTCAATTTTCAAATCATCTATGGATATGGAGGTATGTTTATTGAGAACTGGAAAAGGTCGGGATCTGTTGTGCTCATACCTGATGGGTGTTGACGTTATAATATAACCAGGAGTAGACAATGTTGTCTTGGGAGTTAAGTCCTTGTGAATGTTGTTAATAATGTTTTTAGCAGACCAGCTGTAATGGAATATTAGTTCTGGTTATGGATTTATACATCATAATTATATATATATATATATATATATATATGTGTGTGTGTGTGTGTGTGTGTGTGTTTTGGTCTTGAAATTACATATCTATGGATTATGCTCTGATTTCTTGATATTGTTTATTGAGATTTCCTAAATTCCTTTTTAAAATTTTAGCAACATTGATCATTAGCGAATTCTGATATTGATCATTAATGAATTCTGGTAGCCAGAATGGTGTTTGATTCTGGTAGCCATGAATCGATTTCTTGAAATATTTCTTTTTCTTTTGTCCTCCTAATTCTACTGGTAAGTGATAATACAAGTGTTATCCTGTTGTATGTTTTTTACTTGGACACACTTCTAATTCTTATCAATGTGGTTCTGATTATATTTTTATGGGAGATACAATCACTTTATTTGCCCCTAGTACATTTTGTTGGCACTTTAATTGCACACTTGATAGTTGATACATACATGGTACTTTTCAGTGTCTTATCACTTTATTTTCAGGATTGCATTTCAATACTAAATCTTCAATTTATCACTATCTTATTTTGCACTATTTTTTTTTATCTGTTTCATGTTGATAATAGTATGCCACAATCACAATAAGATAAAACAAATGAAGAAGCAACATCAATGCTTCTTGCTCCAGAATCAGAATCAGAATCAGGAGATACGAGTCATAAAACGATAACAGCAAGCACGACTAAAGGAAATAGAAAAAAGTCAACGCAAAAAAAGACCGTGGGAAAGAAGTCAATGCAAACAAAGACCATGGATAAGAAGCTTGTGGAAAAGAAGCCTATGGAAAAGAGGTATGATGCATGGGATCACTTCACCCCTTTCATAGATGAAGCTGATGGCAGGAAAAAATCAAAGTGCAACTATGGTGGTGCGATATACTGTTCTGATCCCAAGATAAATGGCACTACCAATTTGAATGGTCACATGCTTACTTGCAAAATGTTTCAACTTAACTTAGGCACAAAACAAGCACAATTGTCTTTGCAACCATTAGGACAGGGGATGGGTAGTCTTAAAAGCTGGTCATTTGATCAATTATAAGTTAGGTCAAAGTTAGTTTACATGATAATTGTTGATGAACTTCCATTCGAATTTGTGGAGGGAGACGGATTTGTCACTTTTATGGCCGCTGCACAACCATTATTTAAGATTCCATCTCGTTGGTCTATCTCATGGGATTGCTATCAAATGTTTCTTGATGAAAAGAGAAAAATGCAAATTGGTTTAAAAGGTTAATTCAAAGTGTTTGTATTACTACAGATACTTGGACTTCATTGCAAATGATCAATTGAAAGTTTGGTCTTAGGAACTTTGGGATACATGGAATCGAGAGATTTGAGTTAATCGTGGGAACTTTGGTCTTAGGATCGATTGAAAGTTGTATTTGATTAATCAACTGGGGACAACGATTAAACCTATACAATCAACACGTAATTTGCTCCAAGGAGGGGTCTTGCATATAATTGTGATCGTTTTCTAATACCTCGGTTTAAAAGTTGAATTGATTGGATTTATAATGATTAGATGCCCATAATTGTAATCTAATCCTAGATTATCCTTAATTAATTGGTTAAGCACTATAATTTACTCTTTGATCAATCTTGTTAGTTTAATTCATAGTTTAATTCGTATTTAGTTTTAAAAAAATACCAAAGCCAACAATTCGATCGTCTAGTTAGCCATTAAATGCCTATAATGATTGTGTATCCAATATCTGGACAATTTCTCATGGGATCGACCTTGTACTCGTCTACTAGCTGCGATGACCCCATACAATTGTGGGCACTCGTTTAGTGTTCAAACTAGACTTGTGTCAATTGGGTTGTTGAATGGGTTGGTTGACCAACCCCATCCTTAACCGTTCATCAACTTTATATTCTTTTCTAACTTTTTTTTATTATAAGTTTGTCAATACCTATGACCTCAAGCCAAAGATCACCGATAAAGCTAGTCTAATTATGTAAAGTACCTAGCACGACACTCCTCACTCACCTGTTTTAGTACATGTAAATTGTTTATGAAATAAGAGAAACTATTTGTTACACGTACGTAAGCAAGATTAATTTTTCATGTTCAATTATCCGATTACAAACAATTGACGTTAAAATACATATTCACTCACAAGATACAATCCACTATATAGGTTGATAAAAACATAAAACTTACTCCCTCCACCCCCAGGAAAAAATAGAAAACAGAAAAAGCTTCCCCCTATCGATATAGTTTCCTTCTAGATTTCAGATTAAGAGTTCCCTTCTAGATTTCAGATTAAGGTGAATCATTTAATGTACGTGAAAATCTCTGATACTCCTCATTTGATATGGTGAACTAAAATATGTTAACTAATAATAATAAAAAAAAAATAATATTGATGATGATGATGATGATGATGATGATGATGATGATGATGATGATGATGATGATGATGATGATGATGATGATGATAATAATAATAATAATAATAATAATAATAATAATAATAATAATAATAATAATAATAATAATAATAATAATAATGGCTTATTTTGTAGGCTGAATAAGCCTAGAGATACCACCTTGTATGGATCAATCTTCTTGTTTGGTATCTTAAATTGAGCACATAATAAAATGCAAAGCTCGGTGCAAAACACTATAGGCCTTTACATAAATTGTCTCGCGGAAATGGCAAGATAAGTTATACATTCAACAGTTTCTTTTGCTAAAAAATTGAATTTACATCAGTGCCCTATTGTAGCTAAAGCAAACCTTAGATCAAGCCTCACATCAGAATTGCCAACTTGTATTGTGCAGTTCAGTCTTCTTCTGCTCATCGCGACTATGACTCATTCCCAACTGTTGTAAAATCGGAGGTACTTCCAAACATCATTTTTCCTAAACATCATTTTCATTAATATATAGTCCGACGGTTTCAATTGGGTGTTCATCATCTTGCAGTTGCTTCATTGGTCCCAAAAATTGGTTCAAATTTGTGCAAAGAGGAATAGGCGCTGGCTTCGGTACGATCCGAGATCAACCAATAAACATCTTAATACTGCATCACCAGTCTCGATCTACGACTTTCAGATTTAATGAGCTAATGTACCTCTCCCATGTGTCTTGATAATGATACTCCCGAATTGTGCTTGTGTTCATAATGATACTGTCGTAGAGAAAATGTTATTAATTTCATATATTCTGCTTCCGAGTTCCAATTAGCTACATGCGCAGTTTGATATTTTTTATATAAATAGTTGGTATTGATAACTAATGAGAGTCCTGAAATATTACTAATGACTTCGATCTTAAATCTCATTATAAGAAATTTGGGGATTTTGAGTAACTTGCTACTCTTCGTTCATTGTGCTCACTGATGCCTCTTATGTTTTGAGGTTCAGTTTAGCCCACGTAAATGGACTGCAATTGAGCTATATATGTTTTAATTAAAATTTAATTTCAAATAATTTTGCAATTACTAGCATGCATATCACAGTTAATTACGAATCAGTCAGAATGGACCACCCTTTTTCATCAATGACTGATGTAACATGAAAAGTGTGTTAATTTTGGTCATTTTGGTTGGAACAATAGATTTATGACTATCATATTCCTGTGGGTTTGTTTCATTTGTCTTTTTACATTGAACGATGAAAGAAAATTTAAATAGAATATGAAGGTGTAATTGATGGGCAGAAACCGAATTCCCAAGCTTTACCTATAGAAATATTCCTATCTTCTCCAATAAATTCTTCATGCTATTAGTTGGCGCAGAAAGTTAGAAGTGCATACTAGCATTGTTTTCGTGCATTTTGTGATTGACTTAAGTAGCCATTTCATGACATTTGAACTCTTATGTATTGGTGCATCTTTTTGTTGATGTGCACCATTAAACTATGATGTCTCTGAGTGCAAAAAATCAGGATGTTGTTTATGTCTTAATCAGAGATATTTTACTCCAGACCCTTGTAGTAACGATTTTGATAGTGGACCTAATTAGGAAAAACAACAGAAGAGTACGACAACATACTCATTCTCCTGAGGATTCCCGATCATGTTAAACACCTCAATGGGATTGCCTAACAAACGTGTGTATGGATCATAATGCATTCATGCACCTTTATTTTCTTTTAAGAAATTTGGGGAAGGGGGCTAACTGATGATAAGTATATGTGTGTGGAACAACAAAGTTGCGATGTTTATAAGCATTCTAGGTCACCACAAGAAAAATGCAATTGTTGGCTTTGATTTTAATAGGGCTATCAAGACAGTATCACATTACATTCATCTTGTTTTGAAAGTTGTTTGAAACTACACTGTAAGAAAATGAACATAATTTCGAAAATAAAGTCATTGAATACTTAAAATGAGAAAGTAGATTTTTACCGTTTCATTGAACTCACAAAGCTTGAATGCATTACAAGGGTTTTTACAAACTATATAAATAGAAGGGCGCAAACTATATACAACAAGATACATTAAATGTTACAACAGTAACATTTGACCAAGTGTAACAGAAAAGCTAATAAGACAATGGTAGTACTACATCTTCATTAATTACCATGTACTTCTTCTTTAGAGTTCCTTGCCTTCATATTGAATGTCTACCTCTTCAAACTTGTTTCCAAGAACCATTTCTGCATATGATCTCTTTGATGACTTTCCATCTTGCCATGACAAGTCAGCATGCTTTGACACACAATCTGCCACATCAGCTTCTTTATCATCCCCTATCAATTCAAGTGTAATTAGGGGAACAAGATTCAATTTTTTCCTCAACCTTATGAAGAATTGCAAGCTTAATGGTTTAGTCATTAAATCTGCTATTTGCTTCGTTGATGGTATATGGAGAACTTTGATCAGTCCTTTGCCGACAAGATCCCTCACAAAGTGAATATCCAACTCTACATGCTTGGTTCTAGCAGGTAAAATAGGATTTGAAGCCAAAGCAATTGTACTCATATTGTGAACCCATGTTACTGGAGCCTTCTCACTCTTAATTCTTAGTTCCTACAACAGAGAACTCAACCATGCAATTTCAGCAGTAACATGTGCCAAGCTTCTATATTCTGCTTCAGTGCTTGATCTTGAGACACTTGACTACTTTTTTAGATTTCCAACTCACCAAATTTTCTCCCAAAAATACACAGAAACCAGTGATTGATTTCCTGTCATCTATATCTATTGCCCAACTTGAATCACAGAAGCCAGTAAGACTCAAACTCCCAGTTTTCTTAACATGTAATCCAACATTTGTGCTTCCTGCTAGGTACATTAGTATCCTATTTACAGCCTTCAAATGAGTGTCTAAGGGACAAGACATGTATTGGATCACCTTGTTAACAGAGTAAGATATCTCTGGTCTTGTAATAGTGTCATACTGCAAACCTCCTACAAGGCATCTATAATGAGTTGCATTGATAATAAGACTTCCTTCATTCTTAGAGAGTTGAGGAGATGTAATCATTGGTGTTGTTGTGCCTTTAGCACCCACCATGTTGGCTCTCTCAAGAAGATATTTGATGTACTTTTCTTGACTAAGATGCAATCCCTCTGTAGTTTTGGAAATATGAATTCCCAAAAATATATGTACCTCTTCAAGATCCTTCAAAGAGAAATGCAATTATAAAGACTGTACAACTGAGTTAATATCAGTGAAATTGTTACATGCAATTAGAAAATCATCCACACATATTAGTATGTAAACAAATGAACCACCTCTAATTCTGAAAAATAAGGAATTTCAGCTCTTGAATATGGAAAACCCAATTTTGACAAAACCTCCTAATTTTAAGATACCAAGCTCTTGAAGCTTGCTTTAAAGAATATAGAGCCTTGGTCAGCTTGCATAGAGGAGTTCCATCTTTGGACATTGTCTCAAAACCAGGGGGTTGTCTCATAATATTTCCTCCTTAAACTCACCATGCAAGAAGGCATTATTCACATCCAAATGCCTTACTTTCCAATCCTTCTCAACAACGAAGCTCAACGTCACACTTATTTTGATGGCTTCACAATAGGGCTAAAGGTTTCAGAATATCTAGACATTTAGTTTGAGAATATCCCTGTGCTACCAACCTTGTTGTGAGGTGGTGTTCAATCTCATCAAGTGAGCTATACTTTGTAGTATGGTGTGTTGGGAATGTGGAACCGGGATCAGGAAGTGAAGAACCGGAGGTTTGAACCGGGTTTGAGCATCAAGAAGTCAAACTGTTCAGAATGAGCCGGGTTCGTGGCAGTTGAGAATAACCATCATTTGTGACGGATTAGTTTCAGAGTTTGTGACGAAGAAAACCGTCGTTTTTGTCCGGTAGCTGAGCTCAACTTGATTCAGTTAGAACTTTCTGTACGGTTACATTCGAGCTCCAATTCTTATATCATTGTAAAGCTCTCATCAAGGAGAAGATCACTACGTCGAGCAATTTCCTTGTTTCTTAGATTAGAGAGAGTATTTTGAGATAGAACGTTTCTGCCCTAATTTGTAACCTGAATTGGGCATTTCGTTTATTGGGTGTATTCTCTGTAATTGATTGAATTTCTTAGTGGATTGGGGTGTGTCTTGCCTCCGTGGATGTAGTTCATCTTGAACGAACCACGTAAAACCTGTGTGTGATTCAATTTCAGTTCCTGTGTTGCGTAAGTTCAATTCGACCATAACTTTGGCCGAACTGAGTGTGTGTTTTTCAGATTGATCTTTGTGCGAATTCCATATTCTGTCTAGTTGTGTGTAAAGAAGTTGAATTCACTAACACTTGTCTTGTGTCTTGACACAGTTCCATCTGCATTTTTCTTCACTTTGTACACCCACTTGCAGCCCACAATCTTTCTTCCTTTAGGAACTTTGGTGAGAAACCATGTGTCATTAGTTTTCAAGGAAGTTAGTTATGCAATCATAGGATTCTTCCAATGCTTGTGTTTAAGAGCTTCAGTGAAAGAAGGTGGTTCTTCTTCCAAGTAACTAACAAAATATATTTTAGGCTTGAAGATCCCTGCCTTGGACCTAGTGACCATCTAATGACTTGTCTGTGGAACAATGCAAGCATCCTTAATAGGATTGTTAGTGACAGGTGAGTCATGTGATTCACTTGGCATTTGCATAACCTCAAAATTAGAATTATGAGTAGATAACTTATGTGTAGAGTGATCAGTGTGAGGAGATGTATGTTGTTGAGTTGAAAGATTTTCTTGGTTAGGGATAGAAGAAACAACAAGAGGAACAATGGTTATAACTGGTTGTGGCATAAAATGGAATTGCTGATAGACAAGATTATGGTTAGTTTGTGAAGGAGAATTTGGAAGGTTGTTGTTGGTGGATTGAAGAAGTTGTTAGTAACGGAAGATCTTCTCATCAAACACAATGTGTCTAGTATGCATGATTTTCCAGTGTGTAAAAGGACCTTACACCCTTTATATTGATTACTGTATCCTAGAAAAACACCTTGCACAAACCTTAGCTCTAGTTTGTGTTTGTTATAGGGTCTTATGTGAGGAAAACACAAACACAAAAACACCTTCAAGTTATTATAAACAAGTTTGTGTTTGTGAAGAATTTCAATGTGAGATTCATAAGAAAGGATTTTCACTGGTATTTTATTCATGATGTAAACTGCTGCAATGAAAGCATCATCCCAAGAATTTTAAGGGTACATGAGATTGAGCAAGGAGAGAAAGACCAGTTTCTACAATGTGTCTATGCCTTCTCTCAGCTACCCAATTTTACTGTGGAGTATAGGGACATGAAATTCTATGAAGGATTCCATTGGTTTAAAATATGTGGTTTAGATGTTTATAATAAGTTCCTTCATATGTTTGGCGAGATTTGATCTTTTGTTTAAACTGAGTTTCAACAAAGTTCTTGAAATGAAGGAATGCTATAACAACTTCAGTCTTTTCTTTGAGAAGATAGATCCATGTAAACTTGGAGAAGTGATCTATAAAGTTTACATAATATCTAAAGCCATTTCTAGATGTTGTAGGTGAAGGGCCCCATAGATATGAGTGAACAAGCTCAAATGGTTCTTTGTAGTGGGTATTAGAATCAGTGTAATGAAGTCTATGACTTTTAGCTAAAGAACAAGCAACACATAGATCAGAATTTGTAGAATTCATTTCAAAGGGAAAGTTGCAATCTTTGAGAGCGTTTTTTACAATTTCATGACTGTTGTGGCCTAGCTTTTGATGCCACAACGCTAAACTATTGCTCTTTTTCAAAGAAGCACTACAAATCCTAAGATTAAAGACATAAACATGACAAGATAATGAAGATAAATTGGATTGAAATCCTTAATTTGGAGAAATAGAAGTGGAATGATCTCCTTGATTGAAAGATTTAGATTGGCTGAGTGTAGGATTAGGATACAAGTTAAACTTGTATAGTCCATCTTCAAGGGTCCCTTTGAGCAAAAGATTCTAAGTTGCTTGGTCTTTAACAAGACAAACAGAAGGTTGAAATTCAAAATATACACAATTATCAAGAGCAAATTGTGGAACACTAATGAGATTTTTGGTTATGTTGGGGACATGTGGTAGATTTTTAAGAATGAATGATTCTGAGTTCAAAGAGGAATTGAGGTATGCATTTCCTTTTGAGCCTTGTTTTCTCCCTGGTACTCATTTTCATTGCTTAAGTTGCTCATGTCATTAGAGACATGGTTTGATACCCCTGTGTTTAGATACCAGTTATACTTATTTCCATTCTCCTGTCCAAAACTATAAGATGGAAACTGAGCAAGGTTGAGTGGGGGATTTCTGTTTCCAAACTGTTGTTGCTACATGTTTTGCTGAGAAGTTAGAGTATAGTTGCCTGGATTGTTCCAAACTTGTTGGTTGCATGTCCAACATACCCATAATATTAGCATGTCGGCTTTCCTCTATTGGATCTGCCCCCTTTTCCTCTGAAACCACCTCTAGGAGCTCTTCCACCTCTATTTTGAAACTGATTTCCTCTTCCTCCTCTGAGGCCTTTTGTGTTGAATTTCTTTTGAAAATTATGGGTTTGATTCCCTTTACTGATAATGTTAACACTAAGTTGTGATCCTTCATTGTTGAAGCTTTTGACACGTCGGTTTCTAACCTAGTGTTCCGCAAGTGTACGGATGTAGGTGTAGTACTATTTTTAAGGTCGATCCCACAAGGAATAGTTTTAGGTAGTTTGGTACCTTAATACTCTAGGAATGTCCTAACTAGATACTAAGTTGCAAAGGTTGATTTTAACACGACTTAAGGAATTTAACTAATAATTGGCAAACAAAAAGAACTAACAATCGATGAGAAAAGGTATCCTAGAGCTTCGATTTCAGGATATTAATTCAATGTTGAATATGATTAACCTATTAATTTACCAATTCTAGCGTTTATTAGGCGGCACGACAATAATCTAATCCTTCTCTCGAAGCGATTAAACCGTTGATTAATTAAGCTAATTACCCTCTCGAGTCAATTAAACCTAATAACTCCCAAACGAACTTAAGCCACGGCCTACACAGTCATAGACAACTGCGCTCTATGTTCTAAGTCTGATAACGATTCCCTCCTCTCGAAGCGGAATTGTTAAACTAAATTACTAAATCTAGGTGATCAAGCTAAATTCAGTTTTAAGCACAAACATAGAGATAAAACACGTAAAGCACGGAATTAATAGATTAAATCATAATCAAACCATTGTCATAAAAATCCCTACTTTCTAACCCTAGGACACGAATAGCTTAGCTACTCATGCCTAGTAATAATCCAATACAAAAGTCTAATAAAAACATTGTAAGAATTAAAACTAAGAAAAGAATAATTAAACCCGGATGACTCCGTCTCGATGATCTTCGTCTTCTTTTTCCTCCAAGATGTCTTCTAGGTAAAATAATGTAATTGGTGTTCTTCCGTGATTGATCCCCTTTTTCCTAAAGCTTGGAGTCCTTTTTATAGAGTTGGGGACGAATTTTGGGGAAGATAGGATCAAAATCCTATAAAAAATACGAAATCTTCGCATAAAACCCTTCTGACACGGCCGTGTTGCTTAAGTGACACGGCCGTGTTGCTTTGCAAATCTTCCTTTTCCAGCAACAATTTGACACGGCCGTGTTGCTTTGTGACACGGCCGTGTTCTATTCCAGACTCAACAGCACGTTATGGACCACTTTTGACACGGCCGTGTTGCTTTGTGACGCGGCCGTGTCGGTTCTTGCCCCGTTTTGCTCCTGGACCGGTTCAAGCCGGTTCAGACCGGTTTGGACCGGTTTTTGGAAGGTTCTCACTCTTTTGGGCCGATTTTTATTTTTTTCCAACTTGTTTCCTCGTCCGGTAGCCTGAAAATGCTCAAAATACCTTAAAACAAGTCGAAACACGTCAAATGACCCAAATATTATTAATATAAATAATTGCCGGTCAAATATGCACGTAAATGATATAAAATATGATCCTAAATCGACCTAAATACATGCATAAGTAACGTGTTATCAAACTCCCCCAAACTTAAACTGTTGTTCGTCCCGAACAACATAACAAAAGACACAAAGAATACAAGTGATTATGCATTTGTTTAGGGCGACTAGATGATGAAATCAGTTTCAGTCTGATTTTTCTTACAACAACTAGGCAACACAATTTATTTGAGCATATGTGATAACGCGTAAATCAACTAATTTCGAGACTTTGAACTTTCGAATTATTCAACCCTCACCGGGTAAGTGTTTCACTCATCTCTCAAGTGTTTAGGCTAAAATAATTTCCACTCATATTGGATTACATGCAAAGCCTACCATATGCTTGCCAATCGTCTAAACTAGACCTCGTACTTGATACGTGTGACAAAGGATCAAAAAGGTCTTTATTTTGGTTGTAATGTGGGCTTAAGGTAAGGTGGGATACATTTGGATATAAGTGACTATTCGTTGGACTAATCAAGTTACGTCTAACCCGACTACCCCTCAATACAATCACTCAACCTCACTCTTCAAATTTCAGCAAATCACCCCGCAAGTTGACTTCTTCACATATGCCAAGTCCATACAACTTAAGTGCTTTTCAATTCTGTGGGTACCACATTTTTGGGACTACCCGAATGTTCTAAGCAAATTCACAATTTAAGCACTTTATTTTCTAGCCTCTCCTCTACAATACAACTTTTTTTTTTTTTTTCTTCTTTTTTTTTCTTTTTGTTTTCTTTTTCTTTTATTTTTTCTTTTTTTTTTTCTTTTTTCTAGGAGAGGCTATTCTTCATTTTCACCTATCACTTTTCTCTTATTTTCTTCATCTTTTGAAAATATCCCTACTTCCCATTCCTTCCCACAATTTGTTCACCCAAAAATTCCTTCCAATTCTCCTCCCTCTAACTTGATTAATCCAATTAGGGCCAAAAGAGATAAATCAAAAGGTTTCGGCTGACATTGTTAGGTTATGAATAAATAAGGCTATAAGGCTCAATTGGGCTAACTAGGGACAATTTTTTTCATTATGGTTCAAAGGTAATTTTCATGGTTCAAAGAAATAGGCTTAAACAAAAAGTTGCCTAAGATCATTTCCTAAATCACGACACATACTTGACACATTCTTAGTAAAGACTCAAGGCAAGTTCTAGAGACTAGTACACATATTCAATCAAATTCACACCGAAAGAAAGTATATGACTCCAAAAATTGGAGTATAATTAGGCTCAAATTCTCACAAGGTAAATTTTGATTGAATATTCTAAGTTCAAGCTCAATTTCGTCTCAAAACACCTCTCATGCTCTATTATGTGCCATTTTTTCATCTAAATCATCTCATCATTAACTATTCATCATCCATCTTTCCCTATTATTCTCTTTTTATTTTTTTTCACTTGTTACCTATTTCCGGGTTTTATTATTCTTCCGACTCTAAAAACTGAAACACTAATAAGACTCTAAACTTCTAAACTCAACATGGAAACGATATGCAATCAACTTGGGCTCATAGACCCGATAACACCAATAGAAACAATAAAACACAGCACAATGGGCACACAGACCCACAATTACCAGCAAAAGACTCTCGAACGAACACATTAAATCAAAACTAGAAATATAGCTGCCAAGACGTTCCACGGTCTACCCCCTCCCCCAAACTTGGCTGAAAGTCAATGTTTGGAGGAAAAAACGTGGTACGCCTTGGTGCTAACTTACAAATCGTTTCGACGACGGCGGCGTTTTGAAACCCCTACTGAATCTTGGTTCGTCCGTCTCCGCATCACGCTCTGAATTTTTGCATCTTTTTCTGCTGAAGTAATGACGCGGCCATGTTGAGGGTTTGACACGGCTGTGTCACCTTTTTGCCAAAATTGACGTTTCTGGGGCACTTTTGACGCGGCCGTGTCGTTTGTGTGACACGGCCGTGTTACATTCCAGCATTGATTCACGTTTTGAGCTTGATTTTGACACGGCCATGTTATAAGGCTGACACGGCCGTGTTGCTGTTGAACCAAAAATTAATTTCTAGGCCTGATTTTGACGCGGCCGTGTCGTTTGTGTGACACAGCCGTGTTGCTTTACAGCATTGTTTTACGTTTTGAGGAGCCTCTTGACGCGGCCGTGTCAATTGTGTAACACGGCCGTGTTGTGTTGAACCTTCATGACGCGGCCGTGTTCATAGTGTGACACGGCCGTGTTGCCTCTTCTGCTCCTTTTAACGCGATTTTTCGTCTTTTCGACCCCCGTTTCTTGCAATACTCGTCCATGTTGATTCCTAAAAACATAAAACACTAAAACACAAGTAAAACATAAAACTTAACGAAATAATAAAAATAGAAATAAAAATAAAACGATAAACATCGGGTTGCCTCCCGACAAGCGCTTTGTTTTACGTCATCAGCCGGACGTCCTTTTTCTATCAACCATTTTCTAGCCACCCCGAGTCGGATGTTTTCTGACCAATTAAAGAGCTATTTGGGACATGAGGATTTTCTACAGCAGCTAGGGTAGTGTAAATAATGCTACAATTGTGCCTACCCCTTAGACCCGACTTATGTATTTTGAGTGTGATTATTTCGTTTTGAACCCGAAAAACCAACTCCCCTTTAGGTACATCTATTAGTGCTTGGCTAGTCGCCAAGAAGGGTCTTCCTAAGATAAAAGGGAATTCATCATTCCCTTTCATGTCAACAACTAAGAAATCACTAGGGAATTCAAAATTTAGCACTTTTACCACTACATCCTCTGCTACTCCCAACGGCGTTAATGAAGATCCATCCGCCAATTTGATAGTAGTAAAGGACCGTTTAATTTCCCTTAATCCTAATTGTCTATACTGCTTAAGAGACATTAAATTTATACTAGACCCCAAGTCACACATGACATTATGAAACTCATGACTACCAATTGAGCAAGAAATAGTAAAACTCCCTGGATCTTTTGCTTTTGTTGCTCTTCTCGGTTTCATGCTTGTGGTTGCGTTCTTTTTGGGCCTGCTCGGTTTCTTCTTCGCCATCTCTTTTCCATCCTCCCTCTTCTTGGTTTCCTCTTCATCTTGGATTCTCTCCTTTAGTGATTCCTGTTTCATAACAACAACTCTAGATTGCTCTAAAGGATCAAGGTTAGCAAAGAACGAATTTTTAAAACAAAAATCAAAAGACTCATCAAGAAAAGGAGATGGAATTTTCTTATCTATGATTGTATTGACCTCCTCCTTCTTGATGTTTTTGACTTCCTCGCTTGATTCCTTCGCTTCTTGGGCCTTCATGCTCTCTTCATGTTCCTCTAGCTCCACAATATTGCAGTGCTCCTTAGGATTAACCACTGTATCACTCGGATATTGGCCTTGTTTGTGTTGAGCTCCTACTATCTTTATCAGTTACTCATGTTTGATGTCAATTCTCCAATGCTAGCTTGAGTCTGCACCAATGTGCTCTCGAGCCTCTTGATGTCTGCCCCTTGCCCAGTGATATGCTTGTTTAGCTCCATGAATTTCCCATCCACTTTCTTCTCCAACTGAGCTAACTTTTCATCATACTTTTCAAATTGTGATTGCGCAATTTCTTCTTGTGATGGCTTCTTACCGTCATGGATCATGCCATTTGTAACAGCAAATCCGGGTGGCGGATTAAGTGTATTTTGCGCGTTCCCATATGAAAAGTTCTGATGGTTCGGATTCTGAGGGTACTGATTGTACCGAGGCTGATTGTTCTGGAAAGTGTTGAAGTTCCGTTGATTCACAAATTTTACTTCTTCAACTTCTTCCGGACCCCCTGTCTGTTGTGCTAACGTCAGATTAGTTAGCAAATTCACCTGGCTCGTCAATGCTGTTACTTGTGCTGTGAGCTTTTCAATTGGCTCATTATTGACGGGCTCGACTTTTTGGACACTGGCTATCCTCTTTGGTATGTTCCTCTCATTCGACCATTGGTAGCTCGTTCTGGCCATTGCGTCCAGGATTGAGAATGCCATCCTCACTGACTTCTCCATCAAACTTCCACCCGCAGCTGCATCCACTTGGTTTCTAGTCGGAGCAAGTAGACCATTGTAGAACTTGCATACTTGCTGCTTCTTGGTGAACCCATGTTGAGGGCAACTCCGGATAAGATCCCGGAATCGCTCCCAAGCCTCTCCGAATGGCTCTTGGTCCAATTGCTTGAACTGATTGATCTGGTTCTGCAGGTCGAGCATCTTGCTTGGTGGAAAGTACTTCAACAGGAAAGAAGTACTCAAGTCTTCCCAATCTCTGATGTCTTCTAGTGAATTGAACCACTGTAATGCTCTGTCCTTCAGTGAGAAAGGGAACAGTCTCATCTTGACTTGCTCGTGCGGCACATGATTGATCTTGATTGTGTCGGCCAGTCTGCGAAACTTGATCAGATGCGCATTCGGATCCTCCAACGCACTTCCCCCATACTGGTTTTGCTGCACTGTATTGATTAGTGCAGGCTTCAGCTCGAAATTGTTGGTATTGAGTGGTGGAGGTTGTACTCCTCCTGCCTGCTGATTTGGACTGGGCTTCAAGCAGTCGCTAATAGGCGTGTCATCTTCCTCGCCTGCAGCTGGGTCTATCTGAATTGGGCCGTACTGCTGTTGTAGCTGTGGCCCTTGTGGAGGTAGCTGCTGCTGTATGTTCGTGACTCGATCATCCAACCGTGCTAGAGCTGTCAGTACTCTGTTGAGTGCGTCATCCTGATTCGGATGCTGTGGTGGGTTCTCCATCTCAGATGTGGAGTTTCTTCTAGTTCGGTGTCTGCGAGCTGTCGCTTCAATTTCCGGATCGAAAGGAAGAAGGGTTTCTTTCCCTTTTGATCTGGTGAGCATACGAAGCCTGCAAACACCAAAAACAAGAACTACCGCGTAATACAAAAATTAACCCAAAAATAAAAACGAAAATTAAAATTAAAATTACGAATAAATAAAATCTAGTCTAGTTTCCTCCTATTTTTCAAGATAAAAACTAAGCGCTAAATCCTATTCCCCGGCAACAGCACCAAAAACTTGACACGTCGGTTTCTAACCTAGTGTTCCGCAAGTGTACGGATGTAGGTGTAGTACTATTGTCAAGGTCGATCCCACAAGGAATAGTTTTAGGTAGTTTGGTACCTTAATACTCTAGGAATGTCCTAACTAGATACTAAGTTGCAAAGGTTGATTTTAACACGACTTAAGGAATTTAACTAATAATTGGCAAACAAAAAGAACTAACAATCGATGAGAAAAGGTATCCTAGAGCTTCGATTTCAGGATATTAATTCAATGTTGAATATGATTAACCTATTAATTTACCAATTCTAGCGTTTATTAGGCGGCACGACAATAATCTAATCCTTCTCTCGAAGCGATTAAACCGTTGATTAATTAAGCTAATTACCCTCTCGAGTCAATTAAACCTAATAACTCCCAAACGAACTTAAGCCACGGCCTACACAGTCATAGACAACTGCGCTCTATGTTCTAAGTCTGATAACGATTCCCTCCTCTCGAAGCGGAATTGTTAAACTAAATTACTAAATCTAGGTGATCAAGCTAAATTCAGTTTTAAGCACAAACATAGAGATAAAACACGTAAAGCACGGAATTAATAGATTAAATCATAATCAAACCATTGTCATAAAAATCCCTACTTTCTAACCCTAGGACACGAATAGCTTAGCTACTCATGCCTAGTAATAATCCAATACAAAAGTCTAATAAAAACATTGTAAGAATTAAAACTAAGAAAAGAATAATTAAACCTGGATGACTCCGTCTCGATGATCTTCGTCTTCTTTTTCCTCCAAGATGTCTTCTAGGTAAAATAATGTAATTGGTGTTCTTCCGTGATTGATCCCCTTTTTCCTAAAGCTTGGAGTCCTTTTTATAGAGTTGGGGACGAATTTTGGGGAAGATAGGATCAAAATCCTATAAAAAATACGAAATCTTCGCATAAAACCCTTCTGACACGGCCGTGTTGCTTAAGTGACACGGCCGTGTTGCTTTGCAAATCTTCCTTTTCCAGCAACAATTTGAAAGCAACACGGCCGTGTTCTATTCCAGACTCAACAGCACGTTATGGACCACTTTTGACACGGCCGTGTTTCTTTGTGACGCGGCCGTGTCGGTTCTTGCCCCGTTTTGCTCCTGGACCGGTTCAAGCCGGTTCAGACCGGTTTGGACCGGTTTTTGGACGGTTCTCACTCTTTTGGGCCGGTTTTTATTTTTTTCCAACTTGTTTCCTCGTCCGGTAGCCTTAAAATGCTCAAAATACCTTAAAACAAGTCGAAACACGTCAAATGACCCAAATATTATTAATATAAATAATTGCCGGTCAAATATGCACGTAAATGATATAAAATATGATCCTAAATCGACCTAAATACATGCATAAGTAACGTGTTATCAGCTTTGAGATTGGATTTGATTCACTTCCAATCTTGATTCATATGAAAGTAGCAAGGAATGCACCTTTGTGATAGAAATATTCCCTGCTCTTGAAGTCACGTTCACAATGACCGAATCATAACTCGGCCCCAATCCAAAGAAAATGCGCATAACTTGATCATCCTCATTAATCTTTTGACCTGCTGAGGCAAGCAAGTCAAAACAACTCTTCATTTTCCAAGAAAATCCCTCATTGTGCTTCCTTCTTTCTTTGTATTTTGCAGTTGAAGGCCCACGATAAACAACAATACACTTTCATTGAGGGAAGAAAAAAAATCCAAGAAGCTAACAATTGATCATGTCTTTCCCACACTAAGTAGTCTGGATTTACCTCCTCTTCTGTAGATCCAGCTGTAGTGACCATTTTTGGTGGGATATCTTTGCTAGGGTGTATGAAAGAGAGGAGCCATAACATCCAATGGCAGTGTAAATCTGCTGCTTCCAAATAAAGAAGTTTGATTCATCAAGCTTGACAGAAACAATTTGATTTTGAGGTGGATAATTTGTGTTTATAGGGATGTGACTGATGCTGTTGTAGCAGCAACCATAGTGGCTTCCTCTCCCACCATGATCTCTATACTTCTATGTGTTCTGGTGAAGGAGAAAGAGGTAATCAGAGGCAAGATGAACTTGATCTGATACCATGAAAGAAAATGAACATAGTTTCGAAAATGAAAGCCATTGAATACTCAAAATGAGAAAGCAGATTTTTTACTGTTTCGTTGAACTCACAAAGCTTGAATGCATTATAGAGGTTTTTACAGGCTATATAAATAGAAGGGGCTAAAGTTATATACAACAAGATACATTAGATTTTACAACAATAACATTTGACTAAGAGGGTGTTTGGCTAAACTTATTTTAAACATCCTATAAGCTCTAACATCTTATAAGTTGTTTCAAGAGCTTATAAGATGTAATTTTATAGGAGTTTATAAGGTAACAAAGTATTTAGATAAAAGAGCTTATAAGCTTGCAATAGAATATAGTGATTTAGCTATAAATTTTAGGTCTAATTTATAGTTAATATTAAGTAATTAAACACACATTTTGATTAGTGTGTGAAATGTGTATAGTGTGTGAAGAGTGTGTAGTGTGTGTGAAATTTGAGTGTAATAATTAAGATCTTAAAAAATAAGATGGAAATAAGTTGGGGTATAACAACTTATTTTTTTTAGATCTTTTAAGCTCTTAGAGCTTATTTTTGTGTCTTATAAGCTCCTAAACATCTTTTTTTGCCAAACACTTTGCAAGAGCTTATAAGCTCCTAAAAACATCTTATAAGATGTTTTTAAAATGTTTTTAGGAGTTTATAAGCTCAACCAAACACCCTCTAAGTGTAACAAAAAAGCTAATAAGACAATGACAGTACTACATCTTCATTAATTGCCATGTACTTTTTTTCTCAGAGTTCCTTGTCTTCATATTGAACATCTACCTCTTCAAACTTGTTTTCCAAGCACCATATAAATCTCTTGTTGTATTAAAATATTTCATCAATCATAATCTCCCTATTTGGATTTATCGTTATTTCTTGTTGTATTAAAATATCTCATCAATCATAATCTGCGACATAAATATAACTCAAGTAAAGAATTTATCTTCCACATTGGTGCACAAACAATACTATTGATAGGTAGTCATTTTGTAACCTCCAAAGTTTTGGAGTACAGAAATAGAACTAAAAAGTGGCATTGTGCCTTTCTAAGAAAAAAGAAAAAAGGATGTTGTGGATCATAGTCTCATGAGTTCAAATACATCGTCAATCTTTAATCTTTTCCCAAAATGTGTAATTTAATCCCAATGCTTACAATTTCTACAAGCTTAGAAGTGCTAAAAAAAGTTGCAAATCATTAATCGACCTATTAATTTAAAGATTTAGAATTGTATATATCCTCAATCAATATTTCCATCCAATTTCTTGGACGGCGACCGCGTCCTAATGGAATTTCACATAAATAAATTCTACCATGACAAGTTTTCGACAAATTTATGTGTTTCACTTGAAACTGGGTTTCATTGAAAAAGTAAGAGATCAATATTGTGTTTGTGTAAAATTCTCCCCAACATGTTGGAAATGTCAAATCACTTTTTTTTAATCTATTTTTCATCACCTATTTGCTTCAATCATTAATGCGCTGCCCAGCTGCACTGATGTTAGATTATAACCCAATCTGAGTTGTAATTTGCCCTAAAATCCATTGGATACTAGGTCAAGAAATTGAAAGTGGTAATAGTCATTTGACGAGGTTGAACTTTATTGACCTCTGTTGCAATCTGCAACTCATTAGAGCAAAACAAAAATGTTGGAAGCAAAGAGGTTAAACAAAGCAGTAGTTCCTAAATCTCTTATCCCTCATCCTTCTCCTGCCAACCTCCAGTCTACCCGTCTCGCGCTCCATGTCTCTCTCTCTCCCTCCCTGCATATTTCCTTTTTTAATTTTTTTAAAATTTTAAAATTGATAAATTTGTTGGTGTGGTGCACAGGTGCAGGCCCATGAGGACGCGTCCTCATGCTGGGTTTACCTTGCTTCTGCCTCCCGCATTTACAAACTCCGAGTAAGTCTTGCAATAACTCATCAACTGTCTCACATTTTTTTGAGTTACTGTGCTGAATAACAATTCTCTTGATAACGATTGTCTCTCTCTTTCTTTACTTTGGTAAACAAATTATCAAACGTGAGTTATTTTTGTGATTTTGTAAAGTTCTTGTTCGTATCTCACTTAATTTTTCCTTTTATTGTTGGGAGGTTGATTTTCACGCCAAGTTCAGACGTTTCTCAGGTTCCTATTTGTTTATATAGTTAGTTCTGGATGTATTTGCTATTCTTCTTTTGAAAATTGAGTGTAGAGATGTGCTCATTGATTGCTTTGCCATTCTAATAACATGAATTGTGATAATTGAATATTTGAACATAATTTCATGACAAAGACATGGTAGAATGGTTCTGAAACGTGTTGGAGTTGCCTAAAAGGGTCTTATAGTGCTCTTGTTTTGTCTTTTTTTTTTTTGTTGCTTCTCCATTGTTCAATCACCGTGGTGTGAAATATTGATTTTCAGTTTGTAGTGAGATTATCTATGGATGCCTGAGCTAGAGTCAATCAAAGTGCGCGATATGGTTATTTACTGGAATGTGTGTCTCGACTCTTAATATATCTTGTTTATGTTTCAGATTTCAATGGATGACTCATTTGTGGGTCGAGGAAAAGAGAGCCTGCTAATCCCTGAGCAAACTCAGGTACTTCTGCCTGCTAGACTCAATTAATTGATATGTGATAACTGTATTTTATAAGGATTCAAAAACTTCATTCAGCTGATCAAATGAAGTGTTAATGAAGGTTCTGGAATCATCAATGGTCAATCGCTGTCCTCATCGATCGGAGATTCAAAGTATTGTGATTGCTGAAAGTGAGACACTATTGCGCTTGCGTACACAATTGTTTAATTATGTTGTCAAGATTTTCATTTAGCAGTAAAAGAATTGCTTAAGATACAAGTTTTTTTTAATCTAAATATAAAAACATTATCGAAGACACTAATTTTTTTTTTTTTTCCTTATCTGAAACAAGAACCTATAAATATATGCAGGCAGCATTTAGAGAATCATATAACTTGTTTCAGCAAAATTTCAGTAACCATCCTCATCTTCTTTTTTTATGATTATAAACTTGTAGAATTTTAATAGTAATCTTTGAGAGGAAATGCTTCTCCATTTGTTTTGTTTTGTTTTTTATTTTAATAGGTTTTTGCTAATACACCACTGCCACTCTTACAGCCATGGGTTGCTCAATCTTGGGAAGTGTAGACTCTTATGGTCACCTTATTGTGTCTCCATTGGATGCTAATGATGAAGGTTTACTTCTTCACATGTCGTTCTTTTTCGCCTCTCTTTTCATCACTCTGTGTACTGGTTCTGCATGCTCGTATTTTGGCCTGACGTCATTGTACTTTTCACTACACTGTTGAACCTTGCCTATTGGCTACTGCACTTTATTAATTCTCTGTTATTCATACTATTCTTTATTATTTGGGCTTGATTATAGAACACGTTGCCAGCATTCTTCAATCTGTTGTTTCTTTTGGTTATTTCTATTGTGTTTCCTTTCTATTGTGAATCCTGAATGTTGATAAAGGCCCCGAAGCTATCTCAACTTACAGCGTATAAAGCTGACACGTGGCCAGGTAGTTGGTTACATGAAACTTAGATAAACTTAAATGTTTAGTTAATGAAAAATAGCATCATTCCACCCTGTCGAATTACATTGTATTGCATTAGGCAGTTTTTCTGCTGGGACTTAATATGACAGACATATTGTTCCAGATGCAGATGGGAATACATATTCTGTATCCCCTCGGGATTATGGTGTCGGAGAAGGAAGTTGGGCAGGCCTTTGCTTTAGTCCTGGTCAATTGTCCATGGTACGAACATATTCCTGCAGCTGGATTTTTTGACGATGTTAGATTTTTATGTCTGGTCTTGCTGAAACTTTTGTCTTGTTTCTTGAGCCATTTAAAAAATGTGTATGCTGCACATTTTTTGTGTTTCTCTGACAAATTTATGCTCTTTTTTCACCCATTTCCTTGGTTTTAAACAATTTGTATATATGTTTAGTTGCTATAATGTTTGTATGTTTATTTAGCATAATAGTAGATGCTTCTGATATGAATATTCATGACTAATTTGGGGACACATTGTTGTACTAGTGAGGTCAGAATTTATAAAGGTATAATGTGCCAGTGTCAAGTGCTGGTATACCTTAATAATTCCTTCGAAATGAAACCAAAAAAAAATAAAAAAAATTGGTACAGATAAAATGTTCTGGTATCTGTATTTGAGTTGGTAAATATTCTGTAACATCAACAAAAGCTTAATTTGCTGCTTTCCTTTTTTATTCAAATTTTATGATAACATTTTTGTATTTGTTATATCTAAGAATAATGGTGGCGTGCCTTATTAAAAGCTACTTGTTTCTGCCAGGCAGCTGTGGCTCGCAGCTTCTGCAAAAGCATTGATGTTTATGATCAAGATATTCATCTGCGCACTTTACGTACGTGAGTGTTTCAGTTCCAGTATTATTTTCGTCTATTTCTCTTCTATTTATTTGTAATCTACTTTTGGCTCTACTTCCGGAACTTATAGTTACTTCCTGATGATAAGAGGTTGTCCTAAAGAGTCCAAAATAATATTGCCATTATCCTTATAATAGTCTGTGCTGATATGGAGAAAAGAATCAAAGACAGAGAAATGAGGGGGGTGGGGGGAAGAACCTTCTGGAGATTGTTGTATCTAACTTTTATGGGGTACGTAGAGATATCCTTATGGAGTTACCTGTTGTCAAAATTTAAGTTGAGATTCAAATGCATGTTCTAATTGTCACTTACAGAATAGCTATGTGACAGATTGTGGTATCCCACCTCGCTAGCTTTTATAGACAATTTTATTGAGAGTGGAAGTTCAACATTAGCCGTCACAGAAGGCTCCCAGGTATTTACTGTTCTTGCTTTCTCAATGAAGTTTGCTATTTTCCTAGGATGTTAATTATAGAATATAGTTCTTTAATCCTTTTTTTTTCTTTTGTCAACTCTGCTGCAGCTAAGTATATGGGATTTAAGAGTGAAAGAAAATGGGGGTTGTGTGCAAAGAATTATGGGATCTGTCGGAGATATTTTATATGCTGTCAGTATGTCTTCATCTGGTTATATTGCTGTTGGAGGAGCGGATCGCACTGTGACTGTCTATGATCCACGCAGGTTGGTGTGCTTGTAGAAAATCTTAAACCCCCGCTCTCTCTCTCTCTCTCTCTCTCTACCCTCTGCCAGACTAGGACATCAAAAGGCAATTTTTTGTCAATACAACTGTTGTAATCTATCCTTTCACGCGTACGTTTGTTGGTTATGCTAGTTTCCTACAAAGAAAAGGACATTATAGTCATGCAATTGAATTGCATAATGGGTTTTGGGACTTATTTTCTGTAACTGATAATGGTTCTACATTGAGCGCAGATGGTGTGCTGTATCTAGATGGCTGAACTGCTCAAAATACGAGGTCCGTACTGTCTATTAATGCAAATTAAAGCAAGTGTTACGTATGCGGCGTCTTTATACTTGAGATCTTTAGGTTTTCAAGGTCTCATTTATGTCTTCCATTAAGTGCATTAGCTCCAAGTCTCTAACAAATGATTACGTTGTTGTTGAGTGGCACTATGAAGTGTCTGTCATGTTTAGTCATTCGTGCCCAGAGATTCATATCATGTAATTCTAATGTAGTACTCTTGGGGCTCATTTCGTAGTCCATATAAGGGGTGAGTAAATGCATAATCAGACTTTAACATACGTTTGGTAGCCCATACAGAGGCCCTTCACAGAACATGAGGCGCCGGTTGATAACACTGTTGCACCTCTGTATGTAATCTGGCCACTTTGGCCATATAACGTCTACATGTTGCAACAATATCTATGATAATCATTTTATCTCTCTAAAGTTGTACTTTCCTTTTCTTATTCGGCCATAACTAGATTGTTGTATGTACTATCAAACAGATGACAAACAAATGATAGTACATAGTACGGAGTAAGATATACAATACACCCTACCAAATGAATGACATGTTATAATATAAGCCCAAAGCCTGCTAAACTATCTAATGATAGCTACGAAGTCTTTATTTTAATAAGGCTACCAAATTAGCGTTTATTCTGTTCAGTCTTGCACATTTATGCAACTTGGACTCCCTTCTGCCTTCTCTGAAATCATTAATTGTTGTTTACTGCAGATAACTGGACTTTCTTTTTCATCCGTTGACCCTAGTTATATCTACGTCCAAGGAGTTGACTATGAGGTAAATGATTTTGATTGTCTGCAATCCATGAAACTGAAGCTTAGATCCTCCCTTTTTCTCTTTGTTTAATTTTTTTATTTTTTTTTGTGGGTGTGAGGGGAAGAGTCGTACCATCATCATAGAGTACATGTATAGTTATCATGTACAGTATGGATTATTTGTTATCAACCATTACCCTCTGTGTTGAGATTTTACAGATTCTAAAATCATTCCGTTACGCCTTTTCACAATAAAGCCAAAAAAAAGAACAGACTTGGAATGAGAACTACTGCCTGTGGTGGGAGATGGCTAGATAATGAGATCACTTTCAATCATGTTGTTTTGTAGTTTCTCTTTTGCCCGTTTAGTAGAGATGCATTTGAGATAATTGTGTACTCAGTTGGCATGCAATGTGCTTGAAGTGAAAATGAAAATACCTTGCAGGTTCTGTGTGGACAATGGAAAGAAAGCAACAAGGCATTTTCATTTAGAGGGGACTCTAATTGGCTTGGATTTAACAAGGTCTTTTCTCTCTCTCTCTCTCTCTCCCCCGATTTTCGTACAATTGCAACTGAAGTATCATTTTTTTATTGTAATATATCTACATATGTTTGCTGAATGTGATTAAAGACACGTATCTCTAGTAAGTTGAATAATGCTGTATTCGACAAAGAAACAGAAAGAGACAGAGATATTTTCTTGGATACGTTCTGTTTCTTTCTCTACTTCCAGAAGTTGAATGGAACATTGAGCTTCCTATTGATGTTATTATTTTTCGAATCTGTGGAGTTAGGAATGCAGTTGTCCTTTTCCGGTTTCCTTATCTGTTGTGTTGCTTGTTTGTGGACAGATGCAGTGTTCGGATAGGGATGTTTTGGGTGGATGGTGCGATTCGGGTAGTTTATTTGTTGCTGATGTTTTCTAGAAGAGGAGATGTGTATCACAACATTACTGACGTTTATAAAGTTGTTGATAGGTGAGTTGCATGATTTTGCTGCTCCAATTGCAATTTTAGGACTTCAGAAGTTTCTGTTATTTGGATGCTTTTATTATTTTCGACGCATTTGATCCATATTTTTAAAGGTCTGCTCATCTTCATCTTGGTCTATTATGGTATCGAGACATGTCATGTAGAGCTGCTAATATTTAAACAGGTGTCCATAAAGCACATGACATGTTGCTCAGATCTTAGTTACAAAATCATTGACTCTATATGGAGATAAAATATGCTAACTCCGTCCCACATAAACTAGCATACCTGAGTGTCCACATATTTTAAGAAAAAATTATTTTTTGCTTTATTGTTGATTTTTCAAAGGTGAAAATTGTGAGAAATTTTTTCCTTTTAAGATATGCAAATTCATTTGGGATGTATCAATAAAGAAAGTGTGTTAGTTTATGTGGGACGGAGGGAGTATTATGATAAGAAGTATAAGAGGGTGTTTGCGATTGATTTGCTTTTGAAAAAATGATTTAAAATTAGAGATTCTATAAAAATCACTTATGTAAAAAGTGTGTAGTGTTCGTTATAAAATCACTTATGTCTTTTAAAAAATTATCATATTATTTACGGAATTGTTATTGAGTAGAGAAAAACATTAAATTTCTACTTTTAGTGTTTACATCGAAAGCACTTCTTTTAAAGCAGAAGTTGGCTTTGTAAACATTATAAAATAATTTTTCTCAAGTTATAAGCTAAAAATCACTTAGAAAAAACAAATACAAATTGCCCTAAATGTGTTTTACATTATTTTATTTCAGTCTAGATAATGATTAAAATATCTCTGTTATTTCTGTTTTTAAACATGTCAAATATCATTAATAAGGAGGACAGATATTTTCGTATATAGATTTCGAACGCATCATAGAATTAAAGTATACAATTAATATCTCTAAAAATCATTAGGTTACGTGTTAAACTGGTTCGAAGTCGATGAAATATAGATAATATCGAGAAAATATTTGTGAATAAGAAGAAATATTGAGAAAATTGGTATCTTTAAATTTTACTTTGATTTAGTAGACAAAAATACATTATCGATGTAAGAAATGTAATATGACTTGATATGATTATTGTACTTGTGAATTAAATTATTGGGTTAATTATAGAATGCAATCTGTACTTTCAACGATTTTTTACTTTACAATCTAAAATAATTATTTTTTTCGATCACAACCTGTATAATGCGGGATTTTACTTTTACAACTTCCAACTATATATTCTGGCATGTATAGCTCATGTGCTCAACACATGCCAAAATGGTCAAATAGGAATGCGTCACGTGGCCATCTTAATTAAAAAAATTAATTAAATAATATAAAAAAAGACTTAAATTCTATGTAATTTTATATAAAATATAAGAAATATTAAAAAATTCAGAAAATAAATATAAAATAAAAAAATTAAAAAAAATTCTAAAATTATTTTTAAAATTTTAAAATTCATTTAAAAATCCAAAAATTATTTTTAAAATTAAAAAAACTTCAGAAAATAAATATAAATTAAAAAAATTTAAATTTTATTTCTGAAAATTATTTAAAATTTCAGAAAATTAAAAAATTATTTTGAAAATTCTAATATTCATTTAAAATTCTAAAAACTAAAAATATAATTTTTTTAAAATTATTTAAGAAATTTCTAGATTTCATTTAAAATTCAGAAAATTAAAAAAGGTTATTTCAAAAAATTATTTTCGAAGAGAAATATATTTTCAGAAAATTTAATAATAAAATAAAATTTTATTTTCGAAAAAAAACAATAAGATCTGCTACCTCTAAACTCATCATGATTTTCCCCCTTTTCAACCAAATTTCTCAATTTTCTCACACAAAAAGTGCATAAATTCAACAAATTTCTTCTGAAAATAAAAGTACACAAATTCGACAAATTGCTGAACAATCTGTGGATGAAACACTAGCTGGCCCAAACCAGACTCTGACCACAGAAAACTCCACAAATACAACTCCCTCTTTGCTAGATCCGCCGTTGTGCTGCTGCCAAACCTAGTCCCTCCGCCGCACGACGACACTGGCCTCCTCCCAATCTCTCGAAAAATCAGCTGCAACACTCACTGTGATATGGGGTATTTTTTTAATTTAATAATATTTTTTTTAGAAATATATTTCGCTTTGAAAATAATTTTATGAAATAAACTTTTTAATTTTTTGAACTTTAAATGAGATTTAAATTTGTTTAAATAATTTTCAAAAATTATTTTTTTTAGTTTCTTTAATTTTAAATGAATATTAGAATTTTCAAAACATATTTTTTAATTTTCAGAAGTTTTTAAATAATTTTAATTTTTTAAAAATATTTTTCAGAAATAAAATTTTAATTTTTTGAATTTATATTTATTTTCTCATTTTTTTCAATTTTTAAAATAATTTTCTTATTTTTATTTTAAATTTTCTGAAATTTAAATGAATTTAAAAGTTTTCAAAATAATTTTTAGAAATATCTTTTTTAATTTTCAGAAGTTATATATTTTTTCTGAAGTTTCTTTGAATTTTTTAATATTTCTTATATTTTATATAAAATTATTTAGAATTTAATTTTTTTTTATATTATTTAATAAATTTTTTTTTTTAATTATGTTGGCTACGTGTCGTATTTTTATTGGGCCTTCTTGGCATGTGCTGAACACATGACCTATATATGCTGAAATATATAGTCGGAGGTTGCAAAAGTAAAATTCCACCTTATATAGGTTGTGATCGAAAAAAATAATTACTTTAAATTACAAAGTTAAAAATCATTAAAAGTGCAGATTGCATTATGTAATTAACCCTAAATTATCTCACCAATACTGATATTATCATCTTTGGTTTGGTCTAGAATACTACGTGTTGGTGTTGGTGTTTGTTAAGGTTTTAAACAAACATAAATTACAAATGATGAAGACACAAGTGTTGATAATCAAGACAAGAAAATTGGTTAAAATGTAATGCCCCAATCCATTATCCATCTTCAAAGATCAGAATTCTCTCTACGCACACCGGACTATGTCATTACTTATTTTTATATAGACTGTGTTTTCATGTCGAACTCTTTTTAAAATTTTTAACTATAAATTACTGTTATATTTTTTGTCATACTTTTTTAAGACGACAGTTTTCATTACAAAAGATGTACAAACTGTTTTTAAACCATTAGTTATTGTAAAAGCATACTTAAGACACATTTATTATCTACCAGATTAAGAAAATGACTTTAATGACCAGATGTACTTGTCTTTAATACCCCCTTCGTTTAAAAAAATGTCATTTTATCTATTTTGAGAGAAATTAAGGGTTGATATTTAATTGGTATGTTTTGTGAAATAAGAAAATAATCAATTAGATTAAGTAGGTTGTTTAAGATAATATTGGAAGAATTATAGTTTTTTTTTGGGTAAAGTGACACTTATTATGAAAATTTTCAAAGTGTCTAAAATGACATTCTTTTTTAAACGAAGCGAGTAATATAATTGTGACATTTATTATCTACAATAACTTTTTATGGTCTTTAACTGCTATTTTTGGTATAGTGTTATCATAATTATGAGGATGCCATAATTTTTCAAACAAATTTGTTGTATTGTCGAAACAGACTGCGACACGACTTACAATAATATATATTCCTTCCGTTTCATAAAGAATGTCATTTTAGACATTTTGAAAAATTTCATAATAAGTGTTATTTTACCAAAAAAATTACAATTCTTCCAATATTATCTTAAACAACCTACTTAATTTAGTTGATTATTTCCTTATGTCACAAAACATATCAATTAAATACCAATTCTTAATTTCTCAAAAAATAATTAAAATGACATAAATGAAGGAATGTATGAATTTAATAGAGGTAATTAATTACTTATTATAATTAAATAAATTGCAATTCTACGCCATGCTATTATACTACCGTTAACTTGGAACTTTATTGAGAATATCGTACGCTTTTTAAATCTTTGCGAAGCACACATGCAATCATAGCATTGTTTTTAAAATGTCCATCTACTTTGATTAGACACTGTCTAGATTTCGGGAGATTATACATTATGCTCCAATTGCTGTCCAATTAGTGTCTAATATCTTTTAAAACATTAAATATAATAAGCATGTATCTATGTGTGTGCTGATGTCTGGATCTGGTAATGAACCATTATCAGTTTATAATGGAGACTTGTATATGTAAGATTTCTTGTTGTTCATTGACTTGAGGTAATACATTTTCTAATTTCTAAGCATATTATTATTTCACTTTTTATTACGTCCTCCGCCTTGCTCAGTTTTGCACGTAGTTACGGGCACATATATTAAGAAAAAACTGTTTTTTTTAATTTTTGGTTGACTTTTTCAAAGGTGGAGATTGAGGATGGGGATGGTAAGAGAAATTTCAATTTTAAGGGTGTGTAAAACTAAAGGGGACGGATAGAAAAGAAATGTGTGTAAAACTGAATAGGACGGAGGAAGTATATTTTTACAAAGCAAAAGCCAAGATAAAAAAACATGATGAAAATAAGAATTATTTATTTTGAACTAAAACCGAGAATTTGAAACCAAATTGTCTGTTAACATAAGTAAAATTATTTTATTTTTTAAAGTGCTGCTGCTGTGCATGGTAAATGCGTTCCAACTAGAAATTTATAGTAACTCAATTGATAGAGCATCTTGTAAATTAGATCAATAAACAAGGATCGATTCTTACAAACCCAACGCTCATAAAAAATTGTACGAAAAAATGCAATAATAATAATAATATTTTTTGTCGTATAAATAAAAGTAGTAACTTCTTTATTCAAGACTCAAATGGGTGTTGGTTCCACATTTTATTGGTCGGTCTTTAAGTGTGATTAAATCCATGGATACAACATTTAGTTATGAGGTGTACTAAAACGATAAAATTCATATACATTGAGAAGTTATTTAGTTAAATAAAATAGCAGCTCACCGTAGATTTTAATAAAAAAACTACTAACATAACCTACATAGAAGAATTACTTACAAAATAATTGGATATGGTTTTAAATATGAGGTATTTATATATAGGTGCATTACAAATTGTGAATAATAAAAATAAATGAAACAATCTTAATTAGAATTTGAAGTGAATAATAACTAGATAGAAAGATAAAAAAAGTAAAAATAAAATTCTATAAATTTTAGTTTAGGGCGAGGAGACCCCTAAGCTCATTTAACATAAACTATTTTTGGACCATTCTTGTAAGCAATCTTATCTGGACAGTGTTATTCACTTTACGGAAAAGAACGTATAACAAGTTTCTAGATCCAAACACATCTTATCCATACAAATGACAAATAAATAAATAGACTCATGTAGTCAATTGTAATTTCGGAATTTATTTAATCTAACCCCAAAACTGTTCATGGTTTATTTTAGTGTTAATTACAGAATGTAGTTTAACCTTTCAACGATTTTACATTTTACAATTTAAAGTAAATATTTTTTTCGACCACAACGTGTATAATGTAGGATTTTATTTTTGCAATCTCCGATTATATATTTCGACATGTATAAGTCATGTGTTCAGCACATGTCAAAAATGCCCAACATGAATGCGACACGTGGCTATCTTAATTTAAAAAATTAAAAACATTTATTACATAATATAAAAAAATTTAGAAAATAAATAAAAAATTCAGAAAATTACAAAAAAATTATTTTGAAAATTTTGAAATTCATTTAAAATCCAAAAATTAAAAAAAAACCGAAAAATAAATATAAATTCAGATCACTAATTTTTTTTTTTATGAAAATTATTTAAAAATTTCAGAAAAGTAAAAAATTATTTTGAAAATTCTAATATTCATTTAAAATTAAAAAAACTAAAATATAATTTTTTAAAATTATTTAAAAAATTTCTAGATTTCATTTAAAATTCAGAAAATTAAAAAGTTTATTTCATAAAATTATTTCTGAAGCGAAATATATCTTCAGAAAATTTAATTATAAAATAAAAATATATTTTCTAAAAAAATGATCTCCTACCTCCAAACTCATCATGATTCTTCCCCCTTTTCAACCAAATTTCTCAATTTTCCACACAAAAAGTGCATAACTTTAACAAATTTCTTCTGAAAATAAAAAGTGCACAAATTCGACAAACTGCTGAACAAAAACTGTGGATAAAACACTGGCTGGCCCAAACCAGACTCCGACCACAAAAAACTCCACAAATACAACTCCCTCTTCGCCAGATCCGCCGTTGTGCCGCTGCCAAACCTAGTCCTTCCGCCGCACGACGACACTGCCCTTCTCCCAATCTCTCAAAACATCAGCTACAATACTCACTGTAATTTTTTAAAAATATATTTCGCTTCGAAAATAATTTAATAAAATAAACTTTTTATTTTTTTGAACTTTAAATGAGATTTAAATTTGTTTAAATAACTTTCAATTTTTTTTAGTTTCTTTAATTTTAAATGAATATTAGAATTTTCAAAACGTATTTTTTAATTTTCTGAAGTTTTTAAATAATTTTAATTTTATTAAAATAATTTTCAGAAATAAAATTTTAATTTTTGAATTTATATTTATTTTCTGAAGTTTTTTTTTTCAATTTTTAAAATAATTTTATGATTTTTTTTTTTCAAATTTCTGAATTTTAAATGAATTTAAAAGTTTTCCAAATAATTTTTAGAAACAATTTTTTTAATTTTCTAAATTTATACTTATTTTCTGAAGTTTTTTGAATTTTTAAAATAATTTTTGGATTTTTTTTAATTTTCTGATTTTTAAATGAATTTTAAAATTTTCAAAATAATTTTAGATTTTTTTTTTTTAATTTTCTGAATTTTTTTTTTTGAATTTTTAATATTTCTTATATTTTATATAAAATTATTTGGAATTTAATTTTTTTATATTATTTAATAAATTATTTTAATTATTTTAATTAAGTTGACCACGTGTCGCATTCTTATTGGGTCTTTTTGACATGTGCTAAGCACATGGCCTATACATGCCGGAATATATAGTCGGAGGTTGCAACAGTAAAATTTTGCATTATACATGTTGTGATAAAAAAAAAATAATCACTTTAAATTGCAAAGTGAAAAATTGTCGAAAGTACATGCTGCATTCTGTAGTTAACCTTTTATATTATTTGGGCTCCATTATCTTTAAAAAGATTAGACCCACTTCTTCTCGGTAACCAATAAGTTATGTGTAGAATAGAGGTGTCAAACAAATGTGGTAGATTAGTCGATTAATTGAGACCAATTATAATACGATTTATACAAATTCGAATCCAACCTATTCAGCTATTTGGATCAAGGCTCGTAACGCAAGCGTGACCCGTTCGAATTTTGGGTTGTCCCTTGAACCTAATTTGGATCCGAACACAATTTAATTTATGTTAAAACTTTAATTTTAGAAATCTAAAATTATAAATTTACGAGCAAACTGTTGAGTACCTAAAATTCCTAAACTGAATTTATGACCCCACAAATCATTTGGTCCGTGTCTAAGCTTAAAACCACTATCTACATATACAAGTCACAAATCAACTGCAAATTATAATTTACAAAATTTTATAATTAAATATACATGTTATTTTACAAATTTAACCTTGTAAAATTATAAAATTACAATGTACTCATAACTTATTTTTATATTAATAATAAAAAAGGGGTTGACGGGTTGACACTCCAACTCGTTTTTCTTTCGTGCCAGTTGGGTTTGACACATTTCTGACCCAATCAAAACTCTTTATATTCGGATGCGGTCGTGATGGGTTAAAAGAGCCTTGTCGCAAATTGCTACCCTTATTTAAAAATGCTTTTATACTTTTCTTTGGAAGGATTTTTATCATAATTTACAATATCTTTAAATATAAGCTCAGTAATCAATCAATAAATAATTGTTTATTTTTAAATTTAATATTTTACATTAATACATCGTAAATAATGTTAAATTAAAAATAAAAAGTTACACGTATCTTTTAAGGTGTTAAAAAAATACTTAAGAGTGAGACTGAGAGAAATTGAGAGAGACAAAAACAAAACAGATATCTATAGGAATTAATTTTAGCATAATTTTACTATATGTATATCTTTGACTCTTATGTTTTTGTAACAATTCAACTTCCTTACTTTTAAAAGGTGTAATGGGCGGAGAAACACCCATAATTTTCTTTTATTAAGAATTACTTATGTTTTATTATATAATACAATAAGGCATCGTTTACTTGGGAAAATAAGGTAGCATAATTCAGGATAACACAATTTTATCTTGGGTTATCCTATGTTTACTTTCACATATCAATTATTTCGGGTTATCCACTTTACTCGGGATAACCCAGAAAAATAAGGATAACTCATTGGATACTTATCCCCCAATCCTACCCCAGATACGTGGATAAGCACTTTCTGTGATTTATGAATATTTGTCTGACAATGTTAAATTTGTATCTGGAGATAGTTAATGGGACTGTAATTGATGCGTTTCATCCCTATTTTTGCAAAAAACAGATTTAGTTGAATAGAAATTAAATGGTGGTGTGGTGTTTAGTCATTATTGTTATTTGAGTCAGTAGCTTGATATTAAAACGGACAGTGATGTGCTAAATTTTAGTTATCAAAACTTTGTACAAGTTTCACCCTAGAGGCTTAAGAGAGTAGAAGGAGCTAGAGATACTATTTGAATCTGCCCAACTGGGCAACCACTTTGAAGACACAAAACAATTATTCACAATTTATGCAAGAACGCAGAACAAATCAAACAAGCACCGCATCTTCTATCATATACTGATTACTCAAAACATAACAAAAAAATACACAATTTACTTATGTAAAAATCACTTTTTTGTAAATGACATTTATTGAAAAATACTCTTGTTGTATTAAATTGATTGATTGATAGGATCATGAAGATTGAAAGAGAAGAAAGGAAAGAAGACAAGGATAACTTTTTAGAAGATCAAAGAAGGTGATCTTGTTCCTCATACCAAGGAATCAATCAAGATCAAGACAAAGAAGGAAGGTCAAAACTTCCCAAATTACTTCCAATCACCCACAACTGCTGGAGAAATATTGATTGAAGAGCTGGAAGAATGCAGTATAAAGAGTGATGAGAAAACATTAAGATGTATCAACTTTTACAAAGTGAAACACTTGAGTGATTTATCAAAAGCTTGTATTTGTTCTATTGATGTTTGAACTGTGAACGAACATCATTAGATCATTGGATATAATTCGGGGGAGTTGTGTCTAGTTTGTTCAGGAGAACACATAGAAGTTCGGGAGGACTTTCTGGGTATACATCGAGGGATCGTCTGTACCAATAATTCCATCTGAGGGACCAGAAGGGTAGGCTCATACTTAAGGGGAGTAAGTATAGAACTTTAGGAGGGATTCCGATATGTTTTGTAAGTGCAAGGTGTACTTTCGTTACCGTTCTTCTCTATAAGATATTGCTTTTAGAGGAAGAGGGATTCTTCCTCGAAACTTTATTAATCAATTTGATTCTATTCAATCTAGTTCGTACTTTGTAAGAACTCTTAACCGTTGTTCTATTTACCTAACAGTGTTGCACACATGCACAAACTCTGACGTCTCAATTGACATTAGAGAAGGTTCTAGTTTTTTTAAATATGTAGATCAAGGGACTTGTAATGACTTATGCTGACAAGATATCGCTATGTCTCCTGTATTTAGACGGGGCAAGTTACTCATATTGGAAATCTATGATGATGGTGTATCTTCGATCAAAGAGGTGCTGGCATCTGGTTGAAAAAGGATGGGAATGGGCATAAATAGAAGATGAAGAAAAGAAAATGGTTCCAAAATCGGAGGAGTCTTTCAATAACAAAGAAAGACAAGAGGCAGAGGCAAACTATACTACCCTATTTGCACTACTTGGCTCAGTTGATAAAATCCATCACAAAATGATCGTGAAATGCACTACAACTAAAGACGCCTGGAGAATATTGCAGAGCCAGTACGAAGGAAATGCATTAGTCAAAACCTCCAAACTTCAAATACTATCTCTACAATTTGATAACATTCACATGAATGAAGAAGAAAACATTAAGGTTTTCTACACTCGTATATGTGATGTCATGAACGAGTGTTACATTCTTGGTGAAAACATCTCCAAAAGAAAGGCAGATCTCAAAAATCATGTGAACTCTACCTGCACACTTTAGAGAAAAAAATCACGGTGCTAGAATCCTTTATGAAAATCAATGAAATGACGTTGGACGATCTTATGGGAGAACTTCGAACATTCGAAATCAACAATGGCTATGATACAATCAAAGCCAAAGGGATCACCCTAAAAGTGAAGTATCCTAAAAGGTGATAGAAGAATCTGGAGATCTGGATACATTTGACATTGCAGATACAATGGCATTATTAGCCAAGGACTATGGAAAAATGGTGAATATATTAAACACCCCCAAGGGACCTGGAAAGAACTTCTCAAGAAATACCAACAAAAACAAATCTGGAAAAAAAATCTACCTTCGAAATAAATAGAGAATAGGAAAGAAAATTACCAATGCCGAGAATGTGAAGGGTTTGGACACTATCAAGCCGAATGCCCAAATTTCTTGCGGGAGGAGGGGGGTATTGTTCATCTACATCTATCCCAATGAGACGTCTTGTTATGAGAAGATCAGAATCACACAATCAACCAAAAACAATATTCGGACGAAAGAAAATTGAAATAGGCCGAACAGTGCTCAAACACAGAAATCAGAAAACAAAACGAACACACAGGGATTTACGTGGTTCGATCTACATCCACGGAGGCTCTATGCACCTCAATTCACTTCACTACACAAACAATTACAAGAATTATCCAGAAACTAGCTGATCCCCAATTCACAAGCCAAATTGGATCATAAACCCTAGAATTCTAATTCTCTCACTAGTGTAATTTTTACAGAGGGAAAAATTCTTTAACTAGCTTGCATTTACAAGTGTTTTATATCTGTACAAGAGTTGTAGCTCGAATCCTTGAGATGAGGAAGTTATAACAGAATTAGGTTCAACTGTTGCAAGTTGTTGGCACGCGGCTTTCACAACAGGTTTGGTGCAACAGATTTAAACCGTTGCAAGTGGCAGTTGTAACTAACTCAAACCCGGTTCCCTCTTAACCTTTTCCACTGATTTGAATTTAAACCCGGTTCTCTGATCCAGTTCTTCAAATCCTAACTCCGGTTCTAGATTCTAACCATCTCATACTTCACACAAAACTCCACTTGATGAAATTAAACTTATGCTCACAAATCTCCACCTCAATGAACTCGAGTGCATATCCTTACCTCAAACTGCCTTGTTCTTATGAACATTAAACACATCGTTCAAGCTTGATTAGGCTCGAGCAATGCACAACCTTGTTCCCAGGAACTGCTTTTGTTAAGAAATCAGCAGCATTGTCAAATGTATGAACTTTTTTAACTTCCATAGACCTTGCATCTATCACATCTCTTGCAAAGTGTAAACTTACATCTATATGCTTGGACCTCTCATGGAATTCTTGGTGTTTCACTAAGTGAAGCACTCTGGTTATCACATAATATAGTCACACACTCCTGCTTTATTCCTAGATCCCTGAGAATCCCTCTCAACCACACAGCTTCCTTGATTGCTTCTGTTAATGCGATGTATTCAACTTCTGTAGTGGACAAGGCCACAAATGACTGGTGCACACTCCTCCAACTAACTGCAGTCCCATATAGTGTAAATACATATCATGTAATAGATCTTCTGGTGTCTATGTTCCCTGCAAAATCAGCATCCGCAAATCCTACCAATGGAGCAGTAACACCTGCTTGTTTCTCAAACTTTAATCCTAAGTTCACTGTTCCTTTCAAGTATCTCAACACTTGCTTCAAAGCCTCCCGGTGAGCTTTACCAGGATTTGACATGTACCTGCTAACCAAAGACACACAATAAGCCAAGTCTGGCCTGCTACAAATCATGCCATACATCAAGCTGCCAACAGCACTTGCATATGGTATGTTTCTCATGTATTTCACTTTTTCTGCAGTCTTTGGACTTTGCTCTTTGGACAATTTAAGTGGTTGATTTACTGGAATACTTAAAGGTCTAGCCTCATGCATCTGAAACCTCTCCACCACCTTCTAAAGATAATGCCTTTGAGACAACCACAGAATTCCAGAATTCCTGTCTCTTAAAATGTTTATGCCTAAGATCTTTTTTGCATCCCTAAGTCTTTCATGGGCTTGAAAGTAGGTTTATTGTTTGACTATGTTTTGATTATTGTTTTATTTCTAGACTCCGTTCAATATGCTTATCTTATGTGTTATTTTATTTCATGAATTGATAGATATCAAATAAATGTCCGAGATGAGTGAGATATATGCGTTGGCATTGGTTTTAGGAGACTTTTGGAGTTACATACATGATAGTTAGCCTGAGAGGGTGATTATTCGTATGTAATCAACACATTAACATCGTTCAAGAGGAGAGTTAACTAGAGTATTGCCACTATTAAGAATTTCAATTCGGTCTAGAAGTCTAGAAAAATACTATAATTGAACATAGGATAAGATAACCGAAATAAACGAACCCTAGAATACGTTTCTTCATCTAATTTATTCCTCTGTGATTGCTTGTTTGTTTCTTTTAAGCGCTTTATTTACTTTTTTTTTTTTTTTTTTTTATAGTATGTATTTTCCTTTTAGGTTAATTACCAAAATCATCTTATTCGAGAGTCTAGATAAGGTTTACCTATTACGATCGGGGTTATTAAATTAACATAAGTAAACAGTCTCTGTGGGATCGACCTAGCTTGCTGACTACTAGCTACAGTAGCATTGTATACTTGTTGTAATACTAGGGTTAGAAAAAATGTTTTCACCGACGCCCAAGAGGAAGTTGCTGAAGCGTTGAAACCAGGCTAGGGGAGCCTGGCGAAGACCATAAAGAGCTTTCTTCAGACTGCACACATGATTAGGAAATTTGGATCAGTAAAACCAGGAGGCTGAGACATATAGATCGGTTTCGGAAGAATGACATTAAGAAAAATATTTTTGACATCAAGCTGATGTAATGCCCATTTGTTTTGCACAAAGAGAGCCAAAATAAAGCGAGCAGTAGAAGATTTAACAACCAAGTTAAAAGTGTGGCTGAAATCAGTACCTAGTATCTGAGCGAACCCTTGAGCTACCAGATGAGCCTTGTGTAGCTCGATAGAACCATCGAAGTGACACTTGGTTCGAAATACCCATTCGGAACCAACGGTACTAGTAGCAGGAGGGAAAGGCACCAAGTCCCAAGTCTGGTTGAATCGGAGAGCATTAATCTCCTCTTGCATGGCAGCGAGCCATTCAGGGAACTTGAAAGTTGATTTAAAACAACGAGGCTCGCTGTTGGATACCAGGGCCGAGAGTAAGGTTGAAGAGGCCAGATCAATGGGATATCGAGGCTTGAATATCGTGGACTTAGTACGGGTGGCCATTGGATGAGTAGGTGGTGGCGGTGCAGGAGCAATCGGGGCGGTATCAAGCTGTACAGGAGGATTAGGATCAGCTGGAGGTAGCTAGACTGGAGGAGCCGGATGCGCGACGGGTAGAGCTGGACAAAAGTGGCACGGTAAAGAAGAGATAGACGATGACGTGGGCAGTGTGGCAGGAGCTGAAGTACGAGGCATCCTATATTTAGCATTACTTGTAGGTTTTAAAAAACTTGAAATATCAAGTATAGGCGGGGAGGAGCCTGAATTAGTGACCGGAAATGAAAAAGGATGCTCATCAAATTACACATGACGTGTGATGAAGACCCAAGAAGAGGTAGAATTGGGGCACCAAATTCCCTTATAAGAACTGTTGTAGCTCAGAAAAACACATAGATGACTGCGAGATCCAATTTGTGAGCTGCATAATCACGTAAATAAGGAAACATGCGACAACTAAAGGGCTTGGAATTAGCATAATTCTGAGGAGTATCATACAATAATTCAAATGGTGACATATTTTTTAAAACAACATAGGGAAATCGATTTATCACATACACAACTTTGGCGAAAGCATGAAACCAATGGTAAGCAGGTAAATGAGCATGAAATAACATGAATAATCCCATTTCAGAAATATGGCAGCGTTTTGTTTTGGCCCAACCATTTTGTTGAGGTGTCTATGGGCATGAGAAACGATGATGAATGCCATGTGAGACCGTAAAGGCACGAGTTTTATGATTTGCAAATTTAATGCCACCATCACTTTTAAAGACTCTCATAGTTCAAAAAAATTTATTACACACAAAACAATAAAAAGTGAACGAAAATATCATAAAATTATGATTTTGTACGCAACAGATATAGCCGAGTGAAACGAGAATAATCGTCAACAAAAGCAACATAATATCGAAACCCATCAGTGGTAGAAATCGTGGCCCGTTCCTGTAAATCACAGTGAATTAAATCAAGAACTTGACATGCACACTTCTCATTTAAATCAAAGGATAGCCATTTGCTCTTGGCCAATTGACAAGAGGACAAATACACGGGCTTGGTATCAACGAAGTAATAGATAAATATCTAAGTTTATGCAAAAGAGAAATGAATGAAAATGGGACATGCCCAAACATAAGTGCCACAAATCAAAACTAGCCTTCAAAGTCTTGGACCAGAGAGCAGTGACTAACGTCGGATGCCCGCGTTCCAAAACATACAGACCCTGATCACATCGTCCTTTAGTCAGAGTTGCCTTGGTTATTCAATTCTGAATTTCAAAAGTCTTGTCAGAGAAAATAACATCCACCGGAGAATAAAAAGTAAGTTTACTAATGAGAGTAAAGGCACATGATTAGATAGATTGCGAGAACCAACATGAGTGATAGAGAGGGAATGACCATTACCGACGATAGCACAACTATTACCCGAGTATGGCTCAAATGAATCCAAGGTGATGTCTGAGTAATCATGTTAGCGGATGCCCCCCGAATCAACGTATCAATCCGATTCAGGCTCAGAGATTTTACAAGGAGCATTAAACGCTTGAGCAAGTGTATCAGACGGAGAAGCATTTGCATGGGATTGAATAAATTGCGGACACTTATTGGCATAGAGCTCGCCTTTGCAAATCTGGCACCAGGGCACGTAAGGCTTGCAGTTGCCTCCACTGTGAGAAGCACCAGTAGGGTTTAGTCCACGTCCAAAAAAACTACAACCGGCAACGCCGTGATTTTGTGATGACAGAGTATGGGAAGACAAGCAATGTGAGGCTTGAGATTGACTATCAGAACCTTGTTTAGAGGGAAAAAAGACGTCGGGGATGGGAGGAGGGGGGAGGGAGGGGACGGAGAGAAGGAACAAGATCCGACATAGACTGGGTAAGAATTTTGAATTTCATGGTCTGATGTAGGAGATAGCAAAGCATGGGAACTGGCAATAAGGCCATACGGGCATCCAAAAAACTAGTTTATTGGGTCCCAAACCTTGAACAAACCAATGACTCTTATCAGAGTCGTCAACAGGGTGGACAATTGTGGCCAATTGATCGCAAATCAATTTCAACTTATGATTGCAATCGACGACATAAAGAGAACCTTTCTTGAGAAAAAAAGAAGATCTTGGCATAATTGATGTGCACGAAAGGTGGAAGAGTGGGAAACGACAGCCTTGAGAGCTTGCCATGCTGCACGAGAAGTAGCGCAGTCAATAACTTCGGCAAGGGACTCCTTGGTGAGCGAAGAGAGGAGAATACTCAAGAGACGTTGATCTTTCTGACACCAAGTAACATAGGCTAGATTAGGGGATGTGGTGTCATTAGCGGTGATGGTAGCCTCCGGTGGAAGAGAAGTACCATTGACAAAAGAAAAAAGATCAAAACTCTTCAACATGGGTTCAACTTGTTTACGCCACAGAAGAAAATTGTTAGAGGAAAGTTTAACAGTGAGAAGATGGATCACAGTAGAGACTAGGACGGTAGTGTCAGCTATGGATGAATGACGAAGAAAACGTTGTCGGCGAGGAAGGAGGCTGTTGATGCCAAAAGGGCGGTGGGAATTGAGAGACGAGAATAAGAACTGGTGTTTCGGTGAAGAGGCTGATATCATGTACGATTGGTAGAATATCACCTTTAATAATAGGATTACAACAATATTATAGATTTACAAGGAAAGAATAAGCTAAATATTTACAAAGATATGCCTAGTGCTTGCTATACAAAAGATACACACATATAGCAATCCTTAGTACCGCTATAACTTCCATTATTCACTCTTATAGGTCATGGCCCTCACTTTTAGCCCTCATTTAAAGTCACTTTGGAGAATTAGAGTTGTCTTGGCTATTTTGGTGATTTGGATGGCGCAGAATGCAGTCGTGTTCGATGGTGTTGAGCTCTCGTGAATCGCTTGCTTGCTATTATTTTGGACTTGCATATGCAAAGACGGCTTTCTCAAGCTAGGACACACATACCTTAAGCGAATCAACGTCCCTACCTCGCTTGGAAAGGCCCCTCGCATCATTTTGGTGTTTCCAAGATGCCCCCTCCAGGTTGGATCAAGATTAACACTGATCAGAGTGTGGAGGATTTTCCGGGAAAAATATTTAGCGGTTGCATTTTTGGAATCATAGGGTATTTATCCACCGCGGATTCTCGACCTCCTTAGAATGTGGATTTGCCTTTTCGAGTTCGAATTGACAGTTGTTAAATATGCCTAAGAGATTGTGAATTAGAAGGGATGGACCAAGGTGTGGCAGAAATGTGAGTCCAAGTACGTTGTGCAACTATTCTTCACTCAGAGCTCCATTGTGCCTTAGAAATTTCGTAAATGGAATTTTTATCTCCCACATTTTCCGAAAGCCTAACTAAGCAATGGATGCCCTCTCCAAATATCCGAGTACGTTTGTTATATAACATATCATTCAACATACAACATTATTTTAAATCCAAAGATAAAGTGTTTTACTTAATTCATTGCATATGGTTTCCCGATAAGTGCAAAATAACAAAATTAAATATTCAGACTGCTTTTTATGGATCGACATGTATAGATGGAGACATGTGGATTCAATTTTATGTTTGTTATAAGCATAAAATTGGGTGAGTGTATCTGACGATATTGCCTCTTATCCCAAAAATATTACACCTACTATTTTCACATGTTACCAATATATGAAACATGCTCTTTCACGTGCTATTTCAAAGTATTGTACGTACATGTGATCGATTCCTTTTAACTTGGACCTAACTCCTAAGTATGCTGACTGTTCCAGATTAAATATGTGTTTTTTTTTTTTGGGTCTAAAACATTAATAAACGACAGGCTGGTAGCATGTTTTGTTGTAGATAATTGTGCGTACATGTTGTTTAGCAGTTATAACTAAGAAATGCTTAATTTGGTAATGTTTGTCAACTGCAGCATTTATTGTGGATATATGCGATGCAGTTGATGGACACGAACTAGTCTTTGGTCAATGCAAATAGTCTGATTTGGCATGGACATGGTCACCTTCACTAATAGAATTTTTAAAACAAAGGAAGATATCAACATACCACAACTCTCCAATTGCTAGATCATCTTATCTTCTCACGCTAACACCAACTAAAAATGTTATACGCAGCCTCGGAACATCGTTACCTCTAGACCTTGTTTGTTTAGGGTTGGGTCGATCGGTTGTGGATTGAGACTAATTCATTATGTGTTTATTCATCAGTTTGTAAGTAATAAATTGTGTACAACCCTAATTAACTTTTACACACATTATCAATCAAACACCATTCTCAATACACACTTGAATCAATAACTCTTACCCACATTAAATCAACTTTAACATCTTTTATATTGTAATCATCCCACAACTCAATCTTCAATTAACATAAACGGACACTTACCCTTATTTATCCTAATTTTTATATTTTACTAGCCTACAATATTCCAGTCACCTACGATCATAAACCAAGACGGCCCTTATCTCGTCTGGTCTGACCATATATACTAGAAGGATTAGAATATGTAATTCGTGGAGAGTTGTAAGAATGTGAATTATTGATTGAGGTTGAAGTGTCTATTGAGATTGAGATAATAATAATAATTGGACCAAAATAGGGTAATAAGTGTAATTGTTTTGGTAGACTTTCGACTGACCAACCAATAGCCACCTCACCCTTCCGCCACGTCTGCATTCCCTCCTCACAACTAACCACACAAAAGTAAGATTATAATTTGATTAAAAAATAATATAATATAATATTTAAAATATAACCGCTATACCATAATCAAATAAATATTTGAAAATTTTGTATCGAACGTAGAAAAAATATAAGTAGTGTAAATATCAATTTTTTCCATGTGAATGTATGGATTTAATTTACTTACTTTTTAGAAATATATTATTTCATAGATTAACATAAATATGGAATATAAAATGTAAAATATATATTTTTTAAAAGATTAATTACAACAACCCCACTAAATTTTAATTGTTTGTAGATATATTACTTAATAATTTTTTTTGTGGCATCGATACATATAAACCGTACGGGTTTGACAGATAAATCACCAAACTTATTTTTCGATCATTTTTCGTCGGAATTCCGTACTTGACTTGCACGGAAAAAACTTTTAATAACTTTTCTTGTACCAACCATCTTTTTAGCATACCAAAGGTGTAAAATTCTTTCACATATTTCTTTTCCATAGCAATTTCTTTGAATCATCAGTAGTTCCTCTTCCAATATCTACAACCTCCATTGTTGAAGATGAGGGATCCTTTACCTACTAAAAAGTATTTTTGGACAAATAAAACCCTTAAAAATTGATAACGCGCAAGTCACACGTGAAATTCCAACTAAAAATGATTGGAAAATAAGTTGGTGGTTTATCTGCCAAAACTCGTACAGTTTATATATATGTGTGCCAAAAAAATAAAAATTTAGTACTTCATGTAAAAAACACTGATAGTTTGATGGGGTTGCAGTAATTAACCCTTTTTAAAATGGCCTTCTCTTAATTTTTTAAACTCAAATGCATATTTAGCGTGCTCTTGTCCTTGTTGACCTATGAAAACATCCACAAACAATTTAATTAATAACAAATACTCCCTTCGTCCCGGCCTAATTGTCCAACCTTGGCCGGATACGGAGACTAAGAAAAATCAGATTTTGTGGAATCTTTACTTTTTCAAAAGTGGAGATTAAAAGTAGAGTTTTTGAGGGCGGAGATTGTAAGAGAATTTGTCATTTATGGGCTTTGATAATTAGTTTGAGACAAACAAATATGACAAGTTGGATAATTAGGTCAGGACGGAGGAAATATTCAAATAAATTTGGATATTGATAAAATAAAATCTAAAAGTTATTCAAATATACATTTTTATCATTAGATAGTAAATTTATTTAAAGTTGCAAAACGATCAATGTAAAAAACATAAGGCTGCAAATAAAGAAAATATATATAGTTGAGATCGGTTTATGTGACAGTATTGTTTAGGTTCCAAAGTTTAAAAATTATATCTTTTAGGTTGATTTTCTTTTAAAAAAAAAGAAGTTTACATTGCAACACATATAAAATCTTATAGTTTAAGTTGCAAAGTATTTTTCCATAATAAATAATAAGACTAATAACTGTAATATTAAAAAATACAAATAAGTAATAAAAATAATTTCAAGATTAATTATCATTTACCAATATATACATATACGTGAAAATCGTTGTCCCACGATTAATCAAGTAAAACCTATAAATTAATATTAGCAAAGTTAATTTTTAATAAGTTGATAATCAAAATAAATATTAATTTTTTAATTAATAAAGTACCTGTTCATTTGTCTAAAAAGTGATTTTTCTCTCAACGTGAAAACGGAGAAAATATTAGAAATTGATGTCAAATAAGAAAAAAATGATTAATTGTGCTTTTAATAAACTAATCAAGTAAAATAATGTTTATTTGACAAGTATTTAACTAATTGTTAGTTACATTACAAATCTAGACTATATTACAACTCACAATTAGGGGTGCTTACGGTACGGTTATGCGTTTTTTTTCATAAAATTTCAATTGCATTGCCTTTTGCGGTCGGTTAATTATCTATATTTTCAACCGCGGTTTATCAAAGAAAATTAATTGTACGGTTTAAAACGATTCGGGCCGGTTTGGCGGTTTAAGTAAATGTTAACAAAATCCAATTCCATTTTCCAAAAAACCAACCTAATAAAACAAATTTAGTGTCAAAAAAATGAAAACTAGTAGCCTGAATTCTCACTTTGATAGAAATAATATAATTTACCACTCAAAACTTGAAAAAAAATATTATAACTAATTAAGTGGAATAACATAATTTATTGATAGTATGTCGAATACTATAACTTATACTAGTAAGTATTATGTGACCATTCGGCGGTTTGGTAGGTGCGGTTATGTACCAAATTTTCAGTTGCACCGCTTTTGCGGTGCGGTTTTACTGGAAATAATTAACTACGGTTTATTTTAGAAAAATATGTATAGCGGTGCAATTCAGTGCGGCTTGGGCGGTTTTTAAAAGTTGTTGCCCAGCCCTACCCACAATAAACACTGAAATTTAATTCAAATAATTATCGAACAAACATTAATATTTCAAATTGAATATTTAATTATAATATATGTGATATGTCAAATTAAAATTTTTTCAAAAGAGGATTAATTTGATATATTATGCATAAAAAATTTATTGAAGACAAAAATACTCTTTGTAATATAAAAGACTAAATTAAATCGATTCTTATCTGAGTGTGGAAACAACTAGTAATTATTAAACAAAACTTTTAGGTGGAAAAGTGTGAATGGTAATTTTCCCCACAGTCGATTTTGTGTGTGTCTGTCATAAAAAACGTTCACTTCTTTTATAGCATTGTTTTACTTTCCAAGTGTTACATTTCTTATATATACAATTAGTGATGGAGCTAGGATTTTTAGTCAGAGGAACCCAATTATAACATTAAAATAATCAATTCTAAAATTTAAAATATAAAAAAATATTATTTGTGTAAAGTTAATTAAAATAAATATAGGTTACTACATTCACATACCTAGATAATCAATTATATAATAAGAAAATTAAAATGAATAATTCTTACTCAGTCCCTTTAACTAAAAATAAGAAATCATTACTCCATAATCATAAATATGGCTACTAACAGTAAAAAAAAAAAAAAAAAAAGAAGGATGTAAAAACTTAATATAGAAAAATAAGTAATGAAACATTAGTTATAAAGAAAAATATAAATAGTTTTTCAGGTACTTTTCCATCTAAATTTAATATATTACATTTTATGTTTTCAGTAGAAATGCTCATAAGAATTACTTAGATCTATTTTCTAGAGGCTATGTATATGTATTTGATAATTGTGCACCTCAGTTGTATATAAATACTAACGTAGTTAAATTCAAATAAGACATACTAATTTAATCTAATATAAAAATTAGTTTTTTTTTAGGATGGACTTTTTATTTTTATTTAAATAAAATAAATATTTTAAAACTAGGAAAATACCCCTACGAAATTATTAAGATTTGAGGGGGGCCCAACGACCCCGTTGACCCCCCTCTAGCTCCGTCCTTGTATACAATCAATTCCACGATAAAATTATCCTCAAAACTTTCAAGATTTGAACATAAATTGTGCATCTTGAAGCTTCATGATTGTTTTTAAGCATCAATGTCATACAATTTCATTACAATATATGTGATGTAGATGTCAAATTTAGGATCTTCAAAAGAGGTTTAATTTGATATATTGTACATAAATATATTAAAAATGAAAAGGTTATTTTAAATTTTAAAAATTAAAATAAAGTTTGTTTTATACCAAATGTGACAATAACCTACTACCTTCGTTGTTTCTTAGGTACAGTTTGAATTTTGGATAAGAGAATTAAATAAAAGGGGAATGGACAAAAATAATCTTCAACTAAATTTTATTTTCTCCAGAAATTTCTTAAATTTATCATTTTTTTTAAACGTTATCTTTCTTTCCATTTATCTATGGTATTGAATTCGAAATAGTTTAGGAAAAATTGTCAAAAACTAAAACTACATCTAATAAGAAACAGAGGTAGTTGTAACGACAAATTTATTGCCTGCAAATAAAAAATAACAAACAAGAAAAGATATTGCAGAACTTGGATATTATATATTGAACCAACAATTTATGTGATTACAATCTTAATTTTAAAGCCTCTAATTCTTTGCTTCGAGTTGACTTCGAGATTTGATGGAGGACCTGATAACTTGATCTTCCCGGCGAAGAACACCTTTGCAGCCACCTTGACACGAGTCTTGAATGATTGAGAATTTTACATCTTAAATTTTTTCTCAACTTCTTGGCTTGTGGTATATTTTTTTGTGTATCTCTTGGAATGAATAAGATGATCCTTTATATAGATGTAGGATGAGATCTCTTGCCATGGATTGATACAATTTGATTGGTCATTCATGATTCGATGGCACCTCCTTCCTTCAATAGGAATATATGATTTAATTTTGTTAGCAAAATATTGATAATTCTCTTCATATTGACAAGATTTTGTCTTCATTAACAAGAAATAGAGATTTGGGCACTTGATAATATCCGATTGACTATTTAATTTGACAAATTTTATGTGTCTATAATAGCATCAATTATGATCCAAAATTTTAGGTGAAAATGTGTTGATTACATAATTGCTCTCATTGTTCATTTTATCCATATAGATAGATGCAACATGTGATAAAATATTTAAAAATGACGTAAAATTAAATAAATCGATTAATTGTATTTTTATAACTAAATTAATTAATATTTTTCTTACAAAAAAAACTGCTTAGCTAGTTTTAATTTACAGGTCAACATAAAATATTTAATATATGTGATCAACCAAGAAATAATATAACTTTTTAACTTATAATATATGTGATATGGATGTCAAATTAAAGTTCATGAAAAGACAATTAAAATGATATATAATGCATAAAAAATGAATTAGACATAAAAAGGTTATTAGTATTTAATAAAAGTGTAATGATGTTTAAAACTTATCAAAAGTACGACATACCAAATTATGGTGAGAAAGTTGAAATTACAAAAGTAACCCCCATTTAACGCATATATATATGTGTGTGTGTGTGTGTGTGTGTGTGTGTGAATATGTATGTATATATATATATATATGTATATGTGTTGCTATTCCCATTTCTTTTTAATTGATATTTTAGAATAAAGTGTGTAAATTAAAATAAAAGAATTGACAAATATATTTCTAGTAATCCATTTTTTTCTCATTAATTTCTAAAATTACTTCCCCGTAATTATCCACGCTCTCTGTCGTCCGTTTTTTATACGGTAATTAAATATTAAGAGATATTTAAAAACTGAGATATGAACAAAATAGGAAAAAATTGTGAAAAATATAAAAAATGACAATTAATTATAAAAATCCTTAACCAGTCAAAACATTGATAATGCGCAATCCGATATCCAAGAAACTTAACGAAAACTTACGTAAGAAATATGGAAAAACACAAGATTTACGTGGTTCGATCCGGAGATCTACGTCCACGGACACAAAATAGCACCTGCCGAGGTGTTTCTTTCACTAGATCTTTGAGTTTACACGTAGTAATTTCAGAATACAGAATGCGAACCCTAATTCAGAGTTCTTTTCTCAAATTTATACTATCCCCTACTAAACCCTAACTAACTCCCTATTGTCGCGCCTATTTTCCGCTGCGTGGCGGTTGGAAACGGATCGTGGGCCTTGAATCGCGGAACAAGTCATAAGGTGGGCCGCGCCACATTATTTGGGACGACGCGTATTTCTGGATCTTCTGGGCCGGTTAGTGGGCCGAGGTATTAACCCGACCCGAAGTGACTGGGCCATCCCTATCAGATGCCCCCCCCCCCCAGCCGGAGCGAGGAAGGAGCTTCGGTTGTAACCGGGATGGAACTATAGGCAAGATGAGCCGTGGTCGCTGGCGAGCCGAAGTGTTTGTGGATAACCAAGACTGTTCCGCGTCTAAGGTCCTCCGCGGCGTAGTCCGTGGAAGCGGAACCGAACTAGGCCGAATTACACCGGGATGATAGCGAGTCCCCCAAAAGCAAGAAACGGTATCGGAAGTATATAATAATCTGGCCGAGGTGAAGGGATCACCGGAGTGTAGTAGTCTGGCCAAAATGAAGGGAGCACCGGAGTGTGGTAGTGTGGCCGAGGTGAGGGGAGCACCGGAGTGTAGTCCAAATCTTCCTGGCCAAGAGTGGGGTTGATGTGATTGGCGGCGCCATCATGAGAGAGAGAGAGATGTGAAGTGACACGCTCTGCGATTTCCAATAAACCTGTTCCCCACGCGCCTTGGGAACCGTAAAGCGCGTGAATATCACGTCCAGATCTCAATCACTGAATTTGAATAGGCCGTATCAGAGCCGTTGGTTTTTTGTGTATATATTTGGAATAATGGCACCGTAACTTCATCTTCCTCATTGCGATTAGCCAGTTTTAGAAAGCGGGAAAAAAGGAGAAATCTGGTCGCGTGTGACTCATCTAGAATAAAAAAACTTCTCAAACTCAAACCAAGTAAGTATGCCTTCTTCTTCATCTTCTTCTTCTGTTCAGGAAGTAGGGATTAAGAGCGCTCCGTTAGACGTGCCACCTCTGCGAGTCATAATTCCAGAGAGGAATGAGATTAGGACTGTGGATCGAGCCGATGGCAGGGAAACCAATGTCAAGATGGTCGATTTTTATGAGTGTACGGAAGAGGATTTCGAGGTATCCACAATAGCGCCGCGGATGGCACGGGTGCAGATTGAGAGAGAAATCCCCTTATTTTACCTTCCATTTAACTTAGAATATATAGTACCGGACCCCGGTGATAGGGCCTGCTGCCCGCCGCAGTGTTTCATTAGTGTGTATATAGACTTCCTTAGAATAGGTTTGAGATTGCCCCTGTGGGACATTGTGGTCCGGTTACTGAGATACTATAACATTGCCTTAAGCCAACTAGCGCCAAATGCGGTTAGGCAAGTAGTCGGATTCACCGTAGTGTGCAAGAATGCCGGGGTAGAACCAACCGTAGAGCTATTTAGGTTTTTTTACCAACTAAAAGCCTTTGGTAAATCCAAGGGGTGGTACTCCTTCAGTCCCCGAGCCCGAGGTGGGTTCAAGGTGCAAAACCCGAGTAAGGTGGAGGGATGGAAGGAGAGGTTTATTTTTGTGAAGAACTGAGTAGCTCTCCCGAAGTGGAGGAGGGATGAGGTGCTTGATACTGCCCCGGTGGAGAACCCGGAGGCCGAAGTCGTACATACATTCTGGTCAGTGGGGACTTTCAAGACCCTCTGTACTGAGGAGGAACTGGAGGGGGCCGGACTGAGCCCGTATTATTTGGGCGATGCGGTTGCCGAGGAGGGTAGGAGTTCTCATGTTATGCCTTTTACAAACTGTTGTTTTGTACAGGACTAACTTCAAATCTTGCATGCAGTGGGACGCTTCGGAAAAGAGCCGGTCGGAAGCCCCGCGGTGGCTGCGGCAGCTAAAAAGAAAGGAAAAGCTGCTGAGGTGTCTCCCCGGGGAAAGATGTCACCTGGTGCGAGGCCCAGCGCTGGGTCTGCGGAGCAGGTAGGAGCGGCGAGGCCTACCCCTGGATCTAAGAAGAGGCCGGAGCCATCTGGGACACCTCCAGCAACAGCAAAAAGACTCCGCACAGGGGAGAGTATGGAGGTAAACTCAAGATGTGCTGTTAATTACTGTTAACGCGAATGCAGTGTATATTTATCTGTGCTGATTTCTGTGTGCTGCTATTGGTGGCAGTTGAAGGAGCAGGGTCCTTCAAGTTTATTGGGGTTGGAGGGGGGCGATGCCGAAGAACTTCTGCGCTTGGCGCGAGGAATCATGGAACTCGGTCGTAAGAGCGAGAAGGAAGGCAAGGAGGAGCTAGCCGAAGCGGCCAGAGAGCTTTGGGCGTGCAACGACAGGTTAACACAAGACCTGACCGAGGTGCGGAAGAGGGCAGCCTTGGTTGAAAATACTGCAGCTGCGGGCTGAGATGGAGGCTCGGGAAGCTGCAATAGTCGAAGGTCAAGAAGCGATGCTGAAAGCATTCGCCGAGAAACTGTTTCAGACCAGCACGTTTCTTGACTTTCAGACTGATTTTGTTGCAATAGGGGACCAGGCCACACGATCTGTGCTGCTGGAGCAGATCAAGGAAGTCTACCCGAATGTGGATGTATATCGTCCAGAATGGACCAGGACCAGGACCAGGAGTTCCTGGCATTCTGCCGGGGTGAGCTTGTCTCCAAGCCTCGAAACAAAGAACCCCTCCCCCCCCGCCGGATGGAGGTTGATACCATGGCTGCGGATGAGGCTGCCGCAGTTAATGAGGAGGAAGAAGCTGAAGCGTCGGAGGGCCGGCGAGAGGTGTTGCCCGAGGATACTGAGGGGATCGAGCGGGAGGTCAGTCGTTCCCCTCAAATTTAATGTAGTATAAAATAGGAGTAGATGTAAACTGTGTACGAAATCATGGATAATGTACTTTGATTTGGTTGAATATAAATCTTGCTTTCGAGCTGAACTCCAACTCATTATATGCTTGAGATTGATTGTTCTCGTTGATTCTTTTGTCTGTTTAGAATACCGCGGAATTGCACGAAACGATAAAGAAACTCATGCAATCACTAGAGTGGTTCCGCGGAGAGAAGGATAACCTGCAAATGCACGTAGTGCCCAGGCTAGAAAAGCGGGTGGCCGTTGCGGAAAAGAGGGCGGAGGAGGCCGAGGAACGAGCCAGGGATCACGAACTGAATTACCGGGCTAAAGCTGCTGAAATGAGCCGTGTCCTCGTTCATCAAAGGGAGTATGACCGGATATTGTCTGAGTTCGGCCTTTTGACTTTTGAGGAAGTGGAGGAGCGAGTCGTAGAGATTCAGGGCGAAATCTCAGCACTTATGGCAAACGACCCAGCCGAGTCCTCGGAGCTTGTAAGAAAGCGAGAGGTTTTGGAGCTGCTCCTCAGCATGTATGAAGGATTAAAGGCCCGTGGTAGGTGGCGGCCCTCTGCCGAGGAATTCATTGCGAGTACAAGCCAGAGCCAGGGTACTTCAAAAGCCCCCCGGAAGGGTAAAGAGAAGCCCGCGGGAAAGAGCAAAGGCATTGTTATTCGAGAGCCAGTTCCAGTGACTACGATCGAAGAAGAACCAACTGTTGTCGCCGAAGGGGTAGTCGAAGAACTGGCCAAAGAAATCGAGGTGATGGCCCCCGAGGAATGGGACCCTGTGCAATGGGCCCAAACCCCGAGGTCTGCTCCGCAGCCAAGTAGCCGTGCTCGTACAAGAGACGAAGTTCCCAGACAAGCGCCAAGAACAAGTCCACGGCGTCGAGAAGCCCGCGGGGGGGAAAGAGCCGGAGCCCGAGGCCGAAGAACGACAAGATCCCGGAGGACACAGCGTAGGTCTAGGAGTAGGCCTCAACGCCGGGGCGCTGAATATTGGCTCGGGGGCCGTAGATAATTGTTTGTTCGTTTTTTTTTTTTTTTTTTTTTTTTTTTTTTTTTTTTTTTTTTGGAGTCTTATGTAAAAAACTTTTTGGCATCACCTCGAAGGAGGATAATAAAATCGTTTTGGTGTGCATAGTTGTGTTAAGGAAAACAACAAGTTATTAACCAAAAGTAATAATTGTTTTAACGGGTGTTCGGGAACATAATATGGATAACTCCAATTTAAATCTCCCCGGACGGATCGGGCGGGAGTAAAATCTCCCCGGACGGATCAGGCGGGAGTAAAATCTCCCCGGACGGATCGGGCGGGAGCAAACACCTCCCCGGTTAAACAGGCGAGAGAGTGATACGAGTCCGAGGACGAAATGTGAATCTCCTCGGACGGACCAAGAGAGAGAGATTTAGTTGTCCGGAGACGAATAATAATAATACGACTGCGTTAGGGCGTCCCCGTAACGTAAAAGAGAACACAGCAAGGTGCATAAACAAAGAGTATTTATTCAATGATGAGTGCCGGAGCAAATTGAAGGATACAAAGAAAGATAACAACATAAAAGAAGCGTACAATGAGCATAAAGATAAGATGATACTTGTCATTTGGCATTCACAGATAGAAGCGTCTCAAGTTGGTAACATGCCAGCTTCGGGGAATTGAGGTTCCATCGAGATGCTCTAACTGATAGGATCCGGAATCGTGCGCGGCAACGATGCGATAAGGACCTTCCCACGAAGCATGTAATTTCCCCTCGGGGGCAGCTTTGCTGGCTGAATTGAGTCGAAGTACTAGGTCCCCGACATTGAATTGAGTGCCTCGAACCTGGAGGTGATGATACTGGGCTGCACGTTGTTTACACCTGGCCTGCTGGATGAATGATTGATCACGACGATATTCAAGCTCATCCAAATTTGCACGGAGAGCTTCGTCATTATCCTCGGGAATCAATGTGATGAGGCGGGGGCTTGGTACGCTGATTTCCGCCGGAATAACTGCTTCGGAGCCGTAAGTTAGGCTGTAGGGGGTCTCCCCGGTAGAGGTATGCGGTGTCGTGCGATAAGCCCATAGAACTTGCGGAAGGTTTTCGGCCCAAAGACCTTTAGCATTATCCAGGCGTTTCTTTATACCCGTTAGCAGTGTTCGATTGGTGACTTCAACCTGACCGTTGGCTTGAGGGTGAGCAACCGAGGTGAAAATTTGTTTGATATGAAGCTCCTCGCACCATGACCGGAAGGGATCGTTGGCAAATTGTTTACCGTTATCCGAGATAATAGTGCTCGGTATGCCAAAACGACATATGATATTTCGCTAGACGAACTTCAAGATGTTTTGGCCAGTGATGTCAGTAAGAGGTTCCGCTTCTACCCATTTGGTGAAGTAATCCACGGCGACCACCAGAAACTTCAATCCCCCCGGAGCGACCGGAAATGGGCCAACAATATCAATTCCCCACTGGATAAATGGCCACGCACTTTGAATTCCAGTGAGCTCGGTTTGTGGCAGGTGTTTCACACGAGAATGTAGCTGACACTTGCTGCATTTGGTCACTAAGTCGTGGGCATCGTTAAACAAAGTTGGCCAATAATATCCCCAGCGGAGAACTTTCTTGGCCAATGTCCGGGAGCCGATATGACTGGCACAGGCCCCTTCGTGTACCTCCCGTAGAACTTGATTAGCCTCGGCAGGAGCGAGGCACCGGAGACTCGGTTGTAGGTACGACCGTCGATACAAGACTCCATCATGAAAGGAGTATTTGGGGGCTTTGAGGACTACTTGCCGAGCTCGCAGCTTATCATTAGGTAAAATTCCATGTCGGAGATACTGAACGATAGGGGTCATCCAATTCGGATCACTATCGGTCAATACCAAAACCGTCGCCTCATGAATTGCCGGATGAAATAAGTCTTCGACTATAATATCCGGAGATATATTAGTTCGGACCGCGGAGGCTAATTTGCTGAGCGCATCTGCTCTTGCATTCTGAGTACGTGGTATTTTCTGGATAACAACCGTATCAAGAGTTAAGTTTGAGTGTTAAAGCACGATACCTGATCATTGTTTTATCCTTGGCGACATAAGTTCCCTGGATTTGCTTGGACACGACCTCGGAGTCCGTGAAGAGCTCAAGATGGCGAATAGCTAAGGATTGAGCGAGCCGGAGCCCGGCGAGAACTGCCTCGTATTCTGCTTCATTATTGGTCACCTTAAATTTGAATCGGATGACGTACTTAACTTCAACTCCCTCGGGGTCAATGAGAAGCACCCCGGCACCACTTCCGCGAGCCGTGGATGCACCATCCACATACAATTGCCACTTGCGAGGTGGGGATACGAGGGTAGCAGGATGATGGGTACCATTGCCTGCAGAAGATTCATGATTATCCCCCGGGGTTTCAGCCAAAAAATCTGCAAGTGCTTGACCCTTGATAGCTCGGCGGGGAAGAAATTGAATATCATATTCGCCTAATTCGACAGCCCACTTGGCGAGGCACCCTGACACCTCGGGATTGACAAGAATCTGACGAATAGGATGATTGGTCAGAACTCGTATTTCGCGCCCTTGGAAGTATGGCCGCAGACGCCGAGCCGCCATGACAAGGGCCAGCACGGTTTTTTCCATCATGGAGTACCGTGTCTCCGTCCCGTGAAGTACTCGGCTTGCGAAATACACGGGACGTTGAACACCCTTGACTTCTCGCACGAGTGCGGCGCTAATAGCTTCCTCGGTGGAAGCCAAATACATGTAGAGAGGCTCTCCGGGGAGAGGAACTGACAAAGTGGGCAATTGCTGAATATGATGCTTCAAAGCCTCGAAAGCCTCAGTGCACTCCGGAGTCCACTCAAATGACTTCGCCTGTCTCAAAATTTTGAAGAATAGGAGTTGGCGCTCTGCCGCTTTAGATAAAAAGCGATTTAAGGCCGCCAAACCACCCGTGAGGCGTTGAACGTCTCTGAACGTCTTCGGTGGTTGCAGATCCAAAACATCCTGAAGTTTGGCTGGATTGGCCTGAAGACCGTGTTGTGAAACCATATAACCAAGAAACTTGCCGGAGCCAACGCCGAAAGTGCATTTTGCCGGATTAAGTCGCAAATTGTAACGCCGCAGAGTACGCAACGTTTCGGCAATGTCTTGCACGCATGAAGAATGGGAGGTACTTTTTATAACCAGATCATCGACGTAAACCTCGACGTTGCGGCCAATTTGATCGCGAAAAACGCGGTCCATGAGACGTTGATATGTGGCTCCAGCGTTCTTGAGCCCGAAGGGCATTTTCTTAAAAGTAAAACACCCAAAAGCAGTGATAAATGCCGTCTTGAGGGCATCCTGCGGATCCATGAAGATCTGGTGGTATCCCTTATACAGGTCTAAGAAACAAAGTGCCACGTACCCAGTAATGGCTTCGGCCTTTTGGTCGATGGAAGGTAGAGGATAACAGTCCTTCGGACAATGTTTATTGAGATCGGAGAAATCGACACACATCCGCCATGCCCCGCTGGACTTTATCACCATCACTGGATTGGATAGCCAAGAAGGGTAATACACTTCGAACAAGATGTCCGCATCCAAGAGTTGTTGCACCTCGATTCGAATTGCTGCATTTCGCTCGGGAGCGAACTTCCTTTGCTTTTGCTGTATAGGCTTTACGCTGGGATCAATGTTCAACTTGTGGGTTATTACATCGGGAGAGACCCCGGGCATATTCAAAGGGGACCATGCAAAGACATCGGAATACTCTCGCAAGGTCTGAATGATGGCCTGGTGTAACCATGGCACATCCACGGCACCGACAGTTACAGTTTGTTCTGGTTTGGACGGATCAAGCGGCACCTGGACGGTGGTATCCCTCAATGAGGTACATACCTGAGGTTCAAGAGCCGATGATGCTACCTGAAGCTGCTGTTTGGGAGGAACTTTGGTAGTCTTTTTGAGTGCCACGTACATGCACTCCTTAGAAACCCGCTGACTACCGCGGATAGCCACTTCGCCATGTGAGGTGGGGAATTTTAGCGCGAGGTGGTATGTGGAGCATATGGCTTTGGCGGGAGTAAGCCAATCCCGACCCAAGATCATGTTGTAAGGTGACGGGGAGTTAACCACGTAAAAATCCACGAAAATGGTTTTTATCGCCGGATAGGTCCCCAGAGACGCCGGGAGAGTGATGACACCTTCTGGCTGGACTTCACCCTGGGTGAAAGTCTGCAATGGCCCGGGGGCCGGCCGAAGTTGTTCCCGAGGAATCCCATCTTTTGGAAATAGTCGGCGAATATAACACTCACTGCGGCTCCATTGTCCACGAAGACCCGCTTTATTGTAACATTGGCTACAATCATGTCGATGACAATGGCGTCAGTATGAGGTGTTATCTCTGGAACCGGGTCCCTATCTGTGAAACTAACAGTTTCGGATTGATGGAGGCGCTTATGACGTGGCTCCTCGGGAGGAGGACGGCGAGCCTCTGCCTTCAAGGCATTTCGCGAAGCCCCGGTGGGGAGGGCCCCATATATCACGTTTATTACGTGAGTGGGTGCATTGTCTCCGGGTCCTCCCGGAGGAGGAGGCGGTGGCAGAAAACGAGGTTGTTGGCGATTGCCAGAGTCTTACCGTGCATAATTGCTAGACTGGGCGGCCAATCGCCTAAATCCCGAGGGACCTGCCGGACATGATGCCAATCCCGCGGTGCATCCACATCGTCAGCACTCGCATGATCGACAAGACCCGGTGCACCGCGGGCGTCAGGATCAGCGACGGGAACGACCTGGTTCTCCCGAGGACCATGAGAGTTCTAATGGGTCAAGACAGCGCAACGACGAACCTGCAGATGTCGATCGCCGCCGTCCACTTAACGCGGCTAAAAGAGTTCGTTATGCCAATCCTCATACTCTAGATCTTCAAGAGTATGAGCGAGTCCAACGCAATGTCGAGCTCGACAGAATCCTGGGCCTTGATGCCAATGGAGATATCATCACACCGTTCTCTCGAGAAATCATGGCCACCTCCCTTCCCGAAGGGTTCAAAAGGCCTGCCATACCACCTTACGACGGCACCGGAGATCCAGCCAATTTTCTTGGAGCTTTGAGGCACAACATGCTTAGCCGAGATCATACTACGTCCCTCCATTACTGTAAGATTTTCCCTGAGTACCTTCAGGATGAAGCTCGGGTTTGGTTTGATTCTCTCCCTCGCAATAGCGTATCCTCTTTTAGAGAACTCGCCGAACACTTTTGGGCATGTTTCGAAGCACGTGCGAAGCCCATGGCCACCCTGGCCGACCTCATGAATATGGAACAGCGGGACGGCGAAACCGTTACCCAATTTCTTGACCGCTTTACAGCGGAGAGTCTCAAGGTGGGAAATTGCTCAGATGATGTTATCATCAACGCATTCATGAATGGACTCCGTCCCGGACCACTCTACACCGAGTTGGTTCGTAATCCACCGGTCACAACCCGAGCACTGTTTAATACGGTGTGCAGATATGCTAAGGCCGAGGAGCAGACTCGTCGGAAACGTGAGAAACATGCTAGCAAGCGGCAGTCCGACAGGGCACAAGTTGGGCCTAGCACACGACCTAGTGCCTTTTCTCGTCTGAACCCGGGGCGTTCAGAATCTCGAGGTGATATTCCACAATTCACTCCGCTGACAAAATCACGAGCTGAAATTCTTTCTGTTCACAAGAATGATTTACGGCCCTGTCCGCGGATGACTGCTCCGCCTGAAAAGAGGAACCGTGGAAAGTGGTGTGCATACCACCGAGATCATGGGCACGAGACGGAGGAGTGCCGAGAGCTCAGCAAGGAAATTGAGGAGTGTTTAAGGAAAGGTCTCTTGCGACAATACATTACGCGGACCGATGACAAACCTCGGACAAGTCAGAATGGGGGTTCATCTCATAACCGCGGAGGTTATCATGACCGGGGTACACAACAAAATCGTCCGCCGTGGCAGAATAATCGGCCGGGGTCTAGCAATTATGCACGGCAAGACTCTGGCAATCGCCAACAACCTCGTTTTCTACCACCGCCTTCTCTCCGGGAGGACCCGGAGACAATGCACCCACTCACGTAATAAACGTGATATATGGGGCCCTCCCCACCGGGGCTTCACGAAATGCCTTGAAGGCAGAGGCTCGCCGTCCTCCTCCCGAGGAGCCACGTCATAAGCGCCTCCATCAATCCGAAACTGTTAGTTTCACAGATAGGGACCCCGTTCCAGAGATAACACCTCATACTGACGCCATTGTCATCGACATGATTGTAGCCAATGTTACAATAAAGCGGGTCTTCGTGGACAATGGAGCCGCAGTGAGTGTTATATTCGCCGACTGTTTCCAAAAGATGGGGATTCCTCGGGAACAACTTCGGCCGGCCCCCGGGCCATTGCAGACTTTCACCCAGGGTGAAGTCCAGCCAGAAGGTGTCATCACTCTCCCGGCGTCTTTGGGGACCTATCCGGCGATAAAAACCATTTTCGTGGATTTTTACGTTGTTAACTCCCCGTCACCTTACAACATGATCTTGGGTCGGGATTGGCTTACTCCCGCCAAAGCCATATGCTCCACATACCACCTCGCGCTAAAATTCCCCACCTCACATGGCGAAGTGGCTATCCGCGGTAGTCAGCGGATTTCTAAGGAGTGCATGTACGTGGCACTCAAAAAGACTACCAAAGTTCCTCCCAAACAGCAGCTTCAGGTAGCATCATCGGCTCTTGAACCTCAGGTATGTACCTCATTGGGGGATACCACCGTCCAGGTGCCGCTTGATTCGTCCAAACCAGAACAAACTGTAACTGTCAGTGCCGTGGATGTGCCATGGTTACACCAGGCCATCATTCAGACCTTGCGAGAGTATTCCGATGTCTTTGCATGGTCCCCTTTGGATATGCCCGGGGTCTCTCCCGATGTAATAACCCACAAGTTGAACATTGATCCCAGCGTAAAGCCTATACAGCAAAAGCAAAGGAAGTTCGCTCCGGAGCGAAATGCAGCAATTCGAATCGAGGTGCAACAACTCTTGGATGCGGACATCTTGTTCGAAGTGTATTACCCTTCTTGGCTATCCAATCCAGTGATGGTGATAAAGTCCAGCGGGGCATGGCGGATGTGTGTCGATTTCTCCGATCTCAATAAACATTGTCCGAAGGACTGTTATCCTCTACCTTCCATCGACCAAAAGGCCGAAGCCATTACTGGGTACGTGGCACTTTGTTTCTTAGACCTGTATAAGGGATACCACCAGATCTTCATGGATCCGCAGGATGCCCTCAAGACGGCATTTATCACTGCTTTTGGGTGTTTTGCTTTTAAGAAAATGCCCTTCGGGCTCAAGAACGCTGGAGCCACATATCAACGTCTCATGGACCGCGTTTTTCGCGATCAAATTGGCCGCAACGTCGAGGTTTACGTCGATGATCTGGTTATAAAAAGTACCTCCCATTCTTCATGCGTGCAAGACATTGCCGAAACGTTGCGTACTCTGTGGCGTTACAATTTGCGACTTAATCCGGCAAAATGCACTTTCGGCGTTGGCTCCGGCAAGTTTCTTGGTTATATGGTTTCACAACACGGTCTTCTGGCCAATCCAGCCAAACTTCAGGATGTTTTGGATCTGCAACCACCGAAGACGTTCAGAGACGTTCAACGCCTCACGGGTGGTTTGGCGGCCTTAAATCGCTTTTTATCTAAAGCGGCAGAGCGCCAACTCCCATTCTTCAAAATTTTGAGACAGGCGAAGTCATTTGAGTGGACTCCGGAGTGCACTGAGGCTTTCGAGGCTTTGAAGCATCATATTCAGCAATTGCCCACTTTGTCAGTTCCTCTCCCCGGAGAGCCTCTCTACATGTATTTGGCTTCCGCCGAGGAAGCTATTAGCGCCGCACTCGTGCGAGAAGTCAAGGGTGTTCAACATCCCGTTTATTTCGCAAGCCGAGTACTTCACGGGACGGAGACACGGTACTCCATGCTGGAAAAAACCGTGCTGGCCCTTGTCATGGCGGCTCGGCGTCTGCGGCCATACTTCCAAGGGCGCGAAATACGAGTTCTGACCAATCATCCTATCCGTCAGATTCTTGTCAAGCCCGAGGTGTCAGGGCGCCTCGCCAAGTGGGCTGTCGAATTAGGCGAATATGATATTCAATTTCTTCCCCGCCGAGCTATCAAGGGTCAAGCACTTGCAGATTTTTTGGCTGAAACCCCGGGGGATAATCATGAATCTTCTGCAGGCAATGGTACCCATCATCCTGCTACCCTCGTATCCCCACCTCGCAAGTGGCAATTGTATGTGGATGGTGCATCCACGGCTCGCGGAAGTGGTGCCGGGGTGCTTCTCATTGACCCCGAGGGAGTTGAAGTTAAGTACGTCATCCGATTCAAATTTAAGGTGACCAATAATGAAGCAGAATACGAGGCAGTTCTCGCCGGGCTCCGGCTCGCTCAATCCTTAGCTATTCGCCATCTTGAGCTCTTCACGGACTCCGAGGTCGTGTCCAAGCAAATCCAGGGAACTTATGTCGCCAAGGATAAAACAATGATCAGGTATCGTGCTTTAACACTCAAACTTATGTCAACTCTTGATACGGTTGTTATCCAGAAAATACCACGTACTCAGAATGCAAGAGCAGATGCGCTTAGCAAATTAGCCTCCGCGGTCCGAACTAATATATCTCCGGATATTATAGTCGAAGACTTATTTCATCCGGCAATTCATGAGGCAACGGTTTCGGTATTGACCGATAGTGATCCGAATTGGATGACCCCTATCGTTCAGTATCTCCGAGATGGAATTCTGCCTAATGATAAGCTGCGAGCTCGGCAAGTAGTCCTCAAAGCCCCCAAATACTCCTTTCATGATGGAGTCTTGTATCGACGGTCGTACCTACAACCGAGTCTCCGGTGCCTCGCTCCTGTCGAGGCTAATCAAGTTCTACGGGAGGTTCACGAAGGGGCCTGTGCCAGTCATATCGGCTCCCGGACATTGGCCAAGAAAGTTCTCCGCTGGGGATATTATTGGCCAACTTTGTTTAACGATGCCCACGACTTAGTGACCAAATGCAGCAAGTGTCAGCTACATTCTCGTGTGAAACACCTGCCACAAACCGAGCTCACTGGAATTCAAAGTGCGTGGCCATTTATCCAGTGGGGAATTGATATTGTTGGCCCATTTCCGGTCGCTCCGGGGGGATTGAAGTTTCTAGTGGTCGCCGTGGATTACTTCACCAAATGGGTAGAAGCGGAACCTCTTACTGACATCACTGGCCAAAACATCTTGAAGTTCGTCTGGCGAAATATCATATGTCGTTTTGGCATACCGAGCACTATTATCTCGGATAACGGTAAACAATTTGCCAACGATCCCTTCCGGTCATGGTGCGAGGAGCTTCATATCAAACAAATTTTCACCTCGGTTGCTCACCCTCAAGCCAACGGTCAGGTTGAAGTCACCAATCGAACACTGCTAACGGGTATAAAGAAACGCCTGGATAATGCTAAAGGTCTTTGGGCCGAAAACCTTCCGCAAGTTCTATGGGCTTATCGCACGACACCGCATACCTCTACCGGGGAGACCCCCTACAGCCTAACTTACGGCTCCGAAGCAGTTATTCCGGCGGAAATCAGCGTACCAAGCCCCCGCCTCATCACATTGATTCCCGAGGATAATGACGAAGCTCTCCGTGCAAATTTGGATGAGCTTGAATATCGTCGTGATCAATCATTCATCCAGCAGGCCAGGTGTAAACAACGTGCAGCCCAGTATCATCACCTCTGGGTTCGAGGCACTCAATTCAATGTCGGGGACCTAGTACATCGACTCAATTCAGCCAGCAAAGCTGCCCCCGAGGGGAAATTACATGCTTCGTGGGAAGGTCCTTATCGCATCGTTGCCGCGCACGATTCCGGATCCTATCAGTTAGAGCATCTCGATGGAACCTCAATTCCCCGAAGCTGGCATGTTACCAACTTGAGACGCTTCTATCTGTGAATGCCAAATGACAAGTATCATCTTATCTTTATGCTCATTGTACGCTTCTTTTATGTTGTTATCTTTCTTTGTATCCTTCAATTTGCTCCGGCACTCATCATTGAATAAATACTCTTTGTTTATGCACCTTGCTGTGTTCTCTTTAACGTTACGGGGACGCCCTAACGCAGTCGTATTATTATTATTCGTCTCCGGACAACTAAATCTCTCTCTCTCGGTCCGTCCGAGGAGATTCACATTTCGTCCCCGAACTCGTATCACTCTCTCGCCTGTTTAACCGGGGAGGTGTTTGCTCCCGCCCGATCCGTCCGGGGAGATTTAAATTGGAGTTATCCATATTATGTTCCCGAACACCCGTTAAAACAATTATTACTTTTGGTTAATAACTTGTTGTTTTCCTTAACACAACTATGCACACCAAAACGATTTTATTATCCTCCTTCGAGGTGATGCCAAAAAGTTTTTTACATAAGACTCCAAAAAAAAAAAAAAAAAAAAAAAAAAAAAAAAAAAACGAACAAACAATTATCTACGGCCCCCGAGCCAATATTCAGCGCCCCGGCGTTGAGGCCTACTCCTAGACCTATGCTGTGTCCTCCGGGATCTTGTCGTTCTTCGGCCTCGGGCTCCGGCTCTTTCCCCCCCGCGGGCTTCCCGACGCCGTGGACTTGTTCTTGGCGCTTGTCTGAGAACTTCGTCTCTTGTACGAGCACGGCTACTTGGCTGCGGAGCAGACCTCGGGGTTTGGGCCCATTGCACAGGGTTCCATTCCTCGGGGGCCATCACCTCGATTTCTTTGGCCAGTTCTTCGACTACCCCTTCGGCGACAACACCGGGTTCTTCTTCGATCGTAGTCACTGGAACTGGCTCTCGAATAACAATGCCTTTGCTCTTTCCCGCGGGCTTCTCTTTACCCTTCCGGGGGGCTTTTGAAGTACCCTGGCTCCGGCTTGTACTCGCAATGAATTCCTCGGCAGAGGGCCGCCACCTACCACGGCCCTTCAATCCTTCATACATGCTGAGGAGCAGCTCCAAAACCTCTCGCTTTCTTACAAGCTCCGAGGACTCGGCTGGTCGTTTGCCATAAGTGCTGAGATTTCGCCCTGAATCTCTACGACTCGCTCCTCCACTTCCTCAAAAGTCAAAAGGCCGAACTCAGACAATATCCGGTCATACTCCCTTTGATGAACGAGGACACGGCTCATTTCAGCAGCTTTAGCCCGGTAATTCAGTTCGTGATCCCTGGCTCGTTCCTCGGCCTCCTCCGCCCTCTTTTTCGCAACGGCCACCCGCTTTTCTAGCCTGGGCACTACGTGCATTTGCAGGTTATCATTCTCTCCGCGGAACCACTCTAGTGATTGCATGAGTTTCTTTATCGTTTCGTGCAATTCCGCGGTATTCTAAACAGACAAAAGAATCAACGAGAACAATCAATCTCAAGCATATAATGAGTTGGAGTTCAGCTCGAAAGCAAGATTTATATTCAACCAAATCAAAGTACATTATCCATGATTTCGTACACAGTTTACATCTACTCCTATTTTATACTACATTAAATTTGAGGGGAACGACTGACCTCCCGCTCGATCCCCTCAGTATCCTCGCGCAACCTCATTTTCAACCAAGGCTGCCCTCTTCCGCGCCTCGGTCAGGTCTTGTGTTAACCTGTCGTTGCGCGCCCGAAGCTCTCTGGCCGCTTCGGCTAGCTCCTCCTTGCCTTCCTTCTCGCTCTTACGACCGAGTTCCATGATTCCTCGCGCCAAGCGCAGAAGTTCTTCGGCATCGCCCCCCTCCAACCCCAATAAACTTGAAGGACCCTGCTCCTTCAACTGCCACCAATAGCAGCACACAGAAATCAGCACATATAAATATACACTGCATTCGCGTTAACAGTAATTAACAGCACATCTTGAGTTTACCTCCATACTCTCCCCTGTGCGGAGTCTTTTTGCTGTTGCTGGAGGTGTCCCAGATGGCTCCGGCCTCTTCTTAGATCCAGGGGTAGGCCTCGCACCAGGTGACATCTTCCCCCGGGGAGACACCTCAGCAACTTTTCCTTTCTTTTTAGCTGCCGCAGCCACCGCGGGGCTTCCGGCCGGCTCTTTTCCGAAGCGTCCCACTGCATGCAAGATTTGAAGTTAGTCCTGTACAAAACAACAGTTTGTAAAAGGCATAACATGAGAACTCCTACCCTCCTCGGCAACCGCATCGCCCGAATAATACGGGCTCAGTCCGGCCCCCTCCAGTTCCTCCTCAGTACAGAGGGTCTTGAAAGTCCCCACTGACCGGAATGTATGTACGACTTCGGCCTCCGGGTTCTCCACCGGGGCAGTATCAAGCACCTCATCCCTCCTCCACTTCGGGAGAGCTACTCCGTTCTTCACAAAAATAAACCTCTCCTTCCATCCCTCCACCTTACTCGGGTTTTTCACCTTGAACCCACCTCGGGCTCGGGGACTGAAGGAGTACCACCCCTTGGATTTACCGAAGGCTTTTAGTTGGTAAAAAAACCTAAATAGCTCTACGGTTGGTTCTACCCCGGCATTCTTGCACACTACGGTGAATCCGACTACTTGCCTAACCGCATTTGGCGCTAGTTGGCTTAAGGCAATGTTATAGTATCTCAGTAACCGGACCACAATGTCCCACAGGGGCAATCTCAAACCTATTCTCAGGAAGTCTATATACACACTAATGAAACCCTGCGGCGGGCAGCAGGCCCTATCACCGGGGTCCGGTACTATATATTCTAAGTTAAATGGAAGGTAAAATAAGGGGATTTCTCTCTCAATCTGCACCCGTGCCATCCGCGGCGCTATTGTGGATACCTCGAAATCCTCTTCCGTACACTCGTAAAAACCGACCATCTTGACATTGGTTTCCCTGCCATCGGCTCGATCCACAGTCCTAATCTCATTCCTCTCTGGAATTATGACTCACAGAGGTGGCACGTCTAACGGAGCGCTCTTAGTCCCTACTTCCTGAACAGAAGAAGATGAAGAAGAAGGCATACTTACTTGGTTTGAGTTTGAGAAGTTTTTTGATTCGAGATGAGTCACACGCGACCATATTTCTCCTTTTTTCCCGCTTTCTAAAACTGGCTAATCGCAATGAGGAAGATGAAGTTACTGTGCCATTATTCCAAATATATACAAAAAAAACCAACGGCTCTGATACGGCCTATTCAAATTCAGTGATTGAGATTTGGACGTGATATTCACGCGCTTTACGGTTCCCAAGGCGCGTGGGGAACAAGTTTATTGGAAATCGCAGAGCGTGTCACTTCACATCTCTCTCTCTCATGATGGTGCCGCCAATCACATCAACCCCACTCTTGGCCAGGAAGATTTGGACTACACTCCGGTGCTCCCCTCACCTGGGCCACACTACCACACTCCGGTGCTCCCTTCACCTGCCAATTGATAATGCGCAATCCGATATCCAAGAAACTTAACGAAAACTTACGTAAGAAATATGGAAAAACACAAGATTTACGTGGTTCGATCCGGAGATCTACGTCCACGGGCACAAAATAGCACCTGCCGAGGTGTTTCTTTCACTAGATCTTTGAGTTTACACGTAGTAATTTCAGAATACAGAATGCGAACCCTAATTCAGAGTTCCTTTCTCAAATTTATACTATCCCCTACTAAACCCTAACTAACTCCCTATTGTCGCGCCTATTTTCCGCTGCGTGGCGGTTGGGAACGGATCGTGGGCCTTGAATCGCGGAACAAGTCATAAGTTGGGCCGCGCCACATTATCTAGGACGACGCGTATTTCTGGATCTTCTGGGCCGGTTAGTGGGCCGAGGTATTAACCCGACCCGAAGTGACTGGGCCATCCCTATCAAACATCAATTAAAGTGAACATGGTTTCTATTTTAGTCCGTTATTAACCAATTAATATATTAGTACTTTATTAGCTGTTGTTTTCTGTTAAAATGTGTTTAGATATTCTCCACATCAATAAAAAAATTTAAAACAATAAATGAGATATAGGAGTACGCAGAATTATAAATTTAATGTTATAACTATATTAATTACATTTTTTAATCTATATAAAAGTAAATGTAGATCTATTTTTATGGAACGGAAGAAGTATATATATGTACAAATGTTTTGCTAATAATTTTCTATAATTATTTTTCAAATTTAATTCCACACTCTGCCCAATCGGAATGGTCCCCTAATTAATTATTGGTGTAAGTTCAGTTATTATTGCAACTGATATGCATTTGATATGAGCAACCACATAAAGTAAAATTATAGTACATAAACAATGAGGAGTGAGTCTTGTGTGTGAACGGTCACACGTATGACAGAATACTCTTTACAGAAAATATTGATATTTTTACAGGAAAATGTGATACTTTTACAGGAAAAAGTGATACTTTTACTACATTGATACTTTTACAGATAAATGTGATACTTTTGCTACAAAAAGTGATACTTTTTTTTGTTAAAAAAACGTGATACTTTTACAGATAAATGTGATACTTTTACCACAAAAAATTATACTTTTTTTCGTCACACCGTGTGACGGTTGTGCGACGGTCGCATACAAATTTTTGCCAACAATGAATAATGCATGTTAAAGAATGCATAGAAGTAAGATAATATGAAATACTTTTCTCTAATTTTTACTATAATTTTCATATCTTTGTATTTATACCATAATTTATCATATTAGATTGTAACTCTCTTTGATAATGCTATATTTGATAATTGACCTAATTGACTTAATCAATTCTTTTCTTTCCAATCTAACTCCCCTTCACGTGGCTCAAATACCGCATCCCTACCCGGCCCCTCCCCAAGCCAATATTTATTTTTAGTTTTTTTTTTTTTTTTTTTTTTTTTTTTTTTCTGTAACGCCCCGTAAATTATTTAATCATTTATTATATTTAATTATTTTATTTTCGTCTTATGATAATTATTCTATTTTATTAATTATTAATTATGTCAATTATTATTTTATTTAAAGGTAAAAGTATATTTTATGTTATTAGGTTCTAAATGTTTAATTTGGACATAAGCCCAATGCATTAGTCAAGCCCAAACTCTTGAATTTTGCTTAGGAAACAAAAAAATATTTTCCTAGTCTAATTAGGAGTCATAAACCCTAGATAGTTAATCTATAAATAAGGGATTCATGCCATAAATTAAAATCACAACCCAAATAATCTATTTTTTCTTAAAATTTTCGTCCAAAACACAGTAGGGCCTTCGGGAAGCCTCCTCTTTCATTCTATTTTCAGGTATCTTCTTTATAAAATTCTAAAGCTATATCTATACATATTATTTTTCGATGAATTTTTAGTATGTTACTCCATGACATGTTTTCAAGGTACAGTAAAAATTTCAACTCCATATGAGTCGTATTTTATTTCATATAAATTTTCAATCTCTGCTGATCCAGATTGTAAATATTCTGTTTTTTCATCTAGAAAATTCGTAATATATATTCATATCTCTTCAAATCTTATGATTTCGGATATATTGTTCTATAGTGTGTATTTTATATACTGTAAAAAATTTAAAATGATCCATCAAGTAATTATTTAATTATGAATATCTTCTCACGGCTGCGTAGAATCTGAAAACTTCTCTATTCTGTTTTATAAAATTCAAAATATGTATTTAAAGTACTTCAAAAATTCTAATTTTTGATATGTATTCCATGTACATGTCTTCTATATTATTGTACAATTTCAAAGATATCCATTGACTAATGTTCGAGTTATAAAGGTTTTCTCATCGCTGCATATAATTTTCTGCTACAACTATTCCATTTTTTCAAAAACTCAAAAGTCATATGTTTACTTCTTATAATTTATGAAATTTAAATATGGTATTCATATATGATTTAAATATTCATATTCGAAATTGTTGATTTTTATTTCTTATATGTTTTGAGATATCAAATATTTATTCATTACTATGCACTATATATATAAGTATTATAACTTTTATTTTCTTTCAAAATAATTCCACACCTTTTTAAAATCATGTCCAAGCTCTAAAATTCCTATTTATTTATTCCTAAGTTCAAGCTAAGAAAATATATATATATTATATTAATATTATGGTGACGTCGATATGGAGGCACGAAGGATTAGAATCATAATCTGCATAAGCACATTCACATGAAATCCTCGAAGTGCATTTACACATTTAGGTGGGGTTCTTACTTTTCCTATTAATTGTATATGTTGTTCATTTACGTGTTATAATTGTTATCTAATGGAATGCAAGATCTAAGTTGCATTATATTTCAAGAAATGCAAGACGTAAGTTGCATTTATAAGTTTGATTGATTAATCCCTATAAGTTGGTGTAATCCGGGGCAACCTGTCAACACATATGTTATAAGTTGGTGTAATCCGGGGCAACCTGTGCACACATATGTTATGTTATAAGTTAATTGTTATTCACGTTTATGTTTCAACAATATATTTTTAATATGGACTTGTAAGAGGCTAGTGTAGCTTACCCCCCACAATTAACATTTTCAGGTTGACTTGGAGTTGCGTGATGGGAGTCGAGGCGGGCGGTCAAGCATATGAGTCTTTAGGGATATTTATGTTAAATTGAATTATTTATTTATTTTTTGTGTTTATGTTTGGATTATAAATTGTCTTAGTAGTTATTAGGATTACTTGAAAAGTGCTTATACTTTAATTTGTATGATTCTACCTGTGAAACTTATGGAGATTTTAGTTATTAATTAGTAGTATATTATTATTTTTCCGCTGCTAGAGAATGAGATTTATATTTAAGATAGGATGGAATAATAGGTTTACGCTAGAGAATTGTTTCTATTATTTTTCCGCTGCGATGATTTAAGGATTATAAGTTGGACTATGTGACATGTTTTATATGTGAGTAGAAAATAGTGTTATTTGTATATTTGTTATGAAATTCTGATTTATGAATTATTTCTTTATTAAAATAGAGGGTCGGTGTGAATTTATTATTTGTCTTTATTAAATGCTTTAAAATAGAATTTATGAAAATCGTGTCGTTACATTTTCTTTTTCTTTCTAATGCTTCCATCACTAACCTCAACCCCAACCAACATCATCCCAGCCCCACACTCTCCCTCTTCCACCACTGGGTCAATTTTTCTTAAAATTCTCCTACACCCACACCACCCACACCAACCATGTTACTATTTTCACGAATCGTGGCAACATTGTCATGATACTCACTTTCTCAAAATTATTTTCACGAAACTTTTGTCATGAAACAAAAGAAATATTCCATGAAAATTTTCATTTGCCACGATAATAAAAACTCTTTTGCTTGATTTGTACATTTTCATGGAAAATTAGATAATTTTCGTGTCAAGATTTTATTATTTTGTGCCAATAGCTGCAAACAACTTCGACAAGTGAATATTGCAGCAAGTGAGTACCGTGGTAATATTGCGACGAATTAAAAAAGATATCACCTGGGATGGCTGGTGGTGGGGGGGTGGGGGTATAAAAAAATTAAAGCAACAATATTACCACAAATCGTGGTAATGTTGTCACAAATTATAAATATATTGCTCCGATAGTTGTCACAAAAATTATTTGCCACGAATCGTGGCACTATTTCCATGATTCGTGGTACATATAAAAAAAATGATGGGGAAAGTGGGTGCAGAAGCGTGGGACTGAGACTGGGTGGATGGTGTTGGGGGTCGTTAGGGTATATGGGTAAAAAAGTGAAAAGTTGAAATAAAAAATAAATTTGGTGGGGGTGGGAGGCTGGAGAAGGGAAGGGGGGGGGGGGGGGGAAGGGGGAATTTTGGGGGCAGTAGGGAATAGTTGTCAGGATATTGAGTTTTATCTAATTGGATTAATTGAGTTTTATTAGGTTAATTAATCTGATTAGGTTAATTAGTGGTAACAGTGGTATTATCAAAGATAGTTATATTTGAATTCTGAAAAGTTAAAATTATACTCCCTCCATTTTAAAATAACTGTCTCTTTAACTTATTTTGAAAAAGATTAAGAATGGATAAAAAAAACAAATATATTCATACATAATCCATTTAATTGAGATATATTTAATGGAATAAGAAATTGATCAATTAAATTAAGTAGGTTGTTTAGAGTAAGATTGGAAGAATTTTATATTTTTTTTGCTAAAGCCACACTTATTTTGAAATTTTTAATCTTGTCTAAAGCAACATTTATTTTGAAACGGAGGGAGTTATAAAATATTAAATTACAGTATGAATTAGAGAAACTACTAGTAGTTACATTAATTCACATTATATAATGATTTACATACTCAACTTAGATGGTGTTTGGCTAAACTTATAAGCTCCTCAAAACACCTTATACGATGTCTGAGAGCTTATAAGTTCTTCAAATGTGTTCAGCAAAAGAAGATATTAAACAATTTTTAAGATGTAAAACAAGCCCTTAGAGCTTATAAATTCAAAAAAAAATTTCTTTAGTCCAACTTATTTTTTAAGATAGTTTCATTCAACTCACATGCTAAACATACATACACATGATACACGTTAATTATGCATGTATTTAGGTCAATTTAGGAACATGTTTTATATCATTTATGTGCACATTTGGCCGAGATTTGATTATATTTATCATATTGGGCCATTTAACGTGTTTTGACTTGTTTTAAGGGTTTTTGGGTCGAAAAGTTATATTTCACGATGATTGGATGAAGGAACAAGTCAAGAAGGAGAAAACCCGATTTGAACCGACCTAAATTAAAGCCAACCCAAAATAACTCGTCACGATCGCCTCACCAAGGTGAACGACTGCGCCAAAAGAAGCCTAGAAAGTGAGGTTGCACTGAGCACTTGTTGCGATCGTGCAAGGCATTGAGCGCAGTTGCGAAAAAAGTTGTCTTTTTAAGCTGTTTTGGGTAAAGCTTATTGTGACTGTGACAGAGTTTGCGCGCGGCCGCGACAGAAGTCCGAATTCGAAGAAAATCCTAATTTTATTAGGATTTTGATCCTATCTTCCCAAGATTCATCCCCAACTCTATAAAAAGGACTCCAAGCTCAAGTATTAAGGGACCATATGATATAATTACATACTCTAAACACTCGAAAAGGCTTGAAAGCAAGAATTGAAGATTAAGAGGTGACACAACGAAGATCGGCGATTGGAGATTCGGGTTTAGTTTGTTATTTCTTTTGTATTTAATTTTCAATGATGTGTGTCTATGAATGTCTATGTGATTCGAATATAATTATGCGTTGTTAAACACATATGTGTTCTAGGGGAAGAAATTAGGTGACGAAGAATGATGTATTGATTTTTCCCGTCTAATTCTAAACTGCAATTTGTGTACTTATCTATGTGTTTGCTTACTTCTTATGATTTAATTTGAATTGATCACTTAAGTTAAATCTACACGTTTAATAGTTCTGCTCCCGGAGAAGGAAACTGTTAATAGACGTACACCACATAGCGTAATTGTCTATACTTCTGTAGACATTGGTTACAGGTCTTTTGGGAGTCTTAAGGTTTAGTCGACTTGGAAGGGTGACTAAGTTTAGTAGATCAACAACCTAATTGCTTTGGGAGGAGGATTAGGTTTACTAAAGTGTCATCTAAAACATTATAACCGGTTTAAAAGTCTAGAACTTTTAGGTTAGATCAAACATCAGAATCGTAATTGAAATATATGCCCTAAGAATTCGTTTTCCTCCATCTGAGTTTCTTTTAAGTATTCAATCTCTTGTTTTTTCCAAGTTATTCTTTAATATTTAATTATTCTATGCAAATTAGTATTAGCTTTTACAACAAACTCTACCATTCCAGAGTCTAGTTAGGAGAGTCCTAGAGTATTCGGAGTACCGAACTACGCTTCAGAGTCAGTCCTTGAGGATTGACCTTGACTACCACTACCTACACCTACACCATATACTTGCAGTAAACTAAGGTTAGGAAAACCATTGTCAAGTTTTTTGCGCCATTTCAGGGGACTGGTTATTGCATCTTAGTTTTTATTCTGATAAATAGGACGACACTAGACTAAACATTATTTTTCTGAAATTAAAATTTAGTTTATTTATTTTTATTTACTTCTTTTATTTTCGTCATACGTGCTATTTTTTCTGTTTATGTTCTCATGTAGTATATGCACACTAGATCGAAAGGAAAAGCTCACCTAGTTCCTCTTGATCCTGCCGAACAAGGAAGAATCCATTCGACGAGATGACTGAAATTACACATAATATAACTCCATAAGAGATGATGAATTGACTGCTAGGGGTCATAACAAATCTGGATAATAGGGTGACTGCTATACATAACCAACTTCCACAACAGTAGCACAGACCAGCTCAGAACGTTCAAGGTGATCCAGACGATGACAGCACACCAATCAGTGATTGTCTTCTCTCTTTGCCGAATCAGCCTACCGGAGTAGTCGAACCACCACCACTGAATGCAAATATCTTTAAACCAAAGCCATCTCTAGTTAATATAGTCCAACAAAATCAATTTGGTGGAAGTGCACAAGAGGACCCTAGTGTTCACCTGAACAAATTCCGTAAGTTGTTTGAGACTATAAGATAAACCACATTCCACATGAGCAGGTCAAACTGAGATTATTCCCATTCTCGCTGAGAGACAAAGCACTGCAATGGTTTTATTCGCTGGAAGATGTTACTGAGTGGGAAGATCTGAGCACAAGGTTTCTATTGAAGTTTTTCCCGCTGGGTAAGATGTTGGATCTGTAGAATAAAATCAATCTCAAGCAATTAGATGCAGAACCATTTGGTGAAACTTGAGAGCGATTCCGAGAACTTATCCGGAGTTGCCCTCAACATGGATTTACCAAGAAGCAACAAGTATGCAAGTTTTATAATGGATTGTCTCACCAACAAGGGATCATGTAGATGCAGCAGCAATGGGTAGTTTGATGGAAAAGAATGTGGGGGGCAGCATTCTCTATCTTGGACGCAATGGCCAGAACGAGTTACCAGTGGCTAAATGAGAGAAATCAGCCAAGAAGAGTGGCTAGCGTGACCAACTACAGCCAAATGATACAGTTACTTCTCAGCTAACTGCATTGACAAATGAAGTGAATCTGTTAACTAGTTTGACTCTAGCCCAACACACCGACTCTTCATCGCAACAACCATCTAGGCAAGAAGATGTTGAAGACATTAATTTTGTCAATCAAAAGAACTTCAATAACTTCCAGGGCAACCACCAGCAGTATAATAAATACTCACAAGAAAATCGGAACCACCCCAATTTCTCTTATGGCAATCCAAAGAATTCACTCAATCCGCCACCAAGATTCACCGTCACTAATGACATGATTCATGATGATAAAACCCAAACGAAAAGGAATTAAGACAGTCGCAAATTGCAACATATGAGGAAAAGTTAGCTCAACTTGAGAAAAAGATGGAAAAGTAAAATTATCGAGTTGAACAAACATGTGACTAGTGAAGGGACGAATATCAAGGAGATCACATCCAACGTGAGTCAATTGATAAAAATCACAGGAACTCAACATAAACAAGGGCAATTTCTGAGTGATACAATGGTAAATCCGAGGGAGAAATGCCAAGCAATTCAGTTGAGAAAGCAAGTTCCAACCGAGGTAAGGGCAAGCAACAAGTTGTTGAGAATGTTTCATTACCGGATCCAAACGACAACCGAAGTCTATTCGGTTTCCTTTGGAAAGGAAAAAGCATCGCAATTGATTTGAGCATCTCCGTCAGTGCCAAGTTGTGGCTACACCGTTCAGTAGTGATGAGCTCACAAAAGCTATGGGGATACATGACAATATTAAAGCATTACTTATAGTTGGAGGTTTGCACAAGTTCATGCCGGCAAAATTGACATACAAGAGGCTCACGATGGAATTCTTCAGCACATTTGCCATCACCGTGAAAAGTAACCCACATGATCATCGACCAGACAACATCATGTTTCAGCTGATGGATAAGCAGCGCACACTGACATACGCTGAGCTAGACAGGATATTCGGCTTTCCTAAAGCTGACACGAGTAGCCCACCCAAAGTATTTAACGTTCACGAATTTTGGGGTCTACCAACAGCTGCTCCTCCACTTGTTCCACCTCAGACATATGTGGCGAATGGTGCCAAAGCGACCTGGATTAGAAACCCGGTTATACGTTACTTTCAGAAGATGTTGTCTCACATTTTATTTTCGAGAAAAGAGACAAGTGTAACAGCCCGATTTTCTAGACTATTTTTAAGTAATTATAAAGCCCAAAAAACAAGCCATGATATTTAATATATTTAATTAAATACTATATTTAAAAATCAAGCCATTACGAAAAAAAAACATAATCATATATAATGTCACAATATTTTATGAAATAAAGTATATTAAAATCATTATTGAAAATATACGAAATATTCTAAAAACTTTAAGAATTTTGATGATGGTATTAAGTAATTGGCAGCGGAAAATATAATTTGTTCAAACTGGCACATCTTAAACATCTCGTCAATCAAATTAACGTTCTAGTATAAATCACTGATAATTTGTTAAGTATCTAGAACATGTAAAAACTTATTAAAATATTTCTCAATTATGACTCTAACACATCAATTCACCATAATAATTTCATCAAGTACTCAATTATAATTACGAACTATATAAATCACCTTAAACTCCTAACATACCATAATTTCATAAGATCTCAACTACCACATACTACAAGTTCAAAACTTCACCATACTTTTGAAATAATGTAATCCTAAAGCATAAACACTATATTGCACACATTTAGTTATTAAATCCAAATAAAGTTTTATTTATTTTATTTTAATTTTTTTTTAAAAAAATAAACTATAACAATTAATAACATAATCAAAATTAAATCCTAAGTATGCACCTATTATGAAAATTCATTAATGAAATTCAAACATGCCAACAACTATATTTTAAAATTTTAGTAACTTCGAAATCACTCACATTATTCACCTATTAATTGTTTCAAATAAACAAGAATAAATTAACTTCCAGAAACATAAACAATTCAGTTCAAATAGTCCAATATCAAATTTAACTAAAATTTTGTGACTAAAATGATACCACCATATGCTTCCCCGGCTCCATCTCAGCTTCAATCACTCTCTCCATTTCTACCTGAGGATCAATAATAGGCTGGGGTGAGCTTCTTTTAGCTCGTGGGAGTCACAGTTTATTACAATAATCATAAAGACAAAGAAGCATACAATGTAACATTTATTTAAATGATGCGCTTGTATTGGCAAGGCACATAGAACTAACTTGTATTGGCAAGTAGTATATTGATAATGGGCTAAACTTGTATTGGCAAGTAGCGAATTGTAATCACTTGTATTGGCAAGTAATAATAAAATAAAAGCACATGTAAACAATCAAGTAATCATAATTAAAGCAATAAACAGTTAGGACCCCCACCTGGAAATGAGATGATTGAAAATGCAAATACTGGCAAATTAGTCCAAAGTCCTAGGCCCGTACTCTCGCTCTTCGGAATCTAATACAATTAATAGAAAGTGAAAACTATTAGGTAACTATAATATTCTAATTAAATAGAAAGCAAACTAAAGAAACTGATTACATAATTATATATTAATAAAATGAAAACATAATATAACAAGGAGACAAAACTTAAGCTTGGAAAAAGAAGAAGCCGTGACTTTAATTGCAAGGAAAATGGCTATTCTGGTGGGTGAGATAATGGGCTTCTGTATAAAGGGATTTATGGTTGATTTGGAGTGAGGCCCAAAAATGGTTCAGTAGGGTATATGAATTAATTGGAGTTAATACTCCTTTTCCCCCTCTATGCCAAACACGCAACCCATCTCCCCCTCTTCTTCATCCCGTCTTCTTCTTCTCCACTGGTTCAACACCATAAGGCACGGGCGAACTTCATAATGGCGGTACGTTGTGTTTTTATCCTCCAGAACAGTAAGGTAAGCAACGACCAACACCTTCTCGATTGGCGCCGCCACGGGCTGTGCACGCTGCTAAACTGGAACAGTGAGGCAGCACCGGAGCAGCGGCAGTGGTGGTGCAGAAACTGGATAGCGATGGCAACCTCAAACGGAAATGGTTCTAGTCTACATAAAAAAAAATTATCTCCCTCTCCCTCTCTGATCCCTGCTTCGGACGAGGGGAAACATGATGAATTTGGCCTAAAGTTCATCTCGGATCAGTGGAGTAGTGAATGTCGGTAATTCGAGGAAGGAGTTTGTGAAATAGTGATGAATTTTCCGGTGGGAATTGGCTGGTTCTGGGAGGGAAAAGCTGGGTTGACATACATAAACATGAATACATAAGATTCATTACCTTCTCTGTTGGTTGCAAAAGACAGTAAAAAGAAAAATGATCAGAAGGTTCTTGTATTTATAAGAAAATATTGCTAGCGGTTTTTAATCCATCTCCACTACCTCTCCATGACCTCCCACTCCCACAGTCACGTATTCACGCTTAAAAAAACAGAATGGGAAAAACTACCGGTTCTAAAATTCTATCCATCCTCAAATGGATTTGGGCTTGGTAGACTGGGCCTTGTATTGTCATATGGATATAAATTATTGGGCCAGACATGAATATGGATGTAATGTATGTAAATGAGCTCATAATAATAAAAATAAATGGGCCTTTAAATAATTTATTTGGTCTAGACAGTCCAAATATAAAATATTTAATCATATAAAATGGATCGGCCTATATAAATGGAATGATAATTAAAATTCACAAATTATATAAATAAATAGACGAAAAAAATTTCCCGGGCGTTACAACAAGTGCCATGAGACAGGTTGAACTTCACATGATATGGAATATGCTCCATCAGCATGAGGTTGATAATGCAAAATTATTAGCGGAGTACTTTGAAAATGTCATCCGGAAGCAAAGGGACAACATCATCACATCCATTGCCGAATTATTCGACCATATTTCTTTTGATGACATGACATCGGTAAAGGGTGAAGTCCAGTTTACTTGGGAACTTTTGGAGAGCATGCAAATTATGGTGACCGGTAAAAATGGAAAGGTTCCATATGTATATCAACGTGTGGGGCCATATCTCCGGCTCCCCTATAGTGAGGCAATGACCGTTTTAACTATTGAAGATACACTTAATTTGGTCATGTCATCCGACGAACATCTTTCCCATTCCCAAGGGCTGGACTCCGTGGTGTTTCAATCCAGACAAACAACTGACGGAAGTAGCTGAGCTCCTTGACCATCAAAGAAGAAGAGGTCGACAACCACTGTTGCATGCTCGACAGAGAGGAATGCTCGACACATGCTCTCAACATGTCCTCAAGTGTTTGTATTGTCCTTTCCGATTGACCATCAGTTTGCGGATGATAAGCTGTACTGAAATTCAACTTAGTTCCCAAAGCTTCTTGCAGACTACCCAAAAAACGTGATGTGAAGCGAGTATCTCTGTCTGAGACGATAGAAACAGGCACTCCATGTAACTTCACAATCTCCTGAATATACAATTGAGCATACTGGTGCATTTTGAAACTCATCTTTACTTGGATAAAGTGAGCTGACTTCGTGAGTCGATCCACTATAACCCAGATTGCATGGTTTCCTCTTTCCGATCGTGGTAAACTCACCACAAAGTCCATAGTGATGTGTTCCCACTTCCACTCCGGAATCTCAAGTGATTTCAACAATCCTAAAGGATGTTGATGTTCAGCTTTCACTTGCTGACAAACGATACACTTTCTGACAAAATCTGCGACATCTCTCTTCATACCGTCCCACCAAAACATTCTTCTCAAGTCTTGATACATCTTTGTACTGCCCGGGTGAGCGGTATATGGAGTATTGTGTGCTTCTTCCAATACTATTCTCTTCAACTCCGTAATATCGGGCACACAAATTCTCCCTTCAAAATACAATGTATCATCCTTAGACAACTCAAATCCTTTGCCTTCTCCGGCAAGAACATGCTCTCTCATCTTGAGCAGAAATGCATCTCGAGTTTGACTTTCCTTAATTCTCTCCTTTAGAGTCGGTTGTACCACTAAAGCTGCTAAGACTGAATTCCCAGACTTTGGTGGTGTAATTATCTCAAGGTTCATCTTTGAGAATTCCTTGACTAGTTTCTCCTCCCTAGTCAAGATACAAGTCAATTCTCCTCTTGCCTTGCGGCTAAGTGCGTCTGCTACTACGTTAGCCTTTCCGGGATGGTAGTGAATGGTACAGTCATAGTCTTTCACTAACTCTAACCATCTCCGTTGCCTCATATTTAGCTCTTTCTGTGTGAAAAGATACTTTAGACTCTTGTGATCCGTGTATATCTCACACTTACCTCCGTAAAGGTAATGTCGCCAAATCTTCAAGGCATGAACTACTGCAGCAAGTTCTAAATCGTGAGTTGGATAGTTCAACTCATGTGGCTGTAGTTGCCTGGAGGCATAAGCAACCACCTTGCCATTTTGCATCAAAACGCATCCCAAACCTTGCTTCGATGCATCACTATAGATCACGAACTCCTTCTTCGGATCAGGGATGGTCAAGACTGGTGCAGTAGTGAGTTTGTGCTTCAGTTCTTGGAAACTATTCTCACACTTCTCGTTCCACAAGAACCTTTCTCCTTTTCTTGTTAATCGAGTCATTGGAGTAGATATCTTTGAAAATCCTTCAATAAACCTTCGGTAGTAACCGGCGAGTCCTAAAAAGCTACGCACTTCATTAGCATTGGTTGGTGTCTTCCAATCATTGACAGCCTCAACCTTCGCTGGATCAACCTCAATTCCTCGAGTAGTGATTACATGACCAAGAAACGCAACTCGATTGAGCCAAAATTCACACTTACTGAACTTCGCATACAACTTCTCCTTGCGAAGTGTCTCAAGAACAATCCTCAAATGTTGTTCATGCTCACTTTCATCCTTCGAATACACTAGTATGTCATCTATAAACACGATGACAAACTGATCCAAATAGGGATGAAAGACTCGGTTCATCAAATCCATGAGAACCGCAGGCGCATTGCTCAAACCAAATGGCATTACAACAAACTCGTAATGACCATACCTTGTTCGAAATGCCGTTTTTGGGATATCACTATCTTTGATCTGTAACTGGTGATAGCCAGACCTTAGATCAATCTTCGAGAATACTCCAGAACCTCTAAGCTGGTCAAACAAGTCTTCTATCCTTGGGAGAGGATACTTGTTCTTTATCGTGAGTCGGTTAAGTTCACGATAGTCGATACACATCCTCATCGAACCATCCTTCTTCTTCACAAACAATACTGGCGCACCCCATGGCGACACGCTCGGTCGGGCAAAACCCAAATCAAGCAACTCTTGAATTTGCACCTTCAACTCTTGCAATTCCTTTGGCGCCATTCTATAAGGGGCTTTTGATATTGGTGCTGCTCCAGGCACCAAATCAATTGTGAACTCCACTTGTCTATCCGGTGGAATTCCTGGTAAGGCCTCGGGAAAAACATCCGGATATTCTTTGACAACGGTTACGTCAGCTACTGTCTTCTCTGAGGTTGCTACTCCCATTATATTCACCAAAAATCCTTGACATTTCCCTTTCCTTAACAACTTCACCGCCTTCATAGTTGATATAACGCGAGGACCTGCGTCGCGTTTTGCTCCTTGGAAGGTAATCTCCACGTTGTTTGGTGAATGTAATGTTACTCTTCTTTTTGAACAATCTATGTCGGCCTTATACTTACTTAACCAATCCATACCCAAGATCACATCAAAGTCATTCATAGCTAACACGTATGGGTCAGCTAAGAGTGTATGTTCATTTATCTCTACAGTTATACCTTTAGCTATTGAGTCAGCAGTAACCGCTTTGCCCGAAGGTATGCTGATCTCAAGTGGTTCAGAAGCTTTAACACATTTATAGCTAGTCATTGCATGAAACTTCTTAGAGATAAAACTATGGGAAGCACCGGTATCAAATAGTACAAAAGCAGGAATACCAGCAATTGTTAACGTACCTGACATAGTTCCGGTTTCAATCTCCGCTTCCACTTCAGGTAGTCCGAACATACGAGCTCTTCCACCCGACCCATGATTCTGATCCCTTCTATCAGGTAAATTCTTCTTCGGGCAGTTCCAAATCATGTGGCCTTCTTCACGACAGCCAAAGCATCTGTTCTGCCCTTGCAGACACACTCCCATGTGCTTCTTTCCACATTTGGGACAAGTGGGGTTTTCACCTTGCCCTCTTGGCCTAGGAGGCAGCTCTGGCCTACCTTTCTTCCAATTGGTATCACTGCTCTGGCCTTGAAACTTCCTCTTGTTTGGATTCTCCGCAGGCGATGCACGAGGTCTTTCCATCTCAAAACTAGCGGATATGTCCTCCGCTCTTATCACAGCCTCTGCATAAGTCATATTCCCATGTCCAGAAAGGTGATGGCGAATCTGATGCCTTAAGCCTTGACGGAATCTTCGTGCTTTCTTCTCAGACGTATCCACCAAGGTGGGAGCAAAACGACACATCTTATTAAACTTCCTCTCATACTCGGTTACTGTCATACCTCCCTGAGTCAAATCCATAAATTCCTTCTGCATCCGGTCCCTGTAGATGCTTGGATAGTACTTCTCCATCACTACCTCCTTAAACATAGCCCAAGTAAGGGCATTCCTCTCCTCTACCGTCCTTATCCTCCAATAATCATTCCACCACACTCTTGCATCTTCCTTGAGTTGGAAGACAGCACATGAAATCTTCTGGGCATCCGAACATGCCATATACTCAAAGATATCTTCCAAAGTCCTGATCCACTCTTCAAGTACCTCGGGGCCCTCGTAGCCATGAAATGTAGGTGCCTTGAACTGATTGAACTGGTTTATCACCCTGGACTGCACTTGTTCAGGTGTTGCAGCAGGAGTGATGGTTGCTCCTTGTAGGAGGGCAGCTATCCCGGTGAGTAGTTGTTCGGGATTGGGATTCGCAGCTTGAGGGGCAGCCTCTTGAGGTGCGTTCCGAGCACCTTGAATGGTGTCACGAGGAGCATCGTTCGGGTTATCAGTTCAATGAGCCATTGTCCTGTCAATGGATCACCGAATTGATAAGTTGTAGGAATGCGAGAAATGTGATAAGATAGTGATAACGTATGATAATATTAATAATAAAACAACACATAAAGAGTAAGTAATGGGATGAGATGAAATGAAATGAAATGAAGTGAAATGAAATGATTAATTCAAATTACTCATGTTCATAACCCATGTGCTAAGTGTCAATGTCTACAACTGAAAAAGAAATAAGGAAATAAACAAATACAACTGAAATGGGGAAATGCAATACTATCCAAATCAAAATGAAATAACTCTAGTCCTCATCATCACTGCTCAGAATCTCAATGACTGGCACGGGTGGTGGAATCTCAATCCACGAGATGATGTCATCATCAGAGTCAACCTCGTAGTTGCCCATTTCTGGCTCCTCCATGGGCTCTAGCTCAGGCTCGGGCTCAGGCTCAGGCTCGGGCACAGGCTCGGGCTCAAGCACAGGCTCGGGCACAGGCTCGGGCGCAAGTGGAAGATCCTCATCCACATCTGTCTCGTCATCATCATCATATGCGATCATGTCCCAAGCAAACCGGGTCAAGAGCTCACTCACTGTGTACTGAAATCCATCAACCACCGCTTTTGCCTCTAGGCTCCTCGCCCGTGGCCTGATTCCAACAGTCAAGAATAGTGTCGTTCCAATACTCAGGTAAAGCGTTAATCAGGTGATTGACCTGCTCTACAACAGATCCCTCCCTTCCAGATGCATTCCACTTCTCCAGTCGGTTAATTATGTAATGGGGTGCATTCTCAGGAAGTCTGGGATCATCCCACCAGTCAGCTCGTGCCAACGGGGGAGGGTGAACATGAATAGCGGTGCTCTTACGTGCTGTCTGTCGTGTGCGTGCCATGCTAACAATGATACATGCATATATGTTTTGGGTTATGATAATGCAACTAAAATGAAACATGTACACAATAATACAATGACTGAATAATGTATTGATTGATAATGAATTGAGTGATTGTATTGAATATAATGTGAATGATAATGCATTGAAATGAATAATTGAACGGGTACCTTGGAACTGAGCGATGAAGTAGAGACGGCCGAAAGCATATGGTACTTGTGATCATAATTTAATTTTTATTCAATCTATTTAACATAAAAATTTAAAAAGAGGCGGGTCTACAGAAAAGTAAACCGCGCTCTGATACCACACTGTAACAGCCCGATTTTCTTGACTATTTTTAAGTAATTATAAAGCCCAAAAAACAAGCCATGATATTTAATATATTTAATTAAATACTATATTTAAAAATCAAGCCATTACGAAAAAAAAACATAATCATATACAATGTCACAATATTTTATGAAATAAAGTATATTAAAATCATTATTGAAAATATACGAAATATTCTAAAAACTTTAAGAATTTTGATGATGGTATTAAGTAATTGGCAGCGGAAAATATAATTTGTTCAAACTGGCACATCTTAAACATCTCGTCAATCAAATTAACGTTCTAGTATAAATCACTGATAATTTGTTAAGTATCTAGAACATGTAAAAACTTATTAAAATATTTCTCAATTATGACTCTAACACATCAATTCACCATAATAATTTCATCAAGTACTCAATTATAATTACGAACTATATAAATCACCTTAAACTCCTAACATACCATAATTTCATAAGATCTCAACTACCACATACTACAAGTTCAAAACTTCACCATACTTTTGAAATAATGTAATCCTAAAGCATAAACACTATATTGCACACATTTAGTTATTAAATCCAAATAAAGTTTTATTTATTTTATTTTAATTTTTTTTTTAAAAAATAAACTATAACAATTAATAACATAATCAAAATTAAATCCTAAGTATGCACCTATTATGAAAATTCATTAATGAAATTCAAACATGCCAACAACTATATTTTAAAATTTTAGTAACTTCGAAATCACTCACATTATTCACCTATTAATTGTTTCAAATAAACAAGAATAAATTAACTTCCAGAAACATAAACAATTCAGTTCAAATAGTCCAATATCAAATTTAACTAAAATTTTGTGACTAAAATGATACCACCATATGCTTCCCCGGCTCCATCTCAGCTTCAATCACTCTCTCCATTTCTACCTGAGGATCAATAATAGGCTGGGGTGAGCTTCTTTTAGCTCGTGGGAGTCACAGTTTATTACAATAATCATAAAGACAAAGAAGCATACAATGTAACATTTATTTAAATGATGCGCTTGTATTGGCAAGGCACATAGAACTAACTTGTATTGGCAAGTAGTATATTGATAATGGGCTAAACTTGTATTGGCAAGTAGCGAATTGTAATCACTTGTATTGGCAAGTAATAATAAAATAAAAGCACATGTAAACAATCAAGTAATCATAATTAAAGCAATAAACAGTTAGGACCCCCACCTGGAAATGAGATGATTGAAAATGCAAATACTGGCAAATTAGTCCAAAGTCCTAGGCCCGTACTCTCGCTCTTCGGAATCTAATACAATTAATAGAAAGTGAAAACTATTAGGTAACTATAATATTCTAATTAAATAGAAAGCAAACTAAAGAAACTGATTACATAATTATATATTAATAAAATGAAAACATAATATAACAAGGAGACAAAACTTAAGCTTGGAAAAAGAAGAAGCCGTGACTTTAATTGCAAGGAAAATGGCTATTCTGGTGGGTGAGATAATGGGCTTCTGTATAAAGGGATTTATGGTTGATTTGGAGTGAGGCCCAAAAATGGTTCAGTAGGGTATATGAATTAATTGGAGTTAATACTCCTTTTCCCCCTCTATGCCAAACACGCAACCCATCTCCCCCTCTTCTTCATCCCGTCTTCTTCTTCTCCACTGGTTCAACACCATAAGGCACGGGCGAACTTCATAATGGCGGTACGTTGTGTTTTTATCCTCCAGAACAGTAAGGTAAGCAACGACCAACACCTTCTCGATTGGCGCCGCCACGGGCTGTGCACGCTGCTAAACTGGAACAGTGAGGCAGCACCGGAGCAGCGGCAGTGGTGGTGCAGAAACTGGATAGCGATGGCAACCTCAAACGGAAATGGTTCTAGTCTACATAAAAAAAAATTATCTCCCTCTCCCTCTCTGATCCCTGCTTCGGACGAGGGGAAACATGATGAATTTGGCCTAAAGTTCATCTCGGATCAGTGGAGTAGTGAATGTCGGTAATTCGAGGAAGGAGTTTGTGAAATAGTGATGAATTTTCCGGTGGGAATTGGCTGGTTCTGGGAGGGAAAAGCTGGGTTGACATACATAAACATGAATACATAAGATTCATTACCTTCTCTGTTGGTTGCAAAAGACAGTAAAAAGAAAAATGATCAGAAGGTTCTTGTATTTATAAGAAAATATTGCTAGCGGTTTTTAATCCATCTCCACTACCTCTCCATGACCTCCCACTCCCACAGTCACGTATTCACGCTTAAAAAAACAGAATGGGAAAAACTACCGGTTCTAAAATTCTATCCATCCTCAAATGGATTTGGGCTTGGTAGACTGGGCCTTGTATTGTCATATGGATATAAATTATTGGGCCAGACATGAATATGGATGTAATGTATGTAAATGAGCTCATAATAATAAAAATAAATGGGCCTTTAAATAATTTATTTGGTCTAGACAGTCCAAATATAAAATATTTAATCATATAAAATGGATCGGCCTATATAAATGGAATGATAATTAAAATTCACAAATTATATAAATAAATAGACGAAAAAAATTTCCCGGGCGTTACAACAAGTGCCATGAGACAGGTTGAACTTCACATGATATGGAATATGCTCCATCAGCATGAGGTTGATAATGCAAAATTATTAGCGGAGTACTTTGAAAATGTCATCCGGAAGCAAAGGGACAACATCATCACATCCATTGCCGAATTATTCGACCATATTTCTTTTGATGACATGACATCGGTAAAGGGTGAAGTCCAGTTTACTTGGGAACTTTTGGAGAGCATGCAAATTATGGTGACCGGTAAAAATGGAAAGGTTCCATATGTATATCAACGTGTGGGGCCATATCTCCGGCTCCCCTATAGTGAGGCAATGACCGTTTTAACTATTGAAGATACACTTAATTTGGTCATGTCATCCGACGAACATCTTTCCCATTCCCAAGGGCTGGACTCCGTGGTGTTTCAATCCAGACAAACAACTGACGGAAGTAGCTGAGCTCCTTGACTATCAAAGAAGAAGAGGTCGACAACCACTGTTGCATGCTCGACAGAGAGGAATGAGGACGGGGAGGGGTTAATCACCTCTAACGAACATGGTGTCAAGCTATATCATAACGAAGTGCAATCACTCGACACTTGAATGAAGAGGCATCGAACATAAGCATGAGGGGCAGTGCAGACAATTAACACTAAATTGACCAATTATCGAGTCATTCTGAACACCCTCCTTGAACGAAGCGATGAGGAACGCGCATAGCGACGAGAACAAGATAGTCGCTGGGGAGCGTGGTGTCAATATTGGGAGCAACATGGCATCCAACCATCACAATCAGCGGAATAGACTGTGAGTTAGTACCAAGAAATACCACTCTTTTTCCGCAAAACTTAGCCGTTGCCCAAGTTTGTGGGAAGGGGTGTACTGTGGGATGTCTTGGCCGCTAGTTATCTTTTCGTTTCCATTTCTATAATTTTGTTTATCATTTTGCTTGTTTCTTTTTCTTGTTGTACATGTTTTATTTTGATCGTTGGGTCTGTGTGCCTACTTGCTGTGTTGTTTGGCGTTGTTGGGTCTGTGAACCTGTTTATTTGAGTCTATTGCTAGTTGATCGTCATGTTGGGTCATTAGTTGTTTTTAGATTTGATGCTTTATGTTTTTAGTTGTTTGTTGGAGTCTAGGAGTAGTAAAAAAAACCCCCGAGTCTTTGGTTTGCTGATAAGTGATTTGAAAAGAATAAAATAGGGAAGGATAAATGATGATGATGATGATGATGATGATGATGATGATGATGATGATGATGAGATGATTTTGAGTAAAAAAATTCCAAATTGGCACATAGTAGGGCATGATAAGTAGTTTGAGACAAAATTGAGCTTGTTCTTAGAACATTTGATCAAAATAAGCCATGTGAGTTTTCTAGCCTAAGTGGTACTCCCACTTTTTGGAGGAATTTATACATTCTTTCGGTGTGATTTGATTGAATATGTGTACTTGTCTCTATAATTTTTCTTGAGTCTCTATTATGAATGTGTCGAGTATATGTTGTGGCTTAAAAGATGATCTTCGACAATTTTTTATTTTAGCCTAATTTTCTGCCTTTAAAAGTTGTCCTTTTTACCAAAATTTCAAAAATTATCCCTAGTTAACTCATTTGAGCTTTATAGCCTTATTATTTCATAGCCCTACATTACAAGCAAAATACCTTTCGATGTAAGCCTTTGGCCTTATATTGGACTAATTGAGTAAGATGGAGGTGGATTGGAAGGTAGATTTGGGAAAAATATTGGGAATACAGTGGATAAACTAGTGGATATTTGAAAAGATGATGAGAATGAGGAATTGATAGGTGAAAAGTCGAGAAAAGTAACCACTCATAGTTTGTTAGTTGCTATTTTCGAAGTTTATTGTTAGAAATAAAATCGAAAAATCAGAAAATGAAAGAAAGAAGAAGTTGTGAATATGTGTTCTTCTGTATTGTGTTGAGGAGAGGTTAGAAAAAGTGCTTAATTGTTGAGTTGAATAGAAAATCGGGTAGTCCCAAAGTTGTGGTACTCGAAAAGTTAGTCTGGAAAACACTTATTGTAAGTACTTTTGTGGGGGTGAAAAAGTCGTTCTTTAAGATAACTTGCTGAAATTTGAAGAAGAGATTGAGTGATTATATTGAGGGGTAGTCAGGTTAGGAGTAACTTGATTAGTCCAAGATTAGTCACTTTTTTTCAAAGTTATCTCACCTTACCTTAAGCCTACATTATAACAAAAAACAAAGACCTTTTTTATTTTTTGTCTCACATGTCAAGTACGAGGTCTAATTTAGATGATTGACAAGCATATGGTAGACGGTACATGTAGTCCAATTTGAGTGGAAGCACGTCATAAATTATAACACTTGAGAGATGAGTGAAACCCTTACCCAGTAAGGATCAAATTGTTCCAAAATTTCAAGTCTCGAAAGTAGTTGATTATGCTTTATCATAAATGCTTGATTTTACTGTGTTGTCTGGCTTTTTGAGAAAAAATCAGTCTGAAACTAGATTCGTCATCTCATCGCACTAAATACACGCCTAATTACTTGTATTCTTGGTTATTTTCTATTTTGTTGTCTGGGACGAACAACAGTTTAAGTTTGGGGGATTTTGATACACGTTAGTTATGCATGTATTTAGGAATATATTTTATATCATTTATGTGCATATTTGGTCGAGATTTGGTTATATTTATCATATTGGGCCATTTAATGTGCTTTGACTTGTTTTAAAGATTTTTAAGTGTTTTTGATTGTGTAGACATCGGTTAAGGTTCTTTTGAGAGTCTTTAGGTTTAGTCGACTTGGAAGGCTCACTAAGTCTAGTAGATCAACAAACTAATCGCTTTGCACTACTAGAAACAAGGCTTTTTGCCACTACAAAATGTAGTTACAAAAAATGGAGAGTAGTTACAAAAATATTTTTAGTAAATAAATATCTAAAAGTAGTTACTATAGGATAGTCACTTATAATAAGATGCAAAAAGTTTTTTTGCAACTACTTTTTAGATACTAATGTATTTGTAACTATTCTTTGCAATTACTATGTAGTTACTAATATATTTGTAACTACAAGTAGTTGCAAAAGAGTTTGTCATATTATAGCAAATTTAATTAAAATTGTATGAAATATTTTATGTAACTATTAGTAGTTACAAAAGGGGTTATTCTTAGTAACTATTTTGTAGTTGCAAAAAACTAGTGGCAAATGCCCTTTTTTCTTGTAGTGTCACCAATATACAATTCTCAATACATGTCGAGATCAACAATGGCAGAACAAAAAAAAAAAAAAAAGAAAATGCAAAGGAAAAACGGTTGTGTGCATCATTGTGTACGACGGAATTCAATTTCCAGTTTCTTATTCATTCTTCTTGTCAACGCTCTCTGTTTCCATTTCCTTGCTGATTCTTGGTGGAATTGGTGCCTTCAGTACCCTCTTTGTCATCATCCTTCATCATTTATTTGAGTTGTTCTTGTAGGGTTTGGGATGTTTCTGTCTGCTTCGTCTTGGTTCCGAGGTGCAAATGGCATGGAAGCCTAAGGTTCGCACGGACCCTCTCTGCTGCAAACCCCACAAATGAATATATGTCGGTTTGTATAAATCAAAATGAAAAACCGGCAAGGAAGATACTGAAAAAGAATTCGGAATAAACATTTGAAAATCAGATATGCTTGGCCGGCACTTTATCTTACTAAACCGTTGGCCTCATCCTCTGTTCCATCAGTCTCTTCATCATCTGAACCGGATTTTTTCCAAAAAGAGTGGTAAAATGAAAAGTTTTTAAATCTGAGTGTTTCTGTATATCCACGGTCTTTGAATTTGAATGTCAAGGAAAATTTCATTCGGAGGGAAGATAAAAAATTATGACTATAGGCTAACCACGGTCAGTCTTCTTCTGAATTTTATGCTAAAAAAAGAAAACAAAAAATCAGAAAACTTAAGGGACACGTGGCGGCATTTGAAAGTGTGAGGGTATTACCCACAAATTGGGTAGTCAGCAAAAAATGGACTGTAGAAACCTATTGGATTAGTGTTAAAGATGAGGAAGTAAATGAAAAAATGATCAAATATGAGGTTTTTTTTTTTTTTTTTTTTTTTTTTTTTTTATATTAGCCCTATTATTATCTTATATACTTAATTACACCTTTAATAAGGGTAACATGCACGATATCAAACTTTAGATAAGTTCAGAAATATACAACTTATTTCGTGATCGTACTATGTAAGTATTTTTCGATGAGGATACACTATATTTATATGTGATGGCATTGGTTTTCTTTTTATATATATATAATCAACTAATGCAATGATAAGAGCTTGACTTATATAATAATATCAACTAGTCGTACTAAGTATTTTTCTATTAGGAAACTTAATAATATGTGATGGCACTTGAGGTCCGCTTGGTTGGGGGGTTTAGGGGTAGGGAATATGAATGAATGATGATCAATTTACATTTATAGTGCTTAGTACATAATGAATAATTTAATCGTTACTTCCTTTTATTAACAAAATCCCACACTTCCTTCAATAATATGATTGACCCTTCATTTATACTTATTACCATTATCATTAATGATTTGCAACCAAACGGACCCTGAGTTATATAATAATATCAATTCATTAATCACTTCGTTTGTTTTTTTTGGCAATGTACGATTTAAGGTTCCTATTAAGGTTTATTTTGATTGATCTTTAATGTATCATTGTATTTTTATTGAACCTTGAAATTTTAAAATTTAGTTTTAATTGGTCCCGGAGGTTTTTTTTTTAACTAGTCCCTATTGTATTGGAATTATTTCAATTAGTCTTAAATGATCATAAAAATCTATCTTAACGCTCCTAGAAGAAAAAATACATAAAATATCTGAAATTATCGATTTACTTTAAAATTATACAATAATATATCTTTTATTAACTAAAGAAATATTTTGCAATATTTCGTTATGATACTATTTTCCTAAACAAAGGTAATTTAAACGAGAATATAAATATCAAGAAAAGTTCGAGAAGAGAAATTTTAGGAGGTTCATCCAAGGTTAAAAAATACTTTGATTTAATTTAGTTGGAAACATGGTTGTTAGGAATCGAACCGTGGTCGAGGTTCGAGTATGGCTCAGAAAAACCTTGAGCCCGTTTCCGATCGATAATGACAGCAGCGAATTTGGAGACCCAATGGGTGATTTCTACACTAAGGAGAAATCCAAACCGAATACCCCGGTAACACCCTCGCTCTCCTCTAGCACTCAACCCACCCGACCCACAAAGGGAACAAGGAAGAAGTAGACGAAGAAAAGGGTCGTTAATGGTGGCAGAAACTCTCTCACACACAAAGTGTATCACTCTAATGTTTCTACTGCACACTCTCACAAAGAGGGGGTGCTCCATTCTTATAGAGAAGAATGGAGCAGAAAACCAGGAGGAGTAAAAGACATTCCGTAAATCAAAGAGACACTCTCAAATAGGGGGAATGTATCTGGTGGGGGGAAAAGGAAAAGGTGGGGCTGCCATTGGGTTTGGGCTTGGGGGTTAATTGGGCTTATCAGAATTGGGCCTAATAAACCAACAATCTCCACCTTGGGCCCAATTCACTTACGCTGTCGATCGATCACGGAAACGGAGGAATCATCATTGCCAAACTCCTGTACACAAAGTACAGGAGATAACAAGCACAAAGCCTGTTATTTTTCACCAAGGAAAAATGACACAAAGTCAATCAACACAAAGTCGAATGTGACACACAGTCAAAGCACGAAGTGGACACAAAGTCAAGAAATGCACAAAGCATGAAACAGACACAAAGTCAAGAAATGCACAAAGCATGAAACAGACACAAAGTCAAGAGCAAGTAACAGACACAAAGTCTAACTTAAGAACATTATAAACAGATGATCTAATCATTAGGATCCAAGTTTAAAGTTCTCATGCATGAATGAAATTTCTCAACAGATAAGCACTTAGTCCCCATATCAGCAGGATTGAATTGAGAAGCAATTTTTTCAAGGCACACAATTCCCTTCTCAACAATGTCACGAATGAAGTGAAATCTAACATCAATATGCTTAGTTCTGTCATGAAACACAGGATTTTTGCACAGCTGAATCCCCGACTGACTATCAGAATATACTACTACATTATTGTCCAGAAAACCAATTTCAGACAATAGGCCTTTCAGCCAAACAGCCTCTTTCAAGGCTTCAGTAATAGCAATATATTCTGATTCAGTAGTCGATAGTGCAACAACATGCTGTAACTGAGATTTCCAACTTATGCAAGACCCACACAAAGTGAACACATAGGAGGTAGTGGACTTCCTATTATCTCTATCATTTGCATAATTGGAATCAACATAGCCAACCAAATTTACACCACTAGCAGATCTAGCAAATTTAAGGCTAACATCAGTAGACCCTCTAAGGTACCTAAGTAACCCTTTTACAGCATCCCAATGAGGCATACCAGGGTTAGACATGTACCTGCTCAAACAACTAACTGTGTATGCAATGTCTGGTCTAGTACTAATCATCAAATACATCACAGAACCAATCGCATTAGAATAGGGCACCTTAGCCATTTCAGCAATTTCAGAATCAGTCTTTGGGGACTGATCCTTACTTAGCACACAATGAGCAGCAAGAGGCACAGAAGCAGGCTTAGCATTAGACATCGCAAATTTACTCAAAATCTTCTCCACATAGGAAATCTGATTTAAAAGTAAAGTTCGATTCTTCCTATCTCTTTCTATGTTCATCCCTAGGATTCTTTTAGCATCACCAAGATACTTCATTTCAAAATTATCACTAAGGCATTTTTGAACATGTTCAATCGATTTCAGACAAGGACTCACCAAAAGCATGTCATCGACATAAATGAGCAAGAAGATAGGCATGGATGCATTATCTTTAAAGTACAAACAATGATCATAAAGGCTTTTCTTAAACTTCAAAGATATCATGCATTCATCAAATTTCTTATTCCACTGTCTTGGTGATTGTTTCAAGCCATACAAGGATTTTCTCAACAAGCATACATGATCAGATTTTTTAGGATCAACAAAACCATCAGGTTGTCTCATGTATATCTTTTTATCAAGGTCACCATGCAAGAAAGCAGTTTTGACATCCAACTGTTTCAATTCCCAATCAAAATGAGCAACTAATGCAAGCATGATACGCACAGTGACAAACTTGACAACAGGAGCAAAGATTTCCGTATAATCTATCCCCTCTTTTTGAGTAAAACCCTTAGCCACAAGCCTAGCTTTAAATCTAACTCTCTCACCCTCATCCTTGATTTTATAAAGCCATTTACAATCAACAACAGAACAGTGTTCCGGTTTAGGCACAAGGGTCCAAGTTTGGTTAACATGCAACAAGTTCATTTCTTCTTTCATAGCATTTAACCAATTTTTAGAGTTTTCAGATTTCAAAGCTTCCCTATATGTCTTAGGTTCACAATCATCAACAGATTCAAACACACTGAAAGCATGAGTATCAATATGGAAGTCATCAAATCTAGCAGGTGTCTTAGTGTTTCTTCTAGGTCTATCCCTAGCAAGTTGATAATCAACATTATCAGGCACATTAGACACATCTTCCACATTCTCATTTTCAACAGGTAAATCAACACTCAAGTCATGCATATCAGAATCAGATAAGTCTGATTGCTCCACCTCAGAAGGAGCAGTGTCAGAAGCAGGCAAAACCACAGAGGCAGATAAACATGGAAAGTCAGATTCGTTAAAAACGACATCTCTACTTATTATTACCTTAAAACCAGGTTCATCTTTTAGCCACAACCTATAACCCTTCACACCATCACGGTAACCTAGAAAAACACATTTCCTAGACCTAGGTTCCAGTTTATCACCTTTCTGGTGAGCAAAAGCAGCACAACCAAAAGTTCGCAAATTAGAAAAGTCAATTGATTTTCCAGACCAAACAAATTCAGGACATTTTCCATCTAAAGGCACAGATGGGGACCTATTGATTAGATAGGCAGCAGTACAGACTGCTTCATCCCAGAACTCTTTTGAAAGTCCAGAAGAAGCCAACAAGCTCCTCACCCTTTCAAGTAGAGTTCGGTTCATCCTTTCAGCCACACCGTTTTGCTGAGGTGTGTAGGGAACCGTTTTATGCCTCCTAATTCCAGATTTTACACATAACTCATTCAATGAGTTATTGCAAAACTCTAGACCATTATCAGTCCTAAGATTTTTAATCTTTCTTCCTGTTTGATTTTCAATTAAAACTTTCCAATTTTTAAAGTTCTCAAAAACATCAGATTTTTGTTTCAACAGCAAAACCCACACTTTTCTTGAGAAATCATCCACAATCGAAAGAAAATACATCTTTTCGCCATGTGTGGGAACACTGGCAGGTCCCCACACATCAGCATGCAAGTAATCAAGTATGCCAGTACATTTAGACCTATTGGGAGGGGGGGAAACAGGGAAGCTTACTCTATGTTGTTTTCCTTTTACACATGACTCACAGAAGGGCGTGCACGAGAGCTTATCATTTCCAAATGACCCAGCTTTCTGCAGAATTTCCAGTCCTTTACTACTCATGTGGCCAAGTCTACGGTGCCATAGTTCAGTTTTGTCCTCCTTGACAAAATTGACAGAACTAGGTGTAGACTTAGCAAAACAAACATACAAGTTATTTCGCTTTTCAGCTTTTAGGACCACCAAAGATCCCCTCATGATTTTCATCATGCCCCTTCCCCATTTCCCCTCTAACCCATCATCTTCTAATGCAGCACAGGAAATCAGATTATTGCACAAATCAGGCACATATCTAACATTTTTAAGTGTTAGGCCAAAACCAGATGCACATGCTAATGTAATGTCCTCAATCCCAAAGATTTTACATTTCTTTTCATTAGCCAAAGAAACAAACCCATCACTAACTTCTCTATATGAGCAAAACAAGTCCTTAAAAGGTGACATGTGGAAAGTACAACCAGAATCAATGAGCCATTCATTTTCACACAAAGTGTCAGAATGCACAGAATTCACACGAGACACATCACATGACCCAGTTACCATAAAGACATCACCAGTTTTCTCATCTCCAGAAGCTTTATTGGCTTGTTCTTTTTGTTTCTTAGGACATTCTTTAATGAAATGACCTACCTCACCACAGTTATAGCATTTTTTAGGTCTGGGCCTAGATTTAGACCTACTGCGGTTATCTTTCTTCTTCTTATCATGATTGCCCTGGTTATTGTTTGGTTGGCTATTTCTGTTTTTAGCCCTCCCTCTCACAAACATAACCTCACCATGATTTTTCTTACTCGGATTAGCTCTTAAGTCCATTTCTTTGCTTTTCAAACCACTTATTACAGTTTCAAGGTTCACCTGATCTCTACCATATTTTATTGCAGATTTTACATCATTATAGGTATCAGGGATGGCATTTAAGAGCACAATCGGGGTATAGTCATCAATGTTTTTATCTCCCGTTTTCTTAATATCTTGAATCAGTTTTGTGAAAACATCAAGATTCTCTTCTATGTCTTTATTCAAATCAAGTTTGAACCGGAAAATTTTTTCAAGCAAAAACATTTTACTAGGCAATGAAGTCTCAGTATATAATTCTTGCAATTTTTCCCACAACCCTTTGGCAGTACTCTGATCACTAACCTTCCTTAACACCGAGTCAGAAAGGTTAAGGATAATGGATGAGTACGCAAGCTCATCCATTTCAGCCTTTTTATCGTCAGAGTCAGATTCAGAAAATTGCAGACTGATACACTTGTACACACGCTGTTGTACAAGAATACCCTTCATTTTCTGTTGCCAAATACCAAAGTCTGAGCGTCCGTCAAACGGAGCCAGACTGTACCCACTGTTAGGAATCGAACCGTGGTCGAGGTTCGAGTATGGCTCAGAAAAACCTTGAGCCCGTTTCCGATCGATAATGACAGCGGCGAATTTGGAGACCCAATGGGTGATTTCTACACTAAGGAGAAATCCAAACCCAATACCCCGGTAACACCCTCGCTCTCCTCTAGCACTCAACCCACCCGACCCACAAAGGGAACAAGGAAGAAGTAGACGAAGAAAAGGGTCGTTAATGGTGGCAGAAACTCTCTCACACACAAAGTGTATCACTCTAATGTTTCTACTGCACACTCACACAAAGAGGGGGTGCTCCATTCTTATAGGGAAGAATGGAGCAGAAAACCATGGAGGAGTAATTGACAATACGTAAATCAAAGAGACAAAGACCAAGAAGGGGGAATGTATCAGATGGAGAATGTAAAGGGGTGGGGCTGCCATTGGGTTTGGGCTTGGGGATTGGGCTATCAGAATTGGGCCTAATAAACCAACAATCTCCACCTTGGGCCCAATTCACTTACGCTGTCGATCGATCACGGAAACGGAGGAATCATCATCGCCAAACTCCCGTACACAAAGTACAGGAGATAACTAGCACAAAGCAAGTTATTTTTCACTAAGGAAAGACACACAGTCAATTGACACAAAGTCGAATATGACACAAAGTCAAGCGCACAAAGCATACGGTAGACACAAAGTCAAATGCACAAAGCATGGAGTAGACACAAAGTCGAATGCACAAAGCATAAGATGGACACAACGTCTAAAGCACAAAGCATAAGGATAGACACAAAGTCAACATGCACAAAGCACAAAGTCAATTGTTGGTTTATTAGGCCCAATTTATCGATCGGAATTCGGGCACAAACCAACAATTGCACAAAGCATAAGAATAGACACAAAGTCAACATGCACAAAGATATGACACACAGTCAATGACACTCAGTCAAGGGAATAACACTCAGTCAAAGGGAATGACACTCAGTCAAAGATATGACACACAGTCAATGCATATGACACACAGTCAAGCATATGAAAAAAAAACATGAGTATCAATATGGAAGTCATCAAACAAAGCAGGTGGCCTAATATTTCTCCTAGGTCTGACCCTAGCGAGACAACATCATAATTAGGCACCACTTCCATATTCTCATGCACGTCAAAAAACAGATAAATCTGATTGCTCCACCTCAAAAGGAGCAGTGTCAGACACAGGCATAGAACCCATCACAAAATCACCCAGATTTTAGGGAGGATAGAACAATCAAGGATTTCCCAGTTCTCAACACTGATTAATCAGTGGAGCAGGGGGTCACTTGATAACCTCCAAATAACGAGCAAGCAATCACAAAGAATGCAAAAACTAATCACAAAGATCAGAATGGAAGCGGAAGCAACAAACAGACAATCACACAGATTATCTTAAACTACCAGCACGTACAGCCAAACCTATCCGTTCCCAAACGGTAGCTACAAAAGCAGTAAAAGGATTTAGCCAATTTACCCGAGCGGGTCCTCGCCGGGAGGAGAACCCGACTTACCAAACTGGGAGGAATTCGGCTCACGTCGGGCAAAGGCGCGACGGGAGGACAGCCAAGGCGGCTGGGCAGCTGGATTCTGGTCACTGGATCTCGGACCACCGATCTCGGCCGAGAAGAGGATGAGTCTCGGCCGAGAAATCTTTACAGCAGACTCTATTGCTGAACTCGGCAGACACGTCTCGGCCGAGAAAGAGATGAGACTCGGCCGAGATTCCGTCACAGCAGGAACCACAAGTAGGCTCGGTAGACCCGTCTCGGCCGAGAAGACAAGGAGTCTCGGCCGAGATTCTGTCACAGTAGGATCAGCAACTTGACACGACAGACGCGTCTCGGCCGAGAAGAAGAAGAGGACTCGGCCGAGATTCTTTGACAGCAGGAACAACAAGCTGTCACGCAGGCCCGTCTCGGCCGAGAAGAAGGGCGAGTCTCGGCCAAGATTCTGCAGCGACAGAATTTCCGAGAAGATGGACAGACCTCGATTTTCGCCGGAAAAACCCTTCAATCCCACAGAGGGATTTTTGCACACCGAAGAGACCACGGTTTTGACAACCGTGGCTCTGATACCACTGTTAGGAATCGAACCGTGGTCGAGGTTCGAGTATGGCTCAGAAAAACCTTGAGCCCGTTTCCGATCGATAATGACAGCAGCGAATTTGGAGACCCAATGGGTGATTTCTACACTAAGGAGAAATCCAAACCCAATACCCCGGTAACACCCTCGCTCTCCTCTAGCACTCAACCCACCCGACCCACAAAGGGAACAAGGAAGAAGTAGACGAAGAAAAGGGTCGTTAATGGTGGCAGAAACTCTCTCACACACAAAGTGTATCACTCTAATGTTTCTACTGCACACTCTCACAAAGAGGGGGTGCTCCATTCTTATAGAGAAGAATGGAGCAGAAAACCAGGAGGAGTAAAAGACATTCCGTAAATCAAAGAGACACTCTCAAATAGGGGGAATGTATCTGGTGGGGGGGAAAAGGAAAAGGTGGGGCTGCCATTGGGTTTGGGCTTGGGGGTTAATTGGGCTTATCAGAATTGGGCCTAATAAACCAACAATGGTAGTTTGATTTAGTCTATTTTGAGAAGCAAAAACCAAATTAATTCCATCTCGTGGAACCTGAGATGTGGGCACTTCCTAAGCAAATCCTTGAGTCGTTCCCATGCTTCCCACAATAGTTCCGAATGTAGTTGCTTGAATTGCTTTTCAGGCAAAGAGTTTTGCTTCGAGAAAAGTACATTAGCAAGAAACGTTGATATAACTCGTCCCATGTTCTAATGTTGTCAGACGAAATGGAATTGTATCATTGCTTGGTTCGATCTCAAAATGAAAACAAAAAGAGCCTAAGCGTGGTTTCATCGTGTGGCAGTGATTCACCTTAATCATCCCGCAAAATTCGAGGAATTGTCATAGATGCATATTAGGATCTCCAGTTGCACTTCCTCCAAACTGATTCCATTGCATAATAGAGATCAACACCCGTTTCAACTCGAAACTAGCGGCATTGATGGATTCCCATGGTTTTTATTGCCAATGGCCACAGAAAATCCCTTATAGTGGTATGATCACCTATTATTCACGAAAGGACTTTAAGATATTATTTTTTAATAATTTAAGGACCTTCAGATCTAATTAGTGATACTTTAAGTACATTTTAAAATAAAAATTCATACTTTAAGGACCAAAATATGTATTTTGTCTCTAATCTACTGCTAATGTTTAAGAGTTTTATTGATCAAGGACTCCGAAAGATATGTCAATTATTAATTCAAGTCTTGAGAAAAAATTATATCAATCTAGGACCTTAAAAATTTGAAACTATAAATAGATGACCCATAAATATAAAACCATCATGTTTGGAAAAAAAATCAAAATCCACTAAATAAAATTATCTCAAAGTAATAAGTAGGGAAAATATACGTCAAAGGCCTTTTCACGATTTTTTTTTTGATTTTCTATATTTTTAGATTGTTATTTTTGTAGAAAAAAATAAAAAAAAACTCTGATTTCTTGTGCAAAGGAAATTTTGTAACTTTTTAAAATTTTTAGCAATTTCTTTTTTAGTTCAAAAACTTAAAATTCACGTGTACATATTTTACGAAAATGTTTTTTTTTTTGGTTTATTTAAATAATTTTTTTGTTAATTTGTATATTTTACAAAATAATTTCAAATTATTTAATTATTTTAATAATATAAGATAATAATTTTAAAAGTAACAATGTAGTGAAAGACTTTTGCTGTATATTTCCTCTACTTATTACTTCGAGATAATTTTATTTTGTAGGTTTTACAATTTTTCAATCATGCCTTGTAACGAGTTTAGATTTGTGGGTGTCAAATTGATAGATTCAAATCTTTTAGGTTTTAGATTTGTATAAACTTTTTTTTAGAACCTGAACAAATAATTGACCCATATTTTGTAATTGATAAGACTCTTAATGTTTATTATATCTGATCGAGTGAAATTAAGGTATAGTATTTTTTTAACGAATTGTTACCATATGCTTAGAATTTTTTTTAACTTTAGTATAATTCTGGCTACCTTTGTAATTTTTTTGTAGTTTAAGTCTTAAATTTGACTTTTTTACTTTCCCATCTTTTTGACCACCCACTGCCACAACTTCAACCGGATGTTGCAACAATTGGTACTAGTGTTACGATATAGCTGCCACGATACATTACTCACAATTAGTAAATGCTCTCGTGCGATGTACGACCTATTTTTTTAAGAATAAATTAATATTAACATGAACAATACGTTTTATTAAAAACGTATGCTTATTTGATAATATATAACAAAAAAGAAAATGGTTAAAATTTGTTATAAAGAAAACTTTTGTTTTCTTTTGCAGTGTTATTCATTCCTTGCCTCTTACTCCGAAAAATCAGTTTTTTCCACTAATAAAAACATATTTTAATTTTTCATGAATTTCTACCTCGTATCTTATTCCAGATTTTTTTTTTTCCCATCCGAATCTTTAGTTTCTATTGCCTCTATCAAAACATTCATATTAAATTATGATAAATTTTGAATAGATCACACTGATTAATAATAATAAATAAAGCAAACATACATAATTCAGAAGCCGATATCATTGAACAGATTGAGAAACAAAAAGTTTCAAATCCAATATCAGTTAATAGGATTGAGAAACAAATAATCTAAGGATTATTCTTATATAAAATATTTTATTAGTTTACGTATAAAACATCTTTTATTAGAAACAAAAATAATTTTTTTAAGGATTATTCTTATATAAAATATTTTATTAGTTTACCGACAAAAATATCCTCCATTATTTTAGGATGAACTGAATTTTTATAGTGCATATGATGAGCTCATTCATATAAATAGAGTTGGATTTGGATTTAGAATTTTAAAAGACATAGATGACCTCAAATCTTTCAAATTTTTATCCAACTATGTCCATAGGATGAGCTCCTTAATATAAATAAAGTTGGATTTTAATTTAGATACTTAATAGACATAAAGAAAAATTAATGAACTAAACTAATAAAATACTTTATATAAGAATAATCATTAAGAAAATATATTCTTTTCTCAATCTTATTAAATTGTATTGCAATTCTGAATTGTATATCTTCATTATTTGTTTATTATTATTAATCAGTATGATCAATTCCAAAATTTATTATAATTTAATATTAGATTTTGGGAAAGAGATGAGAAAAGAAAAGAAACGAATGAAATTATTTTCGGAAAAAAAAACATTGATTTTTTTTATTTTTCTAGAGAGAAGAAATAAAACGGATAAAATAATTTACGGATAAAATAATTTTGGGAAAAAAATATAGTATAGTGGAAAAAAACTAAAAAAAACTGATTTTGTGTTGTTTTTCTGGTGGTGTTTTTTTGGTGGAGTGTGTTAGCTGGCCGAACACATCATGGGTGAGCTCTATAAGAAAATCCGCCGGTGTATCCATATCATTATTGATATACAATAATCTATGTATAATTTAATACATTGATTTTTACAATTTAGAAGTTCTTGAGATTAAGCGAGTGACCATCCTTTTTGGCTCAAAGTCCGCGACATATGTTGATTGTTGTTCTCTTATCTTTTGCCAAAATTCTGTCTGAATTGGCTGTATACATATAATAATTGAATCAACATATGGCAAAATTCTGTCTGAATTGGCTGTATACATATAATAATTGAATCAACATATACATATCACATTATACGCGCGTTATTGAATAGTTAAAGAAACATGTTAGTAAATAATGTATTACCTTACAAAAGATTACATGTTGTAAATAATGTATTACTTTACAAAAGGTTGATGGCAGATTAATTTGAATATTATAGCTTCTTGTATCTTTTTCCAGGTTCATGTCACTCCATTGAAACGATTTATTTTGATTGTTTTTTCCAAGTTCCTGCTACTTCACTGAAACTATACATTTTTTGGATGTTCTACTGTAAGCAGCATAAGACAAATATGGTGAAAATGATGATTTATAACTTACTAAAATTGGCTGACTTGACTTATTATAGAGAGATGAAAAACTATCGAAAATATCAATTTCAATTTAAAATAGATATATGAACTGGTGATAATAGATAATAGAAAATAGAAAATGGAAAGCTACTATGGTTAAAATAAAAAAACTTTCAAATTAGATTTGTTGACATTAGCCTTCAAACTCAGCTAAATCTCGAATGGCTTGGTTTTCTCTAGTCTTTTGTCAATATTCTGTCTGAATTGACTGTATACAGATTATAAACCAATATTGATGTTAGCACAAATAATATACATCTATTACATAAAAGGAATTGAATAAATAATTCTTTATACGATTATGTATTACCGTACAAAACATTGATTATAGGTAAATTTGAATTCTGCAACCATCAAAATTGATTTTTCCAGAATCAAGTTGTTGTGTTGCTGATTTATTCTTCTATATGACTGATTTATTCTTATCGTCACGTCATTTTCAGGATTGTAATGTTCAATCAGGTTGACAGAGACAATCAACCGGGACAATCAAGAAATGAAGAAATAATCACAAAATCAAGAAATGAGAGAAATAGGTAGTCACAAACGTGAATCACAAAAAATGAAGATAAATTGATGTCTTTATTTATAGATGAAATTATACAATCGGATTCAAAATTCAAAATTCAAAAAAATTTAAACTTATCTAGTTGGACAATCTTCTACAGATTTGTTTTTCTACATTTTTCGATCAAGAAATAATTTGAAGATAAATCGATGTCTCTATTTATAGATGAAATTATACAATCGAATAAGGATTAACTCAAAATTCAAAATTCAAAAAGAAAATAAACTTATCTAGTTGGACAATCTTCTACAGATTTGTTTTTTCACATTTTTCGATCAAGAAATAATTTGAATCGAATAAGGATTAACTCAAAATTCAAAATTAAAAAAAAATTAAACTTATCTAGTTGGATAATCTTCTACAAATTTGTTTTTTCACATTTTTCGATCAAGAAATAATTTGAATAGTCTGATTACAGTAGATTAAATTGGACAATTTGAATTCAAAATTCAAAAATTTATCTATTAATAATAATTATAGTTTAGGCGAAAAATTATTAAACTAACTAAATCAGACTGACTTGACTTATTATATCTATATATATATATTTGTCATTGCTATGATTTATTATTGCCACGAAAATGAAAGTTGTCTCAATTTTTATGTTCTAAAAACGCAAACGTATAAATATTGACCGCCACAAATATACCATTTGGATAAATTAAATATTGATGAAACTTATTCTCGTGTCAAGATGCCAACTTTTTTGACATAAAAAAATGCTCATAAATACGTTGGAAAAAGTGTTGTAATATGTAATAGCAAATTTTGTGTATAAATAATTAAACACAAAAAGTTCGTACAAATTGAAAATATCAAATCATAATAACTTTGCGGTACAATCTTTAGAATTTCTCTGATTCTTCTCTTCAAATGTTTTATGCCTTCAAATTCGGAGTTGACTTTTATCTTCTTCGGTTTTTGAGCTTTGACTTGAACAACGTCGATCCGAAGACTTGGAAGCTTGATTTTGGATCAAACAATCTTCTTGAATGAATATTCAAAGAACAGCTTCGAAGATCTTGATGAACGCCGACGAACACCATCAACTATCTATCTTGGAAACGTCGATTGGAGGGGCTCAACACCTTAATCTCGGATCCAAGGCTGTTTCTTCATGGACTTCTTGAAGAAATCTCGGATCCAAGGCTGTTTGGCTGTTTCTTGATGGACTTCTTGAAGAACGCCGAGGAACGCTCGGAGTTGCCGAAGAACTTTGCTATGGACTTCTTCACTTGCTTCTTGACTTATGTTGTTGATGATTTTGGTAGAGAATTGAGCCCTATTTATAGTTGTAGGATGAAGAAATGTAATGAGTTTGAGTCTGAATGGAGCGATATAATTGATCCTCCACAATATCATTATCCGCAAGATAATTATAAAATTAATTGTCTTTAATTTAATAATTACTGTAACAACTTGATAAATGAAGCATTTTGATTGATCTACCATGACGTGATATTTATCATCATTTATTTAGATAATTACTAACAATTTAATTTAATTTAGTATTATATGCATCATCTTGACATGTGATGGCTTCCAATTAGTTAATAAAATATATAATAAATCACTAATTAAATTGATTATCTAACCTAAGAATTTTATTTAATTAATTCTTAATATTAAAATAATCAATATAAAATTGATTTTCAATTCATATTTTATTACGTAACACATTTTAATTGAATACAAATTTTGTGTATCAACAAATATTTTTATTAAATATAAAATAATAATATCTTTAGTGAACGTTTAAAAATATAAATATTAAAAAGAAAGGTAATTAAAAGGTTGTTTAAATGAAACAGTGCGTCTGTTTTTCATTCTTCACTTTCAGAAACAGAACTTCATCATTCTTCTTCAACGACGACATTACGGATGGGAAATGACGCATTAATTCTTCATCAAACAACCAAACAATTATGTTATTTGAATTGAAGAGTTATACTCCTTCGAATAAATAACTTATTTGAGCAATTATTCTTTACGGATTTGACTGTTTCATATGTTAGAGTAACGTGTTCGGAGCACCAATTAGATTGAATTATTGTACTTGTAAAATCACTATTTATCTAATGTGGCATTTGTTGAAAAATACTCTCCTGTATCTTCTTTCTTTATGGCAGGATTGACCAAATGGAAAAGGAAAGAAGGACAATAGAATTTGACTCAAATCCAAGAATCAATCAAATTCCAAGGATCAAGGATTTAGAGTTAAAGCTTCCAAAAGAAACATCAACTATCAAGGAGATTGATGGAGTTGATGAAGAACTGATTGGAGTGAAGAGAAAAGTCAGGAAGGCACAAGATGATGAAGAGATTCTCGAGTTTTAGAGAGAAAAACACTTGTGTAATTCATCAAATCTTGCATTTGTTCTATTGTTGTTGGAACAGTGAACGGACATCAGTAGATCATCAGATACAATTCGGGAGAGTTGTGTCTAGCATGTTCGGGAGAACATATAGAGGTTCGGGAGAATCATCTAAGTATAGATTGAGGGATCATTCGTACTGAAAATCTCATTTGAGAGACCAAAATAGTGAGCACATATTTAGGGGGGGTATGAACTGAAACTTAGGAGGGATTCCTAAGTGTTTCTATGAGTACAAAAGTGTATTCTATCTACTGTACTTATCCTTGAGATGTTGCTTGTAAGAAAGAATGGATTCTTTCTTAAATCTTATGAATAAAATTTCTTTCTGTTCTGACGAAATTCGTACTCTGTAAGAACTTCTTTCATCATAAATAAAATTGTTTCTTTACACGTCTTTCAGATTAATTGCATTGTATACGCGCACAAACTCTGACTTTTCAATTGGCACCAGAGCAGGTTCCAGTTTATTTTTAAAACAGGTAGATCAAGGGACCTAGAATGGCTTCTGCTGATCAAGCATCATTGCGTCCTCCTTTCCTTGATGGGGCAAACTATTCATACTGGAAATCCATGATGATGGTATACCTTCGTTCAAAGAAATGCTAGCTTGTGGTTGTAAACGGATGGGAATGGCCACAAATTGAAAATGAAGAACAACAAAAGATTCCAAAACCAGAGGAAACTTTCAGTGAAAAAGAGAAGTAAGAATCAGAGGCAAACTTTATGGCCCTGTTTGCACTACTTGCTTCAGTAGATCAAATGCGTCATAAAATGATCGTGAAATGCACAACAACCAAAGATGCCTTGAGGGTACTGCGGAGTCAATATGAAGGAAATGCGTCGATCAAAACCTCTAAACTTCAAAGATTGTCCTTACAATTCGACAATATTCATATGAATGAAGAAGAGAACATTGAGGTTTTCTACACTAGATTCTGTGATGTTGTGAATGAATGCTACATTCTTGGTGAAAACATTTTAGAAGAAAGGCAAATTTCAAAAATCATGAGGACGCTGCCAGGGCGGTTTCGAGAAAAAATCACTCTTCTCGAATCGTTTATGAAGATCAAGGAAATGACTCTCGATGATCTCATGGGTGAACTACGAACCTTCGAGATCAACAATGGTTATGATCTGGTCAAAACTAAAGGGATTGCTCTAAAGGCTGAACTTTCACAAAAACCAGAAGAAGAAGCTGGAGATCCAGATATGGTAGCCTTTGCAGATACCATGGCACTCCTTGCCAAGAACTACAGCAAGATGTTGAAATGATTCAACAAAGGCCCTGGGAAGAACGTTCCGGGAAAGAACAAAACTGGAGGCAAGAATGTGCCTTCAAAATCAACAGGAAACAAGAAAGACAATGATCAATGCAGAGAATGCAAAGGTTTTGGACACTATCAAGCTGGATGTCCAAATTTTCTGAGAAAGAACAAAGCTTACAAGGCCACCTGGAGTGACTCCGAATCAGATGATGATGGACAAACTGAGGAGAATGCTCAACACATAGTAATCTTGCTCTCTGTAACTCCTCAAAAGACTATACCTATCTGATGGCACATGTGCGTTCTTCCAAAGAACAGATTAGTGGATACAAAGGAGACATCATGGACTCTGATGATGAGTCATGTCCTACTGCAGAACAACTGCAAGCCATGTACGAAGAAATTTCCTCAAGAGCAAACAAGGCTGCAGAAATTATAAGAACTCTTGAAGCTAGGTCAGAAGTTACGAGAAAAAGGGAGATCCAAGCACTTCGTTCACAAACTCATGACATGTTCACTGCCAAGTACAATTTACTGGAGAATGAGCTGAAAGTGGCAAAACAGGTAATCAGTTCCAAAAATGTTTCAATTAGCTCATTAGAACAAGAATTGTATGATGTGCAACAGGTTAGCAAAAATAAAGAAAAGGAGATACACATGTTGAAAAGGGAGTTATCAAGAATAATGAGAGAGAGTCGGGAACCATTCTTCAACTCTTCAGATGGAGACCTGTGAATCACTCTAAAGGTAAAGGTAAAATGGTAAGGAATCAAAATGATCTCTTTGAAGAAAGTTCTAGTCAAGAAGGAACTATGTTCGAACAAAGGTCACAAATGACCAAGAACAAGTTAGTCCAAGATTGTTCTTCGAATCTGAGAACATTAAATTCATTCCTACCTGTCACTACTGCAGTATAAAAGGACATATCCGACCTATGTGCAATAGGATGCGATATGACTTATATACCGGTGAAGTAAACTTAAGGGATGTTTATAGGGTTCAGACCAGACACTATCAAAGAACAAATCCTAAAACAAAAGTAGACTTGAGCAATCAACAGCGAACAAAAATTTGGGTTCGAAAGGAAAATCAATGTCTCACATCCATCCTTGCTCTTAGGCCGAACTTTGAAGGGACATGGTACTTTGACAATGGATGTTCAAGACACATGACAGGTATTCGTGAAAATCTTACTTGTGTTATTCCTATAAAAGATAAGTTTGTTACATTTGGAGATGGTGTAAGAAATGAAGTAATTGGAATGGGAACTCTGAATGTTAATGGTCTACCAAAATTAGAGGAAGTTCTACTTCTTGAAAATCTTACAGCAAATCTTCTGAGTATTAGCCGGCTTTGTGATCAAGGATTGAATGTCAAATTTACACAAGACAAATATCGCGTTCTTGATGAGAATGAGAAATGTATTCTTACTGGCACTAGAACTGCAGATCATTGCTATATCTTGGATCATGACAACACCTGTCATTTTAGTTCCTTAATCGAAACTGAAATCTGGCATGAAAAACTGGGACACATTAACTATGATCATTTGGTGAAACTGTCAAACGCATAGGTGGTTCGAGGATTACCCAAATTGAAGAAAAAAATGTCAGGTACGTGTAGACCATGCCAATACGGAAAACAAAAACACTCCTCACACAAGGCGGTATGTGATGTACTTACAAAACAAGTACTTGAACTGCTTCACATGGATCTGATGGGTCCAGTTCAAACTGAAAGCTTCAGTGTTAAGAAGTTCATTTTTTTGTGTGTGGATGATTTCTCACGATACACATGGGTTTACTTTGTCAAATAAAAATCTGAAACTTTTGAAATATTAAAAAAACTTGTGCTTGACACTGGAAAATGAAAAGAAATTTGGTATTTTAAGAATCAGATCTGATCACGGTCGTGAATTTGAAAACTCATCTTTTGATGATTTCTGTTCTTCGAAAGGTATTACTCATGAATTTTCTGCACCAAAGACTCCACAACAGAATGGGGTCGTTGAAAGAAAGAACATAACACTGCAGGAAATGGCTAGGGTTATGCTGGCATCCAAGGGAGTGTCTCAAAGGTGGTGGGCTGAAGTTGTGAATACGGCATGCTATCTCATAAATCGGGTATACCTAAGGAAGGGTGTGAACGTTACACCATACCAAATCTGGAAAGGTAAAACTCCTAATCTCACCTATATATTTTTGGATGCAAATGCTACATCTATAAGGATAGAGAACCTCATGGTAAGTTTGACTCTAGAAGTGATCTTTGTTTCTTTCTCGGTTACTCTAACAATAGTCGATCCTACAGGGTCTACAATCTTAGAACTCAAACAGTGATGGAAAGCATCAATGTGGTATTTGATGATCATTCCAGAACCACAGTAGATCAAGAAACCTGGAGTTGAGTCCTTCTGGAGTTGGTTCTCCGGATGAACAAGTTCCAGAATCCAGTAAGAAAAGTGAAAAGCCTTAGAATGAATGTGATCTAAAGAGAGATCCACCAGCAAAAATCCAAAAGGATCATTCAAGTGATTTGGTTATAGGGGAACTGGATGAAGGTATGAAAACCAGAGGTAAACCTAAACCTGATTACAGAAAAATGTTGGGGTACTCTTATTTTGCATGTTATACTTCGATTATTGAGCCTAAAAATGTCAAAGAAGCCCTAACTGATGAATGCTGGATTAAAGCTATGCAGGAAGAACTGGAGCAGTTTGAAAGAAATGATGTTTGGGAACTTGTTACTAGACCAAGAAGTTCTAATATAATAGGGACAAAATGGATCTTTCGAAATAAATCTGATGAATTCGGAAATATCACCAGAAACAAAGCTAGACCTGTTGCCCAAGGATACACTCAAGTAGAGGGCATTGATTTCGAAGAAACTTTTGCACCTGTTGCACGTTTAGAGTCTGTTAGGTTGTTACTTTCTATTGCATGCATTAAGAACATTGTTCTTTACCAAATGGACGTTAAAAGTGCTTTTTTTAAATGATTTTTTAAAAGAAGTTTCCTTTGTTGAGCAACTAAAAGGGTTTGAAGACCCTTTCTTTCCTGAACATGTGTATAAACTCAAGAAGGCATTGTACGGACTCAAATAGGCCCCTCGAGCCTGGTATGAGCGACTTGCACAATTTCTTCTTGACCAAGGCTACAAACGTGGCAGGGTTGATAAAACCTTGTTCATACAGAGTACAAACAAAGATATTATGATTGCACAATTTTATGTCGATGATATTATTTTTGGCTCTACCTCCAAAGCTAAGGTAAATGAGTTTGTATAAAACATGTCCAGAGAATTTGAAATGAGCATGGTTGGAGAACTTTCATACTTCTTGGGGCTGCAGGTCAAACAGAGTAAGACCGGAATCTTCATCCCCCAAACAAAATATGCCAAAAATTTGGTTAAAAAGTTTGGTCTTGATGGAGCAAAACATCCTGATACTCCCATGGGTACAAATACTAAATTATCCAGGGATCTTTCTGGAACTACTGTTGAACCCACACTTTATCGGAGAATGATAGGTAGTCTTTTATATTTAACTGCGAGTCGCCCTGAAATTTGTTTTAGTGTTGGTATGTGTGCTAGGTATCAAGCGAACGCCAAAGAATCACAATTGAAAGCAGTCAAACGTATCATAAAATACGTTGGAGGAACCTCAAACTTTGGTATTCATTATTCTCGCGATACTAATGCAAGTTTGGCAGGATATTGTGATGCAGATTGGGCAGGAGATATTGATGATCGCAAAAGTACTTTAGGAGGGTGTTTCTTTGTCGGAAACAATCTAGTCTCCTGGCTAAGCAAGAAACAAAACAACATATCACTATCAACAACCGAGGTGGAGTATATAGCAGCTGTAAGTTATAGTGCACAACTTGTTTGGATGAAACAAATGCTTTTGGACTACGTGTTTGATATTTTGTCTGTAAACCTTTTTTGTGATAACATCAGTGCGATAAATATATCGAAAAAAACATTCCCGAACAAAGCATATTGATATTCGATATCACTTTATTCGGGAATTGGTTGAAGAAGGAACAATAATCTTGGAACATGTTCCTACATAGGTACAATTGGCTGACATTTTCACTAAGGCACTTGACTCCAATAGATTTTTAACAATAAGGAAGTCCTTAGGTATTTGCACTGCTTGAAAATCATTGTCTACTTTTTTTCTTTTGTTCTGTTAAAAAAAAAAAATGCATCTGATTTTTAACATTAGGCATACTCTTTATGCATATATATCTATTTGGATCGTGATTCATAATACCCATTGGTGATTATCCAAAGAGAACTGCCACGATTTCCTGTTTGTCTTTTATGATTTGTGACCTCTTAAAACTGTCAGAAAGAGCTACCGTTGAGAAATGATGCAGTGAGCAACCATCCAAAAGGAATCAGGGTTTCATGCACAGAAAATGACCGAGTGTGTGACAGCTAATGACAGGCATTGTACTTTGTACAATGTTGTTTTATTCCGGTGTAATTTTCTTTGTATCTCAAAGTATCATGAAGTAATGGGGTAGCTTTCAGGAGAAAATTCTGCTAGCTCTAAGTGAAAAATGATACTACATCACAAAGTAATGGGGTAGCTTTCAGGCGAAAATTCTGATCGCTTTAAGTGAAAAGTGATGTCGGAGTACAATAGCAATCATAAAGTAATGGGGTAGCATTCGGGCGAAAAATTGCGATTGCTCTAAGTGAAACATGATCTGCTGGCTCTATAGAGGAAACCACAAAGTAGTGGGGTAGACTTCAGATGAAAAAAATATGTTGTCTCTAAGCGAACTGTGGCCTCTCGATTCTGTTAAAAAAAAAAAAAATGGGGAGTCATAAGGTGTTGTTCCTTAAGTATTATTTCTCTCTTCTTCTGTTTTTGGTCACTCCATCACTTGCGACACTGTTACCCTCAGATCTCTCATCGGGTTCACATTCACCATGTGGAGTAACAAATCCTATCTAATGGGTGTAATTTTTTTTTGCATTCTTAGGAATAATTTACATCTTCCTTATTGTTTATATCTAGACTTGCTTATTTAAAGCAAGGAGATTTTATGTTCCTAGAAATATGGAAGGTCATATATGTTCTAAGATTACTTGTTATCTTCCTATTTTATGGAACAAGCGCTGATTTGAATTTCAAATTTGGGTCATCGTCTCTCTCCTATCTTTTCTTTAAATTCCGTCTTTTCATCTTCTCTCCACCACTATCACTCTTTGCTCTTCTCTCATTGTTTGTAGGGTTTTGCCAAAATGGGGTGGACTAAAGAAGCGGCAAAGCGCAAAAGCACCACTATAGCACCACCGCCGCCCTCCACTATCCTTCCATGCAACTCCTCTTCGTTCCATACCCCCGGTTCACTCTCCTCTGATCCCAGGGCTCCATGACTCTTCCGGGTCATTCTTTGAAGGGTCCCCAAAAACCGCTCCACTGAGAAAATCCCCAACCTCTAAATTTGCTACAGGGCCCTCGTAAAAAAAGCGGCATGTATCTCCGAACCCCTCGCTTCGATCTACATAACCAGATTCGGACCCATCTCCGCCTCCAGTTCGCAAATTTGCTTCACCGATCGTACCCCGAAAGACCAAATATGGGGTGTTCATCTCTGGTCCCTCTCGGCGCTCTATTAAGCACAAAACCCCAGACCCTGATTGTGTCCCTCTGCTGTTCGCAAATCCTCTCGACTGACCAAAGAAAAGGCTCCACCTACTCCTTCAAAGGACAAGGGAAAGAAACCCATGTCTCTTGATCCAGACACTGAGCCTCTCGACAAAATCAAAGCTCTCTCAAAGCGGTTCTACTCTCTTCGAGCAAAGGATAGGTTTGTCTCTTTTCAAACCATGAATTTTTGGGAAGAACGACTGCTTGATGTGCGATCCTTTAAGAAATATAATATTATATCTCTTATTTCTGCTGTTGGGTTGTCTTCTACTATCCTTAATGTTCAAAGTTTTTGTGGGGTTATTGTTAAAGAATTCTATTCCAATCCGTCACCATTTATTGTTGACCCAACCTCGTCTAGATTTCACAAGACTTTCTGCAGAAATACCGTGTGCACTTTTTCCCCTGACATCATTAATGATCTCTATGGTTTGGTAACTCCTCCGGAGTATGATCTTGTTGAGGATATGGACGTTGTAGCTTCCACTATCACCCAGGGTAAAGTGGATAAATGGCCCAGTTCTGGTCTTTCACCGACCGACCTCACTCTCGAGTGCAATTTTCTTCACAAAATTGGAGTGAGAAATTGGACTCCCAAAGCTCATAAATCTTTGCTCAATCCTATTCAAGGAGTATTCATTTTTCGAGTGTTGACAGCGAAGCCGATTAACTTTGGAGCACATGCATTCCAAACAATTGCGGAATTGGCAGGACGTCCCGATGCTAGAAAACTCCTACCTTTTCCAAGCTTAATTTGAAGCATTGTTGCGCAACAAGATGTCTTTGTTGATGACAGGCGTGGCGACTTCCTTGATCCATCACCAAAGCTGTTTACAGTATCTTTTCGCATCGCTAATATTCATGCCTCCTCCTCAGTTCCATCGCAGGTCGAACCGGGTGCTGTTCCGGGACAGTTGAACAATTTCTACAGCAACAAATTGCTGAATTTACTGACATGGCCAAGTCTGCCCTGACCCAGAAAGGATACTACCAACAAATTCTGCGCTCTCTCACCAAACCTCAGCATTCCAGGTAAAAAAGGGGGAGAAGAAGGGCAAGATGGAGATGATGCTAACGCAGCCTCTGATGATGAAGCTTCAACAAATGAAAATGAGGAGCCTAACAGAAGTCTAAGCTAGAGCTTTTGAAGCTTGACCTAGCTCTCATGTTTAATGTCTTATTTCTATTCTTCTAAGACAATTTAGTTTTTGTTGCTATATTTTGCTATCTGTTGCTTTCTTTTAGACTAATGATTAGTAATTATTACCTATATCTATTATTCTGCATCTTTGAGGAAAATCTCTTGATTATCCTAATACGCAATGAGTTGCTTTAAGGTTTTTAACAGAGACTAGATTTTCTGACTATGCCTTGCAGGAATTTCAGCAGTATTTTTCGAAGTAGAATGCCAAAGGGGAGATTGTAAAATCACTATTTATCTAATGTGACATTTGCTGAAAAATACTCTCTTGTAGCTTCTTTCTTTATGGCAGGATTGACTAAATGGAAAAGGAAAGAAGGAAAAAAGAATTTAACTCAATTCCAAGAATCAATCAAATTCCAAGGATCAAGAAGAGTCAAAGCTTCCAAAAGAAACATCAACTATCAAGGAAGATTGATGGAGTTGATGAAGAACTGATTGGAGTGAAGAGAAAAGTCAGGAAGGCATAAGATGGTGAAGAGATTATCGAGTTTTGGAGAGAAAAACACTTGTGTAGTTCATCAAATCTTGCATCTGTTCTATTGTTGTTTGAACAGTGAACGAACATCAGTAGATAATCAGATACAATTCGGGAGAGTTGTGTCTAGTGTGTTCGGGAGAACATATAGAGGTTCGGGAGAATCATCTAAGTATAGATTGAGGGATCATCTGTACTGAAAATCTCATTTGAGAGACCAAAAGTGTGAGCACATATTTAGGGGGAGTATGAACTGAAACTTAGGAGGCATTCCTAAGTGCTTGTGTGAGTACAAAAGTGTATTCTATCTACTGTACTTATCCTTGAGATGTTGCTTGTAAGAAAGAATGGATTCTTTCTTAAATCTTATGAATACAATTTCTTTCTGTTCTGACGAAGTTCGTACTCTGTAAGAACTTCTTTCATCATAAATAAAATTATTTCTTTACACGTCTTTCAGATTAATTACATTGCACACGCGCAGAAACTCTGGCTTTTCAATACTCTTTCACATAATAATTTTATTGGGAATTATATTAATGAAGGCATTATTCTTTATCTTTGGGGTATGGTCATGCATGTGATGGTGATAATGGAATATGCTATTGAAACTTTGGTCTTAAATTAGTCCCAAGTTGAAGCTATTCAAGATAGGACATTGAGTAACTAGTATAACTTGTGCATACGATGAATACTCGTGAGACGAGAATACTATATTCTGTAAATATTAGTGTAGTGATACTAGTTCCAATATGAAGATGTTTGTTATAGAACAAGTTCATTGTACTTGATCCGCATGAAATTCTTAATTGGAGATAGCCTGTCGAAATAAGAATTTCCTAATTGTACCAGTACATGATTAGTCCTTAGACTTGAGGCATGACGGTAGTCTTATGTATATTATGTAATACTTATATATATCATCTGATTGCTTGGCAATCGCAAGGTGTTATATTGGGTATTAAATAAATGTACGTAGAGATTTGTCAATGGGCCACTGTAGAATCCGACACTTGTTGTTGACAAGCGAAACTCCTGTGTTTTTGTTGTTCTTGATTCGAAAACCTAGGCCAAGGTAGGATGAATATAGATTCATCAATAATCATTGTAACTTGAATACAATAACACAATTATTGATTTAATGGGATCAATAGGGAGATTAGTTGTTGGAAGGACCTTACATGTATGATAATTGTAACTACATAGGTTTGCTCGCTATTTCACCTTATCACGCTATTTGCTATGTGTTTCTGTGATTTGTAGGTTTTAGAATTAAAGAGTTAATTCTAAATAATCAAATAATTATTTTCAAAATTGCAAAAGTTGTATGCCTACGTCTAGTGTTAGTTGTGAATTTAAAGAGTCACACCTTAATTTGAATGAAAACATTTATCAATTAGTGCAATCTAATTGTTGGATATAATTAATTTATAGTGATTAATTTATCAATTTTATATTTTGATTCAATAGTTGAATATATATAACTTCAATTAGATAATTAGATTATTTAATAGACAATAATAGTGTGAAATAATTAATCAAGTGGGTTGATTAAAATAGTTAGTTATTGAGTATAACACATTGATTGGATTAATTAGTTTAAGCACAACACTAATATTAGTAGGCTTTAATGTGAATGTCCATTAATAATAAAGGAGATAAGATCATCTAGATTATTTAGTTTATCTAAATAATTCTAATCACAATATATATATATAGATATATGGTGTTGGACTCTATCAAATCCTCATTTAATATAAAAGCAGGATAATTTGATGACGTGTCTTCTCTAAAGTGATTATACACTATCCTCTTTAAAAAATAATAAATAAATAAATAAATAGAAAACAATAAAATATGTCTATAGTGGATCAGTTATAAAATCGTCCCTATCCATAAGAGAAAGAAGCGCCAATTTTGGTGGAAGACGCGGCTCTCTGACAATTCTTCCAGTTACAATTTTAAATTCTCAATTACAAAAATTCCAAAATCTATTAGAGTTAAATAAAAATTTATAGTCAAATAGAAGATTATAATAATTAAATTGAAAACAAAGTAACCAGCAATTCTTACAAAATACCTATGATAGGTATGACCCAATCTCTACGGGTCGGACTAGCCTGCCAGTCGGGTCAATTGGGCCCAAAAGCGCAAGCCCAACACAGCCAAGCTCATTCGCAGCACCTTTGGAAGATTGGGAACCAACAGCCATGCAGATTTGGCTGGCAGATTTATTGGGATTTAGTTAGGGTTTCAATTGTAGAGTATAAATAGGAGAATTGTTGGTGAGTTTAGTGTTCTGATTTTTGTATTCTAGAATTACTACTGGCAAAATTGTACTCCTGAATTGAAAAAAGTATAGTGAAACACCTCAGAAGGTTATTGCCTTCTCCCGTGGACGTAGATCTCCGGATCGAACTACGTAAATCTTTGTGTTATCTGAGTTCTTGCATTCTTTGATTGTTTGGGATTGTTATTGTAATTGTGATCCGTTTGATATCCGGTTTTCGGCACTATCAATTGGCGCCGTCTGTGGGAAGCGTTGAAAAGCAAACCCTAGCATCATTCAAAGTCGTTTTACGTTAGTCATGGTGAATACTCGCCAATCTGCTAACCCAATCCGATCTCGTCGCAATCCCCCCGTGGATCAAAACCCTCTGTTGCCATGTCAGCAGATTCAGGATCCACCAGTGGGCCAAATTGACGCGCAGCACCTCGCACCCGCTAATGCGCCAGCACAGGTTGACCCTCAACCAAACCCCGAACTACTGCAGGCACAGCAAGCCTTTCTTCAGGAACACGCCGCCCTATTCCAAGAATGGAATCATCGGCGCGCACTGTTAATCAGGTGGCAGGACATCCACCTCGTGATCGATCTCACGCACTCGATGAAGATCCGCCTCATAGGGCCAGGCATGATCGCCGCCGTCAGCGATCAATATCGCCTGGGGAGAACCGGAGTTCTAATGGTTCAAGGCCCCGCTATGCTGATCACGAGGACGCATATGGCCGCCGACCTGTAGATGCAGCGAAGCGGGCTCGCCTGGAGATGTCCCGTTTACTCGATCCTCTAGAACAAGAACAGGCTCAATTTGATGCCGAGCTAGACAAGGTATTGGGCCTTGATGCTGATGGGGAGATAATCACCCCGTTCTCTGAGGAGATTCTTTCCACTCCACTCCCCGAAGGGTTCAAACTTCCACCAGTATCCGTATACAACGGCACCGGAGACCCAGGTAACTTCCTGAGCGTCTTTAAGTATGCTATGTTCAATCGAAGTTGCACGCCACATCACCTGTGCAAAGTGTTTCCCGAGTACCATCAAGATGAGGCTAGACTTTGGTTTGATTCCCTGCCTCGAGGCAGTGTTACCTCTTTCCGGGATCTTGCCGAACAGTTTTGGGCTCGTTTCCATACACGAGCAAAACCTATGGTCACTTTGGCTGATCTCATGAACCTGGAACAGCGAGATGGGGGACCGTTACCCAGTTTCTTGAGCGCTTTATTGTAGAAAGCCTAAAAGTAGGTAGCCGATATGATGATGTTATTATCACCGCCTTCATTAACGGCCTCCGAGCCGGGCTGCTCTACACCGAGCTAGCGCGACACCTCCGACCACGACTCGGGCTCTGTTCGGCACCGTAAGCAGGTTCGCCAAAGCTGAGGAGCAAACTCGTCGCAAGCGGGAGAAACATACTACCAAGAAGCAGCTAGATAAAATGCAGGTCGGGACTAGCACTCGGCCTAGTGCCTTCAGTCGTTTGAGCAGAGGCAGGTTGGAACCTCGCACTGATGTCCCTCAACTCATACCCCTTACACGATCAAGGACATAAATACTTTCTGTTCACAAGAATGATTTGCGACCGTGCCCACGGATGACTGCTCCGGCAGAGAAGCGTAAGCGTGAGAAGTGGTGTGCGTATCATCACGATCATGGACACGACACCGAAGAATGTCGCGAGCTTTGTAAAGAAATCGAGGACTGTTTGCGAGGCTTCCTCCAGCAATACATAGTTCAGACTGAGGACAGATCTCGGCCGAACCAAAACGGAGGTCTGCAACAAGGTCGGGGAGGTCACAACGACCGAGGTCTAAGACAAAACAGACCCCAATGGCAAAATAACAGGTCGGGGTATACCAATTACCAAAGACAAGATCAGGGTAACCGTCAACAAAATCAACCACAATAACCCCAGTTGTTGCCACCGCCACCACCACGTGGCGGTCCCAGAGACAACCCACCGAATCATGTAGTCCACGGAATTATAAATGTAATCTATGGCGCCATGCCAACGGGGACTTCCCGAAGTGCCCTTAAAGCCGAAGCACGAAGGCCTCCTCCCGAGGAGCCACGCCACAAGCGTTTCCACAAATTTGAAACAGTGAGCTTCACCGAAGATGACCCTGTTCCCGAGCTCACCCCTCACACTATATGACGGGATCCTATACCGTCAGTCATACCTGCAGCCGAGCCTCCGATGTCTCGGGCCGGTCCAGGCCGACTATATTCTTCGGGAATTCCACGAGGGGGCGTGTGCAAGTCATATTGGGTCACAGACGTTGGCCAAGAAAGTGCTCCAGTGGGGATACTACTGGCCCACCTTGTTTAATGATGCCCACAATTTGGTATCAAAGTGTGACAAATGTCAGCGGCACTCCCGAGTGAAACACCTGCCGCAAACCAAGCTCATTGGCATACAAAGTGCCTGGCCATTCATACAGTGGGGAATCGACATCGTGGGACCGTTCCCAGTTGCTCCGGGGGGATTGAAATTTCTCGTGGTTGTTGTGGATTATTTTACCAAATGGGTCAAATCCGAGCCCCTTACTGCCATTACTGGACAAAATATCCTAAAATTTGTTTGGCGTAACATCATATGCCGTTTTGGCATTCCAAGTGCAATTATATCTGACAATGGCAAACAATTTGAAAATGATCCCTTTCGGTCCTGGTGCGAGGAGTTACACATCAAGCAAGTTTTCACCTCGGTAGCTCACCCCCAAGCTAATGGCCAGGTCGAAGTTACAAACCGCACTCTAGTCAACGGCCTGAAGAAGCGATTGGATCAGGCCAAGGGTCTTTGGGCCGAAAATCTTCCACAAGTTCTCTGGGCTTACCGCACAACACCGCATTCTTCCACCTGGGAGACTCCATATAGCCTCACCTATAGCTCTGAGGCTGTCATTCCTGCCGAAGTGGGAGTACTCAGCCCTAGACTTTTACACCTGGAACCCAAGGTTAACGAGGAAGCACTCTGTATCAACTTAGACGAGCTGGAACATCGTCGGGAGTAATCTTTCATCCGACAAGCTAAATGCAAGCAACAAGCGGCTCAGTATTACAACCTCCGGGTTCGGGGTACACAGTTTCAGGTCGGAGACCTTGTACTTCGGTTAAATTCTGCCAGCAAAGCTGCCCTCGAGGGCAAACTGCATGCTACCTGGGAAGGGCCATATCGCGTCACTGCCGCTCATACCTCCGGGAGCTATCAGTTAGAGCATTTGGATGGCACACCGATGCCTCGCACCTGGCACGTTAGCAATCTGCGGCGTTTCTATCTATAGTTTCCCTTTTCAAGTACTTCTTCTTCCTTTACATTTTTTGTACATACGTTTACTTTCGTAACATGGTACTTTAAGTTTTAAGTTCATATTTGTATCCTTCAAATGTTCCGACAATAGCAATGAATAACATTTTTTCCTTCCAATACATACATTGCTTCTCTTCTGCGCCGCGGGGATGCCCCGGCCTCGAATACTCGCATATTTATTGTGACAAATTGTTACTTGTCTCCGGACACATCGGTCTCTCGCCTGATCCGTCCGGAGAGATCACAAACTTGGTCCCTGGACATGTATTCCCTCTCGCTTGATTTATCTGGAGAGGTCAATGACTTTGTCATTATGCAAACGTTAACTCCCGCCTGATCCGTCCAGGGAGTTCTATGCCTTGTTTCCGAACAAGGGCTTATCTACATCCAATACTCCCGAGTCCTAACTACTACCTTATTTGCATCACATAGTATTAACACATTTAAAAGAAAATTGCATCATGCTCAAATGCATCTCTACTCTATTTATTTGCAAAAAGAACTCCTTATATATGTCATTGATTTTCACTACAGTTTTATTTACAAAAATACTTTACAATATAACCACCATATCTACCTATTACCACCTAACCAATAGTCAGCACTTCGGCGCTGAGATTCGCCCCGGGAGCTTCTCCGCGTCCTCCGAGATCTGGAAGTACCCCGGGACTGGGCTCCGGTCCTCTCCCTACACTGGCCTCCTCGAGGGCGAGGACTTAATTGACGGCCTCTTTGAGGGTAGGGACTTGGTTGCCGAGCTGGCCTTGAAGTATTAGCCCATCCAACAGGATCCCATTCTGCGAGGGCCATTACTTCGATCTCCTCAGCCAGTTTTTGAACCTCCTCCTCGGCGACCACTACCGGGCTCGGTTCTCAGATTATCACTCCGGTCGGTTTTTTCACCGAGCCCTTTTTACCTCTCCGAGGAGCCTTCAAGTAGTTCCCCCAGCTGGAGCTGGCGATATTCTCCTCCACAGCACGACGCCACCTTCTATGGCCTTTTAAATCCTCGTACATGCTGAGAAGTATCTCTAACACCTCCCGTTTCCTAACCAGCTCGGAGGAGTCGGTGTGTCCGGCCTCCATCAGTATGGCAATTTCCTTCTGGATTTCGGCCGTTCGCTCTTCAACCTCCTCGAAAGTTAGCAGGCCGAACTCCGACAATATTCGCTCGTATTATCTTTGGTGGACGAAGAGTCGTTCCACCTCGGCGCATTTGGACAAGTACTTAAGCTGGTGGTCCAAGGCTTTTTCGGCAGCCACGGTTCTTGCCACTTCGGCCTCGGATACGTTCTTCTCTGCAATCGCGAGCCTTTTTTCCAGCTTCGGGACCACCGACATCTTCAGGTCATCTTTCTCTCTTTGCAGCCAGTTCATTGACTGCATCAGTTTCTTAATGACCTCGTGAAGGTCCGCGGTGTCCTCCTGCTGCACGCGTGATATACAGAAAACACTTATAAGGCCACCAGTATACAACACATATTAGTATTCGAGCTCAAGGCATACATTCAAGTTCATCAGCACAAAATCAACAGCTTATCATTCATATGTTTGCAAAACAATGATTACAGGTCAAGTGCTTTTTACAAATACAAGTTCAAATAAAAAATGCCTCCTACTCTACGTCTCCGCCTAAGGTAGGAGGAGAACTGACCTCCGCTGCGGCCGAGGTAGTGGCAGCCGGGTCCACAGTCACTTCAGCTCGACTCCGGTTGACTCCTTCACCCCGGGGGTAATTCAGTTCGACTCAAGTTGACTCCTTCACGCCGGGGGTAATTCTGATTCGATTCCGGTTAACTCTTGCACCCCAGGGGTACTTCAGTTCGACCCCGGTTGACTCCTTCACCTCGGGGACACTTCATTTCGACTCTGATTGATTCTTGTACCACGGGGGTAGTTCAGTTCGGCACAGGATTGTCTCTTTCCCAACAGGACTCCGATCGTACTTCAGCTCAACTTCGGCTACCACGCATACACATCGGCCCGCACATGACTCTTATTAACCGAAGCTCCTACCTCGCTCCGGCTGGTGGGGGGCATCTGATAGGTATGACCCAATCTCTCCGGGTCGGACTAGCCCGTCAGTCGGGTCAATTGGGCCCAAAAGCGCAAGCCCAACACAGCCAAGCCCATTCGCGGCATCTTTGGAAGATTGGGAAAAGATCCCCATGATCTTTTCCAACAGCCATGCAGATTTGGCTGGCGGATTTATAGGGATTTAGTTAGGGTTTCAATTGTAGAGTATAAATAGGAGAATTGTTGGTGAGTTTAGGGTTCTGATTTTTGTATTCTAGAATTACTACTGGCAAAATTGTACTCCTGAATTGAAAAAAGTATAGTGAAACACCTCGAAAGGTTATTGCCTTCTCCTGTGGACGTAGATCTCCGGATCGAACCATGTAAATCATTGTATTATAAAAAAGTTCTTGCATTCTTTGATTGTTTGGGATTGTTATTGTAATTGTGATCCGTTTGATATCCGGTTTTCGGCACTATCAACCTGCTACTCCCATTTATATATCAATCGTGTGCTTCTCAAAATTAATGTATGTTCACGTGTCAATCCTGCACTTTTTATGGAACTAACAAAAAGAAAACTGCAATATGTATTAACCCATAAAATGCATATGTATATCTTGCTAAATTATTAGATTCAGATTCGACAATAATGAAATTTCCACTCTCTGATCAGTTTGTGCATGATGATCTATCATCAAGCGCAACCAATTCTGATTTTTTTCCAATCCAAATAAAATAAGGGAGAATTATTGAGTTCAAATTTTCATTGTCTTCTTCTTTTATTTATCTGCAAATCACACACAGTGGCAGCACCAAACCATTAATTGTTGAATGGAATTTCTCCCTTTCTTATTATTTTATTTTTTATCGCCTCATGTTTTATACTATTGAACTTCCTCTTAAAAAAATATGATGTTATTCAATAGATAAAAGCTTAGTAAAAATAATAAATAATACATAGAATTCGGTCCTCTCATTGTATTATAATAATTTATTTGATATTTTTATTTATTTTATCTGAATTTTTTATATATAAATAACAATTTTACTTAATGCAACTTATAAGCATACAATCATATAACCAATAGATAATATATAATAAATTACTAAAAGAACTTTCTCTTTCCTTTTGTTCTAAGTAAAAAAAAAAAAATTGAACTAGGTTTTGTTTCTGAGCCTTATACTTCTTGATTAATTGGTAAAAAATTTGTACTGGATATTGTTTCTCAAGAGTTATTTACATGGCTAAGAGAAAAGAAAAGAAAAGAAAAACTGAAAATTTAACTGCGAAATCTGTATGCAGGGAGCTATTTCAGAATATGTATTTGTTTTTACATTCATTACTACTTCTTTTGAAAAAAATATTTTGTTTCTACAAGGTCTGCCCTTAATTAGTTTGTAATATTATTATGAGTTTAAGTTTTTTTCCTCTTACTCTCTTTGTCCCAAAAAAATTATCGTTTTAGGAAATTGTCCACAGATGAAGGAGGTATCATAAAATGATACACATGCCCTTACTTAAGTCTAATTACTATATTTTTGTTGGAATTACATAAAAATTCACGATTTTTTTGTCAATTATCATTTGCAACATGACATTTTAATTGTAACGTCGAAATGCACAACCTCTATAATTTTTTCAATTCAATGCACCAGGGTAAATTTCCGGCTCCAATTGCTGACATGAAGCATGAAATTAGATATAGATCCACCCAATTACATACGTGTAGTTGTGTAATTGTATGAATTCTTCTAACCTTTAATAAAATGAAAATGATATTAGTTTATCATTAAACCTAATATTTAAATATTATTATTTTCATTTAATTAGGGATTAATAAATATTGTATAATTATACGTCTGTAGCTGCGATAACTAAAATCTTCATTTCGGATTTCACGCCAGTAATTGGAGCCGAAAATTTGCCCGGGTGCATTAAATTGAAAAAATCATAAAGATCTTGCATTTCTACGTTACAATTAAAAGGTCATGCTGCAAATGATAATTGACAAAAATATCGTGAATTTTCACGTAATTAACCCATTTTTATTTGAAAAGGTTATGTTTTTCACTATCTTATGAACATCATTTTCCTATATTCATTTATAACATAACATGGGGTAATTCTAGAAGATTAGTGAAAATTATACCTTGAAGTCATAAAACAACATTTATTTGGGGACAAAATTTATATGCTAAAACGAAATAATTTTGTGACGGAGAGAGTATCAAGTTATTTATACATGTTATACACCTTTATATCAATGTTGTTAATTTATAAGATATATCATGCCATGTGCATCGCACGGGTGGACATCTAGTTAGTTACTAATGACGAGGAGGAAGTTAATGGAATTTGTTATTCCACTAAGTGATAAATCTACCAAATTAGAGTAAAAGGTGGAGTTTTGACTCCATCAACCCACGTGAATCGTTGAAGTGGCGGCGGATTTATATACATTTTTTCAATATTCCTAGTAACCTAGAAACAACATAAATATATATCTATATATATATATATATATATATATATATATATATATAATAAAAAATAAAAGAGAGAGAGAGACAAACACAGTTAGAAAAAGAAAAACTCTCGGCAGAAAGTTTGAAAAAGAAGAAAAGTTCTTCTGATCTTTATCTCCTTTTTATTAATCACTGTTATTTATTTTTGATAAAACGATTCAACACTACTAGCGAAGTATTGATTCGGTGTTGTCGTTCAATCGGTGGACTACTTAGAGGGATCATACTTGGGGTCCTTGCGAGTTCGGGAATCAAACAAGGAATTGATTCCTGCTAACCTCGGCGATAAACGAATGATAAATTTTGAGAGGTATAATTTCGCACACCAATTTTATATTTTATGCATTCCTTTCAATGTCTGTTCCGATAACCGTTTTGAACTATCCGGGTTAAAATATATATGTGATATATTGTATTTAATTAAAATTTAAAATTTCGTTGCCTTAACCCGGGTCTGCTATAACGAATCCAACAGTGGTATCAAAGCCAAGTTCACGGTATTGAAAGGTGTTCGGTGTGAATTCATATCTAAATTGTTTAAAATATGATAAATTATGTCGTGTTTTAATTATTTTGGATATGTGTACAATATTTTGTACGAAAAAATTATATACAATAATAATTAAGAAAATTAATTATTCTGATAAATTAGTTTAATATATATATATATATATATATATATATATATATATATATAAACTAACCTAGCCATTTGAAAAGTGGTTAGACCACTTAATTTGTTGCCTAAATATGGGGTAATCCGTGAGGTTGGTATTGAATCATACCACCACGTTCCGTATGCTATTGGCGGTCAAAAGAACTTTGGTCATGTTTTTTATATAATGAGTATGAGTATGTATATACAGATAATTCCTGAAGTTTTGACTTCGGGAATTAAAAAGGATGCATTGAAATGTAGAAAAAGGAAACAAAGTTTTTTTTTTCTTTCACCACTCTACAGTTTCAGAAAAAGAAAAAAGTTTAGTTCTTCAATATCTCCTTTATTTTTATACACGACTATATATTTTTAATTTGATTAAAATATGTGTACATTTATGGTTTAAAGTTTTTTCGTGAAAAAACTACATTATCCCAAATAATTGTAAAATATGACATAAGAAATTAGTTGGTAATTTTAAATATGCTTCATTTGATGAATGTAGTTGCATATTTATTTATTCAGGGATGACCATGAGCCATAGACCTTTGTGGTGTATGTCTTTATTTTCTTTTAGTTTTTTAATGGGGACTGCAAGCCTCTTATTTACATTTGTAAGTTCTTTAAATTTATGCAATGAAAGTAGGATAGTCGTTGAGGATTTTTTTCTTTTATTGTAAATTTGAAGGACGTTCGACGCGAAGACCAATTCGTGATGGGTTATACTTTTGTAATAGAGTAGGCTCAAGGCCCATGTATGTATGGGATTACATATGATGTAATAATCTAGTTTCCTGTAATCCCTTAGATTGACATTTGACCCGTTTTGGCTCAAACGGGTCGCATAGGTTGGCCATGATCATCCCATCGTTTTATGTATAGGATGCATGATATAATTTATTTAATGCTTTCTACTTGCGCTCATATGATGGAAAAACATTAAATAACCCACTTAGTAAGTTTAGGCGATGAGGTCTTGGAATTAAATAAACCCTAAGTTTTTTAAACTTAATAAGAATTTTTATGAAAAAGTTGATTTCAAATAAATATAGAATTTAAGTAGGACTTATTATTCCATGCCTATTATCAAAGGTAAAGACATGACGATGCTACCATACTTGATCACTGCCCATGAGTCGTGGGGTGGTCATGTATTTGGAAATTTGTGTTTTTTACCAAGCAAAATGATGCTCGTGAAATATACTCATTTTTACACCGCCATGAGTCATAGGGTGTCTTGATGCTCTATTTACATGAACGTTTGATGAGTGATGTTTGACACTTAGTACTGTATGGGCTCATAAAATTGGGGTATATAGGAAAAGTGAGGCAAAATAAACTTGAGGGTTGTATAATGTTACAATTGTTAAAATGTTAACTACTAGTAATTATATCTTATAGGCTCATATAATTGAGGTATAAGATATTTTTATTGGGCCTCAAGCCCACTAGGAAATTTGATTTCCTGAAATCTATTAGGGTTATAGAATTTGAATAAAATAGTAGGAGACATTTAATATTAAAGATATTTTATTGAATGAATATTTTTCCCATAGTCTGCTTATTTTCTGCTTCGTTATTTTTGCAGATTCATTTACTAAAATGGCTATCAATTCTATATCTAGCATCCTTGACCAAAGTAAATTGTCTGGACCAAACTATAATGATTGGCTGAGAAATATGAAAATTATTTTGCGTTTGGAAAACAAAGAATATATTTGTGATACTAAGCCACCATCAGCACCTGCTGCTGATGCTGAAAAATGTGTGCTTGAGAAGTACAAAAGCCGTATGGATGACGATAGGAAAGCTTATTGTTTCATGCTAGCATCTATGTCAAATGAGCTACAGAGACAATATGCAGATTTGTCTTCTGCTTATGAAATTTTTGAAAGCTTGAAAAAGTTGTATGCTGATAAAATTCGTGAGTAGAGTTATGCTACCTCAAAGGAGTTATTCTACTGTCACATGATTGAGGGCTCTTCAGTCCAAGATCATGGGTTGAAGATGTTAGAGCTTATTGAAAGGCTTAAATCTTTGGAAATTGAGGCTCCAGATGAGCGTTACACTGATCTGATACTCCAGTCTCTGCCTCCTTCATTGAATTCCTTTGTTGTTAACTTTAACATGCATAACATGTTGAAGAGTCCCTCTGAACTTGTTAACATGTTGAAGACGGCTGAAGCCACCATGAAATAGAAAGGGAAAGGAAAGGTTACCTATAATACCCATATGCTAAAAGGAAAGGTAGGTATCAAGAAAAAGAATTTTCTCAGGCCAATGACAAGTGTCACTACTGCGAAAAACCTGGGCACAGGAAGAGAAACTGCAAGGATTATCTTGCATCCCTGAAGAGTTCAGGTATTTATATTGTTGAAGTTAACTTGTCTATTAACGATACTTCTTGGGTATTAGATACTGGATGTGCCTCATATATTTGCAATGATTTGCAGATCATGGCAAGAAGTAAGAGGCTGGACATAAGCGAGATGGTCCGGAGGCTGGGGAATGGAGCAAAGGTTGTTGCATTAGCTGTAGGGACTGTTAGTCTATTTTTGGATAATGGTTTTATTTTGATATTAAACAATTGTCTTTATGTTCCGCAAATTATTAAGAGCACTATCTCTATTCCTATTTTGGATGGAAAAGGTTTTTCATTTTTATTTGAACGTGGAAGTTGTTCAATCTCTAAATGTTCTTCTTTAATCACTACTTGCATATTGACTAATGGTTTGTATACCCTAACTCCCTAAGATTCGATTTTTCATGTTCAACAAAATAAAAGAAAGTTAGATAATTATAGTACTGTGAGTTTATGGCACACAAGGTTAGGTCATATCTCTGAGAAAAGGATTAACAAGTTGGCTCAATTACTTAACTTAAAAATTGAGCAAGGTTTGCCAATTTGTGAGTCCTACCTCAAAGGTAAAATGATCAAATCCCCATTTGTTGGACAAGTGGAGCGAGCCAAACATTTGTTGGAATTAGTTCATACAGATGTGTGTGGGCCATTAAATGTTAGTGCCCGTGGGAACTATAATTACTTCTTAACCTTTACCGACGACTTCTCTAGGTATGGTTATGTGCACCTTTTAAGACACAAGTCTGAAGTTTTTGAATTGTTCAAAGAGTTCAGAACTGAAGTAGAGAAACAAACTGGTTTAAGTATAAAAGTTTTTCGATCTTATCAAGGAGGTGAATACTTAAGTTCAAAGTTTCTAAATTATCTAAAAGAGAATGGGATTCTCTCACACTGGACTCCTCCTGCTACTCCTCAACTCAATGGAGTTTCGAAATGTAGGAACCGAACATTGTTAGTCATGGTTCGATCAATGATGAGTTTCACTTCATTGCCTCTTTCATTCTGGGGTTATGCCCTAGAAACAGCGGCACATCTATTAAATAGAGTGCCTTCTATGTCTATACCCAAAACACCTTATGAGATATGGTGCGGTAAGACACCCTTATACAAATACCTTAGAGTATGGGAATGTGCTGCTTACTTGAAACAGCAAGTGGGAGATAAGTTGGATATGAGATCCAAATTATGTAAATTCGTAGGATATCTGAAAGAGTCTATTGGATACTACTTCTACGATGCCTCGGAACAAAAAGTGTTTGTTTCGAGAAATGCCACTTTCCTTGAGGAAGAATTTCTATCTAAGAGAGATGGCGAAATTGTGGAACTTGAACAGGTTCAAGAATCACAAAACATCCCAAATATTGCAGTAGCAACACACCAACTAATGTTGACCCTTCTAAAATACAACCTCTTGGGCGATCCGATCGGGTCCCACGGTTACCTAATAAGTTAACCTTGTTATTAGGGAATAAGGAAGATGAACTCCCCTTGGATAATGATCCAAGAAGCTATAATGAGGCAATGTCAGACATTAACTTTAAAAAATGGTGAGAAGTTATGCAATCAGAGATGGACTCCATGTACTCCAACAAAGTGTGGACTTTGGTAGATCCACAAGAGGGAATAGTTCCCATTGGCTGCAAATGGATCTACAAGTGAAAGACTGGAGCTGATGGAGTGGTAGTGACCTATAAAGCACGTCTGCTTGCAAAGGTCATACTAAAAAATAAGGAATTAATTATGAGGAAACTTTTTCACCAGTTGTGATGCCTAAGTCTATTCGGATTTTATTAGCCATATCTGCATATTATGATTATGAGATATGGCAAATGGATGTGAAGGTTGTTTTTCTTAATGGACACATTAAAGAAGAGATCTATATGAGACGGCCAGAAGGCTTCATATCTAGTGGGAGTGAGCAAAAGGTTTGCAAACTCCAAAGGTCCATTTATGGACTTAAACAAGCTTCGAGGAGTTGGAACATCCGATTCGATGAAACAATCAAATCGGTTAGTTTTCATAAGAATCCGGATGAGCCATGTGTGTATAACAAGGTTAGTGGGAGTGCATTTACTTTTATTTTACTCTATGTTGATGACATCCTACTCATTGGAAATGATATTGGAATGTTGCAGTCAACTAGGACTTAGTTGTCTACACAGTTCTCCATGAAGGACTTGGGAGATGCATCATTATTTTAGGAATAAAAATCTATAAAGATAGATCTAGAAGAATGATCGGGCTATCCTAGTCTACGTACATAGACAAAATGCTTAAAAGGTTTAGCATGGAAGAATCTAAACAAGGATTCTTGCCAATGAGTCATGGTGTTTCACTATCGAAGGTCATGTCCCTAAAGACACCTGAAGAGAGAGAAAGAATGACTCGCATGCCTTATGTGTCCACTATTGGAAGCATAATGTATGCAATGTTATGTACAAGACCTGATGTCGCACATGCTCTGCGTGTCACGAGTAGATATCAATCAAATCCAGGTGAAGAGCACTGGAAAGCCGTCAAGATGATACTTAAGTACTTACAAAAGATTAAAGACATCTTCTTGATATATGGTAGTGGAGAACTGAAACTAGAAGGTTACATTGATTCTAGTTTTCAGTCCGATGTAGATGACTCAAAGTCCATGTCTGGTTATATATTCAATCTCAATGGTGGTGAAGTCAGTTGGAAAAGTTCCAAGCAAGAGACCAGTGCAGACTCAACCACCGAGGCTGAATATATTGCTGCATCAGATGCAACAAAAGAAAGTGTTTGGATAAGAAACTTCATCCAACAGTTGGGCGTGGTTCCATCGATTGTTCATCCAGTAACGGTTTAATGCGATAACAATGGGGCCATTGCGCAAGCAAAAGAGCCAAGATCTCATCAAAGGTCCAAGCACATATTGAGACGATACCACCTGATCAGAAAAATCATTGGTAGAGGCGACATTGTTGTAGATAAAGTCGCTTCAACAAAAAACATAGCAGACCCACTTACGAAGCCCTTAGCACAAAGAGTATTTGACAGATATCTTGAAAAGATGGAGCTTAGATACATAGGCAATTGGAGCTAGGGCAAGTGCGAGATTGTTAGACTAGTGTGCCTGGAGCACCAATTAGATTGGATTATTATACTCTTTCACATTTTATATGTAAATAATTTTATTGAGAATTATTAATGAAGACATTATTCTTTATATTTTATACTGTTTCTCATATATGAAAAAATATTAGATAAAATTCTTAGATCAAAATAGGTTAAAGGTATGGTCACGCATGTGATGGTGATCATGAAATATGCTCTTGAAGTTTTGGTCTTAAATTAGTCCCAAGTCGAAATTATTCAAGATAGGACATTGAGTAACTAGTAAGACTTGTGCATCCGATGAATACTCGTGAGACGAAAATACTATATTCCATAAGTATTAGTGTGGTGACATGAGTTAATGTATGCAGATGTTTGTTATAGAACAAGTTCATTGGACTTGATCCGCATGAAATTCTTAATTGGAGATATCCTGTCGAAATAAGAATTTTCTAATTGCGCTAGTACATGATTAGTCCATAGACTTGAGGCATGACGGTAGTCTTATGTATATTATGTAATACTTAGATATATCTTCTGATTGCTTGGCAATCGCAAGGGGATATATTGGGTATTAAATAAATGTACGTAGAGACTTGTCAATGGGCCAACATAGAATCCGACACTTGTCGTTGCCAAGAGAATCTCCTGTGTTTTCGTTGTTCTTGATTGGAAGACCTTGGTCAAGGCAGGATGAATATGGATTCATCAAGAATCATTGTAACTTGAATACAATAACACAGTTATTGATTTAATAGGATCAATCGGGAGATTAGTCGTTGGAAGGACCTTACATGTATGATAATTGTAACTACATATGTTTGCTCGCTATTTCACCTAACACTAGATGATCACACTACTTGCTAGGTGTTCCCATGATTTGTAGGTTTTAGAATTAAAGAGTTAATTCTAAATAATCAAATAATTGTTATTTGCAAAAATTGCAAAAGTTGTAAGCCTACTGCTAGTGTTAGTTGTGAACCTAAATGGTCACACCTTTGTTTGAATGAAAACATTAATTGTTGGATATAATTAATTAATAATGATTAATTTATCAATTTTATATTTTGATTCAAAAGTTGAATTATATATAAATTCAATTAGATAATTAGATTATTTAATTGACAATAACAGTGTGAAACAATTAATCAAGTGGGTTGATTAATTTTTTTAGTGATTGGGTATAACACATTAATTGGATTAATTAGTTTAAGCCCAATACTAATATTAGTAGGCTTTAATGTGAAAGTCCATTAACAATAAAGGAGATAAGATTATCTAGATGATTCGGTATATCTAAATAATTCTAATCAATATATATATATATATATATATATATATAATTATATATATATATGTATATAATATGTATACATATGGAGTTGGACTCCATCAAATTAGTTACTAATGATGTGGAGGAAATTAATGGAATTTGTTAATCCACTAAGTGATAAATCTGCCAAGTTAGAGTAAAAGGTGGTGAATTGTTGAAGTGGCGGCAAATTTATTTACATGTTTCCAATATTCCTAGTAACCTAGAAACAACATAATTACACACACACATACAAACACACACACACACACACACACACACACACATATATATATATATATAAAGATAGACAAACACAGTTATAAAAAGAAAAACTCTCGGCAGAAAGTTTACAAAAGAAGAAAAGTTATTCTGATATTTATCTCCTTTTTATTAATCACTGTTATTTATTTTTGATAAAACGATTCAACACTACTAGCGAAGTGTTGATTCGGTATTGTCATTCAACCGGTGGACTAATTAAAGGGATTATACTAGGGGTCCTTGCGAGTTCGAGACTCAGACAAGGAATTGATTTCTACTAACCTCGGCAACAAATGAAGGAGAAATTTTGAGAGGTATAATTTCGCACACCAATTTTATGTTTTATGCATTCCTTTCAATGCCTGTTTCGATAATCGTTTTGAGCTATCAGGGTTAAAATATATATATGATATATTATATTTAATTAAGATTTTAATTCTGCTACCTTAACCCGGGTGTGCTATAACGAACCCAACACCATATCTATAAATAGACAACGAATTATTGGAATTGAAAATACAAAAGAATAATACAAGAATCTCATAGTTGATTGTTAATTTTGGCTACCCAATTCAATTGAGTTCATCTTATTTTTAGAACACAGTCTAAGAGTGAGAAGAGTAGAGAAAGGAAAAATCTATCTTTAAGATAATATCATTGATACAACTTGCTCATTAATCTTTAATTTCATTTTACTTCCTGACACATGGCTTCTCCAATGATATAATCTCCTATTTATATATAGAATCTCCAAAGAATTGAAGGCTCGTCATTCCAAATGTGGTTATTGAAGATTCACTACTATCTTATTATCAATCATGTTGCTTATGTTCTTCAAGTTTGATATCCTAGTGGCAACACAATTGATGGTGAATGGAGTAATGTGTTAAAAAGAAACAACAATTCACGATCATCTCTTGGTGGGACAACCTCTACAGGCTTTAATGGTCAATCCAATCAATAAACGGAGTACATTGCTAGTCAACTAAAGTGTTTGTAAGATGGCTACATATGTCATGAGATGATTCTGAATGCAATGAGCGATCTTTAAAATTTTGCACCACCATCCTACTGCCTTGGATATATGAAATGCTTTACAAACAAGGTATGTGACTAATGGTGTTGGAAATTGCTCATTCTTAATAAATAATATGTTGAATTTTGTATGGTAGATTCCAAATACATTGTTGATTAAGGTTACGAAATGCAAGGAATTGCTTAGGATAGTGCAATAATTGGTGAACCCATCACTGAGAACTTTCAAATTTCAACAATTATTGGTAATTACCTCCTTCACGGAAAGATTACCGTACATTGTTGAAACATAAGAAAGAATCTTATATTATGGAAGAATAGCTGCAAACATATCTAAATTAAAGAAGAAACAAGAAAACGTGATCAGCAAAAGGAAAAGGAATCAAAAGAGAAAATACATCTTGTTGAGGATAAAAAGTCAAATGAAGACCAAGGAAATTCTGAGAAAAGAAGTGGCAAAAGAATTTATCTAATAATAACTCTAAAAGAAATTATAAGAACCAATTTCAGAATAGGTTTAACAAAAATGACAACAATCAATTCCAAAAGAAAATAAGGTCCTTGTTTTGTTTGTGGAAAATTTGGTCATAATCCTTTTAGTGTCGGCATAGAAAATGTTAGAATGGTAGAGATATACAACAAGCAAATGTAGTTGAGAATGATCATCATGTTGTTGTCCTCTTAACTTTTAGATTGACATTGATGATGGTTGGTGGCTTGATTCTAGTGCCACATGCCATGTTACCCCTCATAGGATTGTGTTCTCCTCCTATAAGGAAGTGAAAGATGAGGTCGATGTTTATATGGGAAATTTGCACCAAGTGTTGTGGCTGGATTAGGGACTGTGGACTTTAATTACCTATAAAGACCTTAACTCTTAAAAATGTGTATCATGTTCCTGTCTGAAGAAAAGTCTTGTATCTGTGTATTTTCTAGGTTTTCATGGCTTTCATGTAATGTTTGAGTCCTTTAAAGTGGATCTAACTAAAAAGGATCATTTATCGAAAAATGCTATGGCAAAGACAAGATGTACTTACTCAGTTTAATGAATAATAATATAAATAGTTCTACTTACTTGCCCAGAGTTGAAATTATTTCTAATTTTGACATGCACAAAATTTGACATTATAGATTAGACCATATGGGAAAAGAATAATGTAAAGAATGATTCAACATGATTTGCGCCTAAACTTGATAAGTCCATTTTAGATATAAATGTGAAAGTTGTGTTTAAGCGAAATTAACTAGGCACCCCGTTGAAACTATCAAGAGATATACTTCTATATTAGAATTAACTCATAGTAATATTTGTGATAATAATAATAATAATAATAATTTGACTAGAGGAGAAAAAAGTATTTTATAACTTTTAGATGATTTTTCTAAATATTCTTATGTGTACATGTTAAATAGTAAAATTGAAGCTTTTAGTAAATTTAGAATATTTGTTTTGAATAAGAGAATCTTATTACTCAAAATTCTTGACGTACAAGATTCTCACCCCAAAAAGGGGAAATCTTGCTCAACCAAAACAAACGGATTGACAGAAGTAAAAGAAAAATGCGCCAAACAGTACGCAACACCATTACAATCTCTAAACATATGAGAAATTGTGTAAAAGTCATTCTCATACACGAGCCTCTTAATCTAAACCACAATAACTCCACAATACTTCAAAGAATCCACTTGCTTCGTCACTACATGCATAGCAACCAAGGAATCCATAAAGCCGCGTACCTTCATAGCCGAAAAATTCATAGAAAATCGAAGATCGAAGACCGCTTGGAAGATCATCTGAAAACAGAGATCGAATGCCGCACAATGCGTGAAAAGATGCACAAAGGCATGAAAAAATCTCACAAAGGCAAACCTGAGTAGAGAAAAGCAAACAAAAAACAAGAAAAAGCGAAACAAAATCAAAATAATAAATCAATAACCTGTTAGAAAGTATTCCCCCATCCTCTTATGATTGGAGGATGAGGGGATAATGAGGAAGAGATCTAGATGAAGGCTACGGTTGTTTTGGATAGAGTAACTTTGAGAATATTTAAAGGTGAAGTAGGAAACATAAATTTGAATATAATATATATATATATATATATATATATATATATATATATATATATATATGTATGGAGGAATTTTATGTCATTTTACTTTTTTCGCTCAAAATTTTAATAATAATTTAATAATGTTTTTTTATTTTTGGTAAGTTCACAATTTTCTTTTATTTCTATATAATGCAAATAACTTTTTTATTTCTAATCCGTCTTTTATACATAATAAATCAAATTATTCATCGATTCATGAGCTTAATCTGACACCCATATCACATATATATTATAGCGAGATATTTAATTTAAAACATAATTATGTATTAGTTAATTATTTTTGTTAGATTTGGGTTAGATGAGTTATTTTCAAATTACAACAAATCAATTTATCTTTTGACATGATTTTCTAATATATTTTCTATAATTCGAAAAATCACTGTTTAAATAATGAAACTCCTATTTTATTAAGTTGAAGTAAAAAATTTAATATTATATAAACAATTTATTAAATAATAATTACATCTACCACTACTTATATTTTTTATAATAACAATGTTTGTTTGATTAGTCACGGAAGTCCAGAAACTTTAAGCATATGTTGTTTGTATATCATAATTATTATTGAGGTTATCTTTTATTGCTAATTCATATTTTTATATAATGTATATTTTGTTAAAGTTACTTTATTAAGTAAGTTTATACTTTGCAACCTAAATCATGACATTTGTTACATCTTTCAATATTTTTTTTTAACGTGAACTAACTTCAATTATATATTTTTACACTTTTAGCCTGAATAATACTTTACCGCACTAACCAAATTCAACTATTCTTTTTTTTTTTTTTTTTACTTTTTGCAACCTAAGAACTTTTTTTTTTTTCATTAATCAATATTTATCTTTAGATAATTACAATATTTACAATAAAAATAGTTGCATAAGTTACAATACCAAATAAAATATGAACATATTCAAATATTTTGAAGAATTCACGTACTTTAAATAGTCATTCGAATTATGAATAAATTTTGAATTTTATTTTTTAATGTTACGATTTATTTAATAAAATAACAAATATTTGAGTATATCTGAAATCACCAAGTGAAATGTTAAACGTTGCAAATGAGAATCTAATTTTAGAAAGAAATAATCAAATATTTTAGAACTTGAAAAGATATTAAAAAATTTACACATATACAAAAGAAATAAGAAAGTTAAAACGGTAAATTGCATCTCCCACCAAACTATTTTTATGTTATTTATGGTTACTAGTATCGCTCCCGTGCGATGCACGGAAATTTATTTAAAAAATAAATATTTTATTAAATTAAATATGAAATTATCTAATATAAAAAAAGCAGAATTATTATATTCTAACTAAATGAATATTTGAATAATCATTTTTTTCTTTTTTTACAATCAACCTAAACTTTGCGTTTTTCAATCTTTGCAACCTTTGGTAGCAATTTTCGGAGAGAAAAGAAACTATTTAAAAATAATAAAAATATTTAGAAAATATAATATTTATTTTTAAATCCTAAAAAAATATTTAATCATAAACTTAACTGAAAAAATGTAGAAAATATTTTCATAAAAAATCAATTTTCATAAAAAAAGATCGAATAATTTTTATATTATTTCAAATAATTTTAAATATTTTTAAAAGGATTTATTTTTTCAAAAAAATAATTGAAAAATACTTATATCATAAAATTAGACTTTTCATAGATACTTGCACTTGTCTTAAACGAAATTTTAGAGATTTTAAAATAATTTTTCAAGATAACTTTCAAATAGTTTAAATAAATTTTTCGAGTTTAAAAGATAATTTTCAGAAATTTATAATATTTTTATGATTTAAAAATAATAATAACTTTTTATTTTTCTTACTTAAAATGATTTGAGTTGAAATTTTTATAAAAAAACTCAATTTTTAAATATATTTTCAACATGTTTAAGTTAATTTTCTGGTATTTTAAATGAAGTTTAGAATTTAAAAAATATTTTTTAGATTTTTTAAAAATTTATGTTATTTAAATATTTTCTAATATTCTTTTATTTTTCGCACTTAAATTGCTAGCAGAGGTTGCAAGCGTGAAAAAATGTATAGTTCAGGTTGTGATTGAAAAAAAAAAAAGGAACTAAAAAATGCGCATACTACATGTTGCAACATAATATAAACCCAAAATATAAATAATGTAAATATCAATTTCTCCCAAGTGATATATGTATTTAATATAACTTACATTTTATAAAGATATTATTTTATAAATTTACATTAAGATAAATTATTAAATGTAAAAAATAAATTATATCTACTTTTAAGAATGAATATCTCCTAATATTTAAACTCAAACATATATTTAGTGTGTGTATGTGTGTCCACCTTAACCTATGTGAATACCACAATAGCTTAATTGAAAATGAATATTAAAATAAACACAAATACATAAATATCACACGACACACCAAAATATATCAAATAAAATAAATTGAATTGTATTATAAGAAAATTAGTGTTTTCTTTTATTTTCTCAATTTTTTTAAATATTTTGATTTATCCAAATAATTTTTCAAATTTTAACTATAAATATTTACTTTATTTTATGAAAAATTAATTTTCAAGTTTTAATATTTTATATGGTGGTTTAATATACTCAAATACTTTTTAGATTTTAAATAAATCTTGATATTAATAAAATAAAATTCAATGATTATTCTATAGTTGGGCTAACAAAATAAAGCATATGTATTCTTCAATATATCTGAATCATATATGTCTATGTTGAAATTTATTTAAAGATACAATTAATATATATATATATATATATATATATATATATATATATATATATATATATATATTTGTATATTTTGCTTGGGTTGCTGCAAAATATGGAAAAATGCGACAACGTATTGTTTATATTGAGAGCTCTAAAAAACCTAGTTAGCTCAAACATGTTAATTTTATTTTTTAAATAGAAATATAGATTGTAGCACATGTAAAATCTCATAGTTTAGATTGCAACGTGTAATTATTTTTTATAAAGAAATAGTATTAATAAATAGAAAATATGAATATGTAATGAAAAAAATAATTTCAAGATTAATTATCATATATAAATATATGTGAAAGTCCAAGTCCCATGATCAATTATAACAAATTAATATTTGTAAATACAATAATTTAATTAGTCAATCATTAAATTATACATTAACGTTTACTTTTAATATAAAATATATATTCATTTATTAAGGAAGATAATACTTAATATTGTATTAATTTGAAGAAAAAAATATAATTAATATCTTAGAAGAAATTAAGAATGCATTAAAGATATATTTTAGGCGGGAAAAGGTAATTTACAATAATAACCTTCATTTTACTTTTATATATACTAGTATCGCTCTCGTGCGATGCACGGAAATTTATTTAAAAAGTAATTATTTTATTAAATTAAATATAATATTATCTAATATAAAAAAATAAAATTATTATATTCTAACTAAATGAAAATTTGAATAATCATTTTTTCTTTGTTACGATGAACTGAACTTTGCGGTTTCCCATCTTTGCAACCTTTGGTAGCAATTTTCGGAGAGAAAAGAAACTATTTAAAAATAATAAAAATGTTTGGAAAATACAATATTTATTTTTAAATTATAAAAAATTATTTAAAATATCATAAACTTAATTGAAAAAATTTAGAAATTATTTTAATAAAATATCAATTTTCATGAAAAAAAAGATTGGATAATTAAAAAGATACTTATATCATAAAATTAGACTTTTCATAGATACTTCCACATGTCTTAATCGAAATTTTAGAGATTTTAAAATAATTTTTCAAGATAACTTTCAAATAGTTTAAATAAATTTTTAGAGTTTAAAAGATAATTTTCAGAAATTTATAATAGCTTTATGATTTAAAAAAAATAATAACTTTTTATTTTTCTTGCTTAAAATGATTTGATTTGAATTTTTTTATATAAAAAAAAAACTCAAAATTTTAATATATTTTCAACATATTTAAGTTAATTTTCTGGTATTTTAAATGAAGTTTAGAATTTAAAAAATATTTTTTAGATTTTTTAACAATTTATGCTATTTAAATAATTTCTAATATGCTTTTATTTTTCGCATTTAAATTGCTAGCAGAGTTTGCAAACGTGAAAACACGTAAAGTTTAGGTTGTGATTGAAAAAAAAAGAAACTGAAAAACACGCATACTACATGTTGCAAAATACTATAAACTCAAAATATAAATAATGTAAATATCAATTTCTCCCAAATGATATATGGATTTAATATAACTTACATTTTATAAATATAATATTTTATAAATTTACCTTAAGATAAATTATTAAATGTAAAAAATAAATTATATCTACTTTTAAGAATGAATATCTCCTAATATTGAAACCCAAATATATATATTTAATGTGTGTGTGTGTGTGTGTATCCACCTTAACCTATGCGAACATTGTAATAGCTTAATTGAAAATGAATATTAAAACAAACACAAATACATAAATATCACACGATACACCAAAATAGATCAAATAAAATAAATTGAATCGTATTATAAGAAAATTAGTGTTTTCTTTTATTTTTTTCAATTTTTTTTTAAATATTTTGATTTATCCAAATAATTTTTCAAATTTTAATTATAACTATTTACTTTTAAGAAAAATTAATTTTCAAGTTTTAATATTTTACATGGTGGTTTAATATACTCAAATACTTTTTAGATTTTAAATAAATCTTGATATTAATAAAATAAAATTCAATGATTATTCTATAGTTGGACTAATAAAATAAAGCATATGAATTCTTCAATATATCCGAGTAATATATGTATATGTTGAAATTTATTTATATATATATATATATATATATATATATATATATATATATATATGTCTGTAATATTTTGCTTGGGTTGCAAAATATGGAAAAATGCGACAAAGTATTGTTTATATTGAGAACTCTAAAAAACCTAGTTAGCTCAAGCATGTTAATTTTATTTTTTAAATAAAAATATAGATTGTAGCACATGTAAAATCTCATAGTTTAGATTGCAAAGTGTAATTATTATTTATAAAGAAATAATATAAATAAATAGAAAATATGAATATGTAATAAAAAATAATTTCAAGATTAATTATCATACATAAATATATGTGAAAGTCGTAGTCCCATCATTAATTATAACAAATTAATATTTGTAAATACAATAATTTAATTAGTCAATCATTAAATTATACATTAACTTTTACTTTTAATTTAGTAAAGTATATATCATTTATTAATGAAGGTAATACTTAATATTGTATTACTTTGAAGAATAAAATATAATTAATGCCTTAGAAGAAATTAAGAATGCATTAACGATATAGGCGGGAAAAGGTAATTCACAATAATAACCCTCATTTTACTTTTATATATACTAGTATTACTCCCGTGCGATGCACGGAAGTATGTTAACATTATAGTATATTTTAACAAAATTAAATACTATATGATGTTATTTTTTAAAATGTGAACCTTGTACACTCGATAAAATAAATAATTCAACATGTCATTTATTATATAGTAAAATTTTAAATAGCGTAAATATCCGTTTCTCCCGTGAAATTTATGGATTGAATATATACTTATTATTTATAAAAAAATATTATTACGAAATAAAATTAAAATAAATATTAAATATGACAATTAAAATATTAAAATTATTTTTTTAACTCAAATGTCATTGTAGGCAGTCTGTATCCTTCTTAACCTATGCGAATAATCACAAATAACCTCATTAATTTCGTAAGTTAAAATAAACATAAATATAATAACAGGCCAACTTATTAAAATAATAATTATAAGATAATAAAAAATAAATTGAATAATTTATAAGAAATTATATTTTTCTTTTAAATAATCTCAAATTTGTTATTGTTAAAAATAGTCAATTGTTTAAATAGTCTAATCCATGATAAAAAGTCAAAACTTACTTCAACTTAAAATAGGTGAAAAAATTATTAATTTCATATACTATATGTAAAAATAGATTAGAAACAACAAAAGACATGTTATTATTTAAAAGAAAAAAAAGTTGATGAGAAAGAGACAAACTGATAGAATGGTGATAGTACAACAATACCAATATACTTAAAGAACCCTGCTACCAACTGACAACTTGAGTTACGAATAACACCCCCAGCCCCGGAAGGGCCTGGGTTCCCTTTTGACGCCCCATCAGTATTTATTTTAAAAACATCCTCATCTGGGGGTAACCAACGAACCAAAACCGGATTTTTTGCTTTCCTTATCACCATCGAAAATTTCCAGATTTTGGCTACGTGCCTAACGCCACTCCAGAAGCCAACAGGTAGCATTCCAGCATAAGAAGCAAGTCTTAGCTTTTTTATTACCTCCTGTTGAATTCTAGCAGCATTTGGCACAATATCCTGAAATCTGAAACAGTTACGGGCACACCATAGTTGCCAAAGAATGAGAATAGAAAGGGTAGTTTTGATGTGCTCGTAACCCTTCTTTTTTTGAAACCAAATATTGATCAGCTGGGCAACAGTACAGCTGTTAGGCAAGGCAATCTGGAAGAATGGACAGAAAAAATCCCAAATTCGACGAGTGAAAGGGCAGTTTATAAACGAATGAGCAGTCTCTTCACAAGCAGATAAACAAAAAGCACATCTAGAGATGACCACAAATCCTTTTTTCTTGAGGTTATCATCAAGGGCTAAAAAGTTATTGTTAAACCTCCAAAAAAAGATCGCTTGACTATTCTGAATAGATTTGGGCCACATCATTGATTGCCAAGCCGTTAAGGGCTTGGTCAATCTCAGGTGATTCCAGGCAGATTTAAAAGTAAAGAGACCGGAAGAGGATAGTTTCCAAAATGGCTTATCATCATATTCCAGGTTAAGAGAAAGCTTTTTAATTTCATTCACCACATGAGAAGGCAGAAACTCTAACAGATCAGATTCATTCCATCCAGAGCTGGTCCAGAAATCACTCACCTTGTTAGTGCAATTAAAAACATCAGCAAAATGACATAAAGGGCTAAACTCACACCAGCTATCGAACCAAAATGAAATCTGACCCTTCCCTAATCTCCAAAAAATGTGAGAATCAGTGAAATTTTGAACTTTCAGCATTCTTTTCCAGAAGTGAGATTGATTAGGGCCAGTTTCAGCATTAAACGGATGAGTTTTTTTTAGATATTTATCTCTAAGAAAAGAAACCCAAAGGGCATTTGATGTTCTCAATTTCCACCAAGTCTGGGCAGCAAAGGCTTTATTAGTATATGTAAGTAATTATTTAATAATTGTTTGTAAAATATTAATTTTTCCTCTAACTTAATAAAATAAGAGTTTCATTATTTAAACAATAATTTTTATCATGGGCGTAACTTAGGTAAATAAAATATATTAGAAATTCTTGTCATATAAAATAAATAAATTTCTTGTAGTTTAAAAGAACTCAACTAACCATAATCTAATCAAAATAATTAACCAAAAAATATTTTATTTAAATCTAATATATGTGATATGGATGTCAAATTGAAGATCGTGAAAAAGATGAATAATTTGATATATTATGTATAAAACACGGATTAAAAAAGTTATTTGTATTTTACTAAATAAAAAAGAAAATTATTACTTACCAAAATTGACAGAATCTTACTAAATTAATGTGAAACTTTTAGGCGGGAAAAGTAAAATGGCATAAAAGCCCTCCATTCTACTTTTATATATATATATATAGATATAGATGGGTTTTCTCCCTGACTTAAATAAAAAAAAAATATATATATATATATATATTATAAAATTCATGTAAAATAAAATAAATTGATTAGTTGTATTTTTATTTAAAAAAAAAATACTCATATTTTTTATAAAGAAATTGTTTTACTAATTCTAGTTGCAACTAAAACCAAAATATTATAGTCCAATTCACAATAAACATTAATTCTAGCACAAATAATTAACCGACAAACAATTTGTTTATTCGAATCAAATATCTCAATATAATATATGTGATATGAATGTCGAATCGAAGACCGTGAAAAGATGAATAATTTGGTATATTATGCATAAAAATCGGATTAAATATGAAAAAAGTTATTTTTGTTTTAGAAAAGTAAAAGAAAGTTATGAACTTACCAAAAATAAGAAAAAAGTTACCAATTTTAGTCTAAATTTTTTGGAGGAAAAACTAAAATTACATTAATGCTCTCCATTTTATTTATATATATATATATATATATATAGATATAGATTGAACATGTGCCAACTTTTGATTTGTTTTTTTCTTCTTTCTAAAAAAGCCCTTTCTCAAATTTTAAATACAAATATTATTTTGTATCTTAACTATTTCTTACACATTATATATCAAATTAATCACCTTTTTATGATATTTACTTTGGGATCCATATCATATATATAAAAGTGTGATATTATATTAAATAAAATACCATTGTATATAGATTATTATTTGGTTAGATTGGTCTCAGTACTTATTGTGCATGTTTATGGGTGTCATATTTAGGCTGCAAGAATTATTCAAATAATTTTAAAAAATAAATTATATTTTTATAAATACATTAATTAATTAATTTATTATATTTATCTTTCTATCTTAATTTTATTTAATAAATTAATCTAAATCTATATTAATATACATAGAAATATGTGTGTTTGTCTAATTAAATAAAATGGAGCGAAATATGTTAAAACAAAAAGAAAATAATTTTCACGTCCAATTGCAAGTCGGACATTTCCAAGAATAGTATTCATGTATTTGTCGCTAAAGATAAGTTGTTCTACTGTCAGCATTCTGTTAGTTTGTTTCTTACTCAACAACGTTTTTTTTTTTAAACACTAACAAGTATTTTGTTTCTAATTATTTTTACATAGAATATATGAAATTGATCATTTTTTCACCTTCATTAAGTTTAATTAGGTTACTTTTTTTATTTTGGATCAGACTGTTTATATTGTGAATTAAATTATAAAAAAATGAATCAGTTGACTATTTTTAACAGTAACAAATATGAAATTATTTAAAAGAAAAATATGATTTTCTTATAAACTGTTTAATTTATTTTGTTATTATCTCATCTTATTATTTAATAAGGTGGTCTGTTATTATATTTGTATGTATTTTAACATATGTACATAATGAGACTATTTGTGCTTATTCAGATAGGTTAAGGATATACAGACTGACTAAAAGGATGTCTGATTTAAAGAAAGAAAATTAATTTTAAAATAGGTATTTCATGTGTCATATTTATTCCGCAATAATAACTTATTTATAAATAATAAGTTTATATTCAATCCAAAAATTCATTGGAGAAATGGATATTTACGCAATTCAAAATTTTACTATATATAATCAAGATTTTGAAATATTTATTTTATCGAATATACAATGTTCATATTTTTAATTAACAAAATTATATAATATTTAATTTTTTTTTAAATTATTACTCTATTAACATACTTCCGTGCATCCCAAGGGAGTAATACTAGTTAAAATAATACGAACAGATAGGGGAGGTGAATATTTTTCTAATGAATTTGATCTTTTTTTTGTGAAAGTAATGGCATCATGCAACGGAGGAATTCACCTTATATTTCATATCAAAATGATGTAGTTGAAAAGAAAAATAGAATCCTTATGAAAATGGTTAGTTCTATGTTATTAAGCTCAAACATGCCTTTATATTTTTTGGGTGAAGCATTATTTAAATCTTGTCATATTAGTAATAGAATTTTACATAAAGATATGGGTAAAACACCATATAAATTATGAAAATAGGAAGACAAGTACTAGTTATTTTAGAGTTTGGGGTTATCTGACATATGTTTTAGATGTTTAAGATAAAAGGTCTAAATTAGGTTCCAAATGTATTAAATCTATTTTTCTTGGAGCTAAAAATAGAAAAACATGTTGCCAAGAACCTTGTAGTTCGATGACATTATTCTTGGTTTTGTAACACCATGTAACACCTACAAAATATTATTATTATTAGATTGGGCCCATATTATTTTAGGTCTAATTATTATTTTTAAATTATGTTTATGATTTATTATTGGATACCATGTTCTAGAATCAAAGTCCAAGCCCATGATTTTGCTTAGGGATCAAGAAAACACTTTCCTAGTCCAATTAGGAGTCCTAAAGCCCTATTAATATAATCTATGTTTACGGGATTCATCTCATAAATCAAAATCACAACCCAAATCATCTTATATTTGTCAAAAAATTTATCCATATTATTCTGGAGATTTTTATTGTGCCACTTTCATCTTCAATCACTTTGCCTCCCAAGGGACAGGTATTCCTTTATAAAATTTGTTTCCCTATTTGGAAAATTAAAAAAAAATTACAAACTTTGAGTATGTTCTGTATCTCTAGTTCGATGATGTCCTGTAAAAGTTTCAAGTCCATTGAACATATACTTTATTTTATTCTACTACCTCACTGCAAAATCTGAAAATCTCTCTATTCTGATTTACAAAATTCAGAACATATATTTATACTTCCTAAAAAAAAATTAATTTTGGATATATTGCTCATAAACATTTCTATCATACTCTAAAATTTCAAAGAGATCTACTTTGTATATTTCAAGTTATTATGGTTTTTCTACCGCTGCACAGAATTTTCAGTTTCAACATATTCCGTTTTAAAAATTCAAAATCCATAGTTATGCTTCTTGAAAAATTCTGAAATTTTAATATGATAATCCCACGTGAGCCTATTTGCTATAATAAAATTTTCGTGAGTCTGTTTGCTACAGTAAACGTTTCAAAGTTTTATTGCTTACCATTTATGAACTATAAACTATTTATTCGCTGCTGCGCAATAAATCCATTCCTACAAATTCTCTATTTCTTTCAAAATTTCCTAAAGTCTCTACCAAGCCTAAATTCCCAATTTCCTTCTGATTTCTAATCATATATATTCCCAATTTTCTTCTGATTTCTAATCATATATATATATATATATATATATATATATATATATATATATATATATATTGATGACCAAGTTAGGTTCATGCATGACTAAGTAAAAAGGAGAACGAGGCTAGCAAAGACTATGGATAATAGGAACATGCATCAGTTTCATCTATTTTCAAGGTGAACAATATATCTATGGGTTGGTTTGTCTATTTTAAATACTTTGATTATGATGACATTCCATAGGCAACAGACAATAAGCTATATATTATGTTATGCTAGTCAACAGGAAATATTTTACACTTATATTCTATGTTATGCTATGTTATAATATGTGTTGTGCTATGCTCAACAAGCAACATGTTATATGTTATGATATGCTATGCTATGTGTTGTGCAATCCTAATATCTATTTTTACAATGTGTTATATGCATTCGTTAATTGTTGCAAGATTTGTATTTAAGATTGACAAACATCTTTCCACTGAGCTTGTGGCTTGCTCACCCCATTCTACATTTCAGTTTCTACAGGTCACTTATAGCTTGGGCGTGGTATAAGGAGGCGGTGAATGTTATGGACAAAAGGTTCTCAAAACTTTCCTTATCTATTCGAGTAAAAAATTATGTGTAAAAAAAAAAGAGATTTTTCTGAAGTTCTCGTATTTGTATTTCGAGTCAAGTTATAGAGTTCTATTCAAATTATGCTTCCGCCAAAATATTCTATCCAAAAGTGGTTTTTGTTCCCAAAATTATGTTACTTTACTTTCAAAGTTGCCTTTTCAATTTATCAATAAAGTTTCATTTTGAGTTGAAAACATGTGATGTAGATTGCATCCCTTAAAAAATATCTTTTATTGAAAGATACAAAAATTGGGGTGCGACAAGCCAAGAGGCCAAGGATTCCAGATCCATTCACCATCTCGTATTTCCTAATGTAAAAAAGAAAGGGCTAAAAATAGCAAAGCATGTAGATTTCTGAATTTACAAACTGATTCATTATTGATTCTTGATATACTTTGAACATCTTACTATTAAAGATGCAAATTCTTTGAACTTAGAGAAAGATGTTAATTCAAGCCTGTTTTCTAATCATTTACATTCTTCTGAAAATGATAGTCATGATTTGCATGATAGTCGTGATTTGTCTACTCATATTAATGAACCTGAACCTAGTAGAGGTGAAAGGAAAAGAATAGAGAAAAACTTTGGTCCTGATATATTTAGGGCCCGCTTGGTTGGGGGTTTAGGGATAGGGAATGGAAATGAATGAAGACTTATTCTCATTTATGGTGCTTGTACATAATAAATAAGTTAATTATTACCCCCTTTTATTAACAATTCTCCCCACTTCATTCCATAGTATGATTGACCCCTTATTCATACCCGTTACCATTGCCATTTATGATTTGCTACCAAGCGGGCTCTTACTTATACTTTAGAAAGTAAACCTAGAACCTATAGTGAAACAATGTCATTTCCTGATGCTCTTATGTGGAAAAATGTTATGGATGATGAAATTAAATCTATTAAGAATAATAGCACATGAACTTTTTTCTCAAAAAAATAAAAAAATAACAAATAGGTCTTAAACTAGTCAACCATTAGATTGTAAATGGGTTTTAGAGGATAAAACTTAAAACTGATGGAACAATCGATAATTATAAAGTTAGACTAGTAGCTAAATGTTATAATAAAAAGAAAGGATTGGATTATATTGACGTGTATTCACCTGTTACAAAACATACTTCTATTATGATTATAGTTGCAATTGCCTCTATATATAACTTAGAAATACATTAGATTTATGTTAAAACAACTTTCATAAACGAAATTGATGAAGAAATTATATAAATCAACCTAAATGATATGTTGAGATAGGACAAGATTAATTTACAAGTTAAATGAATACTTATATGGTTTGAAACAAGCACCTAGGCAATGGTATAAGAAGTTTAAAAGGGAGATTAAAAATTTTGGTTTTAAGAGTATGGTTTGAAACATGCCCCTAGGCAATGATATAAGAAGTTTGAAAGGGAGATAAAAAAATTTAGTTTTAAGAGTAACAAGGTGGAAAATTGTGTCTTTTCTTGTTGTGAACAAGACTTGAAAATCTAATCACATTAAATCTCAGAACTATGTTCGGTCGAAACTTGAAGAAATTAGGCCGAACAGCTTTGAGGTGTTCGCTCCAAAACTGAGAAATTCTGGCCGAACAAACAACAACGCAGAAACAGAAATGAAATTAGACAATTCACACTTTTACGTGGTTCGATCAAGAAGATCTACATCCACAGAGGTTCACTGCACCTCAATTCACTAAATTGTTGAAGAGATTACAAGAATTAAGCTGAAACTAGAAAATACCCAAATCTGGAACCGATTTAGGGCAAACGAACCCAAGCTTCTATTTCTCTCTCTATAGTAACAGGAATTTAGGGAAAATGATACAACTTTGATCGCACGAATGAGAGAACAAGTTAAAGTATGTGGTTCAACTCGAATCTTCAGAGGCCGGAAGTTATAACCGCTTCTTGAAAACGGGCTTCAACTTGGCAAGTGGCTGGCAACGACAACGGTTCTGCAACGGTTATTATTCATTGCAGATTTCTATTATGAAACTTAACCACCTAAGTCCGAACCCGGTTTAAGCATACACCTTCAACTAACTTGATTCAAACCCCGGTTTCTAACCTGGTTCCTGTGACCCTAAACCCGGTTCTCAAACCTACACACCCCATACTACTTTTGTTCATTCACTTGATACAATTGAACCTTAAACCACAAATCTCCACCTCAATGAAATCAAGTGCAAATTATCACCTCTTCTGCCTTCACTTCAATACTTCAAATGCAATGTTCAAGCCTAATTAGGCTCGAGCAATGCCTCAGTTTGTTCCCAAGTACTGCTTTGGTTAGAAAATCAGCAGCATTGTCATTAGTATGCACTTTCTTCACCTCTACATTTCCAGAATCAAGCACATCCCTCACAAAATGCAATCTTACATCAATATGCTTTGACCTTTCATGAAAGGCTTGATGCTTTACCAAATGCAGAGCACTTTGATTATCAAAAAGTATTGTGACACACCTTTGAACAATACCCAGATCCACAAGGATCTTTTTCAACCAGACAGCCTCCTTAACAGCTTCAGTGATGGCAATGTATTCAGCTTCTGTAGTGGATAAAGCCACTACAGGTTGTTGTATACTCCTCCAGCTTATTTTTGTCCCATACAATGTGAAAACATATCCAGAGATTGACCTCCTTGTATCCACATTGCCAGTGAAATCCGCATCCACAAAACCAAGCAATGGAACAGTGATTCCTGCTCGTTTTTCAAACTTCAAACCTAAAGCTACTGACCCCTTTAGGTACCTCAACACTTGCTTTAAAGCATTCCAATGTTCTTTCCCAGGTTTAGACAATTACCTGCTTACCAAGGACATACTGTAAGCTAGGTCAGGTCTACTGCAGATCATTGCATACATCAAACTTCCAACCCCACTAGCATAAGGTATAAGTTTCATGTATTCTTCTTCTTCAGTTGTTTTAGGGCATTGCTCCTTGGATAACTTGGTATGTTGACTCACTGGAATACTGAGAATCTTTGATTCATGCATGTTAAACCTCTCCACCAACTTTTGAAGATAATTCCTCTGAGATAGAAACATGATTCCAGCTTATCTATTTCTTATGATATCCATTCCAAGAATCTTTCTTGCATCCCCTAAATCCTTCATGTCAAACTCTGCATTCAATATCTTCTTAAGTAACTGGATTTTATGCTTAAATTTACTAGCAATAAGCATATCATCCACATACAGCAGCAGATACACATGATCATCCTTTGAACTCTTGTCAAAATAGACACAACTATCATATAAGCTTCTAGTGAAGCCTGCATTCAATATGAACCCATTGAATTTCTTGTTCCACTATCTAGGGCTCTGTTTTAACCCATAGAGAGACTTCCTGAGGTAGCACACTTTCTCCTCATTCCCTGGAACCACAAAACCTTATGGTTGTTTCATATATATATCCTTAACTAAGTCTCCATGTAAGAATGCAGCCTTTACATCTAACTGTTGTAATTCCAAATCCTCTTGAGTCGCCTTTGAAAGAAGGAGTCTGATGGAACAATGTTTCACTGCAGGAGAGAACACTTCATTAAAATCAATGCCCTCTCTCTGAGTGAAACCCCTTGCAACAAGTCTTGCTTTGTATATGATTCTTTCAGTGTCTCCTCCTTCAATCTTCTTCTTGTAGAACCACTTAGAACTCACTCGCTTCTCCCCTTTAGGCTTATCCACTAGTTTCCAAGTGCCATTTCTTTCCAGGGATTCCATTTCTTCCACCATAGCACCAATCCAATGCTCATATTCACATCCACTCTCTGCCTCTTTGAAATTTTTAGGTTCATGGTGTTCTAAGTCTTCAGAAATACTGAGAGCATAGTACCCACTTCCAGCTTGTCCATAGAAGTCTGGCTTTTGAATTTGCCTCCTTGGTCTATCCCTGGCAATACTATAATTTCTGAGGTTTGGTGTTTGAGGCTAAACTTCATCATCTTCAGAAGAACTTGAACTTGCTTGGTGATCCCCTTGTTCTTCCTGTGGTTGAGTGTTATCAGGTGAACACTCCACCTCAACTGATATCTTTCCATCTTCTACAGCCTCTTGAAACTCCTTCACACTTCCAGTGGAAGTATATCCCATGACACCCTCATTGAACTTCACATCTCTACTTACAATGAACTTTTGATTTCCAGGCTCTAAGCACCACAACCTGTATCCTTTTATCCCATCTGGATATCCCAAGAATACACACCTGAGTGCCCTTGGATCTAGCTTATCTTGCTTGATGTGAGCAAAGGCAAGACAACCAAACACTTTCAAGGCAGTATAATCACTTATTCTTCCATTCCATATTTCATCAGGTGTCTTGAAACCAAGTGATGATGATGGTGATTTGTTGATGAGATAGCATATTGTGTTCACTGTCTCTCCCCAAAACACCTTAGGCAATCCAGCATCAAGCAACATACATCTCACTCTCTCCAGAAGAGTTCTATTGAACCTTTTAGCAACACCATTTTGTTGTGGATTCATTGGCACAGTTTTGTGCCTTGTTATCCCCTTCTCTTCAGGTAGCTCATTGATTTCAGTGGATAGATACTCTAGGCCAATGTTAGTCCTCAAATGCTTAAGTTTCTTGCCCTTTAAGTTCTCCATTTGAATCAACCATGATTTGAACGTCATGAATGCATCACTTTTGTTCCTTAGCACAAACACCCACATCTTCCTACTGAAATCATCAATAATTGTCATGAAATATCTTCCTCCACCATGTGTTTCTATTCTTGAGGGACCCCAGATATCAGAATGCACATAATCAAAGCATTCCTGAGTTGAATGTACACCTTTTCCATAAGACAATTTTTTAGACTTGCCTAGTGCACATTTATCACAAAACTCCAATGTTTATGTCCCTATACTACCAATTATCCCTCTTCTTGATAGTTCTTTCAAACCTCTCTCTCCTATGTGACCAAGCCTCTTATACCAAAGCATAATGTCAGATTTACCCAAAACACTATCCACTCTAGCAAGCTGCCCTATCAGGATAAACAAACCATTGTGTTTCCTACCCTTGATAACCAGTTTCTTGCCTTTGGTGATGTTCAGAACCCTCCCTACTGTGTTGAACTCACATCCAGTGGCATTAAGGGACCCTAGGGAGAGTAAATTTCTCTTTAAACCAGGAACATACCTTACATTGGAGATGGTTCTAGTCACACCATCAAACATGGTGATCTTGACTGAGCCAGTGCCTTGAACTCTGCAGGAGTGATCATTTCAATGTAGAACACATCCTCCATCTTCCTTCTTGAGCTCTTGGAACCAATGCTCATGTGGGCACATGTGGAAAGAACAACCAGTGTCCAATACCCACTCATTCTCTATCCTTGAATTTGAGATATTAAATACTTCTGGATTATCTACTTCATGTTCAACTGCTGCAGCTTCAGCTCCTTGGCCTTCCTTCTTCTTCTTCTTTTGAGGACAATCTTTCTTTAGATGTACCTTTAGAATCCTTTAAAGATTGGCCTTTCTTCTTATTATTGTTTGGCTTGAATTTGACATTCAAACCTTCTCCAGATTGGCTTGGTTTCTTGTCAGCATGATTCTGAAGGCATTTGGTCTTCAGAGCAATGATTATTGAGTCATAGCTCAGCTTATCTGTTCTCCCAAACATAAGAGTATATTTGAAGCTCTCCATTGACTTTGGGAGTGCATTTAACACCATCAATGCCTTATCATCCTCTTCAATTTTGACCTCCAGGTCTTCCAGTTCATCAATCAACTTTGTAAACTCATCAAGTTGATAAAAAATTACCCTGTCATCCACCATCTTGAAGGCTAACAACTTCTGCTTGAGGAACAGTTTGTTTGACACAGACTTAGATTGATAGAGTTCCTCTAATTTTCCCCACGCCTCCAATGCAGTCTTGCATCTAGAAATTTCCCTCAATGGCTTGTCACCCAAACACAAAATGATCAGGCTCAGAGCCTTTTGATCCACCTCTGCAAACTTGGGCTTCTCAGCTTCAATCCATTGACCCACAAACTTGAGAGCATTGGAGAGTCCGTTCTGCACAAGAACAACATTCATTTTTATCTTCCATAATGCAGTCATTCTTGCCAGAAAACTTATCTGAATCCATCTTCATCCCTGCTATTCTTCTTCTTCTTGTGTGAGAAAGTTTTCCACAGACGGCGCCAATTTGTTGTGAACAAGACTTGAAAATCTAATCACATAAAATCTTAGAACTGTGTTCGGTCGAAACTTGAAGAAATTGGGCTGAACAGCTTTGAGGTGTTCGCTCCAAAACTAAGAAATTCTGGCCAAACAAACAACAACGTAGAAATAGAAATGAAATTGGACAATTCACACTTTTACGTGGTTCGATCAAGAAGATCTACATCCACGGAGGTTCACTACACCTCAATTCACTAAATTGTTGAAGAGATTACAAGAATTAAGCTAAAACTAGAAAATACCCAAATCTGGAACTGATTTAGGGCAAACGAACCCTAGCTTCTAATTCTCTCTCTACAGTAACAAGAATTTAGGGAAAATGATACAACTCTGATCGCACAAATGAGAGAAAAAAGTTTAAGTATGTGGTTCAGCTTGAATCTTCAGAGGACGGAAGTTATAACTGCTTCTTGAAAACGAGCTTCAACTTGGCAAGTGGCTGGCAACGACAACGGTTCTGCAACGGTATTATCCGTTGCATATTTCTGTTATGAAACTTAACCACCTAAGTCCGAACCCAGTTTAAGCATACACCTTCCACAGACTTGATTCAAAACCTGGTTTCTGACCTAGTTCCTGTGACCCTGAACCCCGTTCTCAAACCTACACACCCCATACTACTTTTGTTCATTCTCTTGATACAACTGAACCTTATACATTTCTAAAGTCATTAGTAATATTAAAGATGTTATTACTCTTTATGTGGATGACTTAATAATATTTAGTTCTAACTTAGAAAGGATTGAAGAAACCAAGTCTATTCTTAAACAAGTCTTTGATATAAAAAAATAAAGGAGATGCTGATGTTTTTCCGGGTATAAAAAATATTAGGAAAGATAACAAACTATATTTGACTCAATTACATTATATTGAGAAAGTTTTACAGGATTTGATTACTTTGATTATAGACCATAACATACCTTTAAGTAATCTTACTTTGAAAAAAATGAAGGTGATCCAATTAATCAAGAGAAATATGCTAAGCTTATAGGTTGTTTTATGTATGTAATAATGTTTACAAGACAGGATATTGCATATGCAGAAGGTAATGTACTCCTTGTCATAATCATGATCATTGGAAATAAATGAAAAAATAATTGAGTTATGTAAAAGGCACCATGAATTATGGATTGTGTTTTGATGGTTCTTCAGTCTTATTAAAGTGTTATTTAGATGCTGATTGGGCATCAAGAAAAAAAGATTCTAAATCTACCAATGAATGAATTTTTACTAGGGATGCCAATCGGGCCAACCCTATCGATTTCGGGCTAAACCTAGAGGTTTTCTAGCTAATCGGGCTTCAGTTTAGTCGGTCCATTTTTGTCGGACCAATAATATTACGAACGTAATCCTAGCCCTACCGAGTTTTGGGCTAGTCAGATCACTATTGGATTATAAGTTAGAGTTTAAAAAAAAAAAAAAAAAAACTATATTTAAACTCAACATTTACAAACATATTTGATTGTGACCTTCATGGTCATTTTGAATTTGTAAGATCATTACACATATTTTTACTAAGAACAAGAACGTGTCTAAGGCTCGGGGGTCTATAATTCAAAGCCTCCAAAGCATCAATGTTATTGGGAACAAATTGAAAACTCATAGTTGTTGTAAGAAATATATGATTACAAACATTGCTAAGTGTTGTATCAAAAAGAGCATACCATCAAAATATAAATATTATTACCACATAACATTGTGTTCATGAAAATTAGAAAACATCAGTTCATTAATATTATTACAACTACAAGAAATCCGAGCTTTCACGACGATAAAAGTCATATTTCGTCACTGTAAGTATTTGGTGACGAAATTGTAGGGTCACAACGGCTGTCATGGTATGTCCGTGGTATTAGATATATGTGACAATAAAAGTGACGCATAATTTCTCACCTATTTCATCCAAAATTCGTCATCTAATACTTTATTTCGTCATTGAAAGTGAACATGTAATATGACGATTGCATTTTTTGTCATTAAAATATCAAATTTTGATGACGAAAATCACTGAAATAGTCAAACCATCAAACTTTGGTGACGCTTTTATCGTCACAACTATATTTACTATTTTTTTCATGTTTATAATAATTTGTCACGATAGAGTTAATTTGTTTTATAAATATATTTAATGACAATTAATATTGTCAGGATCGATTATCATTTAGTGACAAGCTTTTACTATCATTAATACGTACAATTGGTGACGAGATGTCTTGTCACGATAAACATACATTAAATAACGAAAATTATTATTGCCATCAAAGACTTGGATAAGCCGACTTATATTTTGTCATTGTATAGTTACATTTTGTCATTATCAACAAATTTAAACACCTTAGATGAAATTTTATCGTCATGTTTTAATTACTATAATACAATAAAAAAAAATTAAATTATAAAAAATTAATTTAGTGATGATATTTGTATTCGTCGTCATAGTGCACAAATTTATTCATATCGTCACTAAATATAAGAATAAATGACAAATAAGAATCAGTCATTAATTTCTTTCAACAATTAGTGATAATATATGGCATCGTAACGAAATAATATAATTAGCGTCACTAAATGTCGTCGCTAGTTATTTTGAACTTGTCGTCAAAAGGTTACTCTCCAAAATTTTGGTACGAAAATCTATCTCTAAGAATGATTGTGACGCATTTCCAGTTATCATCATGATATATGCTTATTCACGACGAAATTTCTTTTACATAATGACAAATACAAAAGTTGTCACAATAACGGATATTATTAAGACAAAAATTAAATCCGTCACTATTAGGCAACAAAAGGTGAAAAATCCTTGTGCGTCAAGAAGAAAATTGTCACAAAATGTGTGATTTCTTGTAGTAAACATAACATCAATATATTTATCATGACCTACAACAAGTGCAAAACAATATTACATTAATTAATGAAACATATAGTCCAAACTATTACAAATAGATCAAAATAATATTAATGGATGCTACTCTCATTTAAATAATAAGATATACATGTGTTTATCCAACTACTTAAGTGAACTCGTTTTGTTAAGTAATGTATGTATTGTGATTTATTTGATATTTTGAACCTTAAAAATATTTTTATGTTATAATTTGAAAGTTTGATTTGCTGCCCGATAGAGGCCCAAAAACCGGTAGGGTTAGGTTAGGTTCACTATACTGCTAGCCAGGTAAAAATGTGCCGATAAGCTCAAGGCCCAATAAACCCAAAAACTGCTAAGGCTAGCTCGTAACCGCTATGGCTAGCCCGTCTGACATCCTTACTGTTAGTTGGTCGTCCAAGAAACAAACTTGCATATCATTATTTTCCTTGGAGTCCGAGTATATCTCAATATCTCTAAAAGGGATAATATGGGTAAGGAGATTTTTTAGACAAATTCATGTTGATACTTCTCCATTTCAGCCCATTATATTATATTGTGATAATAAAGAAGCTATTTATATAGCTAAGCATAACAAAAATATTGAGAACACCATTGTAATGAAGTATCACCATATTCTTAAGATGGTGAAAAAAGATAAGATAATTGTTGATATACCAACTGAATAATGTTGGCATGATGAAGCCTCTATCTCATAGTAAATTGTTGAAATCAGTGTAGGGGACTAGATTATTACCAATTGCTTGAGATCGACTGATTGTAACCTACTCCTTCTACATTTTGTTGGAGTTCAAAGGAAATTTAACTAGTCAAGATCTATTGAAATGATTAACTTTTAGGTTACATTTTTAGTACACGAAGTTTTGGATCTAGTGGAGGTTAACTAGTTTCAAATTAAAATCCCATTCTTCAGTTGATGTGTGCGTGAGAGTGATTATAACTTTTTTAAAGCTTCTTAGAGATGAAAGCGATTTAAAATAGGAAATATTCATAAAAGAAATAAAACAATGAATAAGGAAAGGATAATGGCATCATCGACCACTTGTTTCTTTCTGATTCCTTGTCGCAATGATAACCTAAAAAATCACCAGAGTTGGTTCCAGTGGAAGAACCTCCGAAGCTTAAATCAGTAAATAGCAAAAGTGAAAGAAGACAACAAAGTGATAAAACAGTTAAAGAAAGAAACAATAAAAGTGAAAGTATATATCCACTATTTTCAAAGGGGGGGCTATTTATAATGCATGGTGAAGAGTAAGAAAGTAATATTACCTAACCCTATTTTGTACAATCCAGGGCCGTACAGACCCTTTGGCCCATGAAGCCATTCTAAATTGGGTCGGCTCCTCTCTGAAATTTATTTACTCTTCTTTCTTTCATCTTTGCCCTCCTGCTCTGCCAGCCCTAGCTCTGCTACCCCATAGTTTTTAGAGTGGTCATCCTTACCCATCCACATCTGATTTAGGACAGTTTTAGGTTCCGCTATGAGACTCGTGAGGACCTCAGAGCTATCTGGGATTCTCCCACATCATCAATATATTGTTTAATCCATAGCCAAAATAAGGTTGAACTTTATTTTCTTAACAATCTCAAAGTTTTTTTGGAACAGGAAATGGTTGTGAACGTTCTTGATGAAATTGTCTATGCCAGTGTGGAAGCCAAGGTTGCTTCTTATGAATTCTATTAAAATTCTAAAGCATTAGCTCAGTCTAGGATAAACACATGGCCTATACGTGCGACCTTAAAAGAATCATGAATTATGTATAATGTGAGTAAGACTCAATTTGTAAGATCGAGATTTTGTCCTCTTAACTTCTAGGTTTTTTTAATCATAAATTCAAGGAAATCTAGTTACGGGTTTGCATTTTACAGTAGCCAAAACATAATTATTATTAATAAAAATAGTAGGGAAATGTTGTAATAGTTTTAATTAATAATAAAATAATAATATCTTTAAAAGTTAAGATATATAAATATTAAAAAAAAAAAAACTTAATTACAAGGTTGTTTAATTGAAACAATGCTGCTAGAGTTTCATGACAAACTCTTAATAAAATTCCCATTTTATTTATGTTTTGCCTTTCTGCACATATATTTACTTATTTAATTATACATTTGATTAGTATAACTAAAGTAAGGGTGTTCAAAGCTTCTTGGACTTATTTTTGGATGTATGGCGTGTATGGAAGAGTTGAAGCAAGAAAGTAGGAGGAGTGGTTGTTGGTGGACCTTGTCAACCAAGGAAGACCAAGTCATCTACTACTTTTGTGGGTCCAATAACTACTCTACCACCTATGTCCTAAACAGGTGTAGAGTGGGTTATTGGAGAGTGTTGTTCAAGTTTTCCAATGGTTTATATAAGGAGCTCGATTTATCAACAGAAGATACGGATTTTTAGAGAGAAAATACTTGTCTGGAGAACAGTCTATGTTATCTAGAGTGTTGAGTGAACCCTCTATCCAACCCACATTGTCCCTTTTTTGTAAAATTCAGATTCCTCACGAATCTGAATTCCTTTGCTAGAATACTTTTTAGGATGCTTTTGTTAAGTATTTTTGAACTCTATATTATGTTTAATCATCCTTTGAGACGTTAGGATTCGAGAGTTGTGAATCGAAGTTTGTTTTGATTCACATTATGTATCCTTTTGTAACTCACTAGTGATATAGTTAGTAATTTCGTCCTGAAGGCACCCACAAGTTATTTAACACTTGTGGAAAATTTAACCTCGTTTGTTATTTAAGTTTTCATTGTGTTAGTTTAAAGGTTGGGTAAACCTCCACTACAAGAAAAAAAAAGGGTATTTGCCGCTATTCTTTTTGCAACTACAAGAGTGGTTACTAAAATTAACCCCTTTTGTAACTATTAGTAGTTACATAAAATATTTCATATATTTTTAACCAAATTTACTACAATATGACTAGCTCTTTTGCAACTACTTGTAGTTACAAATACATTAGTAACTAAAAAGTAGTTGCAAAAAATAGTGACAAATACATTAGTAACTACAAAGTAGTTGCAAAAAAACTTTTTGCATCTTATTATAAGTGGCTACCCTATAGTAACTACATTTGGATATGTAGTTACTAAAAATATTTTTGTGACCACTCACCCTTTTTTGTAATTACATTTTGTAGTGGCAAAAAACCTTAATTTTAGTAGTGCTCGTACCCAACCGCAGTGTTTCATGAAGAAACACACACTTTTAATTGGTACCACTAACTACACTTGATACACTAAGAGGGTGTTTGGCTAAGCTTATTTTAAACATCTTATAAGCTCCAACATCGTATAAGTTGTTTAAAGAGCTTATAAGATGTAAATTTTAAGGAGCTTATAAGTTAACAAAGTGTTTGGATAAAAGAGCTTATAAGCTTGCAATTGAGTATAGTGATTTAGCTATAAATTTTGGGTAAATGTGTGTAGTGTATGAAATGTGTGTAGTGTGTCTAGTGTGTGAAGTGTGTGTGTTGTGTGTGAAGTGTGTGTAATATGTGTAGTGTGTGAAATGTGTGTAGTGTGTGAAATGTGTGTAGTGTGTGTAGTGTGTGAAATGTGTGTATTGTGTGTAGTGTGTGAAATGTGTATGAAATTTGAGTGTAATAATTAAGATCTTAAAAAATAAGATGGAAATAAGTTGGGGTATAACAACTTATTTTTTTTAAGATCTTATAAGCTCTTAGAGCTTATTTTTGTGTCTTATAAGCTCCTAAACATCTTTTTTTGCCAAACACTTTGGAAGAGCTTATAAGCTTCTAAACATCTTATAAGATGTTTTTAGGAGATTATAAGCTTAGCCAAACACCCTCTAAGTGTCAATCTTGTTGTTCTAACATTGCTTTGTGATGTCTATGTTGATCAAAGCACGGTCATTGTCAAATGATGAAGATGTTGTCCTAGATGTTGACCCAACATCTGTTTTCACATCAGTAAGGTATTCTTATGATAATTCTGACCTTTTGTTTTAATGAAACTGTTCAGAATGAGTCAGAATTAAGTGGAGAACAACGAGGAAACCATCCACGTGGTTGAGGAGATGAAAAGCATATGCCTTGAACTTCTCAAGAAATATAGGAAACGATGTCAAATTATGGAACAACTGACCAAAAAGAATGACGATCTACGACGTTAGTTGCTCGACTAGAGGTTTTGTTGACGAAGAAGAATGCGGATCTTGGAATGCAAGACCCAACTGGAAGCCACATCCAAAACCTTCAAAGGGCTTAACATGGGTGCCTCTAAGCTTGATGAAATTTTAGCTATTGGTAGAAATGATATTGGTGGTTTAGGATTCACTAATAATTTAGGAGCTAATTTTTCTAATATTGTATGTGGTAATAACTTACCTTTTGTTCGATAAGGTAAAATAAACCGATGCAAATTATGAAAACTCACCTAATCAAATAAAAGGAAAGAAAAATAGGAGATATGTGCGTCATTACTGCTTTGTTCATGGTCATATTAGGCCTTTCTTTTATAAAATGAAAAATAATTTCGCTAAAGGACATAGGTTGGGTCGAAGGTTGCCCAACATCCATAACAACATTTCTGTCCAGAAACCTAAACCCCTTCATAAAAAGATATGGGTTCGTAAATCTGACCTAGCTTGTAATGTTGTCTTTACTGCTTTGAGAGCTAATGTCTGGTTCTTGGTATTTTGACAGTTGTTGTCCATACCACATGACATGTACTAAGGTTTTTTTATCCAACTATGAACCATGTGAAGGAAGTCCTATTACTTACGGGGGAGGTTCTAAGGGATAGATTGTGGGAAAAGGAACACTGGATGTTCCAGGTTTTCCCAAGTTACAAAACGTGTATCACGTGGAAGGACTTTTGGCTAATGTAATTAGCATAAATCAATTGTGTGATGGTGATCTTCAAGGGAAATTCTCTCTTAAATCTTGTGATGTTTATGATAGGTCTAAAAATCGTGTGATGATGATCAGCCAATAATTGTTAGTTGGTGAATTAAGGTGCAATCGAGCTCAAATTGATGACATGATTTTGTGGCATCAAAAGACGGGCCATGTGAGTTTTTGGAATCTGGACAAACTGGTGAAGTTTGATGCTGTTAGAGGTATACCTAAACTAAAAAACAAGCAAAAAAATGTTTTTGGTGATTTTCAAAGAGGTAAACAGACTCGTGTTGGTCACGAGATAGTCCAACATTCATGACAACCTTCTGTTACCTCCCGTTGTTTTGAATTACTTCACATGGATTTGATAGGTCCAGTAGTAGTAGACAGTGTAGTTGGTAAGAGGTATTTATTTGTAATTATAGACGACTTTTCTAGGTTTACATAGGTCAGTATTCTACGTGAGAAATGAAATGTTTTTGATTCATTTTAAACTTTGTTTGCTAGATTTAGGAACATGCATGGTGCTACTATAGCTCGTATTAGGTCTGATCATGGAAAAGAATTTCATAATGCATCATTTTCTTATTTTTGTGAAAAGAAAGGTATTTTACAAGAATTCTCGGCCCCCAAATCACCACAAAATAGGGTGGTCAAAAGGAAAAATCACACTTTGCAAGAGATGACGCTTGTAATGCTTAGGTAAAAGGGGCTTTCTAAGTGTTTCTGGACTGAAACGTAAATACCACGTGTCATATCACAAATCATGCTTGTTTAGGACCTGGCATAATTATGACTCCATATGAACTCATAATAGAAAGGAGGCCTGATCTTAATTACTTTCATGTTTTTTGTTGTGTGTTTTATCCTGAATGATCTTAAAAATCTTATTAGTTTTGATTCAGAAAATAATAAGTGCATTTTCCTTGGATATGCCTTTAATAGATTATGCATATAGGATTTACAATCTTAGGACTAGAAGCGTTGAAGAATGTGTAAATGTTGTTTTCGATGACTATGCTGATGCAATAGGAAGGCTTGAGCAGGATGATGTTGTTGATCTTATTGAAATGACAAAGATTGGTGGACAGACTAAAAATGAGTGTTATGTTGATCTAGATATTGCCCCAACATCCGAGCCAACATCTACCTCAAATACTGAGGCTGATACAAATTATGAAGATGTACTTGATCAGAATCTTGAAGTCACTGGAGGACGTGATTCTCAAGCAGAAATAGAATCACATCAACACCATAAAGCCGAAACATGTTCACACGTGGATGATGCTCTTACGATTGTAAGACGATGTCCTCCAAGTAGAATACATAAGTATCACCCAATCTCTCAAATCATAGGTGATATATCCAAAGGCATACGAACTAGGAGCAAAGAAAGGGTAAATTACCGAGACATGGTAAATCTTGTTTGTTTTTCTTCTATGTGCTCTTTAGTTATATCTTAATGTTTTGATTTAAACCCCAAAAATGTTCTTGAATCGTTGCCAAAAAAAATTTGGGCTCATCATATATTTATACAATTTGTTTGTGGATAAGGTACATGATTGAGCTTTGTAGTTTTTACAATCACACCATTTTGTGGTATAACTCTCGTATGATTATTGTTTGAGAGATTTTGTACAACAGCCTCACATAATGCACTTTAATGGTGAAAACCATTTTTTTGTTAAAAAACATATCATTTACATTGAGTGTTGGTCTCAAATGGCAGAGATTTCGAGGGAGGTGAATAAACCTTTAACTCGTTTTCTTCTTTTTCAAATATTTTAGCACGAGTATGCTGCTGACTGCAAGAAATTGTTTCTTACATAAAAGTTAATACAATAAGCTTGCAAAGGGCAGGCATGAAGTAGACTGGCCACAAGTAGCTTACAGTAAGCAGTAAGGGAGTTTTATGTGCAGCGGAATATGCAAATAAGTTTTCTTACAAATCTATGCAATAGAGAAGTATTATGCCTAGCAACGATAGATAAAAGTAATATGAGGATAGAAACAAAGTTCATAGTGGTTCAAAGGTGGGGGCAATCCTTCTACATCCACTCTTCCCTCACATAGTAGGAAAATTCACTAAGATATTTACACACAGTTACAACTTAACTACAACAAAGTATAAGTCCAACTTAGCTTCTTACAATAGTTTTTGCTTATCCTTGGAAGGCTACTCATCTATTTTACAACACGTTCCTCACAACACAAGTCTACTTTGAATCCCTAATTCAAACGAAGACTCCCTGTTTCAAAAACCTTTCATGAGATTGGTTTAATGAAAGCTTTTCTTCAACTTATGGTTGTTGCCTTTAAACTTGAAATGCAGTATAGATGGGGGCGAGCAAGGATTAAGACCGAAGAGAGCTTGAGAGATAGCTTGACTTGAGAAGTAATGCAGCTTTTGGTTCTTCACTTGCGTGCTTGTTCCTTTCTATGTTGCTCTGGTATACTTTGCATAAACATGGTTGAATATCAAAGTGTATATGTTGAAGCTTGGATAGAATGCCGGAGTGCTTAATGCGAACTAATTGCTTGAATTTCAGTAGTTTGGTAGCCTCTTTTATCTTCCATCTCCTTTTATTTACAGCAGTTGGAATTTCTTCTCGTTGAAGAGAGAGAGAAATAATCCCATTGACATTCAATGCTACTCGTACGACAAAAAGCCATTTGTCCTTTCTTCGCAGGGAGTTGGTCAGAGTGTTTGCGACTTTGTGTCAGTATCCAATGCACATTTTGCTTTCCGTCAGGCTACGTGTCCCCATATAATTAGTTTTTCTGTACAATGTTTAAACCTTATCTCCACGGGTTATATTTTGAATTCAAATATCCGTGACTTTGACTTTGACTTTCGCACTTGCGGACAAGAGGCATGCTTACTTGCTGGGCGTATCTTCCCTACTACAAGAAATAATGTATGATGGATGGGCATAAGCAATTATGCTGTGTGCTCACTGCAGTCTTTGATCCTCACTGTGATTTAGGATCCATTGCTCGCAGTAACCTCATCTGCTTACTTGCTGCAACTTCTGCCTAAGTAGAACTAACTATATTTATTACAAGATTTACAGAATTTATGAGGGCACTAGTTCCTACTTTATAGGAGGTTTTGTCATCATCAAAACTAAACATTAATTTTCCTAACATTGAGTATGAAAATCAGTTCGCTGCCATTTTTACTAAGGCCCTAAATCATGAGGGATCCTCTAATATAAGGAAATCCTCGGTATTTGTTTGATCTAGTAAGAGTTGAACTGACGGTTGCCTTAACCCTTGAGGCAGCTTCAGCTTTGCATATATGAATGTTTATTTATTTTTTGTTGCATATTGGGTATTAATGTCCAGCTATAGTGATACTAGTTATATTTTGTTCTTTATAAGTCAGCAAAAGAATATGATGTTGGTACAAAGAATAATACTTCTTTGAGTAACTCGGGACATGGTACTGGCTATATCGTGCTTCTCGTGCTAAAAGAAGAAGTATGGGAATAATTTGACTGATGAAGTAACTAGAAGGATAAAATTATTCTTACTAGTTCTTTTAATCGTAAATCACCAAGTAGCTCGGGACATGGTATTCGGAATATCATGATCTCTTGTCAAAAAGTGATGGTGGATTTAAAATTCGTTGAACTAAAATCATATTCTGTAGACTTTAAAAACAAGACTGAACTTTATCATGTTTAGTTGAAGGTTGCCCCAATCTTTGCATGGACTTGTTCAGTTTAACATGGTCCAAAAAAGTTTTGGTTTTTACTCCCTTATTATTTTTATTTTGGTTTTAGTTTATTGCAATTTTTTCTCTTAATTTTTTGGATTTTGTTTTGATTCCGCATTTTCTAGCCTTTCCTTGTTTTCTCCCAAAAAAAAAAAAAGAGTTTATATACGGGGAGGTATTCATATTTTCATACATGATTTTGAGGCCTTATTGTCTTTATTATAGGTGTATCTTATCTTTAGATATTTGCATATCTTGAGGGAAGTGGTTTTTGATCGATTAAGAGGGAGTTTTGTTATTGTTTTGACCAATGTTATTCAGTTGTACTTAGGGTTTTGTGTAAAAAATGTAAAAAAGGGGAGATTGTTAGAGTTTGTGTGACAAACTCTTAATAAAATAATAAAATTCTCATTTTATTTATGTTTTGCCATTTATACACATATATTTATTTATTTAATTAAATATTCGATTAGTATAACTAAAGTACATATATATAAAGCTTCTTGGACCTGGTTTTTGGATGTATGACGTGTATGGAAGAGCTGGAGCATGATATTAGGAAAAGTAGTTGTTGGTGGACTTTGTCAACCAACGAAGACCAAGTCATATACTACTTTTGTGGGGCCAATAACTACTCAATACACGTCTAAACAGGTGGAGAGTTGGTTATTGGAGAGTGTTGTTCAAGCTTTCTAATGGTCTATATAAGGAGTTCGTATCATCACCAGAAGATACGGATTTTCCAAGAGAAAATGCATGTTTGCATAACAGTCTGTGTTATCTAGAGCGTAGAGTGAACCCTCGGCCCAACCCTTTGCCTCCAAAGTCAACATGCCAAAATGAATCCCACGATCCATTTTTTGTAAAATTCAGATTCCTCACGAATTTGAATTCCTTTGCTAGGTACTTTTTAGGATAGCTTTTGTTAGGTATTTTTGTACTCTAGATTGTGTTTAATCGTCCTTTGAGACGTTAAGATTCGACAGTTACGAATCGAAGTTTGTCTCATTTCACATTCTGAATCATTTTGTAATTCGCCAGTATTATAGTGAGTTATTTCGCCATGAAGGCACCGAGAAGTTATTTAACACTTGTGGAAAACTTTAACATCGTTTGTTATTTAAGTTTTCGTTGTGTTTAGATTAAATTTTAGGTAAACCTCGTATCCAATCTCAGTGTTTCACGAAGCAACCCACACTTTCAAGTGCCTCTATTTCTCATTCTTCACATTAAAAAATGGATCTTCATTATTATTCTCCAATGATGGCATTAAATATAGGAAAGGATGCACTGATTCTTCATCAAACAAGTATGTATTTGGATTGAAGAGTCATACTCCTTCGAATAAATAACATGTTTAAGCCATTACGCCTTTACAAAAGAATCATCATAGTTGATTGTTAATTATGACTTCCCAAGTTAATTGAGTGCATCTCACTTCTGGTATACTGTTATTGCCATGGAATTATCGGACATTGGTATAAATCCTGCTCCGAATATGATCGAAATGAGTGTCTCAGCCCCATGGACACAAAATACGGCCCTCTGATCAAGGCTTCCCCACTGAAACGCTTCAAGTAGCCGAATGAGACGAGACCAAATGCAGCATCGCGTAGACCCCTTTTCTCTCCCATGAAGTATAATGATTCTCAGTCATAGACAGTGTCTAATACTGGTAACATTCACCTCTCAGCTACTGCACCTTGTCCTTCAAATAATATAGCCAATAATCACCCCCTACCCTATACTTGCATGGCCAAACCAATAATATCATGCATGCCCCCACTAGCATAAACTATAGCACTACAATAACCCCTACAGACTCGAAGCCATACAAAACCAGCAATACACATGTTATCTCAGCATCACACGCTTCTATTGAAACTGATATAGATCATCTCTCAACCTCACTCCTCACAAAACTTAAGCCCCATTCTACTGTGCAAGTCGAAACACATAATTCACCCCGGTCAATAATTACTGATAAAACTCCCCCCCATAAATCGGCACCAGCCTGACCCAAACTTTTATCCCACTATATTCGAATCATACCCCCCTAGACACCAGAGTCAACCCCAGTGATGCCATTGACTTCAACTTGAACAAACACCCTTCACAACACCCATCCAACAAACACTCAAACCCAAACTTTCCACACATGGAACCAAGCCATGACAAACAAGATCAACCAACCTGCCCGACAACATTACAACCATATCTCAGTTGTATACCATGGCAAACATCACTCCCACATCACAACTACAAGCCCAAACGGACAGATTCATAACCAAACCTACCTCATATACCTCTACACCAGTCTTAATACCCACATCTGAAACTGAACCAAGGACAATGAAAGTCAGCAACACCAAAAAACCAACATGGAAAAGAAAGCCTAACAGAACCTCTCCCAAACATCTTAAACCCACTACCCAGTACCAAATCAGCCTTAAGAGATCGTTGGACGAGCCTGATGATATGTTAATAGATCCGGACTGTGAATTGATGTTGTAAAAAGTGTATCAAGGAGGAAGTAATGGAATCAACGGCCGAGGTTCCAAGCAAGCAACCCCGCCGATCACAACAAGTTGCCTCAGCTGGAACTGTCGAGGGCCTGGGAACCCTCAGACAGTTTGCATTTTGTCGGATATTATCCGACGAGAAGACCTAAAGATAGTCTTCTTGATGGAGACTAGACTGTTGACACATGAAATGGATGAATTTAGATGGAAACTAGGATTTGAATGATGTGAGACTGTAGATTGTGATCTGAGCGGAGGAGGCCGAAGCGGTGGTTTATGTTTATTATGGAATGACGGACTGGAGGTGACGATAGAATCTACATCACTACATCACATCGACGTCTACACTGGCCACTTCAACTCTGATACTCTTTGGAGACTTATGGGTTTCTATGGATGGCCTGAAGAGGGGAACAAAGCACTATCATGGGAACTACTCCAAGAATTAGGTAGCACGAATCAGGGGTCATTGCTTTATCTTGGAGATTTTAATGAAATTTTGTTTGGCCATGAGAAAGAAGGAGCCGAGTGAGAGAGATGCAGAAGATGGTGGAATACAGAGAAGCACTTAGATCTTGCGAACTTGAGGATATTGGCTTTGAAGGTAATAATTTTGCATGGACAAACGGCCAAGAGGGATCATCGAATATCCAAGAAAGATTTGACAGAGGAGTAACTAATTTGGCTTGGATAACAAAATACCCACAATATGCGGTGGAACACCTGGTGAGGCAAGAATCAGATCATTACCCAATTGTAATTGTATGGCAAAAGCAGAAAGGAGTATCTGGATTGTATGGTAAGAGGTAAAAAAGGGTGAAACTCTTCCGATTTGAGAGTATGTGGTTACAGGAAAGAGGTTGTCACGAGGTGATTCGAGAAGCCTGGGAAATGAATCAGACCTGTTCGGCCCTCTAGCCGAACAACTCAAAAATTGTGGGATTGCATTGTTGAGATGGGACAGGGTACAATTCGGGAATGTACAGAAGAGACCTTAATCCTATGGCAATAGTCATCTTCTTTTTTAATAATCTTGGTACAAGCTATATCATATAGAGTGGGTCTTGGGTGCATCAAGTGCACATTAGGCCTTATTGTGCACCCCTTTATTTAAAGGGGGATCTCAAAATTTCGCTTAAATTTGGTTAATTAAAATTTCACGTCCGCATAGAATACCCGCTCAATTTTTTTTTTCCTTTCTAATTTAGCATAATATTGATATTTTAAGGTCGCGCTTGATTGACTACAGTACATAGTGTCCCGGGCGGTTAAGAGTATTGCACATGCTTGCTTTAAGCGCGGTTCGAAACCTGCTGCCTGCTCTTTTTTTTCTTTGTGTTCAACACATTATTCTATTTCAATAATGTCGACTTTGGGTCATTGAAGTGGATTGTGTCCCAGTGGTAAGAGATGTGTCGTTCCTTGCGCATTAGTGCCGGTTGGACTCCCACTAGGCACATTTGTTATGTTATTTTTTGTATGTGTATATTATTATTGATGTGTAGTAAAATGTATTTAAAATTCAATAGGTACTAGTAGTGTAATGGTAAGTATCCCACTCTGCTAATATTAAGGTTAAGAGTTCAAACCCCATGTCTTGTAAATCTTAGTAAAAAAAATTATTAATTATTCTATGTACCTTCTTAATTTATATTTTGAACAAGCTAATGTACTAAATGAACTTATATTTTAAAGCAAGCTAATATATACTATAAGGGAACAATAATTATATTGTAAGTTGGAAAATAAATATACAATAGTATACAAAAAAAAAAAAAATGTAACTAATGAACTTATACTATTAAACAACATAGTATATACTATAAGCAAACATACATAAACTCTAACCTGGAAAAAAATATTTATAGAGTAATATACAAATAATAAATAGTTACACAGTAAATTGTAAACAGTGTATTACTAAATGGACTTATACTTTTAAGCAAATTATTGTATACTATAAAGGAACAATAATTATATATTGTAAGCTGGAAAAAATATACAATACAAAAAAGAAAAATAATATATATATATATATATATTCACTGCAACTAATAAACTTATACATTAGGTGAGACAATATATACTATAAGCAAACAGTAAATATACTGTAACCTGTAAAATAATAAATAGTTATACTGTAAATTGTAAAGAATGTATTACTAAATGAACTTATACTATTAAGTAAGATAATATATACTAAGCGGGAAAAATAAATATACAGTAATATATAAAAATGCATAATACTGCAACAAATAAACGTATACTATTAGTTAACACAATATATTCTAGAAGCAAATATTAAATAAACTATAACCTGGAAAAATAATTATAGAGTAATACATAAAGAAATTGAAAAAAAAAAATCAGCAATAAAAAGTTTAAAACTGTAATTAGTTATTAAGTTATTGTTCATTAATATTTATTCAATTATTAATTTATTAATTTATTTTTTGTTATTTGATTAATTAAAATTTATTTATTAATATTTATTAATATATTAACCTTGAAAAATAATTATAGAGTAATGTATAAAGAAATTGGAAAAAAAACCAACAATAAAAAATTTTAAACTGTAATTAATTATTAATTTTTGTCATTAGTATTTATTCAATTATTAATTTCATTTATTATTATTAATTAATTAAAAATTATATATAATTATTATTTATTTGTTAATAAATTAAATATAATCAGAAAATTCTTAATAAAAAAATGCTACAATAATAGAGTTTGAACCTAAGACCTTACAACTTTCTAAATAAAACACTAACCACTTAGCCGGCTATGTGAATTATTTAAACAATGCATATGTCTAAAGAAATAAAGAAACAATAAGGGAGAAAGAATATGGATAATAGCATAGTGAGGCGCGAAGGGGATTCAAACCCACGCTCTCCAGCTCAGCGCACCTTTACATAGTGATTTACCACTGGAATAGCCTATTATATGTTAATCAAACGCGCCCCTAAGTATATAATATTTGCTCTGCATAGAAACCGAAAAAAAAAAAAGAAATGACAACTCGTTGGATTGGGCGCGCGATCCGTGCGCTAGTCAAATAATTTAGGTGCATAATAATATTATTGTATGTTGAGCGCACCCAAGTTCTTGCCTTTCACATATGCATAAAATTTATATAAATATTCATAAGTTATGACAAATGTAGTTCGAAATATAATTTGCGCATAGACATTTGATAATTCATCCTATATGGTAGTAATAAATAACAATAATAACACAATTTGTTGAGTCTTGATTAACGATTTACATTACTCAATGGTTTATATAGATGAAAATAATATTGTCATCTTTAAAATTTAAAAAGAAACAACTTTTTTAAAGGAAAATTTATTAGGACGTATTGGTCGATAAAATAAGAGTTAAAGGACGAAAAAGGAAAAAGGAAAAGGAAAAAGAAGGGTAATATAATATGGCGTGTCGATAGCGTGTTTTGTGGCGTGTAAACGAAACTCCTCCAACCAGAGCGGGGCCCTCCTTTGTGGGCCCTTTCCGTTTTCACTTTTAACTGCTCTGCCTTGTTCGTAATTAGAAATTAATTATCACTAATTACACCCCTAATTCTGCATCAAAATAGTTAGTTAATCTGTGACAAAACTTATTTGAATGTCTGAATATTCGCTTTCCAACGAACCATAATACGCGGTCCAAATAGCCCCTAATATAAGGCCTCACCTTCTCATTAGGGTTTCCAACATCCCCTTTTCGTCTCTTTCCTATCCTTCAGTTTCTGCTCCATTCGGATCTTAAACATTCATAGGCTTTCCTTGTATTTCGAGTTTCTTGATTTTAATCAGACCCGTTTTGCCTTTTTACCAGTTTCTCCGAGTTTTGGTTTATAGTTTGATTTAAGATTCTAGAAAAATCTTCTGTTTCTTGCGGGTTAATTGTATCCGCTCATGGCTCATTAGCATTTTTTTTTTTTTTTAAACTAATTTCGTTAGCTGAATTTCAGTTATTTAAATGTTGAAAGAAAGGAAACAAAATCTTGAAACCTTGATCTTGTACCGATTGCAGCAGTTGTGAATTTGAGTTGTATATATATTTGATATCTGTATTACATGTAATCCAAGAGATGCCAGCAACAGATTATCAAGAGGCATCTTCATCCCCTTCAAGCTTCGGATTCTCCATTCTAAGCCGACGCCGTGATCAGGTCTATTCAATGGATTCCACTCACGAATCCAATCACGAAATCGATCTCGAAACCTTCCAGAGACACGTCGCCGACCGCTTCCACGATTTGGCCGCTGCTGACTCCGACGACCTCCTCTCCCTCCCCTGGATCCGGAAGCTTCTAGACGCATTCGTCTGTTGCCAAGATGAATTCAGACTCATCGTCCGCAACCACAAATCTAACCTCACCAAACCTCCCATGGATCGATACATCGCCGATTTCTTCGAGCGGAGTGTCAAAGCTTTGGACGTCTGCAACGCGATTCGCGATGGGATTGAGCAGGTTAGGCAGTGGCAGAAGCAGCTGGAGATTGTTCTATGCGCACTGGGGAACCAGAGGAACGTGGGCGAAGGGCAGATTCGTCGCGCCAAAAAGGCGTTGATTGACCTAACTCTTGCGATGATCGATGATAAGGAGACATATCCAACACTTTCGTCGCACAGAAACCGGTCCTTTGGGCGCCCTCATGCCACTAGAGACCAGAAATCTTTCAGCCATTTTAGGTCTCTTTCATGGAGTGTTTCTAGGTCTTGGTCTGCTGCTAGACAATTGCAGGCAATAAGCAGCAATTTAGTCCCTCCAAGGGCCAGCGAGATTTCGTCCACAAATGGGCTTAGTGTGGCCTGTTTCACTATGAATTATGTGCTTTTGTTTGTGATGTGGGCTCTTGTGGCTGCAATACCTTGCCAGGACCGTGGGCTGCAGTCCCATTTTTATGTGGCGAAGCAGTTTACTTGGGCCGGGCCGGTCCTGTCTCTCCATGAGAGGATCTTGGAGTTGTCGAAGAAAAGGGATAGGAGGAACACGGTGGGGTTGTTGAAGGAGATTCATGATATTGAGAAGTGTGGTCGGTTTATGAATGAATTGATTGATTCTGTTCAGTTTCCGTTGACGGAGGAGAAGGAGAAAGAAGTGAAGCAGAGAGTGGAGGAGGTTAAAGTGGTGTATGAAGCTATAAAGAATGGGTTGGATCCGTTGGAAAGGCTGGTGAGGGATGTCTTCCATAGGATCGTGCGCAGCAGGACGGAGGGTCTTGACTCGATTGGGCGAGCGGAATGAAGCTTGCGGCCTGCCTTTGGTAAGTGAATTTGAGGCTGTTGGGTTAGAATAAGAAGAGTTCAATCTTTGTATGTAGTAGAGAAGATGATTGTGTAAAGAAATTAGGGAGAAGGATTGGGTTTCCTGATGGTTATGAAGTTGTGTTTTACATTTTCATTTTGTTCTTTTTTCTGTATAATGAATTTCTTGGTATATTAAGTTTGAGAATGGAACCAGGTCTTATGAATTGTTAGTGTTAATTAGTATGCAGGAATCAGTGGCATTATCCATAGGAAAAGAATGAAGATTAAAACATTTGAAAATAATGTTTGTATATTAGAGAAGAAACCAATTGAACTTAGGAATTTAACTAAGACATTAAGAAGTTGAGGGAGGTATAAGCTGGAGTTGCTGTCATGTATGAATATGCCCCTGTCTCTCTCTCTCTCTTTCTGGAATTCATACTGGGCACAACTTGTGAGGTAAGGCATTAGGCAGACATCTTTCAATAATAAAGGTTGAATTCCAATTCCCAGTCCCATAATCTGCGCTTTCTTGTTTTTCTGTGATACTCAATATCATTCTACTGCTAGTATTCAAGGGTGAAGGCGTCGCATGTCAGCGATGTTGGAGGGGCAGTGACTTTCAAGTTGTGGGTCCTAACACAGATACTACAATGTAAATAATAATAATAAAGAGAAACAAGATTTCTTGATTAAGATTTACCGTGATAATATTTTGTTGAGAGAAACGTGCGTTGAAGATGACTGAATACAGAGACTGGAGTAAATTATAACCAAAAAGCTTTGGTCAAGTCAACAAAATTGATGTCAATTTCACTGGACTTGTGGAAAACTTGCAGATAGGAATTGACATTTACATGCGACCAGCTCTACTGCCGGCTACCACAACTCTCCCAGAAAATAGTTTATATAGGATGTGGAATCGGCACATTATTTAGAAAAATAATAAAAAAGTATTTTGTAATGAATGCATGGAGTGAGGTCAATAGAGAGAGAGAAAAAAATCTTATTTTAAATCTCAGTCCAAACATGAGTTTAGATCGATCCATTCTCCATCCGACGAACAAATGTATGGAACATACCCTAAAGGTCATGTTTTGTGAGAATAAGTTTCGAAGCAATGCATTGAAGATGTGATGCTTTAGTTAAGAAACATATTGGGGAAGCTGCACTGCCTCGAAAGAAAAAAAAAAAAAAAAAAGGGGGAACAAATTGTTTCGAGGAATGCACAAACCAATTAACACGAGACCAGTTAAATCCATGTGATACAACAAATAAAGTGCATGTCCTAGCAAACTTATTTCAACGATGTGCACAAAATTAGGTGCCACCCATAGCAATAGAGATAGGGGAAATAGGGTGCAATACCTGGTGAGAAGGAAGAAACCTTCTTTTCTATCGATCCAACTTTAATACTGATAAAATGTCCATATTAAGGGTGAACTACTCATTTTGCTTTTATGTATTATTATAAGAAAAGAATAAAGATTTTTTTTTTTAAAAAATTCTTACTTCCTCCGTCCCGAGATAATTTGCATAGTCCTCCCACACGTGGAAAAAAAAGAATTGTTTTTGGCTTTTTGAGTTGGAAAGTCAACTAAAATTAAGTAAAATTAAGGGGATGCTTAAGAATTTAACATATTCTTGATTTTATTCAAAAGAAAGAAAAATTCTGGAAAACACAAGATTTGTGCAACAGAACACCAAATCTCTGAAAAACACTACATTCTGGAAAAATCGAAAATTTCTGAAAAAACACTAAATTCTGGAAAGAACAGAGTTTCTGGAAAAGACGGAATTTCCGGAAAAAATTTAATGAAACGGATTTCATTGATTTTATGTAGAAGACAGGATATCTGGAAAAATTTAGATGAAACAGCAACTCACATCATCAATGAACAAATTCAATGAAAAAAATTCAAATATCACATCATCATTTAAATCTGAAACAACAACTTCCCTCCATTTTTAGGGTAACTTGATTTCACTTCTACAAAATCTGAAATTCTACACAAAAATTGAATTCATTCAAATCTCCCTAAAAAAAAAAATCAGAATTTAAACCTCCTAACCTCTATAAATGATGTTGTTACAACATTTACTTCTAACATTAATGTTCCAACAACCAAAACAAAAAATTTACAAATGAGAAACAATAGAAAGGAACCAAACTTATCTCCATCAGACCGTAATCGGATATGGCAGTATATGTTGGCCAATAGCACGAATGGGATCGTCCACTATGGCAAGATCTGATCGACGGCTACATCATTTGGAGTTAGTCGCCGGACGGTCCATTATATTTGGGCAGCTGCAAAGAAACAGATTGGACAGTGGTTACCAGTGGTCTTTTTAGAGCAAACAAGAACAATAAGACCGTAACAAGCTGAATTGGATACATCAACATTCAAAGCAATACCATTTTGCAGACAGGGCAGCATACGAAGGTTAGCAAAGGAATTAGAGGTAAGTAAAAGTTCAGTTGGGAGATGGGTGAAGAATGGGGTAATAAAACCACACACAAATGCAATAAAACCAACATTGACGGATGCAAACAAGGTGCAAAGGTTAAAATTCAGTTTGAGTCATTTGCAGTTTGACACAACAACCGAGAAAATCAGGTTTCAAACTATGCACAATGTTGTTCATATAGACAAAAATGGTTTTATATGCAAAGAGCTATGGATAGGGCATACAAGTTAGAAGAAGAAGATGATGTGTATCGGTCTTGCAAGAGCAAACGATTCATAACGAAGTTATGTTCATGGGTATCGTTGCTCGACCTCAATATTCAGCCGAGGGAGCTCTATTGTTCGATGAAAAAGTTGGTATATTCCTATTCACAAAACAAGAACCAGCCCTTTGTAACAACGTTAATCGGGTTAGAGGGACTTTGGTTACAAAAGCAATTGACACGATCAACAAAGAGGTTATAAAGGACTGCATATTGCATTAGGTTTTCCCTATCTATTCACTTTGTGAACTTTTTTTTTGCTATCAGAACAAGCTCATCATCTAGACAAGCCTATCACACAAGTCACCAAAATGCCTCGCCATCTTACAGTGGCTGCATCGATGACATTGCATGATTTTTTTTAAAAAAAAAATAAAAATTGAATGTTTTAAATTCTGCCGCATTTGAAAGAACCGGCTGAGACTCATGCGTGGTTGAAATTTCATTTTCAGATTATACCAACAATCATGCAAAAATGGCCAGAAACATCAAGTAGGCACATAGTGATACAACAAGATAATGCAAGACCACACATAAGTGATATAGACACAGAATTCAGAGAGGCTGCTTCTGGAAATGGTTTTAACATTCAATTAATGTTTCAACAGCCAAATTCTCCGGACACAAATATTCTAGATTTGGGAATTTTCAGGGCTATTCAATCACTTCAGATTAAAACAGCCTCCTATAATGTGGAGGATTTGGTCACAAATGTCACACAAGCATATGAGCAGTTGGAACAAAGCAAGATTAATAGTGTTTTTCTGAGTTTGCAAGCATGCCTCATAGAAATCATGAAGCAGCTTGGACACAACAATTACAAGCTGCCACATTTGGGCAAATGTCACTTAACAAGAGAGGGTACACTCCTAATTACTCTAGATGTTGAAGAGGCAGTTGTAAGGCAAGCAATAAATCAGCTTATGACAACAGAACAGACAAATGGAAGCTATGAGATTGGGGGTAATGATTGCTCTAGGTTAGAATTAGGATAGTGTGTGGGAATGCTTTTTCTAAATCATCTCTTGTTTATGGCATAAACATCTTTTAAGTGTGTTCTGCTTAGGCCTTAAACAACATGGACTTGTTTAATTCTGATCTTATATTAGTGCAAGCATCATTAACAACTTAATGTTAACAAAACTTGGCCCTCTGATCATTTTCATCACTGGGCAATCACTTTAGATCAAGGGCAACATTAAAGTAGCAAGATTATGACTTGGTAATTCAAGCTAGCTCAAACAGATCGGACAGTAAACATTTTCAGGATCATCTTAAACCCACAAAGGAGTTAATCACCAAAAATAAAACTGAGGTACATAAATAGAAACCACTCAATGCAAACAAAGCATAACAAACACATCTCAACAGCACACAGGGGCCACATAGTGTCAATAAACAGCAGGGACAATAGATATAATTTGAAGCCCACACAGGAGTAGCATGTATGAAGCACTTCCAGAACAACAACAATAACAGGCAATAATCTCAAGCCTACACGGAGAACCATGCATGAACCACTTCCAGAACAGCAACAATAACAGGCAATAATCTCAATCCCACACAGGAGCAGCGTGCATGAAGCACTTCCAGAACAACAACAATAACAGGTAATAATCTCAAGCCCACAAAGGAGCAGCGTGCATGAAGCACTTCTAGAACGACAACAATAACAGAAGGCAACAATAACAGGCAATAATAAGAAGGCCACACATGAGCAGCAGTATGTAATATACCAGTAACAATAACAAATGGCTACAAAACCCTAATTTGGGTTAAAATAACCCAAAAAAGAAAGGGAATAGAAAACATAGGCCTTTTTAACGGCCGAAAGCCAGGTCGAAAGGTGCTGGAGGCATTGGAACTCGGGACTGGTCATGATCTCGCCGCCTGGAGCCGACAATTCAGCCTCAGATCTGCATTGGGAACCCCCTTCCCAGTCGTAAAAGCCATCATCGGCCACAAAAAACCCCGGTTCGGCGACTTAGTGTCAAGAACGTAACTATCCTCAGAATCGTACACTATTTCGTCGATTTCTGGGGAATCCTCGAAAACTCCGACCAAATCCCCCATCATCATAATGGAATATGAACAGGAAAATCCGCGAGAAAAAAACCCTAGGAGATGCTTGTCGGTGATAAGCGAGATGAAGGATCGCCACCGAGGCAACACCGGAGGTTAGATTGAAGAAAAGGTAAGAGATGAAGATCGGAATTAGGTTTGTGAAGAACAGTATGAATAGCGGCGGGGTAAAATAAGAGACGAGAGAGAGAGAGAGAGAGAGAGTATTCTAGATTTGGAGTTAGGGTTAGAGTGTGTTGTGGGCTGGGTCTTTTACTATTTGGGCTTGGTGGGGTAAGTTAGTTTAGCTGAATTTAGTGCTTAATTAGGCTAGGGTTAATTAGGATAATCAATGGCATTTTTGTAAATAGGTTTGAGTTATTAGGATAATTTGGTAAAAAAACTTTCCTTTTTTAGGGTGTGCAAAGTATCTCGGGATACCCCGAAAGTGTGCAAATTATCTCGGGACGGTGGGAGTATATCAATTCAGGATCTATAATTTAAAAATTTAGTTGAGCCCTATAAATTTCTGAATATCAAATTTTAGTCCTAATTAATTTCCACTATTCGCTAATTTGTCCGCTAAATTAGCATTCATGCAAGATCTGATCCCACGCATGGAAATGGTATCAGAGCCCTAGGATTATTTAAGAAATCATGAATTATATTTAATATGTTATGTACTATCCAAACGGAGGAGACATACGAGTAAAATATGAATCCGAACAAAAGTTCGAGAGAAAATACTCTACAGGAATACTTGGGTAAGAACTAAAATAACCAGGAATATTTCCATATTCTGGAAAGACAAAAACAGGATTTCTTCAAAGAATTTCTTCGAAGATGTGACAATACTCTTGAAAGCCATAGAAAACTCAGGAACGAGCTAAAGAAGTCTTTCAAGATGCCAAGCTCAGAAGAAGGGAGAGAAAAGATCAGACAAAAGACCCTTGAATAGGAGATACATGTAGAAGGGAATACAACTGATCTCATCTACTTCACAAACATCCTAGGAAGATTTCCCACCAAGGAGATGTGGAGAAGGCGTCCCAATCAGATATCCATAAACCTCATTTGCATTTCTGGAAGAAATCATGAGGGGACCTAATTGGGAGGAAGTGAGTGGAGAAAAATCTAAGATTACTGATCTTAGAGAACTCCAGAAGACGGTGCAGAGTTATGGAGAGACCATCCTTGACCAACAGAAGGAGATCCTTGAAACACTCAAGGATGTGCAAAGGAGATTGACCATCTGGGAAACCAAGCCAAGTATGGCAAGGAGAAGAGAAGGATCACCATCTTTCGGCACAGAACCCCTGTTACATCAAAAGGGAAAAACTACCGAAGTAAAGAGAGAGCTGACGGATAGTGAAAAGATGATTGTTTTTCTAAACAGGAAGAAATTTATCCTAATGGATAGAATAAATTTGGAGGATTTGCATGACCTAGCACAATCCTCTGTAGGATTGGGTCTTGTAGATTTAAAAATGCAAGAAAATATATCTACTGGTCAACAACAGACTCCCCGAGATACACCACATAATTCAACAAATGTGGTAGAAAGCGAGGGATCCCATGACCCTAAAACAGGCGTAAATATACCACCAACAGGAGATTTCACTACTGGTGCTTATATTTATCCTGCAGAAACAAGAAAGAGAACCCAAAGGCCAAACTATTCGCATTATGGGAGATCTCATCTGGAGCCAATACATCCATACGGATTAGTGCTGAACCTGGATACGACTTCAAGAATTGAGAACTACTCATAGATGAGTGGGCAGGTGCAATGAAGATTGCAGCTGGAACGCTAGATCTGGACAAAGAAAACTTTATCTCACTTCTGAAGATATGTTTGGTAGGATCAGTGAAAATTGCTTGGGAAGCTACTAATCCTGAGATAGTAGAAAGTATCTAGATTGGCGAAGTCTTGGCAGAAATTGTGAACAAAATGGCTCAAGTACTTAAAGTAGGGTTTGTTGGAGTGGGCTACTTTGAAGGAGCCGAAGATGATAAAGCCAGACGATACAGGCAGGCACTTCATAGCGTGGAGTTACGTGATGAATTCATCAAACTCTTTACAGAGTATAGATGGAAGTAAAAAATTACAGGAACGTGACGCCATTCCATTATTCTTTGCCAAGATCCCAAGTCCATGGAGAGAAATGTTGATCAAAGAATACCAGCCACCTCTAGAGGATAGATTGGATATCGTAGCAAGTAGAATATCATTTATCAAAATCAAGCTTGCAGAGTGGTGCTATCAAGCAGCGCTCCATCAGAATTACAAGAGGCTAAGAGGAATAAACAAAAGTATTCCTCAATGTTGTGTTGAAAACGATATCCCTACTATTGTAGGAGGCCAACCTTTTAGGCAGAAGAGGATAAAAAAGAGAAGTCATCCTTATGCTAGAAGAGATGGTAGCAAGAAATTTGGATATTCATGGAGACCTAGAAAGTTTTGATCCAAAAAGAAGGCCCGAAGTTACAAAACGGGGCAAAGATCAGGACCAAGCTGGAGCAGAGCTTCTTCCTCAGGCTCAAATCAAATGAGCATGAAAAGATCATCAACAACAAGGAAAACTTTCAGAAGAGCTCATACAAGAGCTAATGAGAGTTTCAAAGACTGCAATTGCTGGACATGGGGTGCCAAAGGCCATATATCAACCGATTGCTAGACAATCAAAGATGAGGAATCAGAAAGTTTGAGGCAACTCCAGAAATGGAAGAAGTTGTTTACTTTCAGGACCTAATTCAAGTATATCAATTCGAAGGTATTCCTTCAGATGAAAGCATATACGAAGAAGAAGATTACAGTGAGGATGAGTCTTCAGAATCAAAATCAAACTGAAGAAAAAGACGTCTTCTGACAAGAGACACAAGAAGATCTCTTGGGATGCTTCTCACAGATGTCAATTTCTCATAAGACTCTTATGAAAATTAAGACAGATGACCTAAAACTCCAAATCTATGATGAGTTTTCCGTTGGGAGTTTGGACAAGACTTTGGGACATTTCCTAAAGAAGAGAAAACATCATATAATCTACAAAGTCACAGCAGGGTAAATTACAATTCCCATGGAGCTGACAAGTAATGTGATGGAAATGCAGCTAGTTCCGATGAGAGAAATTAGAGAGGAACTCGGCAGAATAAATGGAGAGATTGCTCAGAAGATGCAGTGGATCCATATCAGAGCCATCAGAATCCTGATCAAATCAACATTCAAGGAAGGAATTGATTCTCCGATTGATATTGCTATCTTCGACAAGAGAATCAAGAATTTACGAGATGCAAGTCTGGGAGGAATCTCAAGCAATCTATATGCCGGGAAATTGGTATCCTACATTTATCCAAGGATTGCCTATAACTTGGTAGATCATGATTTTAATAGAGTTCTAACCCTTCATCAAGATTTCAAGAACAAGGAATTGATGAAAGAAAAGAATAGACCATACTATATTACCTATAATATTTTGTATGCACTCTCCAACACCCATCATTCAGAACTATTTGTGGGAAAAGAGTTCATCGAAATACCAGATATATTCAAGCAGGTGGCACATGCAGTCCGTCTGGAGATTATGGAATTACCACCAATCCCTGAGATGGATATGCGGATCGCGGATCAACCTATTATGACTAGAGCTAAAAGTCAGAGGTTCGAGGTAAGAAGTGTCTCCTTTCATGATAGTAGAATCATGATTCGAAGCTGGGAAAAGTGGCCTATCTCACAAGAGAATCTGGAACCAGAAAAATTCACAACCAAAGGTGAATTAAAGTGTTCAGAAAGATGGAGAGAAGTGGAGATAATATTCGACATCACTCAAAAGGATAACATATTTCCTTATGATGTATTGTATTATTTATAACAACCTTTATTGTGGAGATTTGAATGACTTCTTCAGCTAGGAGAAAAAGAATTGATAATCCAAGGAATAGGGGCGAGAAAATGGGCGTCTTATTCTTGGATTAGAGTTTCTCGAAGAGCACAAACCTTGGAAAAGACAACCAGATAGGGTAGTGTTTACAGTGGCTCACATAAAATATCAGGTTCTATGGCCAGCTCTAATGGCTACTAGTCCATTCTCGATATATATCTCTATAGGGATGTTATATGAAAAAAATCGAGCAGAATATTTCGCAGCCTACATTGATTCAGGTGCGGGAATATGCACAGCCAAGCCAGGAATCTTTCCTATAGAAATGGGAGAAGATCTACCGACTATTGTAGGAAGAGATTTCTCGAAGATGATTCTTATCCTCAAAAGAGGAATTAAACAAGCGAAAATAATGATCGGAGGAGCAGGAGAAACCCCATGGTACAAAGTCAAGACTCCGCCAATTTATTTCCATGATACAGGTACAGATATTCTTTTAGGAAATAATTTCCTACAGACATTCAAGCGGTTTACTCAAGAGAATGAAACACGAAGGCTTATTTTCAAAACCCTATGTGATCAAAAGATTATTTTTCAGAGATTAAGGGAGGCGTTTCATCGAAAAATGCCCATTAATTTTTGCAACAAGTGTGGTGATGAAGGAAAAATAAGTCACCTAAAGATGAAGGATCATCGAAGATACGGAGATGCACTCCTTCAATATCGAGCCGAAACACTGGAAGGAGACAGGGATGAGCGAATGTCAAATGAGACAATCCAATTCCTCAAGGTGACTATGGAAATAAGTCCACAACTTGATATCACAATTGAAGAACAAATATCTCTAGAAGATGTTAAGAAGAGGATAAAGAGGAATTTCAATGAAAATCATCTAGCATGGTGGAACAAAAATGAACTCAAGGAAACTTTGAAGGTGAAAGCCGGAAAAGAAAATGAGTTTGTTCGATACAATTCATCCTTATGAATCAAGCAGATCGTGAGGATATGAAGAAGATACTTAAGGAACATCTGGACCTTAAGTTAATATCAGAAGGAATATCTCCATACAGCAGCCCAGGATTTCTAGTAAGGAACCATGGAGAAATGAAGAGAGGAAAGACAAGATTAGTGATTAATTACAAAGGGATCAAACATCTTGAAATTCAATGGATATTATATTCCAAGCAGAGAACACCTGGTGAACTGCATCAAGGATGATTAGGTATTCTCTAAATTTAATTGTTAGTCTAGTTTCTATTAGATTAAGGTGGAAGATGACAGCAAAAAGTATACAACGTTTTCTACACCACAAGGACATTATATTTGGAATGAGATGCCAATGGGGTTAACAAATGCTCCCCAGATATATCAAAGGAAAATCGATAATCTTTTTAAAGATTATTTTAAATTCATGTTTGTGTATGTCGATAATATACTCATTGCCTCAAGGAATATGAAGGAACATATCAAACATCTGGAAGTCTTTTCAGAAGTTTGTCATAAGGAAGGATTGCAGCTATCAAAGAAGAAAGCAGTAATCTCCACCAACCGAGTTCCTTGGGATAGAGATCGATGAGTCTGGAATCATCCTTCAAAAACATATAGTGGAGAAGGTGCAGGGATTTCCGGACCTTAAAGATAAAAAGCAACTTCATATTTTTCTTGAAGTTGTCAATTTTGTCGGGATGTTCATAAAAAATCTGCCAAAATACAGGAAGGTGTTCAGCCCATTGTTAAAGAAAGATGATGATTTCAAATGGGAAAAGGAACACAAAGAATCCGTGTTACAACTTAAAGAGATCCGTAAAGACCTTCCAAAGCTTGCAATACTGTAGGATGAAGATGAATTGGTACTCTACACAGATGCCAGTGATCATTGGTGGGCAGCAGAGCCAACCAAAGCTACCCCAATGGAGAAGTGCCATGTTGATAGTGTAGCGGTCTCTTTGCAAAAAACGAAGTAGCAAGATGGCATATCGATGAGAAAGAATTCTTTATAGTACGAAAAGCCTTCATAAAATGGCCCTTATTCCTACTGCTTGGAAATTTATTCTTAAAATTGATAACACGAGTGTCAAAGCTTTCTTAACAAAAAAGATTGAATCTAAACCTCAGAAAGCTAGATTACTTAGATGGCGAGCTGATAATCAATATTTTGATTATGAAGTTGTCATTATAAAGTCTCACGAAAATGTTCTTGCAGACTTTCTTACGAGAGATGGAGTCTAGTGAAGCCAACTCCATCCTAACAGGATACAGGCATCTCCAGGACAGTTTAGAGAAGCTTGATAAGAGGATTAACGACCTAGATATTCAAGACAAGGTCGCGGGTCGAGTACAACAGGAGGACTTGTTAAAAGTCCAAAGCGCGCTGACAACTACCAAACTTGCAAGTAATTGCCTTTGGGACAGCTTGATTATTCCTATCCGACGGGAAGCTTTTTCAGTAAAGCAAAATGTCGAGAGCGGGCCTCTAACCCGGTCGCCACAGATTCAAGTACTGTGAGCACAAGTTCTAGGTTGGATCCCTACACGGATCTAGCTGAAGAAATAATTGAGCAAAAGGAGGATACTCCTCCTGCTGTCTCAAGCCAACCCAGCACCTCTGGGGTAAAAAGAGGGAGAGATCAATCTTAGGCCAATGGCTGACACCTCTAAGATTGATACTAACGAGCTTAAAGTTTCTCCATTTCAGGTTTACCAACGAACATGGGAGAAAATTCTTACAGGAGCTGGAATTAACCTAACAAAATGCCAGATTGATCGATCTAGTAAATATCCAAGAATGTGGACGATCCCAGGAGCCAATCTATAAAAAATAAATGTTATGATTTTGGAGCTCTAGCTTCGGTTCATATACTGTGGCACCAAGTTTTCCAGAAATTTCAAAACTTCCGAGATGGATATACAATGCCATGTTCGTGACGTGGGAAAATAATAATCACCTCGAACGTGGAGATGTTCTGGAGCTGAACTTTATATCAGCAGCCCCGGAACCATACAAGATTGGGTCTTACCCAACTTTTCATTTTATAAAGCTACAGAGACCTGATACTAGACAGGCAAACAAGACTATGTCTGCCCCAAATCACAAGATCCCCTTAGTATCAACCTTTACGGAGGATGATATTACTACAAGGAGAGCTTAGGGCCTATGAGTTTGCCTCATGGAAATGAGAAAGATCAAAGGGAGCTTCAAAGTCTTTCACAAGACAGCGAATGGATCACTTTTGATCAACGCCATGACATCCAGAACCTCTCCATATGCAGAGACTATCTTTGAACAGAAGAGAGAGATGTTATGGAAGAACGAGCTGCCCACAAGTTCAGAAACCGCCAGAAAGTATTGCAATATGGCGCAAAATGGACGGTGGATGAGCCGGATTTGTCCCAAGTGCCCAGAACAGGAAAAAGCATTATTCAAACAATCGTTCCCTCTCATAAATGACAAAGGAAAGAGAAACGAGAAAGAACCATCGAGAAAACAAAAGATGCCAAGGGGACCACCCAGAAAATAATAATAAAGAGATCTCCGACAAACAGTAATGGGTTGAGTTACGAGAATTGTATCCACCAAAAAGGACAAAAAGTGGAGAATAAGAAGGCATCCACAATAAAATGATTGAAATCTGCATGTGATGCAAGGGTCCACACCCATGTGAACCATGTGAAGAATGGACTACCTCAATGTGATCTAGATAAGAGAGGCATAAGAAAATGCATAAGGCCAAAAAGAGATTGACAACTAGATACAATAATTTAAGGATAGAGGGTCTCAAACCTCTATAAAAGCAGGGAAGAAGGAAGCATAAGGCATTGACCATTCCCCTATGTTTTCTTATAAAAATAAACATTGTAATAGTTAGATTGAAGTTTTCTTCCATTCTAGTTTTCATTCGAGTGTATGTGTGCTAAGAGCACCATGGGTAGCTAAACGAGTAGTCTCCTCCCAAAAGGAGATATACTGATGTAATAAATAAGTTCTTGATTTCTTAATAAAAGTTGGGCTTTTGTTCATCATCTTCCAAATTTTTTTATTCTGTTCATCAACCTAGTTGAATATTGTATGCCTCGAGATAGGAAACGAAACGAGGTTATGCTGGTTGTTGTTGAAGGAGTCTATGTCTGGAACCATCAATTGCGATCGAGTGGTTGGACTGTGAGGAGCAGTTCGTAAACCCCGGTGGATACGATCTGACGACAATTCGATCAAAGGTATGAAACTTGGTTTATGTTTCAAGAATTTATATTTGACGGAAGCATGATGGGCCCAATATGGTCGTAATTGACTATTTCTATATTAATGCTAAAAGATTAATTTTGCATGAGTAATTTAATTTCAGGCCAATTTATAATTAAGAAAATACTGGACTCAATTTAATTTGGACAAAACTAAAATGATAAGATTATAAGGACTGAATTGAAAGAAAAGTATGCTCACTCGTTTTAGAAAAAAATTAGGATAATGAAGAGCATTTTTAAATAAGGAGGGTACATTAAGGGCAATTTGGTCATTTTGGACATATTAGCAGGAAAAAAGTCAATTGAGTAAAAAGATGGTATACATCCTCTAACAGGGGTACTGCACATTTTCTCCCATAGAGATAACTTATGTAGATAGTTTTTTAATTCATTAACGTTTACTCATTATTTTTTGTCATTTAAATTTTACTTCTATAATTTTCTAAATTCAATTCGAAATTTGGTAAATTGGACATTATTTGTCTCAACAGTAACATTATCAATTTATCGAATTTCGATTAAAGGATCAAAATCGAAATGATCAAAGATAACGTCTTTAAATTAAAAATAGTAAAACTTAATGAACTAAAAACATTATTTAACCCAAATTAAATAATGGGAAAAAGTAAAAACACACACACAAAGCAACTCAGCAGATGGTGGATCGCAACTGTAAAAACCAGTTCAACCCTTCTCAGCTCAAATAGTTACGCAGCAGTATTACTTTTTCTCTTTTTAGTTATTTTGTTTTGCCCTTTTATTATTTGTATTTTTTTTTTGTTGTGATGTAATTATTTTCAGTATTTTTTTATTTTCTTTTTGTCTAATAATTATTCTAATCAAAATAAATTTTAAAAATATTTTCAATTATAACAAAAAATTTAAATAAATAAAATGTGTAATTTCAATAAAATAATAACAAAAAAGTAATATGATATTTCTACACATCAAGTAACATAATAAAAAAAAAACACTGAATATAAAAATATTGCGACAAGGAAGATAAATAAAATTGCACAACATAAAGTGATACAAATTACTGAAATAAAAATACAAATGAAACTTAAGAAATACAATATAACTAATAATATCGTATGTATAATATGATTTATATATAAAATAATATAATTAATTTTAAAATAAATAAATTTGAAGGAATATTATGCTATATTCTTTTTTAGTGTAAAGCATAGTGCAAACTATTGGAGGAATGCAGATTTTGCTGTAAAATTATATGGAATCTGCTCTAGATTATATCAGTGACTTGAGATGCTCTTAGTAGAGAGTTCAATTAGGATTCCTACTCCTACTTGGTATGTTGTCCATACCCATAGAGCAACTTTTTGTTTATGTTTGTGCAAAAATATGGCAGGATGTGTCCATTCGGTTATGACCCATTCTTTTCCAAAAATCTTATACTCCTTGACAAATTTTAGCTATTTTTTCGGTCATTATCTAATCAATCATTATACGTGTATCTTTTTACAATATAATAATATATACCAATCAATCTCAACAACCTTTTAATCATTACTTATTACTTCTCATAATATAATAATATAAGAGTCTTTATATTTGGTCGGATTTTGGCTGACCAGGTTTTTTTTTTTTTTTTTTTTTTTTTGTTAGTTAAATTTTATTTCGACCAGCCTTTAACCAAAATTACTATAATGGTTGAAAATTCAGGAAAAAATTAAAATGTTAACTACCATTTTAAATCACTCTAAAATCGTTGTCGTCTTTCTTTTAACCCTTAATCTAACATTAATATTTAATATTTTGTTATTAATTTTGACATCTATATTACACATTCTACCCTACTATATTCAATACAAGTGTACCTTTTGCATGTCCACTCTCTCATCCAAATGTTTATTCATTCTTGTGTCCAAACATAGTGACTGCATTTATTTATGGCTGGAGGAGGTTGAAGTACGGTAGTCTAGGACAAATAAAGTGAAAAGAGTTGTTGGGTTAAACAAATGAGTGTTTGATTTTATTGGTTGGAGATTGGGATGTAGTTCATTTATATATAAAATGTGAGAAATGTGATGTGATGTGTAAGAGTTAGTTAGGTGGGGAGAGGAGAGAGGAACTACATCATTATGCTAAATATACAAACAAATACTCCCTCCGTCCCAGCTAGCTTGTCACAGTTGACCGGGCACGGAGCTTAAGAAAAAGAAGAAGTTTCTTTTTCATTGACTTATAAATCATTTGTCAGATTATTTTTAAAGGGAGGGATTAGTGAATTAACACTACCCTCCCTTTTTGTAATCACTGTTTAATGAACATTAATAGCAGATAAAAATGCCAAAAATAAAAAAAAAAAAAAAAAAAAAACCTGAATAATTCAACAAGCTGAAAATTTCGAATTCATTCATAAAAAAATTCCCACCAAATGCCAAATTCACAATTGATTACAAAGACAAGTCCTAAAAGTGAATTTACATTCAAATCTCCCTCCTAAACACATCCTAACTTCTAAAAGATCACTATAAATACTAAAAATACTTCACAAAAATCAACATTCAATATTGTTACAACACTCAATACAACAGAAAAACAGCTTCAAACTCTAAAATGGCATAACTGCCAAATTGAAGGAAAGGGCCTAACTTGACTCCATCAGACCGACTTCTCATCGCTCAGTTTCTTATGTGTAACAACACCAATGGAGTTGTACATTCTAGCAAGCTAAAGGAAGTGGTAGCATCATTTGGAGTGTCGACATGGACGATTCAGCATATCTTGGAGGTTGCAAGGAAGCTGATTTCAGAAGGTAAGCCTATGACTTTTCCAGAAGTTAAACATAGGGCTCCATCCAAATGTGCAATACCATTGGATGAAGAGACTATGAAAGCCATACAATTTTTCAGAGAGAGAGGGACTATTCGTAGACTTGCCAAAGAGTTGCAAATCAGCAAAAGCAAAGTTGGAAGGTGGGTGAAAGCAGGGGCAATAAACGACATTCAAACGCAATTAAGCCCCAATTAACTGATGCAAATAAGCTGCAAAGACTAATGTACAGCCTTAGCTTCTTAGACTGTGACATAGCTCTTAACACTATCAGGTATGAAAGCATTCACAACGTGGTTCACATTCATGAAAAATGATTTTATATGAAACGCACATGTGAGAGAGCATACAAACTTACAGTAAAGGATGATCCATATAAGGTATGCAAGAACAAAAGATATATGCCCAATGTTATGTTTATGTGCGCAGTAGCAAGACCACACTACACTACAGATCGGGCTCTATTGTTTGATGGGAAAATTGAAATTTTCCCATTCACAATAATGGAGCCTGCCCTCAGGAACAATGTGAATCGAGTTAGGGGCACGTTCGTCACCAAATCGATTGAATCCAAAAATGCACAAGTCAACAAAGATTGCTTGTTAGATAAGGTGACTCTTTAAACTATCAGAATATCATAATCATTTAGTTTATTTGTGTTAGTAAGTCTCCTAAATTATGTCCTAGCAGTTTAAATTTAGCACATTGAACAGAATGGTGACATTACTTACACACATAATTTTTTATCAAACATTATTTCATCATTGGGCATATAAAGATTCTACCAGCAATCAAGGCAAAATGGCCTGCTCAAGCAAGTAAACACATCATCATACAACATGATAATGCAAAGCCACACCTAAGCAATTGTGACGCTGATTTTAGAAGAGCTGCCTCAGGAGATGGGTTTAACATTTAATTAATGTGCTAGCCCCCAAAATTCACCAAGCACAAATGTGTTAGATTTGGGTTATTTCAGGGCAATTCAGTCTCTGCAAGTTGAGACAACAAGCTACACTATACAAGAGTTGGTGAATAATATTCTCCACTCATTTGACAGAATGGAAGTCACTAATCTCAACTCTGTATTTCTGAGTTTGCAGGCCTGTATGATAGAGGTAATGAAGGTTAAAGGTGAGAACAATTACAAGCAATCACACATTGAAAAAGCAGCACAAACAAGACAAGGCATTTTGCCTATAACATTAGAAGTACCTGAAGAGGTTGTAAGAGAGGGATTGATCATCTAATTGCAAATGATCAAGCTTCAGGTACTTACGACATAGGTAGATTAATGACTGATTTGGGCTACATGTGATTTAGGTTAATGTAGATGGAAAAGCAGTGACTTTTTGCTCAAGTGTTTACAGCATAAACACAGAAATGATGTTTAGTTTTGCTTAGACTGTAAACATTTGTTAATGTGAAAAAAAATCCTTTTGATAAGTTTTATGTATATATATATATTTTTTTTTTTTGGTACCCTCAGAACATTATCATCAATGGGTATCATGAAGCCCACCAACAGTTGAGGGCAGCATTAAACTAGATACTTAACTATAGTTTAAGCAGCCACACTCAACAATCAGTATTCAATAATTTCCTCATTTAATATGAACAACACAATTTATTGGATGACATTACTCAGTCAGCAGGAAAACACATAATTTGTTTAAGTCACCATAACAATAAATTATAAACACATCAATCAGTAATCAATAATTTCATCATTTAATATGAACAACACAATTTGTTGGATGGCATAACTCAGTCTGCAGAAAACACATCATTGTTTAAGCCACCATAACAACAAATTGTAAACACATCAATCGGCAAAATCAGACGCAATCAGCAGCGCAACAACATAATCACAACCAGAATAAACTTAAGCACATCCAGAACGAACCAATATTGCATTACAAACGCATAGGTGCAGAAACTAGCAAAAAAGAAATGAATCTGAATGAACATAAACCAGCAAAGAAAATAAATCCGAAAAGGGACATATTTTAGGGTTTTTTCAAAGGACATTCGATTAGGGATGGAAAACAACACAGAAAGAGATCCGAAGCAATTTCAGAAAAAATCAATTTATGGTTTCAAAGACAAGTTAGGGTTTCAAACCTTTTTGATACAAGGAAACCATACCGTCAGACACTCATAATAGTGCCTTCGGAGTGCATCCAAAGCAAACCAACCATCCACAGCAGGGGGAGGATCTCCAGTTTTCGAGGCGGAAACGTTGTTCACCGACGAACCAGCTTCCCTAGAATCGGAAAGAAACAACTCCTCATCGTCGAAGACCGTTTCGGCTACAAACGAATCTTCCGAGTCAAATAAGATTCACTCATCAGAACTGGAATCTTCCTCCATATAAGAAAAATGGAGGATAAACTAGGATGGGGAGTGTGTGAGAATTCTGAGATGTAGATCTAAGAAAAGCAGATGAAATTTTAACCAGATCTTGAAGAGCGGCGCTGGATTGGGGAAGGGAGGGGGGGGTGGATTTAAAAGAAAGAATGTTAAATTAGGGTTTGAGAGAGAGGGATTTTTTTTTTTTTTTTTTTTTGGTATGTGTGTGTATGTGCTGGAAACAGTTGAGAAAAGCTCATCAAGATATGTCATCATAAATGGTACAGAACTACAAATTCATCATTCAAAGAAAATTTTTTTACCTACGAATGAGACAGATCAATATATAAACATACACAATCATTGTGCTCTAGAAACTGGCTCAAGAGCTTCAACAGTAACCACGGTGTTTCCCCTGATGACCACCATGCCTATATCGGTTTTCTCATTCCCGTTCATTTCAACTGTGTTGTCCACCACCAGGTTTATAAACTGATAAAATCCACTAAGGTTCCATCTACCATACGGTTCACATTGAGCTTTATATGTAGCTTCTTGTCCATGTACTTCTTGAGATCTGGAGGTTGCCCTGATATGCTCATGGCGGAATCTTAGAGCAAGCGAAAATGAGGTTTTTGTCTGGGTTTATCACACTTCAAATTCAAAACCCTAGAGAAAGGAAATCGGGACCGATTGAGAGAGAGGGATGTTACTGAATGGAAGGTGAGAGAATTCGATGTTCAATAAGTGGATTGGGAGGGGATTAACATTAAAAACAGTTAGGATTAAATTTGGTGTTAGTTGTTATTTAGGATTTTAATTAAAAAATCCTGATTTTTTTATTTTTTAAAGTAATGACATTTTTGTAATTAGGTGTAAAATTTGAGGGTGTTAGTTGTTGACTTTAATTATCATTTATGAGTGTGAAAAATTAAGTGGAACGGATCGAAATGAAAAGTGTGATAAATTAGCTGGGACGAAGGGAGTAGATTGAATTGACCCCATCCATAATGAATTGTGTCAAATGATAAATGAATGCACCCAGTATTTTAAATAAGAGTAGGTATTGGGTGCACCCGACACACAATAAGCTTATTGTGCACTTCCCAATTTAATTTGAGAATTAGATATATATTAAGGGCTGCGTTTGGTTACCCAAAAACGTTAGTGGCCCAGTGGTCGAAAGCTAGGGCGTGCGCTGTGAGGTCTCGTGTTCGAGCCTCACATGGCGTACGCAGATTTTTAATTTTTTTTCTTTGGATTCAACACATTAATAATATATAGATATTGAGGGCTGCATTTGGTTTACAAAAGAGCAATGGTGGCATAGCGGTTGGAAACTACTTGTGTACGTGCTGAGGTCTCGTGTTCGAGCCTCAGCTAGCACGGCAATTTTAACAAAACGTGGTACTGTTCACGCTGGAATTAAAAATATACGTGCGCTTTTCTGGTAATTGGTAAAGTAAGTGAACTCGCCTGTGCCACAGGCGAGTTCACTTCTCCCTGACACAAACACAGTAATCTCGCCTCTGCCAGAGGCGAGATCAAAATAATTTTTTTTTTTTTTTTTGTAATCTCGCCTATGCGAGAGGCAAGATCAGGTACGGACCGTATCTCGCCTGTACGAGAGGCGAGATCATGTATTTTTCTTTTTCCTCTTTCAGCAAAATTTTAAAAACTTGTCCAACCTTGATTTCGAACCTGGGACCTCTAAAGTGAGACTCCAAGCTTTATCCACCAGACCAAATCAAATACATGTGATTATGTCTACATAACATTTATATAACCTATTCAGTAAAATTCTAATTATAATAATATATACATTATGGAAATAAAAATTAGAAATAATTGGCTATTTTTGGCCCATAATTAATTAGCAAAATGAAAATAATTGGTCCATAATTAATTATCAAAATGAAAATTAGAAATATAAACACTAAGTATAAAATAATAATTGAGCATTTTTATAAATCTTTTGTTTTATTTATAATTTTGAGATGAATTTATGTATTAAAGTTGGTTATAATATTTTTAAAATATTTTGTAAACTTTCGAATTTTTAATATAATATTTCCGTACTAGTAAATAGTAAGAAACTATGAAAAACGTCAAAAAATATTTTATATTGCCGCTCATTATTTATATTATTTTATATTTATAAATTAGTTGTAAAAATTAGTTGTAAAATAGATTTATTTAAAAATTAGTTGTAAAAATTAGTTGTAAATTTATAAATTAGTTGTAAAAATTAGTTGTAAAATAGATTTATTTAAAAATTAGTTGTAAAAATTAGTTGTAAATAATGAGCGGCAATATAAAATATTTTTTGACGTTTTTCATAGTTTCTTACTATTTACTAGTACGGAAATATTATATTAAAAATTCGAAAGTTTACAAAATATTTTAAAATATTATAACCAACTTTAATACATAAATTCATCTCAAAATTATAAATAAAACAAAAGATTTATAAAAATGCTCAATTATTATTTTATACTTAGTGTTTATATTTCTAATTTTCATTTTGATAATTAATTATGGACCAATTATTTTCATTTTGATAATTAATTATGGGCCAAAAATAGCCAATTATTTCTAATTTTTATTTCCATAATGTATATATTATTATAATTAGAATTTTACTGAATAGGTTATATAAATGTTATGTAGACATAATCACATGTATTTGATTTGGTCTGGTGGATAAAGCTTGGAGTCTCACTTTAGAGGTCCCAGGTTCGAAACCAAGGTTGGACAAGTTTTTAAAATTTTGCTGAAAGAGGAAAAAGAAAAATACATAATCTCGCCTCTCGTACAGGCGAGATACGGTCCGTACCTGATCTTGCCTCTCGCATAGGCGAGATTACAAAAAAAAAAAAAAAAATTATTTTGATCTCGCCTCTGGCAGAGGCGAGATTACTGTGTTTGTGTCAGGGAGAAGTGAACTCGCCTGTGGCACAGGCGAGTTCACTTACTTTACCAATTACCAGAAAAGCGCACGTATATTTTTAATTTCAGCGTGAACAGTACCACGTTTTATTAAAATTGCCCAGCTAGCACACACATTTTGATTTTTTTTTCTTTCCATTCAGTAAGCTAAATATTATATATATATATATAAAGGCATGTGTTGTTGTCCTTAAGGTTGCGAGTTTGAAACTAGCTTTCGCCCCTTCTTCTTAATTTTTTTCTATATATGTGCATGTATTATTATTAATATTAATACATTGCGCCACATTTTATATAACAATATGAGGTGGTGGCCTAGTGGATAAATATTTAATTATGCGTGTAATGGCCTGGGTTCGAGCCCTACTAAGTACTTATTATAATTTTTTAAACAACGTATATATTATTAAAAAAAATTGTACCTGTAAATATAATATATACTATTACACAACATAACATATACTATTACGCAATATAACATATATTATAAAACAACATAATATATTATCAAAAAATTATACCTGTAACCATAATATATACTATTACGCAATATAACATATACTATGAAACAACATAATATATTATTAAATAATTATACCTGTAACTATAATATATATTATTACGCAATATAACATATACTATGAAACAACATAATACATTATTAAAAAATTATATTTGTAACTATAATATATAATATTACGCAATATAACATATACTATGAAATAACATAGAAAGAGGTAAAAAAAGCACAAGAGCAAGGGTCAATCTATGACCTTTGCACGCGCCTCAAAGCGTTATACCGCTACACCACAAACTACTATTATGAATTCATTCAAACAAGATCGTTATATTTATCTTTAATTCTAAATTAAATAGAAAAGTGTATAATAAATTTATTGTGCGCTAGGTGGACACTAATTTTTGCCTTCAAATAAAGTCGCTGTATTAAAATAAATTTGGTGGATAGTACTACAATTATTCAAAGGTCCGAATTAAGGCACACAAGATATGATAATGGGCCATGAAACAAAGTTCACCAGAATTTGCAAAGTGATAGATGGGGCCCAAGTAGAAGCTGGCCTGCATGAAGAGGACCCGCAACACGATACACCCAAGCAGCCCATTTACTACTGCGTTTATAAATCCAAGTTTCTTTCAAAAAGTTTGTGTTATATTTGGATGAAATTAGGGGTGATTCGTATACCGTACCGTATCGCCCATACCGTTATCGTACCGAAATTTTTAGATTATCATATCGTTACCGTACCGAAAATTTGATACCGTACCGAAAATTCGGTATACCGAAATTTTCGGTATTTTCGGTAATTTTTCGATACGGTACGAGTGGTATTTCGACATTTCGGTATTTTTCCCCACCCCTAGATGAAATGATCTGTGATTGTGTGCAAATGGAGGGATTTAAGATGTATACATTCAGAATTAATTGATTTGAAATTCACAGGAGATTTCAAATTTTAAAAAAGAAATAGTTTAAATAAAATTAAATAAAAAATTATGTGCACTTAATACACAATAAATTTATTGTACTTTTCTTTTTAATTTCGAAATTGGACATATATATAAAGTTACATTTGCATTAGCAATACTAGCATGTGACGCAACGGTTTTGCTTGCGCCCTGAAGTTCTCAGCATGGAAGTTCCCGATCTGATCCCCACTCCCTTGTTGTTTCACTTTTTTTTTTTTTTGCACTAGTTATTTTACCCATTTTCTTTATTACTTAATTTAATTCATACAATTAATTATTAATTTATTAAATAAGATATTATGTTGCCAAATAATAAAATTTATAGTTACAGGTCTATGTTTTTAATAATATATTATGTTGTCAAATAGTACATATTATGTTAACTAATAGAATATATTATGTTGTCTAATAGTATAAGTTTATAGTTACGAGTATAATTTTTTTAATTAATATATTATATTGTCCAATAGTAAATATTATGTTGCCTAATTGTATATATTATGTTTCCTAATTGTATAAGTTTATTAGTTACATGTACACATATTTTTTGAATAATATATTATGTTATCTAATAGTATATATTATGTTGATTAAAGCACATTATTGTAGAAAAATAGCAGGGTTTGAATTGTATAAAATAAACATAAACATTAATAAAATGTAAAATTTTTAAAACTACATTGGAATAGGATCGAACTTGAGACATGTAAAAAGCAATGGTGCAACAATGACCATTAAACCACATCATATATTTGTTAATTTGAATGCAGATATACATATATACACACACACTGAATCAAAGTGAAAAAAAAATTAAAAAATGTAAATTGTGTGAGGGTCAAACACAAGACCTCAATATATGTAGGTAGAAATCTAGCCACCAAGCCACCAACTCTCATTTGTAAACCAAATGCGACGTTAGATATATATATCCAATTCCAAAATTAAAATGGAGAGTGTACAATAAGCTTATCGTGTGTTGGATGCATCCAAGACCTACTATTTAATTATGAATTTTTAAATTTATGATAATCCAAACAACATTAATGAATTTGAAACTGAATTTTAAAAATTCCATCTGAATGAATTTAAAATTCATTAATTTCAAATTCATGCATTTCAAATTTCTCCATTAAAACACTAACATTTTACTAGAACTTCTTTAATTAGTATTGTAGGGGTTAGTTTGGCACCGTCCCGCAAATGAAGCTGGAGAAGAGATCTCAACTGGTAAGCTTCCAATCATAAAAAATTGGTAACTAATTTAGCTTATAAAATGGTATCTCTTATTTTAATTTATTAATGTACGATAACTCATGTGTAGGCTCTTTAATATATTTCAACAATTACTTTTAAAATCCAAGAATAAAAAGTGGTAGTAACTATTTGTTTAAAGAGCTTCTGCACCCAACGTGAGTAATACTTTTTAGGTAATCAATTAAGTTTTAGGTAAACTAGTATTACTATCAGAGAATTGAAAGTAGCTAAGTTGGTAGAGCACCTTATAACCTTGACAATTAATGATGGATCAATTTTCACCAATCCTACGCAAACCAAAAATTTAAGTAAAAAACAACTAGTATTACTATTAGAAGCTAAGTATACCTTTTAGGATAATAAGCCATTCTTTATATGTAAATAGTTAATATTGAAACAAGTAATACATATATTTTGTTTAGTTTCCCGTTTCAAGTGCATCCACAGGTAAGGGTTTTTTGTGTTTTAAGTCGGAAACGAGAATATATGATGTTTTTTTCTTCCTGGCTTCAAGGATATTCTATTTCTTTCTTAAATGATAAATAAATGTGAAAGATCAATAATAATAACATGGTTTAGAGTACTACTCTTGTACATTAATTATACGAATTTTTAATGCGTATAATCCAAGTGGATCGTACTTTCACTGAAAAATATTACTTGATCTAAAAATATATTTGTTTTTATGATAAAATATATTGCATGTTTGAAAAGAGTGTACTATACTGAACATTAACACATTTCTTTAAAACATATTGATAGGTATGGCCCAATTTTCCTGGGTCGGTCTAACCCGCTAGACGGGTCAATTGGGCCCAAGAGCGCAAGCCCAACGCAGCCAAGCCCATACGCGGCGTTTTTGGGAAGTTGGGAAAAGATCCCCATGATTTTTTTCAACGGCCATGCAGATATGATTGGCGGATTTGTGGGGATTTTGTTAGGGTTGTTATTGCATAGTATAAATAAGAGAATTGTTGTTTAGTTTAGGGTTCGATTTCTGGATTCCAGGATCACTACTTGAAAGATTGTACTCGGGTATTCGAAGAAAAATAGTGAAACGTCTCTGGAAGGTTATTGCCTTCATCCGTGGACGTAGATCTCCGAATCGAACCACGTAAATTCTTGTGCTGATTATAATCTTGCATATTTTATTGTTTTGGATAACCGTTTTGATTGTGGTTCACCTGATATCCGAGAACCGGCCTTATTAATTGGCGCCGTCTGTGGGAAAAGGACGAGAAGCCAACCCTAGCATCATCCATAGCCGAATTACGTCAGTCATGGTGAATACTCGCTAGTCAGCCAATCCAACTCGATCTCGCCGAAATTCTCCCGTCGATCAAAATCCCCCGTTTCCACATCAACAAGTCCAGGATCCACCCGCGGGGCAAATAGATGCGCAACATCCCGCACCCGTCAATGCGCCAGCGCAGGTTGACCCTCAACCAATCCTTGAACTATTGCAGGCGCAACAAGCGTTCCTACGGGAACACGCTGCCTGATTCCAAGAATGGAATCATCGGCGTGCCGACTCCGGTATGCACGCCGACAACGGTGCCAATCAGGTGGTAGGACATTCCCGCCAAGATCGATCTTGTGCATTCAATGAAGATCCACCTCACAGAGCCAGGCACGATCGTCGTCGCCACCGGTCAGTGTCACCGGGGAGGATCGAAGTTCTAATGGCTCAAGGCCACGCTGTGCTGACCAAGCCGCCGCTGACCGGCGCCTACCAGTTGATGCGACGTAGCAGGCTCGCCTGGAGAAATCCCATTTACTTGACCCCGTGGAACAGGAACAGGCTCAATTTGATGTCGAGCTTGACAAGGTGTTAAGCCTCGACGCTGATGGGGAAATAATCACCCCTTTCTCCCGGAGATCCTCGATAAACCACTCCCTGAGGGGTTTAAACTTCCACCAGTACCCGTCTACAACGGCACCGGGGACCCAGGTAATTTTCTGAGTGCCTTTAAATATGCCATGTTCAATCGGAGCTGCACGCCGCATCACTTGTGCAAAGTGTTCCCCGAATACCTTCAAGACGAGGCCAGAATTTGGTTTGATTCTTTGCCGCGCGGCAGCGTTACTTCTTTTCGGGATCTTGCCGAGCAGTTCTGGGCTCGTTTCCATACACGAGCAAAACCTATGGCCACTCTAAACTAAACTAAACTAAACTAAAACTAAACTGAACCCTAAACTAAACTAAACTAAACTAAACTGAACTGAACTGAAACTGAACTGAACTGAACTGAAACTGAATCTGAACCTAAACTGAAACTGAACTGAACTGAACTGAACCCTAAACCCTAAACCCTAAACCCTAATCTGAAAATGAACTGGACGTAATCTGAAACTGAACTGAACTGAACTGAGATGGGGAGACTGTTTCTCAATTTCTCGAGCGCTTCACTGCGGAGAGCCTAAAGGTAGGCAGCCGATCTGATGATGTTATCATCGCTGCTTTTATGAACGGTCTCTGAGCCGGACCACTTTACACCGAGCTCGCACAAAACCCTCCATGAAAAAGACCACTACCCGGGCTCTATTCGGCACTGTAAGTAGGTTTGCCAAAGCTGAAGAGCAAACCCGGCGCAAGCGGGAGAAGTACACTACCAAGAAACAGTCAGACAGCGCGCAAGCCGGGACTAATACAAGGACTAGTGCTTTGAGTCGATTGGGTAAGGGCAGGTTGGAGCCTCGCAGTGGTCCCCCCTCAATTCACACCCCTTACGCGGTCGAGAACAGAAATATTTATGTTCACAAAAATGACTTGCGGCCATGCCCGCGGATGACTGCTCTAGCAGAGAAGCGCAATCGTGAAAAGTAGTGTGTGTATCACCACGATCACGGGCACGACACCGAGGAGTGCCGGGAACTTTGTAAAGAGATAGAGGATTGTTTGAAACGTGGTCTTCTCCGGCAGTATGTCGCCCGGGCTGAGGACAGGTCTCAGCCAAACCAAAGTGGAGGTGCAAAACCAGGTCGAGGGGGTTACAATGGCCGAGGCCCACGACAGAGCAGACCCCAATGGCAAAATAATAGGTCGGGATACAACAATTACCCAAGGCAAGACCAGGGTAATCGCCAACAGTATCAACCGCAACAGCCTCAATTGTTGCCACCTCCACCACCTCATGGAGGTCCTGGGGACAACCCACCGAACCACGTTGTCCAAGGGATAATAAATGTGATCTATGGCACCGTACCAGCGAGGACTTCCCGAAGTGCCCTCAAAGCCGAAGCACGCAGGCCTCCTCCTGAGGAACCACGTCACAAGCGCCTCCATAAATCTGAAACAGTGAGTTTTACCGAGGACGATCCTGTTCCCTAGCTCACCCCTCACGCTGATGTCATTGTCATTAACATGGCCGTGGTCAATGTCACTATTAAGCGAGTTTTTGTTTACAATGGCACCGCAGTAAGTGTTATATTCTTCGATTGCTTCAAGAAGATGGGCATACCCCGCGAGCAGCTCCAACCTGCACCTGGGCCTCTATAGACTTTCACTCAGGGAGAGGTTCAACCTGAGGGAATTATCAACCTCCCTGCGTCGCTTGGTACGTATCCAGCGATAAAAACTATTTTTGTAGATTTCTATGTGGTATCTTCTTCGTCACCATACAACATGATTCTTGGTCGAGACTGGCTCACCCCAGCCAAGGCCATTTGTTCCACATATCACTTAGCATTGAAGTTTCCTACACCTCACGGAGAGGTCGCCATCTGTGGCAACCAGAGAATCTCCAAAGAGTGCATGTATGTTGCACTCAAGAAAGTAACCAAGGCTCCTCCTCGGCCTCAATTTCAAATAGCCATCCCGGAATCCACTTCGGGTGATTCCGAGCCATTTGGAAGTGACACCGTTGAAGTGCCACTTGATCCTGCTGAACCGGAGCAAACTGTTAAAATAGGCGCGGTGGGCATGCCTTTGTTGCACAATGCCATCATTCAGACATTAAGGGAGTACCTCGAAATCTTCGCTTGGTCCCCCCTAGATATGCCGGGAGTCTCTCCTGACCTCATCACTCACAAGCTAAACATTGACCCTAATGTGAAGCCAATACAACAAAAACGACGACAATTTGCCCCGGAGAGAAATGCAGCAATCCGAACTGAGGTTCAGCAGCTTGTGGATGCCGACATCCTATTCGAAGTTCACTATCCATCCTGGCTCTCTAATCCAGTAATGTTGACGAAGTCCAGTGGGGCTTGGAGGATGTGTGTTGATTTTTCTGATCTCAACAAGCACTGCCCAAAAAACTGCTATCCTTTACCGCCTATTGACCAAAAAGCTGAAGCCATTACGGGGTATTGATACGCGTTACTTATGCATGTATTTAGGTCGATTTAGGATCATATTTTATATCATTTACGTGCATATTTGACCGGTATTTATTTATATTAATAATATTTGGGTCATTTGACGTGTTTCGACTTGTTTTGAAGTTAATTAGGTAATTTTATTCCATTTGGATAAAGTTCGAAGAAGAAACAAGCCAAATAGGGTCAAAACGGATGAAAAGGGAGTTAAAGGAGCGAAAGGGCCAACACGGCCGCGTCAAATATGGACACGGCCGCGTCAAAAGTGGCCTAGAACATGTAAAAACGCACTGCATAACCAACACGGCCGCGTCAATAACCAACACGGCCGCGTCAGAAGTGAGCCAAAACTGAAGTTTTCTGTCAGCTTGACACACCTCTAGTATTTTGGCCATATCTTGAGATCTACAACTCCGATTGAGGTGCAATTGGTGGCGTTAGAAAGCTGATTCAAAGGGCTACAACTTTTTCGGAAGTAGACAAATCCCAAAAATGACTGGAAGACCCTCAAAACTGGCTTGGAAGTCAGACTTGAAAATCTGCCTGAGCGAAACCGACGCGGCCACGTCACAAGGCCAACACGGCCGTGTCAGAAAGGCTTTCCTACGAGAATTTCCTAATTTTAATAGGATTTTGATCCTATCTTCCCAAGGATTCATCCCCAACTCTATAAAAAGGACCCCAAGCTTTAGAAATCAGGGGAATCAGATAGAGAACATAAAAAACATCAATTATATCATCATTTTACCTAGAAGAAGTTTTGGAGGACAAAGAAGACGAAGATCATCGAGACGGATGCATCCGGGTTTAGTCCTTCTTTTCTAGTTTAATCTTTTACAATATTTACCTTAGAATCTTGTATTGGATTATTGCTAGGCATGAGTAGCTAAGCTATTCGTGTCCTAGGGATAGAAAATAGGGATTATTGTGACAATATTTTGATTTATTGATTCCGTTCTTTACGTGTTTATCTCTATGTTTGTGCTTATAACTGAATTTAGCTTGATCACCTAGATTTAGTAATTTAGTTTAGCAATTTCACTTCGAGAGGAGGGTTATCAGACTTAGAACATAGAGCGCAGTTGTTTATGATTGTGTAGGCCGTGGCTTAGGATCGTTTGGGAGTTATTAGGTTTAACTGACTCGAGAGGGTAATTAGCTTAATTAATCAACGGTTTATTCGCTTCGAGAGAAGGGTTAGATTATTGTTGTGCCGCCTAATAAACATTAGAATTGGTAAATCTATAGGTTAATCATATTCAACATTGAAGTAGTATCCTGAAATCGAGGCCCTAGGATACCCTTTCTCATTGATTGTTAGTTCTTTGTGTTTGCCAAGTCATAAGTTACATAGTTATTTGCTAAATTCCTCAGTTTTGTTTAAATCAACCTTTTACAACTTAGTATCTAGTTAGGACATTCCTAGAGTATTGAGGTATCAAACTACCTAAACTATTCCTTGTGGGATCGACCTTGATAATCGTTACTACACCTACATCCGTACACTTGCGGAACACTATGTTAGAAACCGACGTGTCAGGCATAAGGTGCTTTGCTTTTTGGATTTATATAAGGGATATCACCAACTCCATATGGATCGCCGAGATGCTGTCAAAACAACATTCATCACTGATTTTGGATGCTTCGCTTTCAAGAAAATGCCCTTCGGACTAAAAAATGTCGGGGCCACCTATCAGCGTCTTATGGACCACGTCTTCCGGGATCAGATAGGTCGCAATGTTGAGGTATATGTCGATGACCTCGTTATTAAGAGTCATTCTTCTACATCGTGTGTACAGGACATCACCGAGACATTAAGCACACTGCTGCGCCATAATCTTCGACTCAATCCGGCTAAATGTACCTTCGGCGTCGGATCGAAAATATTCATTGGGTACATGGTATCTCAACACGGTCTCCAAGCCAAACCAACGAAAATCAGGGATGTGCTGGATTATTAGACGCCAAAGACCGTGAAAGACGTCCAACGTTTGATTGGAGGCCTCGCCGCCCTGAATCGCTTTTTATCCAAGGCAGCGGAGCGCCAGCTTCCCTTTGTCAAAATTTTGCGTCAGGCAAAGAAATTCGAGTGGACTTCGCAGTGCGATGAAGCCTTTGAGGCTCTGAAACAGCATATCAGCCGGTTACCTACCATGTCAGCGCCTCTCCTCGGAGAGCCCCTCTATATATACTTAGCCTCTACCGATGAAGCAATTAGCGCGGCCCTCGTCCGCAAGGATCATGGCATTCAATACCCAGTGTACTTTGTTAGCCGAGCCCTCCAGAGAGCGAAAACCCGTTACTCCGTAGCGGAAAAAACAGTTTTGGTTCTCGTCATGGCGGCCCGCCGCCTGCGTCCTTATTTTCAGGGGCATGTTGTTCGGGTTCTCACCAATCAACCTATTCGCTAAGTTCTTATTAAGCCTGATGTATCGGGACGTTTGGCCAAATGGGCAATTGAGCTCGGGGAACATGATATACAGTTCCTGCCTCGCCGAGCCATTGAGGGCCAATCTCTTGCAGATTTCCTTGTCGAGGTCCCGTTCAACAACCCTGAAACGACAACAAGTACCGAGGCAACACCCCAACTCAACTCCAACGCTGAAGACCACAGGTGGCATGTATATGTGGACGGCGCTTCTGCTACCCCAGGCAGTGGTGTCGGGGTCCTTCTCACCGGTCGCAGTGATATCGAAGTCAAATATGTCCTGCGTTTCAAGTTTAAAGTGATGAACAACGAGGCTGAATACGAGGCCGTCATTGCTGGGTTCTGGCTGCTCAAACGTTTGGGGCTTCGCATATCTGGTTATACACTGATTCTGAAGTGGTCTCTAGTCAAATCAAGGGCATATATGCGGCAAAAGATGATACGTTGAAAAGGTATCTGGCTTTAACTCATAAACTTTTGTTAACTTTTACCTCTATTGATATTCAGCAGATCCCCCGCGATGAAAATACTAAGGCCGATACTCTCAGTAAGATGGCCTCCGCGGTCCCGTCGAATGTGTCTCCGGACATTATTGTCGAAGAAGCTACCCATCCTTCAATTAACGAACAGGTGGTCTCTGTGTTGACTGATACCGATCCTAATTGGATGACTCCGATCCTAAAGTATCTTCGAAATGGCACCCTACCCGAGAACAAACTGCTTGCTCGGCAGATACTTCTGAAAGCACCGAAGTACACGCTTCACGACGGGATCTTATACCGTCAGTCATACTTGCAGCCGAGCCTCCGTTGTATCGGCCCGGACCAAGCTGACTATGTCCTCCAGGAACTTCATGAAGGATCATACGCAAGTCACATTGGGTCGCGTACGTTGGCCAAGAAAGTGCTTCGATGGGGATATTATTGGCCCACCTTGTTTAATGATGCCCTCAATTTAGTGTCGAAGTGTGATAAATGTCAGCGGCACTCCCGAGTGAAACACCTGCCACAAACCGAACTCATCGGAATACAAAGCGCCTGGCCGTTCATACAGTGGGATATCGACATTATAGGTCCGTTCCCTGTTGCTCCTGGAGGACTTAAATTTCTTGTGGTCGCCGTGGATTATTTCACTAAATGGGTTGAAGCCGAGCCACTCACTGTCATTACTGGACAGAATATTCTAAAATTTGTTTGGCGTAACATTATATGCCGCTTTGGCATTCCAAGTACAATCATATCCGACAACGGCAAACAGTTTGTCAATGATCTCTTTCGATCCTGGTGCGAAGAGCTGCACATCAAACAGGCTTTCACCTCGGTAGCTACCCCCAAGCTAATGGTCAGGTCGAAGGCACGAACCGCACTCTAGTCGACGGCCTAAAGAAACGATTGGATCAGGCCAAGGGTCTTTGGGCTGAGAATCTTCCGCACGTTCTCTGGGCTTATCGCATAATGCCACATTCCTCCACGGGGAAAACTCCTTATAGCCTAACCTACGGCTCCGAGACTATCATTCCTACCGAGGTGGGAATACCGAGCCCCAGGCTTCTGCACCTCGATCACCTCAATCCCAAAACAAACGAGGAAGCACTCCGGACCAACCTCGACGAGCTTGAACATCGACGTGAGGAATCCTTCATCCGGCAAGCTAAGTGCAAGCAACAAACAGCTTGGTATCACAATAACCGGGTTCGAGGTACATAATTTCGGGTCGGAGACCTAGTGCTCCAGCTAAACTCTGCCAGCAAAGCTGCCCCCGAGGGCAAACTGCATGCCACTTGGGAAGGGCCTTATCGTGTCACTGCTGCTCATGCCTATCAATTAGAACGATTGGATGGCACCCCGATACCCCGCACTTGGCACGTTAGCAATCTGTGGTGTTTCTATCTGTAGTTTTCCATTTCAAGTACTTATTCTTCCTTTAATTTTCTGTACATGCCTTTACTCTTGTATTCTTCAATTGTTCCGACAAACAACTATGAGTAAAGTTTTTACTTCTAACGCATACTCTGCTTCTCTTCTACGCCGCGGGGACGCCCCGGCCTAGACTACACGCATATTTGTTGCGTCGTTTGTTAACCGTCTCCGGGCGCATTTATCTCTCGCCTGATCCGTCCGGTGAGGCAATAAACCTTGTCCTCGGATAATAATCACCTCTCGCATGATCCATCCGGAGAGGTTATCAACCTTGTCATCATCCAAGTGTTGACTCCCGCCTGATCCGTCCGGGGAAATTTTATACCTTGTTTCCGAACAAGGGTTTATCTACATTCTGTACTCCCGAGTACTCATTAATATATTACTTACATTACATCATTCAAGCAACATTTTTGCATATGCATATATGACAATTTGCACAATATACTAAAATTTTTCCTCCATATACGCTTATTTCATACAATAACTTTGTCTTTTATAAAAATTTATTGTTTACATCAAGTTACTAAAGCACTACATCTCATTTTTTGCCTCCTAACCAATATTCGGCGCCCCGGCGCCGTTGTGTGCCCTGTCCTGCGCCGGAACTCCTCCGGGATTTAGCAGCACTTCGGGGCACCCCTCTGCTCCTAGGGCCCCTCTGGCTGCCTTGCCCTTCGCGGTTCGGTTGCTTCGCCCTCTTTGTTGGCCCAGACTTTTGTGCCCATTCAACTGGGTCTCACTCAGCCGAGGCCATTTCTTCGACTTCCTGAGCAAATTCCCGAACCTCTTCGGTGGATTCTAAGCTTCGCTCCGGCTCTGTTCCTGATCGCCCTGCCAGCCTTCTTTCGGGCCTCGACCCCTGCTTACTGACCGTGCTCGCCACGGCGGTGCTCGGTTCTTCAATTCTTATTCCACCAGCCCGCGCTGTGTGAATTGGCCTTCTTCTGCGAGTTTTGGAGGTCTTGGCCCGACTGTTGCTCGCAATATTCTCTTCAGGAGTGTGCTGCACTTTCTTCCTACCTTCCAGATTTTAGTACATGCCGAGAAGGAGCTCTAACACGAGACGCTTCCTGTACAACTCCGCTGAGTTCGGATTCCCGAGGTCCATCAGCTCTTTATTATCTGCTTGCACGTCGACAGTCCTGGCCTCGAGATCCTCGAATGTTAGCAGACCAAACTCCGTCAACATTCGTTCGTACTCGCGATGATGCACATACATTCGCTCCACCTCGGCATCCTTTGATAATGATTGAAGTTTGAAGTGCAACGCACTCTCTTTGGCTTCGGAGCGCGCCTTCTCAGCCTCGGCCAGGCTCTTCTCTACCGCCGCTAATTTTCTCTCCAGCCGCGGAACAACATGCTTCTGCAAGTTGTCTCTTTCACCCCGGAACCAGTCCAAGGAACGCATCAACTGCTTTATTACATTGTGCAGCTCCTCGGTACTCTCCTATTAGCAGCGCAAATTCAGTACTATATACTATACGACTCGTGCTAAATCAGAGGCAAACCAACAAACATTGTTCAAAAAAATCACATTTCATTACCAAAATTATCACATACAATCTTGGGTTTGCATCCATCATGCCTGGAGCAAATGTTCAACCTACTTTCTAAAGCATTTACAATTGTTCAAAATTGAGGGGAACTGACCTCCCCTGGCTCGGTCCCCTCGGCTGCCTCTGGCCGCTCCTCCTCCTCCTCCGGCAAGGCCTGGCTGTCCCCGGCGCCACCCTCAGCTGCCTCTTCTGGATATCCCATCCGTGGGGGTGGTGCCCTTATTCGCGGCTCCGAGGCAAACTCTCCCTTCCGGAAAGCCAGGAATTCTTCATCCTAGTCAGCGTTGCAGGCGGCAATCTCCTCGGCGTTAAGCACTTTGCCCTTCTCCGCCAACACCTCCACCAAGGGCCACTCCGGGACCTGCGCCAACGCCTCGTAGTACGCCTCCTCCACGGCGCCCACGGAATTATAGTCATATCCGAACTCTGAACGATAAACGTCCACGTCCGGATAGACATCCTTGACCTTCTCCATCAGCGCGGAGCGCGTCGCCGTGTCGCCATCGGCCACGAACCTCATTTGGTAATCGAGGAACGTGCTCGTCTGCATAAGCTTCTCCGTGAAGGTCTTCAGCAAGGCCCCTTGGCCCTCGATCACGGCTGCCTCTTTCCCCTTCAGCTCGGCGCATAGCTCCGCCACTTCACCGCGGAGCAGTCCAGCTTCTGCCTCCAACCCCCGCAGCCGCGCTACCTCTTTCTCCACTTCGGAGGCTCTTTTTCGAGCCTCGGACAGGTCGTGCATCAACCTGTCATTGCGAGACCAGAGCTCCCTTAGCGCCTCGGCCAACTCCTCCTTGGCCTCCCTCTCACTCCTCCACCCGAGGTCCATTATCCCCCGAGCCAGACGCAGTAGCTCCTCGGCCTCAGGCCCTTCGAGGCCCAGAATGCTTGTTTGCCCATGTAACCAAATAACCTGTTAGAAAGTTACGGTTTCTTACAAGATAAATATCATTGGCTGTACCTCGGGGTCGCATCCGTGCGCATTCTCTTAGCCTCCGCAGGCATCATCGACGAGGGCTCCGGCCTCTTCCTCGACCTCGGTGTCAGGCCAGTCACCACCACTTCGTCCTCCGCCCCCTGTGATCGCCCCTGGCTCGTAGACACCCCCCCTCTCGGGGTCACCTCGGCAACTGTTCCCTTCTTCTTCAATATCGGTGGCATCGCAGGGCTCCCAACAGTATCTTTCTTGAAGCGTCCCACTGCAAAGACAATACACAGTTAGCACTCTTACCATATAAACAGCTCATATAGAACATTAGAATGCCCTACCCTCCTCAGACGCCTCGGCCGACGAGCCCTGACCCCGCGTCGGATTTTCCTCTGCTCCTCCCGAATAATAAAGGCTTAACCCTGCCTCCTCCAGCTCCTCCTCTGTGCAGAGCTGTTTGAACACACCCACGGTGCGGAAATCCTCAACTGACTCTGGCTCCACCACCGGGGCATTGTCCACAACTTCCTCCCTCCTCCACCTCGGGAGGGTCACACTTACCTTCACAAACAAAAACTTTTCCTTCCAACCCTCCACCTTACTAGGATTTTTTACCTTAAAACCACCCCGGAGCCTCGGGCTAAACGAATACCACCCCTTAGCCTTCCCAAAGGCTTTGAGCTGAAAGAAAAACCTAAAAATATCTACATCAGGCTCTACCCCGGCCCTCTTACACACTACCAGGAATCCCACCACCTGCCTCACCGCATTAGGCGCCAGCTGGCATAGTGCAATGCCGTAAAACCTCAACAGCTGAACCACAAACTCCCACAGCGGGAACCTAAGTCCCACCTTCAAATGATCTATGTACACCCCTACGAACCCCTTGGGTGGACAACAGGCTCGATCACTGGGCTCCGATAAAATATATTCTAAGTTAAGCGAAAAATAAAACGACGGTATCATTGCTTCTACTTGCACCTGCGACATTCGCGGTGCCTCCGCGGCAACCTTGAAGTTCTCCTCATAGCAGTCGCTAAAATCTACTGCTCGGGATGCAGTTTCCATACCGTCCGCCCTATACACTGTTCTAATTTCCCTTCTCTCAAGGACTATGAAACGCAATGGTTCTGCATCTAAGGGAGATTCCAACGTCCCTACTTCCCTAATCGAAGACGAAGATGAAGAAGAAGACATACTTACTTGTTTCGAATAGTATGTGGATCAGGAATTTGCAAGGTGATTCTCTTTTTCTCCCGCTCTTTGGCTGTCGCAAATTGCAAATGAAAGTGATGAAAACTTCCTGTACACGCTTTATTTATATAATCAAGAATTAATGGCCCAGATCGTGACCTTTCGCATTCAACACTTTTGATGCATGTGTGTTTGTCACGCGCTTCACAGTTACCTAGGCGCGTGGGGGACACGCGTCTTGGGATTTGAATCAACGTCACTTCAACTCCAGTTGACTGCTTCACCTCGGGTGAGCTAAATTCCAACTCCGGTTGACTGCTTCATCTCGGGTAAGCTAAATTCCGACTCCAGTTGACTGCTTCACCTCGGGTGAGCTTTATTCCAACTCCAGTTAACTGCTTCACCTCGGGTGAGCTTTATATCAACTCCAGTTGACTGTTTCACCTCGAGTGAGTTTCATTTCAACTCCGACCACCTACTTCACCTCGGGCAATTGTCCTCTTAGCTCTGGCTGCCTATCACACTTCGGCGTTGCATATATCCACTCCCGTTCACTACCTTTGAGTATTCCCGTACGCTTCCGAGTGATTCTGACACCCCAGGGGTCCTTCAGTTCAAACTACGACTCCGATACAACTTCGGCTACAGTATTTGCACCTCGGCCAACAAACGAATCTTTTAAACCGAAGCTCCTACCTCGCTTCGGCTGGTGGGGGGCATCTGATAGGTATGGCCCAATCTCCCCGGGTCGGTCTACCCCGCCAGACAGGTCAATTGGGCCCAAGAGCGCAAGCCCAACGCAGCCAAGCCCATACGCAACGTCTTTGGAAAGTTGGGAAAAGATCCCCATGATCTTTTCGAACAACCATGCAGATATGATTGGCGGATTTGTAGGGATTTTGTTAGGGTTGTTATTGCATAGTATAAATAGGAGAATTGTTGTTTAGTTTAGGGTTCGATTTCTGGATTCCAGGATCACTACTTGAAAGATTATACTCCGGTATTCAAAGAAAAATAGTGAAACATCTCGGAAGATTATTGCCTTCATCCATAGACGTAGATCTCCGGATCGAACCACGTAAATTTTTGTGTTGATTATAATCTTGCATGTTTGATTGTTTTGGATAACCGTTTTAATTATGGTTCACCTGATATTCGAGAACCGGCCTTATCACATATAATGGCTTTTACTTAAGACTTGACTCAGTAGATTTAAGAGCTCAAATCCCGATAAAGCACACTCATAAATTCCTTCAGCCAAATTTGACTCAGCACTCTCTAACCTTAAGTAAACATACCCTATATCTTTGTGCAGAAGCATTGATATTTCCATGAAAAACTTGATACAATTTGCGAATCCTCAATTATATAGATTTAAGATATGTGGACTTGAGTAGGATTTATTGAGTGCCGAATCCTGGGTGGGGTGTGAATTATTATAAAATATATGAAAATGCTTTAATTTTCGTATGAAATTAAAAAAGAGAGAGAAAAAGAAAATAATGAATTAGTTTGGGAAAACAAAGAAAGTGGTAATGATTAGAAAGTAGGGTTCAGGGCAGCTATAGTACAATCATCACATCTCTCTAGACCATCATGTGGATTACAACAAAAATTACACAGCTCAAAGCTTTTTGAACTCCAGAAAACCCCACCACCTGCATAAAAATCACACACAGTTAAGATTTTTAAAAATCATTTGTAGACAACAAACTTAATGACACCAAATATGTAGTCAAAGATTACAAATCATCCATGGGATGGAATATACTAGAATGAGGACTAAAAATAAAATGTAGGTTCCAATAGTCTAGCGTGTGTTTTCTTAAATATGTAACCGAGTTTCTTTATTATAACTAATATTGCCAAAAGTGATGTTGTGAAAATTCACGAGTTACAATAAGTAAGAGCCAAAGAAATAAATGCCAATATTGATGCACAAGCGTGCCACTAAATACTGCCAACGACTCGTGTCCTAAAAATGTCAACACTTCAATGTCGTGCTAAACTTTACATATTAATGAGTTTTGCTCCGTCGCAAAAAACTAAAATTATCATTTAACCAACAAATTAAAATGTGGCCAAATTTTCAAATGTTTCGTTTACCCACAACCATGCCATCAACAAAATAGATAAGGCACATTATCTATTTTTCATTGTATTATAATACGTTAGAAATAATTCAAAAAAAATCTTACTAAAGTTGCTAGCTGCGACAGTGGGACAAGAATAACAGAAACACTGGAAAAAAAAAAAAAAAAATAAATATGGACGAGTGTTTATACTTAATTAGTTGTTTTTTTAAATGCCTCTTTGATGTTAATTAAAAAAATAATACAAGGACAGGACGTATACTATTATTTCTGTAATTGTATAAGCCATTGGCACATGGAATGTGTCTAGAAGGCGTTGGAATATTAGACGAGATACAGTTTTGGTGTATGAATATACTATCAGAATATTAAAAAGAGAAAAGAAATTAAGATTAAGTTAGAGCAAAATGCATTTTAGGCAGAGAAAATGAAGTTACCTGGTTAGATTGTGGATGAGCAGAAGTAGGCAAAGGACGAATTGTGGCCGAGTCAACTTCACCGGTAGGGAGCGGCACCGCCGGATTGCTGTTAATGAATGGAACCCCTTCTTTATCCGGGCTCGCCGCTAAACCAGGTGCAGGGCTAGGGGAATCGCTTTCGTGGGGCTGAAACGGCCACGGAAACGCCGGAGAAGAGGCCACCATGCCACCGGACCTTAAGGGCGGCGCCGCTGGGGAGGAAGCCTGGACCGGTATCACCTTCGCGGCCAGTTTCTGGCCTTGTAAACATGCTGCATTTGAGCCATTGTAGAAGGAGAAGTAGAAGTATCCCGGCCGTGAAGTGTGCCACTTCAGTTTTTTACATTATTTGTCAGTATTACTGTTTGAACATGAAATTAAACTTAAAACACACACTGTGGGAAGGGAAGGTGTAACTTACAGTGTAAACTGAGGAAGTGGGGTTTGTCAAGATTGTAGCTTGAGTGAAGTTGCAAACAGAGAAAGCTTTCTGGTTCTTGAATATATAGAGACTATACTGATATTTGTGCTGGAAAACTGACAACACACCAAAATTAAATGCAATCCTAACACATTACTACACTGTAATAATTAACACCACAAGAAAATTTACCGACAGAGTCTCCTATTTGAAGCTCAGGATTTTTCCATTCTGAAACTCCATCAACAACTACTGTTGCACACTGGGATAATTGTAACAGATTTACCAGAGTAAACAGGAGGATTAAAATGGTGAAAAATCCCATTCTTTTTTGTGGCTATTTTCTTGAAGCAGAACAGACAATAGTATTAATTCAGAGCGGAGCTCCTGAAATTTGTAGGGGATTTTTCACACACAAAAGTGTGTGAGTGTGTGTGTGTTTTAGAGAGATGTCAGAAGATGGCTCCTTTTCACAGGAAAAGCTTTGAATGCTTGACAGAGAAGAGGAAAGGACATGGGAGAGTGTGAATAATCAACTTTTCTTACAGTGGAAAAGTGGATGATTTGGGCTGTAAATTAGAAATTCAATATTAGGAAATGGTGAAAGTTCAAATTTAATAAATAAATAAATAGATAAAGTGATGAAAAGAGATTTCTTTTTTTAGTGGGATTTGATACTGATGATGGGCATTATCATTTTAAAATGATTTTGTTGTGATTATCAACTGCAGTATACACATACATGAGATATATATTGATGATGGAGAGACTGCAATTTGATCTATTTTTAATACTCTTTTCATGTTTTTATAACATTTAATTTTTACTTTATGATAAAATTATGGGCAACAAGATTATAGATTCTGGCTAAAATAATTGTTTAAGGACAAGACTCCTAGGAAACATAAGGGTGAGACTAGAAACCTCCCATAATAATCTTAAAATAATTAAACATTAAATGAATCTTTTATCCAAGGAAGTGCACCCACTGTCAAACTTATTGTCAACTTGTTTTCTTCTTCATTTTTTTCCTCTTATATTTTCTCCTTTTGTTTCTATCTCTATCACTCTTCTTTTCTTTTTTTCTTTTTTTCTTTTTTCTTCAAAACGATAGAAATTTTATTATTCACATGATCAACGGATTAAATGGTCCATTTAAACTACTCAGATACTACTTAAGTAATCCAAACGAAATCGAAATCCTAGACAACAATCTCGAAAGGGTGTCGAGGTCTCCGAAAAGGAGTAAGTAACACTTCTAAGGCTTCACAAATCATTCCCATACGAAGAAACTCCGCTAACAATCAATGATAAAGACACACAATACAATACTAGAACCTATCTAGTCGGAACTGATGCAAAGCAACCTACCGCTAAAATCAATTTTTTCTTAAATTGAACTTTACCAGGATAATGAATGAAGGAAGCTAGAAAAAAACCACAAAAAATAAACAAAAAAATGAAACACTTTTTTCTTGTTGATGTGGAAAAAATGAAAGGTTTTAATTTTGCAGGAGTGATAATTCAGTGTAGCTAACACTATAAGAAAAAAAATCAATCTGTCTTTAATTACATGATATCGATTTTTAAACCAAAATAGTGATGGATTTGAGACGAAATGGTTAGTCTCCATAATAATGGTCTCTAATATTTTGAGAATGATTTTATTCTGCCTCTAAATTTAGTGACGTAATTTATGTCTCTATTATGAAATTAGAGACCAAACTACCTACCGGATAGAGATGGTATATGTCTGTCTCTAATATTCGATTGCTATTTCATCACTAATTGCATACTAATGATCTTTTGTCACTTCCCGTCACTATCTATTACTATTCTGTTTTTATTTTGTGAATGATATTATCTGTTACTAATTTTCATCTCTAATATGATTATTTTGTAGTGTAAGATTCTGGATCTTGTGTTTGGATATTCATAAATTGTGGTACATGTAATTTACGTTATAACATTTTTTATTAAATGCACCGTAAAGTACTAGTACTTCTCTAAGGGTCCGTTTGCTTAAGACTGGAGAGTATTGAGACAAACCTGACTGAGGGAATTAGTGAGTGTGCTTTATTGAGATTCGGTCTTCTAACTCTACTGAGCCAAGTTTAAAGCAAACGGACCCTAAGTAAATATGCACATTATGTGTTGTGAAATAATAAAGGATACAAATCTATGTGCCTCGTTGATGGTCCCTTAAGTATCAATGCCGAACCATTTTGAATGAAATCTTAATTGACACTACATGTATATGAACATTATTTGCACATCCAGAAACTATTAGGGTGTGCTTACTTACTATTTAGCTCAATTCATTGAGGATTGGGTTAATCTAGTTGTGTTTACTTTAAGGTTTTTAGCAATATATTTACACACATCATATCATCTTTTTATCACCTTTTTATACTAAAAATCACTCTCCAACCAACAAAATCAAATACCTATTTATTTAACTCAATCTTCTTTTTTTACTTTATTTCCCCCCAACCTACAGTACTCCAACCTCCCTAACCTTAAGTAAACACACCCTTAATGTGGTAGGCTGGAAATGTTAAGAAAAATGGCAAGAAGAATGAAGTAAACACATACAACACACAACGTTTACAAAAGAATATGACAATATTATTAAGAAGCGGAATGATATTTTTCATTGTCACATTAATATTTATATAATAAGCAGTGAGCAATTAATGTATACTTATACACTCACACGCATGACAGAGACTAAAGAAAAGTTACATAGTAGAAATTTAATCCAATAAGAAGAAAGAAAAGAATATATACATGATACAATTGTATATAACAGAAACAAAAATAAGAATGAAAATAGTAAAGAAACAAAAAGTGTTTCAAGATTTGTTCATCTTCAACTCATAGAATACATATTATTCATTTTCCAGAAGCTCCTGTCAGCTTGACCGCGTTGTCCAGGTACGTCAAATTATTTATTTATTTCTTAACTTTCTTTCTTAATAATAGGTAGAGTAAGTTAGGATTGATTTCATAGAAAACAGAGATACTAATTAAATTATCGTATTAGACCAATTTATATAAATAACTATAATAATATAAATATAATATGGGGGGGAGTTTTGATGAGAATTAATTAACTATTGCAAATAACAAGTAAACAACTAAAGTTGAATTAACTTATGAATAAAAGGTATTCCCGCCTTTAACATGTATCCCCCTAGCCCGAATGATTCTTGTAACTATTACTTGTATCCCCCTAGCCCGAATGATTCTTGTAACTATTGCAACTGCTTGACCAACTAGTTCTGAGACTCCTACTCCAAGAATTAACAATTACGCTTAGCTAATTCTTGTTACCCCTTAAGTAAATTAATTACAGGTTCGCTTAGTAATTAATCTTATTCAATTAAGTAGTCCTAGGATACAATCTCTATAACACCATTAATCAAATGCATAGGGAACTAAGACAACGGAGTAAATACGATTTTGTCCGCGCAAGCTCGGTACTAGTGACCGCGACTTCTATTATCCTAGCGAATAATCACTATTTGCTACTTTTGGACATAAATACATAACATTACGGATTATGAATTTACAATCTAGCGAAAATTATATGCCTAATACCCGGGTGATCAGTCCAAATAACAAACATATAAAAGATATGAAGAAACCAAATGACATAAATAATCCCAGAACATAGTTTAATCAAACAATTACAGGAATAATCACAAAAACATCTTCCTAGGGTTCAACATAGTCAAAGACGGAAATAAATAACTTAGCCGATCATAGTGATCGCTAAGAACAAACTAATAATGAAAATATAAAACTAGAAAAATCCGAGTCGCCGAATCTTGATTCTTCGTGCTCTTCTTAATTCCCAAGTCCGTGCTCTCCAAATTGATGTCAAAAGTTTTTTCTTGATGTCTAGAGCCTTGAGATATTTATAGGAGTACATCTCTAGGATAAAGAGGGAGAAAACCTAATTGGAATAGGAAAATAAGTCTAAAACTCGTTTTTGAGCTTGTGGGCCAAGTAATGGGCCGACACTGCATTGTTTTTTCAATTTCAAAGCTATTTTTAAGGGTCTTCTGGTCATTTTTGGGTTTTGCCTCTTTCACGCAAAGTTGTAGCTCTTTGAATCAGATTTCCAACGCCACCAATTTCACCTTAATTGGAGTTGTAGATATCAATATATGGCTAAAATACTAGAGGTATATCAAGCTGGCAGCCTTAAGTCTCGGCCGAGACTGATGATTCTCGGCCGAGACTCTTCTACAGCAAAAAATCCTAGTTTCCTTGACCTTCTATCTCGGCCAAGCTCAATCTCCTGAAGCTTTGGCTCGATTTTTTTTTGGTTTTTGACTTGTGGGACTTGTTCTCAACATCCATTCTTAGTCGAGTTCGACTTTTTGGTCTAAATTCACCCAAATAACTTCAAAACAAGTCACAAACATCAAATTGTCCAATAATTCAAATACGAATAATACACAGTCATTATGCATGCAAATGTCATTAAATAAACACTTAACTCGACCTTTTATGCATGCATAATCACGTATACCACAGCTGCAACAAGCAGCTTAGCTATAACTAACTTAGTGGCTTAACCAACTTTTATACCATACATTTAAGTGAAACTTTGAGTTACAAAATACAAAATACAAACTTTAATAAACTAAAGAATATAAAATTGAGTTTTATATTCGAGCATACCCCTCAAGTTGGGCTGTTATGAACATCTAACATGTCCAACTTGGATAACAGAAAGTTTAATTGAGTAGGGCCTAACACTTCGGTGAAGAATTCTACCAATTGTAATCATGATCTCACATGTTGTAAGTCGATGGAACCTGATTTGTATTTCTCCCTCACTATGCGATAGTCTATTCTCAAGTGTTTCGTTATTTCATGAAAGATCGTGTTGGCTGTGATGTGGATTGCAGATTGGTTGTCACAACATAAAAATTGGCTTTGGAATTTTTAACTTGAAGTCAGCAAGGATGTAGGACCACAACGGTAGCTGAAAGCTCTATATTCTAATTATGCTAATGATTTTGATATTGTAGTTGGCTTCTTGCTCTTCTAGGATATCAATGACTTGTCAAGGAATACACAATATCATGTTATTAACATTCTATATCCTTACAAGCTACACAATCTTAGTCAGACTTGGCCTGTACAAGTATAGATGAATCAGTAGCATAAAACAGCCCAACATATGGGCAACCTTTTAAGTATCTAACTATGTGTATGGTAGCTTCCCAGTTACCAGTATGATGTTTGCTAACAAATTGACTAAGTTGGTGTTTAGCATAATTAACGTTTAGTCTTGTTAAATTCGAATATAACAACCTTCCAATCAATCTTGTATATTTTTCAGGATCACTAAGAGGCTTGCCTTGTGTTAAAGTTATGTGTAATCCATTAGGGAGTGATGTTTTGGCTGGGTCACAACCAATCAATCCAGTATCTTTAAGAATGTCTAATGTGTATTTGCTCTGACACAAATATAAACCCTTATCATTCTTAACTTTTTCCAATCCAATAAAGTATTTAGCATACCTAAGTCTTTAATAGTAAAAATGTTATGAAGACAGGATTTTAGTTTAGTAATAGGTTCTTTACAGAGTTGTTTCAAAAAAGAAACATGTGATGGTTACAGGAGCATAGCCTAAAGTCCTATGCCAATACAACAAATTCTCATAATTATGAAATGAACTATTTGCAACAATTGCAGGAATTACAACATTGTCAACATGATTTTCAGTATCTAAGATGTATAATCTGTTGAGTATCTCCCTAGTCTTTTGGTCCTGGAATGTACAATAGGTAGAAGAAAAAATGCATTGCAATGTAGAAGATCTAGTTAGCTGGGCAGATAACATATTATAACAAAATGATAGAACATATAACACATCCTTGAGTATGATATTTTTATCAATTTTTACTTGACCAATATAACCAATTGTTTTTGTCGAACCATCAGGTAAGAGACCTTTAGTGTAAGATATAGTAGGTTTCAAAGACATAAACAATTATTTATCATAGCATATGTTCTTACTAGCTCCTGAGTCTAAGATCCAGTACCCTTTCTTTATATCAGTAGGTATGGAAAAACAACGATGAACTTGATTAGGTAATAATATAGTACCTGCAAAGCTCACAACATGGGCAAAATCCACAACAGGATCCTGACTTCCAGCAACCTTAGTATTTGCAAAGTATTTGGACAACTCATGCTGAAATATCACAGAAAAATCAAAATTCTCAGAACCATTATACTGACCACTTTTTAGTTCTTGGACATGTTGGGTTAAGGGCACATTTGTCATATGTCTTCCTTTTTTTATCTTTAGCTTCTTGAACTAATTTGGCTCCCCATGCAGCGAAAACACTCCGAGGCATCAAACCTCTTTCCTCTACAGTGAGAACCCACCATTTTAACCCTCTCTTCCTTAGTTTTCTTAAGATTTTGTCTTGATTTGATGTTGTTATAAGCCTTGTATGCTCCCACTGCCTTAGCAATCATAGTTGCCTAGTCTACAGAATCTGGGTAAGAAATCTGGACCTATCTCTATTTCCCACCATAACGCTCATCAAATACTCCTTACTAACGGGAGGGAGGGGGTAATGGATCCATTAACAGGATTTGATTCCTCACATCATCAAAAAAATCATTCAAACCCATCAAGAACTGTAGCAAGTTAGTTTGTGTATCCATTCCAACAATATTTTTTCCCCCACAGACAGGTAATGGAGATAGACTACTAAATTGATCCCAAAGCTTCTGGAGACGTGTAAAGTATACCTGAACTGTATCATTTCCTTGAGCAATACTTGCAATATTTTTTAGTTGAGAATTAGGTTTTGGTATTTCAATGGGTTGTCGTTGGACAATATTTTCTAAAATCCACTCGTCTGGAAGATTTATATCATTCCATTGAATAGATCTAGAGATAACCACATTGGATCTAGAGAGATCTGTTTTTAAGAGAAGAATTTCTCCTTTTTCGCTGTGAATCTGACATAGAGGAGGTAGAGATCATAGCTTTGTAATGGACACAAAAGACAATAGCAACTGGAATATATCCTTCTAGCATTTTGTAATTATGAGTTTTTATTTGAAGAACAAGGGACTTTAAAATATTAGGATCATTTAAGGATATGGAGAAATTTGGCCAGCAATCAAAAGAAACTGGGCCTGTACAAAGGCTAGACTCAACGGAGCTTAAAAGAGAGTCTTCAAAATTAAAAAATCTAGTATCTCTAAGGACAACAAGGATAGAGGTATTAAGACCCTCTTATGTAAGTGGTCTGACTCCAACTTGAATCAATCCAATATGGATATATTTGTATATTTACTTCGGTGTTTTTGTAGTGAGCTAGAAGAGAGCAGTTGAATGGTATCAAAGGGTTTTGAAAGTTGAATATCACGTTCCTCAGTTTTTATCGTAAAATCAAATTTGAAACAAAGAAATCTGGAAGATTCATAAATTTGGTTTTTGTTCACCTTAGGAATTTTCCAATCATCAAGAGATCTATCAAAATCTTCAAATATTTTTTCTTTTGTGTTTTACAATCTTCTTAGAAGATTCTTGGGAAGAACTAGATGCAGATCTAGTAGAAGTAGTTCAAAAAATATCGTATCCATTATCCAATGTATAATATATTTATATATATATATATACATACATACATACACATACACATATATAGAATCAACATGCAACTCAATAACCAACACTTGAAAATATTAAATAAAAACATAAATAACATCATTAACACAAATCAATATTATAGCCATTATTGTCATTATTAAGCTCATAATTATGTTTGAAAACTTGAAGATAAACTTTGAGATTGTCAACAAAATTAAATACAATTAATATTTATATTATAATTAATCAATTTCTTTTGAAATATATAATAAATCTCCAACATAATGCAGATTACTTCAAACTTAGTTAAACATACAAATCAAATATGTTTTTTTGTTGGAAAAGGGCCCGTGTGGGCAGCTCTCGGTGGGTAAAATTTAAAATGGGACTTGGTAACGAAAATATAAAGTTCTAGGTGATATCATGCTCTTTTTCAAGAGAGATTTGAGATGATATATGTAGTTGTATTAGCTCAAAATGTTGAACAGCTTGCATGTGGTATCTGAATTAATAAAAAGGGGAAAATAGACATTATTATATTTGGTTTCTATTCTGAGAAGTGAAAGGAAGAGTGTTCGAGGCCGAACAAAACGCAGTCGTTCGGAGCCGAACAAAAAATATTCGTTCGGAGCCGAACAGATAAGCAGTTGCAACTAATTTGGTTTGGAGTTAGTTTTCTTCTTACCTTCATCTCCATTTGATTCAGAGATTTCACAAGAGAGAATAACACATCTTGGTTTATCATTTAGTAGTTGAGAGCTTAGAGAATGAGATAGATGATGATTTAGAGTGTAGAATTGTATGATCTTGAGTGAGAGATTGATTAGCTCTGTTCATCTATTGGTTGTGTTCTTGTACTACATTTCTTGGTGGATTAATAAGATTGAGTGTAGTTCGACTTCGTGGATGTTGGATCAACCTTTGATCTGAACCACGTAAAATTGAGCCTGCAGAGTTTTTATTTTATGTTCTTGAGTGTTGTTCTTAATTTGCAAGTCACAAACTATTTGATCATTTGTTTCAAGGAGTGTTTGTGTTTGTGTGAGACTTAAGGGTGTAAATACTCAACAAATTGGTGTCTTCTGTGGGAAGCCATGGGTTCAACACAGTTTGATGTAGAAAATTTCACTGGAAAGGCTGATTTTGGCTTAAGGAGGATTAAATTGCAAGCTCTGCTTGTACAATAGGGATTAGCATTGGCTCTTGATGGAGAGGAGAAACTTCCAGCTACAATGAAGGCAGAAGGGAAACAGATGTTGTTGGAAAAAGCTCACAATAAAATAATTCTGAGTTTGGGTGATAAAGTCCTTAGAGAAGTAGCTAAAGAAACCACTGCACAAGGTGTTTGGCTCAAGCTGGAAAAGAATTATATGATCAAATCAGTCCCAAATCGTCTCTATATGAAACAAAAGTTTTTTATTTTCAAGATTCTAGAAGAGAAGTGTATTTCTGATCAAATAGATGAATACCACAAGGTTATAGATATCTTGAAAATATTGATGTTAATATGGAGGATGAGGATAAAGCACTCATCCTCTTGAGTTCATTACCTATTGTGTTTGAGAACTTTAAAGATGCAATACTATTTTGTAGAGAAAGGAAGCTAACACTCAGTGAAGTAGAATCAGCACTGAGATCTAAAGAATTACATAAGGGAGTTGAATCTGGAAAACAAGAACAACTTGGAAAGGCTTATTTGTAAAGAAGTTCAATGCCAAGAAGTTTCAAAACCAGAAAAACAAACAGCGGTGGAAAAAGTTTGAATAAACTACATCTTCTGAGTCTGAGATAAGGAAGTGTTTTAAATTCCATGTAGTGGGACATTTGGCCAAAGATTGTCCCACCTTGAAAGCAAAGCAAAACCAGAAAGCTCAAGGTAATCATCAATCTCAGAAGAATACCAAGGGAAAGCACACTTCTTATTTGGGGGAGGTAGCTGATGGTTATGACTCTGGTGAAGTACTTACTATTTCTTCTTCTATTGTGACTTCAGAATGGGTATTGGATTCTGGGTGTTATTTCCACATTTGTCCAAATATAAATTGGTTTCATACTTTAAAACATCAAAATGGTGGGTTGATTCTATTGGGAAATTATCTTAAATGCTAGATTAGAGGAATTAGATCTGTTAGGATCAAGATGTTTGATGGAAAGATTAGAATTCTAGAAAATGTTAGATATGTTCCTCAAGTAAGAAGGAATTTAATATCACTGGGTATGCTAGATTCCATGGGTTATTGCTTTCATTCTGAGGATGGAAATTTATAGTTTCTAAAGGATCACAAGATATCATTAGAGATGTAAAGAGGAATGAGATTTACTTTCTAATTGGTAGTACTGTAATAGGTGAAGTTTCAAACACAATTGGCATTAATAAAACACAACTTTGGCACAAATAATGAATTAGAATTTGTTTCAGATGAATTTAATCAATTCTGCAAAGACAAAGGAATAGTGAGGCACAGAACAGTTGCTGGAACACCTCAGCAGAATGGACTTGCTGAGAGGATGAACAGAACCATATTAGGGAGGGTGAGGTGTATGTTGTCCAGTTCAGGGGTCAGTAAGAGTTTCTGGGGTGAGACTGTAACAATAGTAACTCATTTAATTAATAGATCTCCCTCAACAACTCTTGATTTCAAAACACCTGAAGAAGTGTGGAATGGGAAACCAGCTTTCTATTCAGAGCTCAGATTTTTTGGGTACCTTGCATATGTACACATTAGACAAGACAAGTTAGAACCAAGAGCACTGAAGTGTATCTTTCTGGGATATCCTAAGGGTGTAAAAGTGTAAAAGGGTAAAAGCTTTAGCGTATTAAATCAGGAAACAACAAATGTATAATCAGTAGAGATGTAACATTTGATGAGTATGTAAAGCCACACAAGAAAGATGAAATCCCAGTAAGCTCAAGCAAACGTGAAGACAAGACCCAGCTTGAGGTGGAGAATGAGAGGATATTGCCATCTGTGGATCAAGAACGAGAAGATTATCAAAATGAAGAAGAAGTTGTGGATACAAAGGATTACAATAGTTATCAACTTGTAAAGGATAGAGAAATGAGGCAAATACACCCGCCACAGAGACTTGGGCGTGTAGATATGGTGTCCTATGCTTTGTTCAATGCTGAAGAAGTTGAAAGTCATTAACCAAGATCATATGTTGAGGCTATAAGCTGTAGTGAAAGAGATCAGTGGCTTATAGCTATGCACAAAGAACTAATGTCACTTGAAAATAATGGAACCTGTGATATTGTGGATAAGCCAAAGACACAGAAATTAGTGGGATGCAAGTGGATTTTCAAGAAAAACGTTGAAGCAGACAGTAATTCCAATGTCAGATTCAAAGCCAAATTGGTTGCTAGGGGGTTCACTCAAAAGGAAGAAGTGGATTATAGTGAGATTTTCTCACCTGTTGTCAAGCATTGCTCTATCAGAATAATGCTTGCACTTGTAGCACAAAATGACTTGGAGCTTCATCAAATGGATGTCACTACAACATTTATGCATGGAAGATTGAAGGAAGTAATATACATGAGAATACCTGAAGGCCTGCAGAGTGTAAATTCAGAAAGACAAGCTTGTCTACTGAAGAGGTCATTGTATGGACTCAAACAAAGTCCAAGACAATGGTACCTTAGCTTTGATGAATACATACTGAAAATTGGTTTCACAAGGAGCAAATATGATAGTTGTCTCTATTTCAGGAAGGAGGAAGATCAATCTCATATATATCTTCTCTTTATGTAGATGACATGTTGTTTGTGAGTCAAACCATTATTGGGATTGAGAAGATTAAGAAGTTATTGAAGATGGAATTTGACATGAAAGATCTTGGTGAGGCCAAGAGAATTCTGGGAGTAAACATAGACAGAAACATAGAAGATGGAGTTCTATTCCTATCATAGAAGGCTTATCTTGAGAAAGCTTTACATAGATTTTACATGCATCAGCCTAAGAGTATATCAACACCATTAGCTCAATATTTTAAGCTGTCTGTGGAGCAGTGTCCTAAGTCAACATCTGACAGAACTTTACATGAGAAATATTCCATATGCAAGTGTTGCTGGAAGTGTTATGTACTCAATGATTTGTTGTAGACTAGACCTAGCTCATGCTATGAGTATTGTCTCAAGATTTATGGGAGATTCTGGGAAAGTTCTCTGGGATACAATAAAGTGGATACTAAGATACATTAGAGGACCTATTTCTACTGATTTATGTTTCAAGAGACAGTCAGAAGTAAATAACATGTTAGTGGGATTTGTAGATGCAGATTATGCTGCCAACTTGGATACTAGGAAGTCTCTTACTGAATATGTGTTTACTCTCTTTGGGACTGCAGTAAGTTCGAGATCAACTCACCAATCAGTAGGTTCTCTCTCAACTACAAAATCTGAATATGTAGCTTTAACAGAAGCTATCAAAGAAGCTCAGTGGCTTTTGCATTTTGGCTAAAGGTGTAGATTTTTATTTGTATTAGCTCAAAATATTGAATAGCATGGTATCCGAATTAGTAAAAGCGGCAAAATAGACATAATACTTTTGGTTTCTATTTTGAGAAGTGAAGGGAAGATTGTTCGAGGCCGAATAAAATGCATTCGCTCTGAGCCGAACAAAATATATTCGTTCGGAGCCGAACGGATAAGCAGTTGCAACTGATTTGGTTTGGAGTTAGTTTGCTTCTTTACTTCATCTCCATTTCATTCAGAGATTTTACAAGAGAGAATAACACATTCTTGGTTGTTATCATTCAGTAGTTGAGAGCTTAGAGAATGAGATAGATGATGATCTAGAGTGTATGATCGTATGATCTTGAGTGAGAGATTGATTAACTCTATTAATCTATTAGTTGTATTCTTGTACTACATTTCTTGGTGGATTAATAAGATTGAGTATGTTTGGACTCTGTGGATGTATGATCAACTCTTGATCCGAACCGCGTAAAATTGAGTAGAGGTTTCATTTTATGTTCTTGAGTGTTGTTCTTAATTTGCAAGTCACAAACTATTTGATCATTTGTTTCAAAGAGTGTTTGTGTTTGTGTGAGACTTTAGGGTGTAAATACTCAACAATATATTATATGTCCAAATTAATGGTTGGATGAATGAGAAATTAAAGTTCAAGTTGAAGTGTAGGAAATGAGTTTAGGTTTATATATATATTAACATGTAAGGGCTTTTACGAATGTACTCCCTCCGTTCCATATATATTAATTGACGTTTTAGGATGTTCTTCCCCTTTTCAATTAATTGACGTTTTACATATTTTTCACCAATTCTACCAATTTTCTCCCTACTAAAATATCTCTATTTTTCAATCTATCAAATATATTTTGATTTGGTCATATCTTTAGCTAAGGGTATATCTGTCAAAATATTTCATCCTTATTTTTTTCTTTTCATCTTAAAAAATCAATTAATATGGAACAGCGGGAATATAACATAGAAGCCCTCTCTTGCCTATCTTAATTGCAAATTAAAGGCCGATTGAACCAATTGACAAGTTATTATCTGGATGACTTTTCTTTTTCTTTTTCTTTAACTAGATGTGCACCCGTACGATGCACGGGATGAATTCTTTTTATATTGTTATAAGAAATTATAAATATATTAGTCACTTAAGTATATTTGTGATAAACTATATTATCATGTCATATTCAAATAAAAAAATCGATCTATTACTTTTGTAGTTAAAATAATGTTTTTTCATATAATAGAAATAAACAATTAAAAAGCAAACTAATTTAATCAAAAAATTATATTAACAAATATATCTGAGATTTTTCTATGATAAAGTATAAATCTAACTAATTTATGTTTTTTATATAATTTTTAAGAAAAATATTTCAAACTATCCAAAAATTATTAAGGCTTAAAAAAGATAAAATTAAAGTAAATAATTTTAATCCTCTTAAAAAAGTAATATCACATTTTTAATTTATACACATATATTTAAAAAAAATATCATAATCATCCTAAAAATATATTTTACAATTAAAATTAATTATAAATATGCATCATGGATGTTAAATTGAAGATCGTGAAAAGATTATTAATTTGATATATTTTTCATCGAAAATTGAGATGAGACGAAAAAGTTATAAAACATTTAAACTTCGAAGCGAAAACACAAAAAAAAAAAAAAAAAAAAAAATGAATTGGGTGAGAACCCAATAAATAAGAAGAATATGACACCTTAGGGAGACACTTGTCATAACCTGAATTATCACGCTTCTCCTTTAGTATTAAGTATAGATTTGTTTTTATTAAAATTCTAATATTCATTTTAAAAATGGTTGAATTTATTATTCTCAAGATATAACATTTGAAAGATTTGATATAGTTTAATGTAAAGAGACGACATCAAATCAATTTGAGTGGAAAAGTTTAGATTTGAATATTGCCTAGATGCAGAAAAATGTTACTGGACATCTAATTATATAAGAAGACAAAGTTGAAAATATAATTAGAAGAAATTGCACTAGCACATAAAAAATATGTTAAAAAGAGCAGCTTTTTGATTTGTTTTATGTGTTTGTTTTGTTATTTTTAGATTAAGTTAAATATATTTGATCCCATTGTGGTATGGCTCAAATATGTGGGTGTGTTTGCTTAAGGTTTGTTTCAATAGATTTGGGGGATCAAATTTTAATAAAGCATACTCATTAACTCCTTCAGTCAAGTTTGACTCAGTTCTCTCCAACCTTAAGCAAATACACCCGTAATTAATAGAAAAAACCTAGGTTAACCGAAAAAGAAAAGAGGGAGAATGGTTGGTAGCTAAAAGACAAAGAAGCAAAGCAGAGCAGCACGCACGAATGTCCGTCTTACTGTTGAAGAGAAGAGAAGAGAAGACATACACATGCAGGGCAGTAATATTAGCATCTCAAACACCCTCTAAATTCCAGTCCAGAGGGATATAAGACAAAAAGACATACACACAGTCTCAGGTGTTGACTAAGGACAACAAAAAAAGTGTTGGTAGTTTTTGGGGGACAACACTCGAGGTTGTTTATAGGATTAAGGTTATACTCTGTCCACCCAATCCAATCCGATTTTGCCTTGGACTTAATGTTCACTCATGCCTACAAACTACTCTAATCCACCTACCTAATTTTTATCATTATTTTTCTTTACTCTTAATTAATGTTAAACCAATTCACAAATCACAATACACCCTCAAATCCATATAAGCACAAAATTACAACCTGTACTATTCGCTCGTTCACACACTCCAACTAAAAGAAACATATAACCACTATATTATACTTGCAAATTAATAGTATATCAACCTACGCTTTACCTAAAATTGGTAAAAATATCCCTTAAGTTTACCGTATTTATGAAAATATCCCTTAAGTTTGGCCATTTTTATAAATGCCCACTAACTTTCAAAAAATTGGTAAAAATACCCTGCAACCGGGAATAGCCAGTGGCTCTTCCGGTCACAGGCTTATGTGTCACAAACTCGCTGACCTGGCCATGAAAATTACACGTTGACATCTGAATACTTGGAATTGGTCATGTGCGACGCACATGACCAAATTAGAAGCACACTTTAGGGTGACAAACGCGATTTAGGGATCCAAATTAGACTCAAGAAATTCGAAACCCTAGTTCCCAAAATCTCAATCTTCCTTCAGAATCGTGGCTAATCTGGAGTAAATCTACTCATTTCAAAGATGCGGTTTAGAGATCCAAGGAAAACCGACGAACCATGGCCTGATTATGGTTAGTATCGCATAGTCCAGTAGTTCAAATTGCGATTTCTTCTCGTTCATTTGCTTGCCCTTTTTCACATATATGTGTTTAATTTTGGTGTTTTTGTTTGCGGATGACACTATATGTGCTTCGGGGGTTGCTGTACTTATCTCGCACATTTAGGATTCAATGTTGCTCAGTTTTTTTATTCTATTTGCTGTCGAAAAACAGTGGGCATGGCTTTATTCTCTTTTTTTTTGTTTGACAAAACTGTTGTTGCTTTAATGGGTAACAGATGTATTGTCTTTGTCTCTGTATATGAGTTATTAAATATGGGGTTGGCTCAGTTCAGTGGGCATCTGCTTGGTTAAAAAAAGCTTTTTTCTGTTGGCATTTTGTGGGTTGGTCCCCACTTGTGAACATATTTAGTAAGGGTTGGTCCCCACTATTGGTCCTATTCAGTCTATTATGTTTTTTGGGGTATGGATTTGACCACAGAATTCAATGCATTCAACTTTTTTTTACTATTTTTTTCTGTTTAACAGGGCCCGACAGCTCATTTTATACATTTTGTATTTATTACGGGGGGCTCGTTGACAACTGGACTGGAGCCTATGTTGGAGGGGGCCTTATCAAGTTCGACCATGTTGATACAAATCGCTACAGCCTCGATGAATTGAGAAAGTCTGCTGCTCATCTGGAAAACTCCAAGTATTCTGAACTGTTCACTAGAATTGAAGGGCAGAGTTTTTTTTCTGAACTCCGAGACGAGAAGGATCTCCGATCGATTCTTGAGTTGTGTAGGAGGATTGGAGAGGTTAATTTGTATTGTCAAGGTAGTGTTTGTGGGCCGGGAGGGGTAGCCGAGACTGAGCGGGAAGTTCGAGTAGAGGAGGCGGGTATTGAGGGTGAAAAAGGTGGCTGCACATCTGCAGAAAAAAAAAGGAAAGGGGCATAACAGAAGTTCCGTAGAGTCGCTTCAAAAAGGGAATCGGTGAAGAGGGGAAAAAGGCCGGTGGAAGTGGTAGATTTAGACGAGGAAGACTCGGATGACATTGAGTGTAGGGACAGTGACTTTGAGTTTGATGCAGAGGGCCAAGCTGTGCAAGATGACTTAGACTTTGACAAATTTGTTGACAGGGACGTTGAGTGGACTGGGTGTGCAAATAAAGAGGATGCTGGTGAGGAAACAGAAGATTTGCGGACTAATGAACTCGGGGAAGATGACTTATGTATTAGTGAGGATGAGCTGAGGAGTATCCATGAGTCGGATGATGAAAATTCGGGTGGGTATGCTCCAGGATGGAGGCATGATTTCACACGGAGCCCAAATCTGCTTCTAGGAATGGTTTTTAGTACAAAAAAGGAGTTTCGTGACATGTTAGATACTCACGCTATATTCGAGAAGAGGAATGTAAAGTTTGTGAAAAGTGATAAGCGGAGAATTTATGCTGTCTGCGAGGATGTGAACTGCCATTTTCGAGTCAATGCATTGAGAAGGGACGGGGAGTCTTCGTACTGTGTTACAACCTGTATTCCAGACCACACATGCACACCTTCTCACACAGTTAGGAATATGAAGTCTCGGTGGTTGGCTCAACGATTCGGCTATGTTTTTCAAACAGATAAGAATAGGAAGATTAGCGCTTTCAGGGAGGATGCAATCAAGGAAATAAGGTGTGACATAACTCCATGGCAGGCATTCATCTGTAAGCAGAGGACAGTTAAGGGGCTGGAGGGAAAGGCAGATGACCAGTACACCTTGCTATGGGACTATGCAGCTGAGGTTAGAAGAACCAATCCAGGTTCGACGGTGATTCTTAATGTAGATCAAACTGCCGAAGGTAACAAGTTCGCCCGGTTCTATGTGTGTTTGGCAGCTTTGAAGGAAGGAACGTTAGCAGGTTGTAGACCATTTTTTGGTCTTGATGGAACCTTTCTGAAAGGGCCCCATGGGGGCATCGTTCTAACAGCTGTTGGTGTTGACCCAAATAACAACAGCTTCCCATTCGCTTATGCTGTCGTAAGTACTGAGAACAGAGACAATTGGTTATGGTTCGTGCAGCTATTGAAAAATGACTTAAACATTGAAAAACCGTGGGAGTGGACGGTTATAAGTGATAAACAAAAGGGATTGGCTGTTGCAGACGAACTCCCGGGTGCCGCGCATCGTTTTTGTGTTAGGCATATGCATCTCAACATGAGATATTCTGGTTTCAGAGGTCACGCATTCAAGGTAGCTGTTTGGAGGGCTGCGAAGGCTTCGACCGTCCCTGATTTTGAACGGAGAATGGACGAAATAAAGAAGATGGACGTAGCGGCTTACAATTGGCTGAAAGGTAAAACCCCTCACCAATGGAGTAGGTCACACTTTGACACTTATCCTCGGTGTGACCTCCTTATGAACAACATGTGTGAGAGTTTCAACAGCAAAATATTGAGAGCTCGAGAATTGCCTATATTATCGATGCTGGAGCAAATTATGAACTCTTTGATGAAGCGAAGTACCGAAAATCGGGATATGGCGAAAAAGTGGAAAGGAGTCATCTGTCCTAGGATACAACAAATCATTGATTTCAATACTTCTCAGATTCCAGATTGCATGCCTATCAAAGCCGATGACACTCACTACCAAATAGCCTGTTTTGATGGGAAACAGTACGCGGTGGATTTAGAGAATAAAACGTGCGCCTGTAGAAAATGGGATCTTACCGGGATCCCTTGCAAACACGCGCTTACCGCCATCAGCCGTCAAGGAGAGGATCCGATTGCCTTCGTTCACAGGTTATTTATATATTATTAGAGCTACGATTTTAGTTATGTTATTTGGATCTGAATTTTCTGATTTGAGAGATTTAGTGTTATCCGTGTACTTTAGTGATGTTTAGTGCTGTTATTTAGTGATGTTCCGTGACTCTTTTGTTTTTATCAAATTAGATGATTCTGAAAATATGTTCAGAAGTGTGAGTTGTTTTTTCTTATTTGGATAAAAAGAAATAAGTTTAGCTTAGGTCAGATTTGAGGAAAATATATATATATATATATTCTGCTCTATTGGGTCAGATTTGAGGGAAAAAAAAATATATATATTCTGCTCTGTTGGGCCAGATTTGAGGAAAAAATTATTGTTGTTGTCTTCTTTTCATATTTGAGAAAAAAAAGACTGTTTTGTTTGGGGCAACAATTGGTATAGCGTGTTTAGCTATTCCCAGTGTAAGTCTTGGGGTTTTAGTGTTAGTTGTTTTTGTGTTGTAGGTGTTATAGGGTGGAGACTTACAAGCTAGCGTATGGACCGACCATTTTCCCTATAAATGGCCACCATGAGTGGGCGCATGTAGACGCAATCCCACCACTACCTCCCAAAGTTGTTAGACGCGCCGGACGCCCCCCCTCCCCCCCCCCCCCCCCCCAAGGCAAGGCGTAGAGAACCGGATGAGCCACAAGCCAAACATGTGGGTCGACGGGGGAGACCAACAAACCGCGATGTGCATCACAAAAAGAGGAATCAGACCACGCTGAAATGTGGGATTTGTGCTTTGCCTGGGCACAATCGAAGGAACTGTCCATTTGTAAGTCACAGTTTCATTCGAAGTTAATGAAATAGTATATGTTACACTTGTAAAGTTTTGTGTTCTTTATAGGATGAGACTGGCCAAACCGAGGAAGAGAGACTAAAAACTCTAAAAATTCTTCAAGATTGCGGGCTAGAGGATCTGGACGAGGATGGTGTACTTGATGAAATTTTTAATGAAGAGATTCAACCAGTAGATGTAATATGTTCATAGATTTTGTGTACTTTTCTCAACCTTTCTCATAATCATTCATGGGTATTGATAAGCTTATTTTTCTTTCATGTATAGACTGAGCAGGCCCATGAAGAAACACTGCACCAGTCTATGAATGAGCAATATGATGCCAACCCCCAGTTTAACATGATGGTAATGACGGTTATCCCTCTATTTTTCTACATGTAAGGTGTGGGGGGATTCCTATTTTTAAAATCTGAAATTTCTGAATCAACGTTTTGTGATTAGAACGACAACCCCGGGGAGAGCACTCAAGAACAATTATTTAGCCAACTGACTCAAGAAAACATTGAGTTTGACAGAATGGTAATGCCCTTGTTTCTACTCGCTAGTATGGCCCGGTTTTTTCTCGTAACACAGGTTATTTACACATTCTCTTTTTTTGCAAATTAGAATGTATGTGGGGGCAATCCGATCGAAGACAGAGGTGGAATTTCAGTTGTGCCCACTACAGTCCTTCCAACTGAATCTGGCCACGGGGCTTCTGAAAGTTCACAGCAGGGCGTTGGATACGCGGAGGGGCCCAGCGAGGTTCCAGATGTAGATATTCAAGACTGTGTTGACGAGCCTGCAAGTTCTGATAATGTTCACCTTTCCACCATGAAGCAACTGATTGCTGGTACTGGTCCGCCACTGGGATATGATTACCCAGGTGGATGTAGGCCGATGTAAACCCGCTTGCAGAACCGCTTTGGAGTTGCTATTATTATTACTTTTTTAGTTATGTTTTGTGGATAATCGCCCTTACGATAGGCCCATTAATGTGCGACGTTTTGGTTGTTTTTGAAAACAAGGATGCTTCATGATTGTTAGGGTAAACTGTCAATTGGGTTATGAATTATGATCTTGTAATTATGTGTCGTGACTGTATTTAGGCAACAATTATCCCTATATGATAACATCTATTATGATATTTTGAAGTGTTTGTATAAGAGATTATTGGTTATCTTACCCATATGGAATGAGTGTATATAGAGTGGAAAGAATTTGAACAATTATTCTGATGATGATATGCTCTGTTTTGCGAAATTTATTTTGTTCATTTTTTTGACAAATTATTCAGGTTTTTTCCCTATATGCTCTGTTTTTTGTCAACTGTTCATTTTTTCCCTATGTTCCGTGACTCACCTTGGTTCATGTTTGCTCAATCTTGTCCCTAATGCTCTATTTTGTGAACTAAATCAATACATATTCACTCAATTCTTCCAAAATAGTGAAAATGTCTCAACTTATTACACGTTTCACCCGAATAGACTTCAGATACATTTGCTATGCTAAAACTAAACCAAATAAACTTGCTAAATTTAAGAGGATCAAAATTCAACCAAGTAGATTTCAAGGAGCAAAAGAAAACAACACAGAAAATTACATAAATTGGAAATGCATATTTCACAAAAAAGGACGTACACACTGACAGCTTACACCCGACTTCACCAATACTACACCAAATTAAAACCCAAACAACTAACATCCGGCTTTAGCAATACTAAAACATAGTAGAACCCAAACATAAGAACAATCCGTCCTCGGGCCACAATAATTAATCATTTGGAGTCGCACCCTTACATACACAAATTGATCAAATAGGCTAACAATACCACAAAACACAGAGTCGACATAAATTTGATTAACTTCACTTTTCTTCCAATCTTGTCCAATTTCAGCTGCATTGCGTCGAGCTTCTCCGTAAGGTCTTTCAATTCTGTACGCAACTTAACCGCGGCTTGTGACGACCCACCAATCGGAGGGTCTACCCACTCAAAAAAATCACAGCCTCCTCTCTGCCAAGACAAGAAGAGAAAAAACAGAACTAAATCACATAAACAAAGAAAAATACACGATTGAAATAACCCATTCTCTAACAATTCAGTTTTCGAAGTATTAAACTGAGAAAACTTATGTTCCAGTTTCGGCACCCATAAAACCTATATCCTCGATTTTCTGGCTTCTTCGATGTTTGGATACATGCCCGGATCCCACAATCGCATAGCGGAAAGCAACTGGCTGAAGAGTTGGAGCAGGACATATTTCCGAATTCAGCGTTGCCTCCTGCGTGAAGAAGACCACAATGGGGAAGCCCATTCGCGCATCTGAACCTATTAATAAGCTAGGGCAGAAATTGAGGGGAAATTAGTTAAGATTCCCTCCAAGTTGGTGATTATGTGTCATTTTCCCCAATATTATTTAGTTGGAAAAACAGGCTGGTGTGAAACGTGTAATTTTCGTGGCCAGGTCAGCGAGTTTGTGACACATAAGCCTGTGACCGGAAGAGCCACTGGCTATTCCCGGTTGCAGGGTATTTTTACCAATTTTTTTAAAGTTAGTGGGCATTTATAAAAATGGCCGAACTTAAGGGAAATTTTTACTAATTTTCCCTTAAACTTAAATCCCCAACTTCCTACAAAAGTTCCTTACCAATGAAAATTATTTTCCAAGTACTCGTCCATTACATAAATTGAAGCATGTTTCGATTTGTTGTCTTATAAAAATGAATCAGTTGGTTCCCCTTTTATTAGTCAAATTTAAAAAGCAAAATTTTGATTTAAGTTTTTTAAAATCGTACATTCATCTAATTAACAAAAAAATAAATAATTATAACTTTATCAAACATGACTTTGTTTAAAGGAGGAAGTATAACATCACATTCATACGACTTTGATTCACTTGCATACAAGACAAGTATGTTTTCACCTGCAAAACAGACGACAAATACTGCAGTGTGTAAAACATCGGCTGTGATATAGTTATGTCTCTATGCTGGATTTCACTATTAATCTTTCATAACTACTTTTTTGATGGATAACATATACAACTCAACTCATTACAGGGTAATACACCATCTCTCCCTACTTTTACAATTAGGCAATTCAGGCTAAACTTAATGTCTCCGCTCTTGGTTACAAGACACAATGCCGAACCTATTACTCTTGCTAACTAATGCCGCACTTACACTTACAACAATAAACGGATTATATGTATATAATCTATATGTATGTGAACAGAAATGAGCTAATCTTAATCAAGATCATCGCTCAACTAAGCCAACCTCGTATGTCCGCAACTGAGGCATTTGAATTCAGTTCCTTTATCACAATTTATGGCTGAAGATTACCACTGCATGGACCGAACTCTTCTAAGGCGAGGTGGCCTTCGCTTCTCCACTACAGGAATCACATTCTCCATAAGCTGCACAACAAACAAAGTACAACTAGTTATGCACTTGTCCCGACTAAAAAAAGACCCAAACTACAATTTTCCTAGTTCTATCCTTCAGCTGATACACTTCATTGTAGAAGATATTTAGCATACCAGTATCAACATTCTCCCAATCTGACCAACCCACCCCTCCTCCCCTGTCCTGCCACCCCTAACAGCACAGTGGGGAACGGAATCCATTTTAGGGTGGATTGTCAACTCAAGGTTTTGAGGATGAATCTGAAAACCATAATACCAAATTCAATTGTGGTTTGTGTCTGGTCTCTTACTTTGAACCATGAATTAGACGATTTTGGATGAATTTGGAATCCATAATAGCAAATCCATTGACAGTTGTTAGGATTGATATGGATATGGAATCCACCACTCTCATTTTGAAAATCTAATTGTAATTTCTTTGGGGATTTGAAAGCTTTATTTAAATTCTTGCATTTCTAATCTCTCAATCCAAACACAACCTCAAGGTTCCACCAAATAATACAATATGAAGGACTAGCAACTCAAAAGATGCACAACATGGTCATCAGCTTTCTCCAGATCTGTCCTCTAAAATATAAAACTATACTCTAGCAAACGGAGAGGTATAGTATATTTACTCCTCCTCTCCAGTCCATTATGTCCCTACGTCTACTAAAAATTTCTATATTCCAACACTCTCCAGTTCCCAAAGAAAAAACACTTCAACGCCATTTCAATTTTGATTGCCAAAACATATTAAAGAAAGTGAAACAATAAGTTAAAAATAAAAACGAATTAAGAATACAACAGATGCACACTGACGCATAAATATAAACAGACAATTGATTCCCAGACAAGCCTAAGCAAGGTAAGTGCATATTTCTATGGCAAGAAATTTACAAATGTGCCGTTTCGTCATGTCATACTAATCGCCAAGCAAGAGGTCTTAGTGACACTAACCAGCAACTGACAAAAACATTTATTTATATATGTTTGATTTATATGCTACTTTTTCATTAGAAATAAAAAATACTAGACATAAAAGTGTAATCAGATGAAAAATGCATACCTGCTTAAGCCTTTCCTTCGTCCGCTCTGCCTGTAACAGGAAATGGCAAGAAATTATATTTGTGACACTAGGAAGGTTGTAAAATATACAGTGGAACTATCACAAAACTTATCAATTATAAATTCCACACATTAAGATCTTAGACCATGTCGCAGCATCAGAGTAGATCAAGACATGTCAGATAAACAGTGTATGTTAGGGAGTACATATAGAATAATCAATCACATAACTGCATATCATGATATAAAATCAAGGATATGATGAGCACAGATTACTCAATGATTCAGTAAGTCTAGATTAACAGCTGGGACTTATTATATAATAACATAAAAAGTTGAAAACTACAAAAAGAGAAAAAGAAAATCAGGATACATGACATAGAACCTTGTAGCAATCATAAATGAGATTTAGTCTGAAGAGAATGAGGCTTCACAGCAGACAATAAAAAGCATGATATCCAGTAAGTGACATTTTGCACACGATTAAAGGCAAACCCAGATCAACCCTAGTAGTGTCAACATGGTATTAAGCATGCATGTATAACTCGGCCTAGGCTGCCGCCTTAGCGCTAGGTGGTACCTTGTCGATCCATATTTGCCAAAAATGGCATCTTTAGGCGTATCAGGCGGGCTAGGCAGACGCCTAGGGAAGCAAACTATTAAAATATATCACTCCCTCCATCCCATAAAAAGAGTACTTTCATAGAGGTACAACCTTTTATTTTTTGCCAATTTGATGAATATATAACCTCCTATAAACTATAAATTCTCATTTATGTGTTTCCTTTGTTGATTTGACTTATTTCCTTTGTTGATTAGACTTATTCAATCACATCTAACTTATTAGGGAAATAAAAAAAAATTAAATTTTTATTTTAACTAATAACACGAGACGTTACTTTTGGAACCAGACTCTTTTTTTTGGGGCGAAAGAAATGATTTTGTAATATTACTCTGTTTATGGGCAGAGGGAGCATAAATTTCTTTTCTTTTTTTTTTTCAGTTAAGATTATGGATTATAAATGTTGAAATATACATTGGAAGTACAACATTTCAAAGATATTGAAGATGGGATATCAAACTAGAATGCAAAGATAAAAGAAAATAAAGTAACTAGACAGCAGCGGCCACTTGTCAGCACAGGCATTAGGCGGCAAACAAATGCTCGACTAGTGCTTAGCGTTTTCTGCAACCTTGATATAAAGAAATGATTAATGCATTTACAATGCATGTAAAGAGACACACATGATCAGCTGGCAAACGAGCAAAATGTTGACTCTTGTTTGTTCAGCCACCAGTAATTGAACACGACATTGTGGTACAGCCAATTACTGACGACAACATAATACCAAGTGCTTTCTATAAGGATGAGCAAAATGCAGGAAACAGTGAGGATTCAGAAGATTGAAAGCAGTAACACGTGTTTCTAAGAAATACAATATAAAGAAAATTCAAAATGATGTCAAGTAGGCACTTATATTAGACCAGAAGAATAGTTGAGTGAAATTCAAAATTTTCAAAAAAATTTCTTCTTTCTTTAAAAATAGTCTGAGTTCCTTCAGGTTTGCACATTTGGCACCATAGTGCTGAGCTAAGCAAGAACACAGCTCACAGACCCCAATTTAACATGCCAATGAGAAAAGACGTTGATGGATATGCACTAGCATGACCTCAATATTACCACTTAAAGAAAAGCATATATACGCTTTGCCGTCCCCAAGCCTTGTATAGTACTTTAAATAGTCCACAGAAAAAAGGAATGAAGTATAGCTTTACGGTAACTGTCTTATGGCAGAGAGATGGGCAGGTATTATTCTTGAGGACCATATCTAAAGGGACTCCAGCCAGAGAGCAGGCTGAGTATCTTAATCAACTAAAATTGTGCAAGGCAATGTATAGAAACGAAGTACATAGGACCAGAAAGCCCTTTTTAGCCTGCATTACCGAATTTGATACCCAGTATGTGTAGCTTTTTATATCAAACATAATCCGTTTCTGACAAAACAGAATCACTCTTTTGTTGCACTGCTGCATGGCACCAAATTTTAAGACTTTGTATGGAATAATTAATACTGACAGAATCATGCTCAAGAACTCATATACTGAAACAGAAGAGTGAAGAGTAAAGTGCGACTACCGTGAAAGAACCAATCACAAATAGAAAACTCCTTACAGTCACAAATGACAGTCTCTAGAAGAGCATCCGTTATGTCATAACCGCAACGCACAAATATTAGCAGATGGTTATTAATGGTACGACTTAAAGATTCCAGGGTTGCATAAAAAGTTGCATCAACAAGAAGAGAAAAAGTGATTTGTCAAGGTACACATCCAAATGTGTACCTCAACAACTATTTGTTGCTTTTCTTCTTGTCTCCATAAACCCTCTCGAGCCACATTAAAAATTCCATGCAAGACCTCCCAAATATTAGCGTAGTCACTCTTTGAAATAAAAAAAGGCTTCAATACTATATTCACCGCACTATCTAACTACATAGAGAGACCTCAATAGATCTAAAAGAGGCCATCCTTTGAATAGATATTTAAGGTCCGCGCAGTTCTGCGGTTGCGAAAATCCAGCCTCGACCAGGATCAGGGATTCAAACACATAAAATTGGGTTTTTCGGACCCTACCAGCGGATCCCAACAAATAAGGAACTGGTTATTTTCAAAATACATCTAGATATGTGTGAAATATCGGTTGTCCATTGCAAGGGAACTTTTTATAAAACAAAAGTATTAAAAATAATAATCATTATATTAGTTTTTATTATACAACTTAGTCTCCTTTCAGAAATATATTTTGTGAAAAAATATGTCAAAACAATTGGGCATATAGATATAAGACTTTGCGGAGTTTTGATCGAGTTTAAACATGTTAATCGCAAGAGCTGACTAATAATACCTTATTTCTAATTGATCTAAACCAAATGTTCCTCTACAACAACTACCTACAACATTTATATTACTTGATCACCAAACAGCACTAAAGAAGCCAAAGTTAATTGATTTAATTCCACAAAATTTTCATAAAGCAGGAACAAAAGAATTCCAAAAACATAAGATGAATAACCTTCTCTTTTAAAAGTCTTTCATTTTCTTCCTCTAGCCTCACCGCCATTGCCTCCAATTCCACTTGATATGCCTAATAAAATCACAAAAAGGCACATCATCAGAAAACAATCAAAACCAAAAGCACGCATCTACCAGAAAGGACAAAACTACCACCTGCTTACGCTCTCTAGACCTAGCCGCAGACTCCCTATTCTTAATCATCCTTCTCTGCCTTTGCTGAGCCGCCTTATCCAAAGGCTCCAACAAACTCAAACTTCTCTTCCCTCTCCCTCTACCTAAACCCCCAACATCGAACCCCATCCCGACCCCAGTTCCAATCACACTAGAAGTACTTTTATAACTATATATCCCTGCACTCGATCCCTCCTCCTTCACCTCCACAATTCTCCTCTTGGTCGACCCTTCCTCATCCTCCTCCTTCCTAGCATCTGCCTTCGCCAGAAAATCCTCCAAAGTCATCATTTCCTCCTTAGGCTGCTTCTCACTCTCCTCCTTAGGCTGCTTCTCACTCTCCTTGCCTGCTACAATCTCCCTCCACACATCATCCACTGTTTTCCTAACCGCCCTGGGAGGCTCCATTTCGCCTTCGCTAATCGGAGTAACAGCCCCTGCCGCATCCAGAAGCGTGATCTCCGCATTCAACAGCGTACTCGAACTACTCTCTGTCTCAACAGCCGGACGATGACCCTGATCCGGACCCGAATTCCTGTCGACATAAGCATTCCTCAGAAACCCGTCCTCCATCAGGGAATTGGACACCAAATTATCGCGAGTGTTAGTGGTGTTATCAATTCTAAGAAAATCCGTAGCTGAAGAAGTGGAATTACAGGCCGAGAGTTTACGCTTGAGATCCGGATCCCGAGATGTAGAAGAAGCCATAAGCTTCGAGGACGCCATTAAACCATGAAATCTTCAATAATTGAGTGTTAATGGAGGTTGATCAGCCCAATCATTTCCCTTTCTCTGCGTGTTTGTCTGAGTCAACAAATGAGTGTGTGTAAAGTACGTGATGATTGTTGTGCGTATGGATTTGCGTGTGAGCTCACTAAGAGGTAGACACCTACCTAGGGTTTTGGATTATCTGGAGAGTTGGGATATCCGTTTCGTTTTTGTGTTGCAGCTGACGGACAGGGGTAGATGTGTACGCGGAGTGATGGGCACTCTGTTTAGTGTTATCTATTAACAGAAATCGCGTATAATAAACAATTTTATAGTTGGAACTGGACGAACCGGATGATGTCTAAAAGGATGGGGTTTGTTCAAGCAGGCCTCCTTTGCTTCACTTTTCTATACTCCTGTCCATGCTCCATTCTTCACGTAAAAAATAAATAAGAAAAGGGGGTTGCTTGCAAAATAATTTAACAATTTAATTTTACTTACAAAAAATACGAATAATAACAATTAACATCATTTTTTAATATAATTAGCTAAATAGAAAATAATGGTGAAGTATTTGTAAAATCTGACCTTTTTTTGCCAAAAAAAAAAAAAAAAAGCAAATTGAAGAAAGTGAATTAACATTAAAATTATATGTAATTTTTATGAAAATAAAATCTCAAAATTATTTACTTAATACAATAATTTTTCGAATCTATTTTTATTGATAATTTATTTATTTTAATAAATATTGCGAAATCAACTTTTTTAACAAGTTAATTGTTACATAGGTATAATTATGTATTTATTTCAAAATAAAAAAATTAATTCTAAAACATCATTTTTTTTTTCTTTAAGTTAAATTATTTCGTAATTTTCAAAGTTATTTTAATTGGTGTAATTTTCAAACCACAATTAACCTACAAATTATTTACGAGATACAAGCTAGTTAAATATACACATACAACTTATACTCACAAACAACGAAAATAAGTCTGGTTATGAGTATATATTCAACAGTCAACTCAAAATCTCACAGACTTATTTTCAAAGTTCAAAGCATAAACTAACTTTCATCAGGCCACAAAAAATAAGATTGGAGTCAGGCTGTTGAAGGTCGTTTAGAGCTGAGAATCGGCTCATCACTAGCTTCTGATCAATTCATTATAATAAGCCTATTTCATAGTCAAGACCATACAGACAAGACACGACTCTACTAACTTTGGAGAGCTTTTGAACATGCATAATAAAATAAAATCTGACAAACGAAAATGCAATCCTACATAATGCAATACTTACTATCACATTCTCACCTTACCAATATAGCATAACATCCCAAGCTTATCTATATATATCTAATAATAAAATGAACTTTTGCTCGATCTGGAAGTAAGCAATTTTTCCCGCCCAATTGCACTTACTATTCTGGGTAACTTTTTTCCAGAAAAAAATATTTTTTTTTTTATTTCGCATAATGTGGGCCCCGTCGCCTACCATTTTTTTAGGAGTGAATAATTGAAAACGCGTTTCTGTTTCAAAGTTTTAGGGAAAAAGATTGTGATCTCAAAGATTATGTAAAAAGTTGTTACTTAAATATCTGAAAGATATATACGTTCGAAAATAAATCAAAACAGATTGATATTAATTGATATTAGTAGATATGTTTACATAGCAAAAAGATGAATCATATCTTGAAGAAAATTTTGTTGTCTGGTTTTAAGGATTTCTAAAAATCACCTTAACCCGAACATCTCATCTTTAAATACGAGGTCTACACATCACATATTCACGCATTTCATCTTGCAGATAAGCAATCTATCTCATCATATCACCGTCGTAAGTGTTTATTACTCTTAGACTTTTACAAATGCTTTTAAAATATGTTGAAGCACATCACATTGTTTACATTTGATTTTCTGCTTATACTCAATAATTTTGGTTAATGATGCTTCTTTTGTCTGCAATTGATGTTGGTTCTCTGCAAAATAACAGAAAATCGGATTAAGCATTTCATTCGGTTTACGAATATTGTGTAAATGAAACATTCTTCAAGGACTATAATAACTTTATGATATTAATTGTTTACCTGGTCAAATTAAAGCTACGATCAGTCTGGATCAACAAGATCGAATTACACATAGTTCAAGGATGACGGCATGTTTTCAACAGTGGTATGAATGAAGCAGATATAATAATTCCAAGTTTAGAGCATTATGTGCATAAAACTATAACATTTAACAAGATTGTACTTGATATATGAGTTGGGAACTTATTTGATTCTCTTCTGCCATAGTGTTGCTCCATTGTGTACATAGCCCTCTATACGATTATTTTTTTCTTTAATTTGTTTATATGTTTTTCACTGTACCTGCAAATATTGATATGAATATATTAGGTACAATATAAAGAAATTTGTTGTCGGAAAAGTGTCAAAAACTCCACGAGTATGTTGTATAACATGAGCATATAACATTTGAAAGGTTAGGTCTATAACATCTCATTTGATGTATTCAAGACATTGACAATATCATTCTGAGTCAACATGTAATGTGCTTTATGTTATACCAAGTCAATAATTGAAATCATAGGTATCATTCAGTGTTTGCATGTATTTCTATTTAAAAGAATTGACACATGAATCATAAGTTACATGACAAAATGGAGACCAAAACAGACTAAATCAAGTAGTATCAATGCAATTAGCTCAGGGGCAAATTTTATATTTGAGTATACATCAGTGTAGTTCATCAATGGAATTTACATTGCATAGATGAGTTTAAGTATAAACGGGGCATGGTTTACATATAATAATCAAACACAATTGAATAATGTTTTCTAAACTATCTGATTAAACTATTTGAAGAATGGTGAAAAATATTATATAGAGAAGCTTTTCATCAATTACTGTTTGTTTTACTAACGTCCAATCATATATGTTTTGCAGGAACAACAAAAGGTGAAAACATAATTCAAATCCATTATTCAAGCCCACAAATAAGCACGATGGTGAAGCTTAGGGGTTCTATTACAATTGGAAATAAACATTCAAATACAAATGGGTTATAGGATGTTATTTTGGTTTATTTATTTATTTCTTTGGACTTTCAATGAGTGGGCTGGCTGAATTGATATTGGACTTATAATAAAAAATGCTGGGCCCTTATTAAAAAATGTCCATTTTCTTTGCCTTTTTATTTGTGTATTGAAATTGATTTAAATAGTTGTATATTGCAAATCTATATATATTTAAAATTAATGTTGTTTCAAATATTGAAAATTTGTTTGTCCCTAAATGCTTTTCAATAGTATTATATTGGGAAAATGGTGTCCAATTTAGGAAATCTCCAAAATATTAATATTAGGATTTGTTGGGCTTTTTGCATTTTGAGTGTTCATTGCAAATATATATAAATGGGCCCAGTCTTAAATAAAAAAAATGGTCTACACTTTATCTTTTATTTACATTACTAATGTTTTTAATATCTAAAATTTGGTACTTATATTCATTATTTTCCTAAAATTTATTGTGAAACTAAAATTGTTTTTTATAATTTAAAATTCGAAAATAAAAAAAAAACTATCCAACTCGATCGGTAGTGGATCGTCTTTCAAGATTACCAAGCAAAGAGTAGTCGGGGATGACGTTGATCTAAGCACCCTTACGTATCCATTTGAGAGGGCTCCATTTTGCTATTCTAATGGTAACATAATACTTTTTATTTTATTCTATATCTACCCTTTTCTTTTTTCAATATGGTATATATATATATATGTATGTATGTGCATGTGTGTGTGTGTTCTAATTGTAAAATTTATATTTTTAAGTAATGAGAATCAATCGGTTGGTCTGGAAGCGATTTTTATGGAAAAATCCACTATGACCAAGGTGATTGATTCAACAATTGATTATGAGATGCCTAAAAGAGTGACGCCGGTTTCTCGAATATCATCGACACCTTCTATTATAGGTACATTTATACCTATTTGGTAAATTTTAGTTTTTAAATCTCTTCAAAACCAAGTAGAACTTCAATTAGCATAATTTTACTTTAATTGATAAAATATAGGTGAGGACAATAGTACAATTAATGATACAAGTTCAACAAACGCATCGACTGTGCTAAATACGAATGTAGATGCATGTATTCCACATCCATCTAATATCAATTCAGTTACGACTAGAAGATGGCAAGGAAAATGTAAGATTTTTACAATTGTATAAATATATTGCTCAATTAATGACTACAGTTTTCAAACACTGAGGTTTATTTTATTTTGTTGTTGAAAAATTACAGAAGTCGTTGGTACAAGGAAAGTTCATAATAATAACACATCGGCAGTAACTATACAATATTATTTTTAATATATATGTATATATGCATATATACTTATTTGTATATATTTCAAATGTCTATTAGCCCTTTTCCCCCTATATACTGACAATCATATTTATTTTTTATTTTTATATATAGATTATATGGACTTTGGTGACACCGGTTACAGTTATAGTCATTGTGGTGCATTGTTTCGGTACGAAAGGGTTAGTTGTATGTTGTCTCTCGCGCCACAAATCGAAAGGGTTTTAAGATTTTAATATGCAATGACAAAGATCCGGAGAGTGACTACCACGAATGTTGTTTATAAGAAAATTTTTCAGAATTTGTTGACATTATGTTTGTTTGTTGACATTTATTATATATTATATGTTAATGTATGTATGGTTGAATTATATTTGTATTTTTTGGGTATTTTTAGGATCATTGTAGTATATATTAAGAATACCACATGTTATTTGGTGATTAGAAAATTTATTTTGCCACGAAAGTCGTACTTAACAACGATCAAAGATATTTCGTATCACAAAAAAAGTAAAATACAACTATGTGAACAATTTTCCCATGCATCGCATGGGTACGATACTAGTTCAACATATAACATGAAAAGTAAATAAAGAATAAAGGTATAACATAATAACAAGTTACAGACACCTCAAGGTTGAGGAGGTACCGATGGCCAACCCAGTGACTTTATTTAAAACCGTAACACTCGTTACTTATATGATGTTTTTTTTATTATTAAACTACTCATTTTAATGTATTTAGATAAGTCCAATTTATGTTGGATTAAGTCTTGTAGTTGAAAAGACAAATTTATAATTTATTCAAAAAGGCTTGACGCCCTTAAATTCTTTATAAAGGCTCAAACTGAATAATCTTCTATAAGGCCCAAACGTTAACAAGAGATTTAATTTCTTTTATAAGCCCAAAACTGCTACCCAGTTTTTATAATATACTTTGAAGCCTGATAAATAAGAGTTATCCCTGCTAAAAGTCTAATTGAGAGACTCCTTTATAAACCACCCTAAGTTTCTGCAAACCAAAAGAGGGGAAAAAAAAAAGAAAAAAAAGAAAAAAAAAACTCATAAAGTATCTATAAGTAATCTTCTGATTTCTTCGGCCAAATCTCCCAAGAAAAAAGAGAGTCATCTTTTGATTTCTTCGGACAAATCTCTCAAGAAAGGGAAATAAAGTTACGAGGTTTAGGACTATTTGCATTTCCTTTCACTCTTTCAACGTTAAGGTGTGGATTCCTTTTAAGTAAGTCAACATTTAATTATTTATCATTATTAACGTTGTGTTTTAAATATTATGGTTGACTGCATTTTGTTATATGATTTATAAATTCATTAGGGACCCAAATGATCTGGGATCAAATTAAGGATCCCCGGATCGTCGGTCGTGCATACGATATATTGTGCCCACATGATACATTAATGGTCAGTCTTATGATAAGTTTATTTTTAACTTGTTGATCCTTTTAAGCCTATGCCAGTGAACTTGTCATGGAAAACGCTCTCAATTGATGTAATAAGTGTGTTCTCCGGTTGCAACGCATACCCACTTATCGATTGAAGTAGTATAAAAAATTAGTGTATCCATGAGAAGGATTCTTTGATGAACCCACTATATCACTCATATGGTATAAGTTTAGCAAATCGATATTTGCGTGTATGTGTAAGCGAGAATATTACAAAGCAGGCATCTAAAGAGTAATTATCAATGGAGAAGAATTTTCCGAGGTTCAGTCTCACACGAACCAATAAGCTACTCATGTACTGTAAACAATTGATAATTCATTGTGAAAATTAAGAGGGGTTGGAATGTAAATACCAATAGTTGGCCAAGAATGCTATAAACCTAGGAATTAAACTCCCACCAAGTCATTATCACCTTTTGTGGCTCGATTAATCCGAAAGTCAATCGATTCCAACCTAGAGATAAAGAGTATGGGAATGTCCTATCAAGAATACCAACACCTAGATATATCATTGTGCAAAATGATCCTAAGTTTGATTATCATTTGTTAAGTGAAACTCCAATACACCACCATCTCCCCCCACTATAGACCAACGTTGGAGCTTAGTTAAAATGTGAGGGCATAGGACAATCGAGTTTATCGGAACAAGAGGTAACAAAATCCTAACTCTTCTTCATTACTTAACTTCTTCCATAAATCTCCCTTACATTATGAAGAGTTTAACTAATGTAATTTTTGGTATTAAAATCATCGAGACAAAGACCCATTCAACGACTCGTATATATAACACCTACTATATCTAAGAGAGGTCAATTCAAAGATATAAAACGATTATTATTGATGCACTATTTTCTAACCCTAGTGTACCGCAAGTGTACAGTGTTAGTATAGCTAGTGGCAAACAAGGTCGATCCTACAGAGACTGTATCCTATGTTACTAAGTGATGAACGTGAAAATAACCGTTTTTCTTGTATTTTTACGTCCATTTTTTTATTGTGAATTGCATGTGATTATCATGTTTATGGGCGTTACGTGTTTTAATGCATTCCTGAGGCTTATTTCCTTTTTGATATGATTTAATGCACTTTTTTATGTTTTTAAGTCGTGTTTTGAAGGATAGGTGAAACCGGGAAAGAAAGAAGATCATTCGTGCGTACTCCCTCATTTTGGCCCGTAACATGAGGCCCAAACAAGCCTGCATCAGACCCTACTAAAAGACCGACTAGAAGAACGTCGGGCTGTGAATAAAATTCATGAGGGATTGGGTCAAGAAGACGAGAGGAAGACACCCAAAACAACGATGGAAAATGAAGACGTGCGAAAAGGAGGAGAAAAGGCAGCCAAACCAGGCCCGTACCGGAGCCTGCTGCCGGTTGACAGGGAAGAATGTCCCCATTTTGAGTGCCTCATCCGCGACCGGCCCACTGCCGCCGTTCGGCAGTCAGGGCGATTTAGCTCGGTCCCCCGTTTTTTAGCACGTTGTCTCTATTTTTTAGCCGTAACTTTCTATACAAATTTGGAATTTAGCAATTCAAGTTTCTACGAGACGAAAAGAATAAGACCTACAACTTTCATGTTCGGGCTGAGAGATGATTCCGTACCCATTTTTCCCAAAAATTGCGAGAAGGCCGAGTCAAGCGCACAAGGGGCTCGACTCAATAACTTATGACACCAAACACTCTCTTTTGTATTTTTATCCTTTTACCCTTACTAAAGGGATATTCTTCAGCAGATTTTAGGGTTGGGGATCTATATATACCCCTTCCCCTCTCATTTGTAAAGAACTTTTAACGTTTGTCTTGCCTCATTTTGTAAAACTTCCACAACACACTTTTCTCTCTTTCTTCTTAGCATTTTCAGCTTTTCATAGTTTAAAGCTAGGGTCTTCTTCCTCCTCTTCAAGGAGGAAACCATCTTTGGAGGAGAACTCGGAGATTATTCCTGGGCTTATGACACACGTCAAGTTTATCAAAGTTTTACGAGGATTCTTCAACCAATTACGCATTCTCTTATCTCTTCTCTTTATTTTAAGTTTTTATTGTTTTTATTACTTAATTATTGATGACTCTTGTTATTGCTTTGATGAGTTGTGAGTAATTTTCTTATTTCCCGAAGCTCGGAATGAGTCCAAGCTTCGGGTTTGATGATTAGTTGATTGATTATTGAATAACCTAGGGTTATGATTTGGTATTGCATGATGGTTAATTAAAATTGAACCTTTGCTTGCTTCACGGTTGCTCAGGCTTTCGATCGTGTAGGATCACTTGACTTCAATTAATCGCGCAATTAAAAGATGATAGTTGGCTCCCTAGGCTAGGAATAACTACCCTTTCGAGGCTTGTCGACTAGATTTTAGTTGTGCTTAGAGGTTAATCGCTACACCTTAGTAGTGTTCGGGTGAGAAATTAGCATTGGATAATTAAACTAACCGAAAGCTAATCGGTAGAAGAGAGACCGATGAAGGAGAAGTTGTACCGAGCAGGGGAGTAGAGTCTAAGGGCGTTGGTTAGGATGGACTAAATTAGGTTTAGTCGTGTGTGTTGGAACTACGCCCTTACACCGGTCTTTAGCGTAGGAGAAGTCGGGCTATCCTATTCTAGTCTTATGTAACTAGAATTCCGAGGCCTATAGCTGGATTATATTTTCTTATCCGTGTAGGTAATCTACATTGAACCTTGTGTACTCACCGATCTTAGGGGAATACGGCACCTCAACCATATTCCAGAATCATCACCCAATTAGGACGTCAGTTAGGTTGGGAATTCAATCACATAGAACTCATACTAATTTCCTTTAATTGTCTTCAAATTTTTAATTTTATCTTGCTTACATGAAACCAAGCCTCGGGAATATCTTCCCATCGAATTCACTGGAAAGAGGATTTCCTTCCAGTGAATTTAGTCTAAGCATGATTAGAGTTAGATTAGGTTGTTTTCTTTTTATTATTAAAGAAATTAAATTAAAAAATGAATCCCGATGACTATCGATATTTGCTTGAGAGCTATGCTCTCAATCTTTTCGAAGTTAATGCGTTGCCTTTTATACTTGGTGATGGTTCTTACTTTTTTCCCAATTTTAAAAATATGGAAGTAGTGCAATGTGAAATTTGTGGGGAGGAGAGTCCCATATCTACCGATTGTGACTCTTTTCACCATTTTCCTTCACAAATGTGCTATCCTCCCACCCACCCTTCTCAATTCATGGTTTACAATTCTTTTTCAAATAATTATGAATTGGGATGGGAGGATGATCAAATTTTTCCTCCTCAAGTCATCAAACCTTTGAGTCACCCGGTCTCACCAAATTTCTTCGATTTATGCATTGAAAGAAGAAATGAGGAAAGTCAAGGATGAGTTTTATGAACTTTGGCACACACTAGGATGACCCATCTGTTCAAACATGTTTTAGAGAGAAATATAGATGAAAGTGTGCAATTGAGGGAAGAGGAGAAAGAAGAGGAGAGCGACAACCTCCTCTCTCATGAGTCACCCTTGGAGAATAGTGACAATTCTTCCAAACAAGATAATGCATTACCTTTGGAAGAGTCATCTCAATGCCTCAACAAAGTGTGTGATTATGATCGCATGCTAGTTAATGATCCATTTGTTGAGGCATCATTTAGTGGTAAGGATGCAAGTTTTGATTTATCATTTCTTCCATGTTTTGAAAAACTTGCATCAATTATGGACATTGAACATATCTTCTTGTATAATTCTTATATCCATAATATAATCTGTGATCCATCGTGCCATGTTTATGTCGGTGGATCAATTCTCTTTCTTGAGCAAACAAAAGCATGGCACGATGAATACTTGTTCTTGAATCTCGGATAACACTTGTGAAAGTCGTGTCGTTGACTTTAAACTAAGTGCTTCTTAAGAGGAAACCCAAGCATAACAAATTTTATTGCTTTCTTAGGATTTGATTTTTATATTTTTTAGTTTTCTCTTTTAAGATTTAATTAATTCTTGAGTTGTGTGATTTAGGTACCCTTGGGACACAAATGAGGCTAAAATGCATGAATCTTGAAGAAAAGTCCCCAAGCAATTGTGATGTCAAATCAAGATAAGCAATCATCGAAGGGTCACAAGTGAAAATATGGAACTAGTACCCTTAGCACCCCAAGTGAGTGAGCCACATTCACATATTATAATTACCTAAAAATAACACTAACACGTAATATCTCCTTATATAAAGAACTTAAGCAAAACATATTAATTTACACATGTAATTCTTATAAATTTATATATCTAAAATAATTTATTAACTCTTATTTTATATAGTGACACTCATGTGCATAAGATGCACATTAGTGTTATTGTATACCTTGTGGGGCCCACTTATGGTTTTAGCGCATGTGATATATATATATTAAGGTGTGTTTGGAATCACAAAATAGGCGCTGACTTAGTTGGTAAAGGCGCGACATTGTACCCTTCAGTGTGCGGGTCGAATCTTAACAGCACCTTTTTATTTTTCACCAACAGTATATTCAAATTTCAAGCATAGTATATTTTATAAAGCCTAAGAGTATATGAACACCACCATTTTATTTTTCACCAGCAGTATATTCAAATTTCGAGCATAGTATATGTTATGATGTCTAACAATATATTTAATATTTCGATGTAGTATACGTAAATATTTATTTTTTCCAACTTACAATACTCACAGTATATTTAATATTTCGATATAGTATACGTTGTGATGCCTGACAGTATATGTTGTTTTAGTTAATTTTTGTTTCATACGGCGATATATTTATTTTTTCCAACTTACAATACTCACAGTATATTTAATATTTCGATACGGTGTATATTATGATGTATGACAGTATAGGTTTTGTTAGATTAATTTTTCTTGTATATACTGTACAATATAAGGCAAAAAAAATGAAGGAAGAAGGAAAAAAGATGCAAACAGAAAAGGAAAAGGCAAAAAAAATGAAGGAAGAAGGAAAAAAGATGCAAACAGAATTGAACCATTGACATCAAGATTGAGATATTTAAGACTACATTAAATATCACCAGACCACTTGCTTTTAGTGTTCAACAAACAGGCCATTAAATATATAAACACGCGCGCGCATAAAAATTAATATAATAATAATTAGTCGGTGGGGCTCACAAGGTGTATAATATGCACCCAAATTTTTGCCTATTTTATATATATAGACACACAATATTTACAACTGATGCATTGGAAGGAAAGGTGTCTAGCGCTCCCTGGAACAAAAGTAATCCAATGAGATGGAAAGTATATATGGTAATAGACATGTTTGAATTAAGGGACTCCATTTGCACCCATCCACTAACTTTATCAAACCTAAAATTATTAATTTCATGCCTACTACTTTTTGTAATAGGTATCAATATCAATTACATTTTTCTATGGATAATCACTTTTTCCTCTAATACTTTATTTGCACATTTAAACAACCAAGGCTGCAATAATTATCCTAAAATTTGAACTAAATAAACAATATAACCATCCATTTGCTGGAGAATAGTTTCACACTTTTACTTTAACCCATTTCTGTCTCTCATCACTTAAAAAAAATCATATTGGAGATGAGAATTATATCTTTAATATGAAATTATCTGTAGAGATAGAGATGCATCATGTTCGTCTCCAATAATCATTTGTTGTTTCGTCATTAGTTGGATACTAATGATATAAATAGTTTTTAGCGACTTTACGTCACTATTCTATTTTCCGCTGTTTTGTTTTTATTTTAGTGACCAAAAATCCAATATTATTCGGCACCAATTTCTATATTTAATATAAAAGTTTCTTATAGTATCAATTCCTAAAGTTGAAAATGAAACAATATATGGTTCAAAATTTGAGTAATTAGTGGTTTTTGGAAAATATGGATTTTGGTGATCATAGTTACTATCTATTTATCTATATATAGAGTGAAGAAGAAGCTAGTTGGACATGGAGAACAACTTGTGGTGAATCTATTGCCACATATCTGTTCGTGGTTTTTAATAAATATTTTGATATTTCTTTAGGCTCCATTTGGACGAGGGATTTGTGCCATGAATTTATAAATTCATTGTCAAATTCACTTCATGTGTTTGGACAAAATATTAAATGAGTGGATTTGTAAATTAACTCATTTAGAAATCTAAAATTTGAGATTCTCCATTTTACACTATATTTGGGTGGATTTCAAATCATTTAACAAAGGTAGTCATTTACAAATCACTCCTTACTCACACCTCGCTCTCTCTCTCTCCCTCCCTCCTCCCCCGCTCTCTCTCTTCACTACCTCTTCCTCTCGTTCTCCAATAAAATGCTCCTAATATTTTTTTAATTCTTTTATTTTTTTTTTTTTTTTTTTTTTTCACCAATGAAATGCTCCCAATATTTTTTTTGGAGATATAATATACATAATATGTATATATGTGTGTATATATATAATTGAAAAACAAAATTGTTCGTTTAATTTAGATGTAGATAAATGTTATTTTATTTAATAAAAAATATCAATTGTTAGTTTAAACTTTAAGGAAAAAAAATTGAATTTTACAAATATTGTATCAGTTTTTTTGCCAAATAATGGATTTGAAAATTTTGGATTTAAAAATGCTTGCACAAATCCACCATAAATTCAAACAAGGGATTTCAAGTCCATGGATTTCAAATCTAAGGATTTTGAAATCTATTCATTTTAAATCTCTTGGCAAATCAAATCCCTCCATCCAAATGGGGCCCTAGAGAATTTTAAATGATCATTTTATTATCATCCTAACTAGAATTCCCCGTCGCGATACACAATTTAAAATATATTTATTTGTAAGAGAAACTAAATTAAATAATCAAACAAAACAATTGAATAACTTATTTTTGTTAGACAAAAAAATATTAAATCATCTAATAACTTTTAATTGATTAATAATTTTTTTTTCCAAATCATATTCCATGTAAATAATTTAACTCACAATAAATATTCAAATCTAAGCACAATAATCAACCAACAAGCAATTGTTTATTTTATATTTAAGATATTACATCAAAATATTCAATATCAGTATCAAATTTAATCTATATATATATATATATATATATATATATATATATATAAGTAAAAGGAGGGTTATTATTGTAAATTACGTTTTCCCGCCTAAAATATATCTTTAATGTATCCTTGATTTCTTCTAAGACATTAATTATATGTTTTTCTTCAAATTAATACAATATTAAGTATTACCTTCCTTAATAAATGAATATATACTTTATTAAATTAAAAGTAAAAGTTAATGTATAATTTAATGATTGACTAATTAAATTATTATATTTACAAATATTAATATTAATTTATTATAATTAATCATGGGACTGCGACTTTCATATATATATTTATATATGATAATTAATCTTGAAATTATTTTTTTATTACAAATTCATATTTTCTATTTATTAATATTATTTCGTTATAAATAATAATTACACTTTGGAATCTAAATTATGAGTTACATGTGCTACAATCTATATTTTTATTTAAAAAATAAAATTAATATGCTTGAGCTAACTAGATTTTTTAGAGTTCTCAAAACAATACTTTGTCGCATTTTTTCATATTTTGCAACCTAAGCAAAATATACAGACATATATATATATATATATACATATACATATATTATTAAGATATATTGAATAATTCATATGCTTTATTTTGTTAGTCCAACTATAGAATAATCATTGAATTTTATTTTATTAATATCAAGATTTATTTAAAATCTAAAAAGTATTTGAGTATATTAAACCACCATGTAAAATATTAAAACCTGAAAACTAATTTTTATTAAAATAAAGTAAACAGTTATAGTTAAAATTAGAAAAATTATTTGGATAAATCAAAATATTTAAAAAAATTGAAAAAAAAACACTAATTTTCTTATAATACAATTCAATTTATTTTATTTGATATATTTTGGTGTGTCATGTGATATTTATGTATTTGTGTTTGTTTTAATATTCATTTTCAATTAAGCTATTTAATTCTAAACCTCATTTAAAATACCAGAAAATTAACTGAAACATATTAGAAATATATTAAAGAATTGAGTATTATTATAAAAAAGTTCACATCAAATCATTTTAAGCAAGAAAAATAAAAAAAGTTATTATTTTTTTAAAATCATAACACTGTTATAAATTTCTGAAAATTATCTTTTAAACTCTAAAAAATTATTTAAACTATTTGAAAGTTATCTTGAAAAATTATTTTAAAATCTATAAAATTTCGTTTAAGACATGTGGAAGTATCTATGAAAAGTCAAATTTTATGATATAAGTATCTTTATAATTATTTTTTTGAAAAAATAAACCTTTTAAAAATATTTAGAGTTATTTGAAGTAATATAAAAATTATTCGATCTTTTTTTATGAAAATTAATTTTTTTTATTAAAATAATTTCTACATTTTTTTCAGTTAAGTTTATGATATTTTAAATAATTTTTTAGAATTTAAAAATAAATATTGTATTTTCTAAACATTTTTATTATTTTTAAATAGTTTCTTTTCTCTCCGAAAGTTTTTCTTTATTTAATTAACATAACAAAGAAATTATCTATTCTGCTACCAGAGGTTGCAAAGGTAGGAAAGCGCAAAGTTCAGGTTGATCGTAAAAAAAGAAAAAATGATTATTCAAATATTCATTTAGTTAGAATATAATAAATTCTATTTTTCATATTATATAATATTATATTTAATTTAATAAGATAATTACTTTTTAAATAAATTTTCGTGCATCGAGTACTAAGAAAAGAGATTTATTTTTATCTATTGTAAATAAAAAAATGAATCTGTTAATGCCTTTAGGATATTAGGAAAATAAAAAAATATGAGAGAGCAAAATAGATCTCCAAATTCTTTCCATACCTAACGTGGGAACATGTGTTCCTCCGCTATTTCCTTTTTGTTCTCTATAAAAAAACATATATTATCTGTGAATTTAGAAATTAAAAAATAGTTAGTTTTTACTATTTCTAAGTAGTTGTAAGATTGTAGAAATATACATATGGACTTGTTCATAAAGTAAAAATAAAGTTTTAAAAAATATAAAAATATTAACTGAACTTTAAAAAGATTAGTTGAAAAGTATTTACATAAAAAGATTCTTCGTATTTATTTAATCTTTATTTGTATCTTAGATCCAATCAAATAATTTAACTCATATTATACAATGTTCTAAAATTCGCTAGGCGCTAGTCGGTCGGATCACTGGGGACTAGTGCCTAGACGGCGCCTAGGTGAAACCACCTTGAACGAATAATATAATTATTTAATAAATTATAAATCAATAATCTATACATAAAAAATTAAAAATAATAAAATCAACATCACCACCTTCAAATTTCTAAAATAAGTTCTAGTTCAATCTTCAAACTTCTAAATTCTAGACATCAAAGATGACAAAACAAAATATATTCATAATCATAAACTAAATATATTCATAATCATAAACTAACAATCTAATTATGCAGTATGCACTAGGGTACTTTCTTGCTCTTCTTCTTCTCCATAATCCTCTAATACCTGCTCCTCATCAGATTCAAAGTCAAATTCATTCGCATTCATTTCCTCATCATCGGACACAAAATCATCAGACTCAAGTTCTCTCACTCTTGAACTTCTCCGAACTTCTGTTTGATCTACCATAGAAATATCACTAACCCCATCTGCATCCTCATCATCAATATCAGCTCCATCAACAATCCATCCTTGTGCTTTACTTGCATCCTTTGCTAATAACACATCAATGTTTCTCTCTATTTCTCTCTTTTTCTTGTTCAACAACCTTGAATTGAATTGGACATAAACTAGATTGTTTAATCGAGAAACATCTAGTCTATTCCTCTTCTTCGTATGTATCTACAAACAAAGAGGACAAATAAAAAAATTAACAGCACAAGAAAATCTATATAAAAAAAAGAAAACAGAAAATGCACATGATAAATTAATAGAACATTAACATATTAACATAGCATTAACCCATTTCAATCGCTGACCCCCTAATTGTGCTCTATACTACCAAAGAGCTTTTAAAATAGTTATTAATTGACTTTAACATGTAACCAACAAGAAACATAAAACAAGTGTAATAGATGAAAAGGATAACAGAGACATATATTGGCTTGTTTAGCAAATGATAAAGGGTTTACAACTAGCAGCAACACTAACGGTACAATGATATTCATAGAAATTTTAAAAAATATGAAAAAGACACATTAAATATTGTAAAACTGAAGAAAAAAGAAGACCTGTAAATCTGTAATAGCTTACCGTTGAGTCTGACGATGGTCGTGCGAAGGCGGCGAAAGGCCGCTGAACAGCGTCGGCTGTCGACAATGGAAGTTTTTTGCTAGTTGATGAGCCGCGGAATGGAGTTCGTTTTTACAGAGGGAGTGAGGCAGTGAATTAGGGTAAAAAACGTACAAATGGGTTAGGTTAAAATCCTGTAATACGCGTAAAAAAAAAAATTAAAAAAATCGGATTTGGCGGTTCGGCGGCTTAGGCAGCCGAGTAATCGGAAAAAACGCCGACTAATTACAGGGCCGTTTTTTTTGGCCGATTTCATGTAATGCGCCTCGGCCTAGGGGCGCCTAGCGCCTAGTCGGCGCCTAGGCGGCCGCCTAGGCCGAATTTTAGAACACTGATATTATATAAATAAATCTAATATAAATAATCAACAAATAATTGCATTTATTTTAATACAACTACAAACTATGCAATGTAAATGTCCAATTAAAGGTCATGAAAAACATGAATTTGCTATTATATGGAAAAAGGAAGTAGAAATTATTTAATTTCAATAAACTTAATTTTATTATAAAATGAATCAATCAAAAATTGTCACCTATATTTTTTTTTATATAGCACAATACCAACAAAATTTAAATTTAAAATTAGTTTTGGGAAGATTTTACTCTATATATACAAATCTTACCATATATATATGTATATATGTATACATACAAAAATCTTGTTATGTTAATTATGATTTATACCTACTATTTTTACAAGGTGAAATGGGCAGAAAAATATGTCTGATTTCCTTTTGTAGATGGTTTTCTTTTATTATGAACTAAGATTAGGAAAATCAGAACATTTGAAAGGGTAAATCAGATCTCAAAATTCTTCCTGTACCTAATGTTGGCACATGTATTCCTCCGCTATTTTATTTTTTGTTTTTTATAAAAAACCAATACTCCCTCCGTCCCACTTAATTTTACGGGTTGACCAGACACAGATGTTAAGTAAAAGCTGATTTTGCTTTTAAGTTGACTTTATCAAAGGTATAGATTAAGGGTGAAGATTGTGAGAATTTTTTTTTAAGGGTGTGCAAAATAACGGACGGAAAAGACAAGTGTGCAAATTTAAATGGGACGGAGGGAGTATTATTTATGAATTTAAAAATTGAACAATAGTTAGTTTTTACTATTTCTAAACAGTTGTAATATTGTAGGAAAATTTTAAAAAATATAAAAATTAATTAATACTTTAAAAAGATTAGTTAATAAGTATATCTATAAAAAAATTCTTCTTCATATTTATTTTTATTTGTATCTTAGACACATTCAACTAATTCAACTCATATTACATAAACAAATCTAACCTTAATAATTAGTACATAACTGTATTTTTTAAATATAACTTAATTTAAAATATGTAATTTAGATGTCAAGTTAAAGGTCATGAAAATATTACGTTGCTATTAAAAATGGGAAAAATCAGAAATTATTTGCTATTTTAATTTATTTTATTTTTATTATAAATTGAATCAATTAAAAGTTGTCACTTATAATTCTTTTATATATAAAAGAAAATTTAAGTTTGGAATTAGTTTGGGAAGTTTTTAACATATATATACAAATTTTTACCCCATATATAAATTTCTTATTATGTTAATTATGATTTATACCTACTAATTTTAGAAGATGATCTGGACGAAAAATATGTTTGGTTTTCTTTTATAGATTGTTCTCTTTTATTATATAGTAAGATTATCTAGATACATTTTGCAATTCTTCTTATTGAGAAGAGATAGAAAAATCAAATTGAATGTAGTTGTAAAAGTTGATCGGTGAAGTCGGGCAATTTCGTAAAAAAATTGATCGACGAGATGCGGAAGTCTGATTTTGGCGCCAAAATATCGCGGATTTATTGCCTTCAGCAAAATTGCTTATATTTCGTCCAAAATGAAATTTGAACTTGTCCCCCAGAATGAGATTTGAATTTGAGACCTCTTGGATGAGGCTCCAAGCTTTAACCACCAGACCAAATCAACAACTTGTTATTATGTCTACATTGTATTTCTATAACCTATTTAGTAAATTCTATCTACAATAATATATATCATAATTAGTCATCAAAATGAAAAATTTAAATATTTTGCTTTCTTTATAATCTTATGATGAATTTATTTATTAAAGTTGGTTATAATATTTTTAAAATATTTTGTTAAACACTTCAAATTTTTAATATAATATTTTCGTACTAGTAACTAGTAATGTTGTATGAAAAAATGTTATAATATTTAAATTTGTTATAACAATTTTAAAAATATTATGTTAAATTAGTGTTAAAAAATTGTTATATTTCCTCATTTATTTGTGTTTAGTTTTTAATTAGTGTTGCTCTTGAATAAAAAATATTATAGGTCAATCAAGAAAAGTTTTATATATTGTAAATATTCTCAATGCTTTTAACTTACATAATGTTGAAATAATTTTAATAAAGACTTTAATTTTCTTTCATATATTGATAATATTGTTTAAACCAAAAAAGAAAACAATAAATCAAACTTTGTTTACAATAATACATTTTAGATAATAACTAAAAAGTCATGTTAAATATTCTAAGAGAAAGCGATAAATTAAACGTATGCATTCTTTCTTATTTAGCAACTAGTCGTATATGCGTGATTTTGGCTTAATTTTTAGATTAAATATTTGAATTTAAGTAGGTTTATAACAATCTATAAAATATGATGATAAATTATTTGTTTTGATACATTTTCCGATATTTTTAAAAAAATTGCACCGATATTTCGATATTAATCGAGATCTTACCGATATCTCCGTAAAAACCGATATTCTCGTCCTTGCACTTAGTAAAGGAGGAAATGAAACGCAACAATTTTCCTCCTCTCCATGAATCCGTTTGAGCATCTAATTAACGTAGCTACTACTTCAAAACTGTTGACCCTTAAATTATTTAGTAAGGATTTATGTTATAATAGCATATGTTGGGGATGAAGGATAAAAGATTCCCACTAGAATATTTAAAGACAAGTGAAGAAACCAAAACAATATCACATGGGACAATTTATATTCTCTTTACTCACATTCAATTTGATTTGACCTTAATTAATATCCCAGGAACACCGCCTCCGTTGCTTGAAACCATTACTTGCCTTGTTGATTTTAGTTTCTTCGCTGCACATATTTCCTGGTGTTGATGCCTTTCAGCTGATGATTCGCTCGCCTTTCTCTGCTTCAAAATAATCAGACCAAAATGTCATAATAGCCAAAACATTGGTTTCTATTTATAAAGTACCTTTGTGTAATCAACCACTCCAGCTTTCACATCATTGTCAATGCTCTCATGCTGCCCATCATTCCACCAATTCTGGAAAACCTATTCGATTACAAATAAATGAATCCTAATTATCTACATATTTTTATATTCAACAAAAATGTCATTTTTACCATTCAATTGAGTAGCTGCTTCTTCTTCCATACGAGTATTCACTCTCACCCATTCATCCACTGTTTCTTTCCATTTTCTTTCATTTAAATAATGTCAATCAAAAAATCCAATATATTATTCAATCCTGAAAACAAAAAACTTTTAACTACACTAACCTGACAAGAATTTTGACGAGTCTGCGCACTTCATTTGATGAATGTTTTCGCAATTTTGAGACATGTCTTCCTATATCCGTTTCCTTTGAACAACCAAATTTAATTATTAAGTAACCGAAACAAATATTGAACACAACTGTAAAACTTAATTATTTAATAAAGAAAAAAAAACTCCATGAATATCACCTTGAGAGCGATGAATGTCGTATCCATGTCCACAAGCCTCTGCAGCAGATCAACCAAAGACCTCTCACTCTACAAAGTTCAATTTACAAAAACGTTAATCAAGGAAACCAATAATAATAATAATAAAAAGAATAAAGATTAACCTGATTATGATCATCCAAACGAATCTTGATTTCAAGAATTCTCCTCTGTTCATCATCATTGACGCTTTCTTGTACTAATTGCATTTCTTCAAAGGCCACATCTTGTTTTTGGTGATAATCTTCATTTGTTTCAATCTTTATACGACGACAGTTGTGACAGTTGGGTGTGTAAAGCTTCTGAACAATTGCATCTCTTCGATTCTTGAGTTCATCTTCATGATCAGCAGAAGCTACAGAAATGGACATATCGATCCACGTCCAAATATCAACCCCTGAATCTGATATGAAAGAACGAAACTCATCCAAATCCATAAATTTAATTCTATTTTTGTCGTGAAGATGAAGAGAACATGGAACAAATCCCAAAATGTAAGAAGAATATTGTTGCAGTGGAAGTAGTGGCACTTGTATCTCTTTCAACAATTTTAGGGGCTTTGTCTCCATTTTCTTAATTAGTGTGACAGTTCATGTCATTTATTCTGAAAAGACTGTAAAGCCCATACTTTTTGACTCTTATCTGGTGTGTTGAGGTGGGGTAGGGACTGTTCCTTGAGATGTTAAACAGGGCCAATAATTGTAGGATTAGGCCTTATAATTTTATTTGCCCCTTCAAGGCATTAACCTGCTGCCTCGCTACACTAGATACCCCCAATTTATCATTCTCCTTATTATAATAAAAATTACTAAATCACGGGCATAAAATAAAATAAGACGTACAAATAAGAATGAACATACATATTAAGAATTATTATTATTTCTTTTTTTTTTTTTTGTGTGGAACATCTTAAAGAAACAAATAAATAAGAAAAAAAATATTAAGAATTTATAAAGTACAAAAAATAAATATGTTTATATTGAATACATTTATTTGAAAATGTAACAAATATACACATCTTTAAACACCTCATTGTAAACAATGTTTGTGTTTTATTACAATTTTTATTTTCTTTATGACAAATCGATATCTTCAACCCTCTTCGATTTGTAACTCTCGAAATTGCAATATATAGTCGACCCTTACTGAATATGGCTTTTTTAGAAACAATTCCACATGAGATAAAGATTGACCCTGGATTCTATTAATTGTTACGACATATCACACGATTAGAGGAAACCGCCAATATTTTTTTCAAACAACTTATGGACGCCTAATACATATTCTGAGAAATTTGCTTTAAAAAAATTAAGAGAAAGAGAGAGAGAGAAAGAGTTAGACAGAGCTACAAAAAAAAAAAAAAAATCTTTAAATTTTCTTATCCCTCACGCGGAACCTTTTAATTTCTTTATTTATATAAAAAGATATATTATCTCTAATTTTGAAAATTGAAAAAATGTTGGTTTCTACTATTTCTAAATAATTATAATAAACAGATAAATCTTATATGGATTCCTTTATGTAATAAAAGAGTGGAACTTGGGTGCACAAGATGTACAATAGGCTTATTGTACACCCCTCTAAATTAAAGCATAAAACTAAAATACGCACATAATTATGATTAATTGCAATTTTTGCGTCTGTCAAATAGGCCGCGCGCGCAACCTGGCGATCGCGATTTTTTTCTTTTTTTTTTTAATTTTAACGCTAATGAACGTATACTATTAGGCAACATAATGTATACTTTAGGCAACAAAATGTATACTTTAGGCAACAAAATATATATTATTAGACAACATAATATATTATTCAAAAAAAATTATTGTACATGTAATTAATAAACGTATACTAATAGACAACACAATATATACTACTCCCTCCATCCCGAATGAACTTGCATACTTTCTAATTCGGTCCGTCCCAAACAATTTCTACACTTTCTTGAAAAGAAAATAAATCTCACAAATTCTAACAATACACCTTTATTTACCAAAGAAAGCAAAAAAATTAAGTTTGAAAAGTCAACATAACCAAAAAAGATAACTTTTCTTAATATGTGGACTCACTTACCAGTGCAAGTTCATTTGGGATGGAGGGAGTATTGGGCAACAAAATATATACTATTAGACAACATAATTATCTAAAAAAAATTATTGTACCTGTAACTAATAATGTATACTATTATACAACATAATATATACTATTAAGCAACATTATATATACTATTATTCAGAAAAAAATACAAAAAAAAAAAAAAAAAAATGATAGTGAGTCAGACGCGACCCACGCGCCCACTTCTGAACCTGGGTGTACATTAAGGCCTATGGTACATGTGATGCACCCAAGTTTTTGCCGTAATAAAATTAAGATTTTAAAATATATGCTGAATTGAATATTTTTTTCAAAAGATAATGCAATAAATATTAATAAAAATATATAATTTTGTAACATATTTAATTAATTTTTATCGGGAGCTCAAACCCAATTTAGATAATCCATTTCATGTTGCATATACAAATCCAACATAAATAATCGAAAATCAACTATAACTTATTGTAGAAAATGTAATATAAATTTCAAATTAAATTACAAAAATATTATTTTGATATCATACATAAAACCATGAAAATGTAATGAAAGCATATTTATGTTTTAATTTTTCGACAATAGCTTTTCATTATATAATAAATTAATATTTGTTGTCTCCTATAATATTCTTTATATATCGAAAATTGCCTATAAAAAATTCTAAATTCCAAAATAATTTTTTTGTTCGATCTTACTATATATATATATATATATATATATATATCTTATTTTGAGAATAATGATTAAATTAAAATGAGTGGCAAAATATCATACAGAAGATTATCTTTTAGGCAAAAACTTGGGTGCATAAGATGCACCATAGTGTTATTGTACACCTTGTGGGCCTCACTGGTTCAGCCCAAATAAACCGCGAAACTGGTCTGAACCGGCCAATTATTATTATATTATTATTTTTTGCGCGCCATTTTATATATTTAATGACCTGTTTGTTGAACACTAAAAGCAAGTGGTCTGGTGGTATTTGATGCAATCTTAAATATCTCAACCTTGAGGTCAAGGGTTCAATTCCGTTTGTATCTTTTTTCCTTCTCCTTCTTCTTTTTTTTTTTTTTTTTTTGCCCTTTAATTTTTTTATCTTTTAGAAATTATAAATTGTATTATTAAATTTTTTTATAATGCAACAATAATTGTATTGTAAGTTCGAAACATAAATATTGTACAATATACAAGAAAAATTAATCTAACCAAACCTATACTGTCATACATCATAATATACACCGTATCGAAATATTAAATATATTGTGAGTATTGTAAGTTGGAAAAAATAAATATTTCGCAGTATGAAACAAAAATTAACTAAAACAACATATAATGTCAGGCATCACAACGTATACTGTATCGAAATATTAAATATACTGTGAGTATTGTAAGTTGGAAAAAAAAAATTCGCAGTATAAAACAAAAATGAACTAAAACAATGTATACTGTCAGACATCATAACGTATACTGTATCGAAATATTAAATATACTGTGAGTATTGTAAGTTGGAAAAAATAAATATTTCGCAGTATAAAACAAAATTTAACTAAACAATGTATACTGTCATGCAACATAACGTATACTACATCGAAATATTAAATATACTGTTAGGCATCATAACATATACTATGCTCGAAATTTGAATATACTGCTGGTGAAAAATAAAAAGGAACAACGTATACTGTCATGCAACATAACGTATACTACATCGAAATATTAAATATACTGTTAGGCATCATAACATATACTATGCTCGAAATTTGAATATACTGCTGGTGAAAAATAAAAAGGAACAACGTATACTGTCATGCAACATAACGTATACTACATCGAAATATTAAATATACTGTTAGGCATCATAACATATACTATGCTCGAAATTTGAATATACTGCTGGTGAAAAATAAAAAGGAACAACGTATACTGTCATGCAACATAACGTGTACTACATCGAAATATTAAATATACTGTTAGGCATCATAGCATATACTATGCTCGAAATTTGAATATACTGCTGGTGAAAAATAAAAAGGTGGTGTTCATATACTCTCAGGCTTTATAACATATACTATGCTCGGAATTTGAATATACTGTTGGTGAAAAATAAAAAAGATGATGTTACGATTCGAACCCGCTCACTGAAGGGTACAATGCCGCGCCTTTACCAACTAAGCTAGCTCCTAATTTGTGATTCCAAACACACCTTAATATATATAGGTCGCGCGCGCAAAAATCATAAGTGGGGCCCACAAGGTGTACATTAACACTAATATGCATCTTATGCACATGAGTGTCACTCTATCTTTTATTATATAGTGAAATTATTATTATTACTATTGTAGTGGAGGTTTGTTTCTTACTTTCATGTTGTTGTGTGGTGAATTCTACCGCTATATTCTGTTTCATGCCATGAACTTAGATGATTTTTTAGTTGAACATGTGCTGAGATTTGCTTGTGATATTGTGCAAGTTTTCTTGTAAACAAATGCACATAGCTCTAAGTGTGAGCAGATTAAAATCATAGCAAATTTGCATTTGACTTCCAAAGCGTTCCCTTGTGATCAGGGGCGTAACTATGTGTTGATGTGGGGGTACACTTGTACCCCCAATTTGAATAATAAAAAAAAAAAAATATTAGTAGGTACTTAAAAAAAATATATATATATATACCCCCAAATCTCAATCCTATCCCCGATTTTTCTTATTTTTTATGTATCGTACCCCGATTTTTAAATCCTAGTTACGCCACTGCTTGTGATGCTTAAATGTCATAACCGTTTAATTAACGTTGAATGTGGCAAGTGTTTATGATATATGAATGTTGTAGTCAACCATTTAAAATTTTTAACACGTATTATTAATTCCTTCAGTTTCCTATATAATTTTATTGAGAAATGTAAATAGATTTATTGACACGCGCACAAAAGAGAGCGCAGTGCGCACGCGTGCACACACACACACCCCCTATTCCCCCTCCCCCAACACACACACACACACACACACACACACACACACACACATATATATATATATATATATATATATATATATATATATATATATATATAATTGGTGAATTGTGTTTGCTTGGAGTTGGGGATAACTGTAACACGATGAGCTGAAAGTGGTTGAATGAAGAAAATGGTGTTTATTTTAGTAGTTGTAGATTAAATAATACCCCCTCCGTTCCATATTAATTATCGTTTTAGAAAATAGTGAAAGAAATAAGGATGAAATATTTTGACAGATATACCCTCAGCTAATATTAGGGGATAAAGGTTTATTATCTGAGAAAATTAGTAGAATTCGTGAAAAATATTTAAACATCAACTCATTGGAAAAATGAAGAAGTAGCTAGAACGACAATTAATATGGAGCGGAAGGAGTAATATTTAATTGAAAAAAGTGATGTGATGTATGTAAGATGTTAATTGATGATCGTTTAATAATTAATGCATACATTTTTTATTTAAAAAATGCATTTGATAATTTTGAAATTATTCTTAACAATTTTTTATATAAAATATGAATAATAATTATTTTTTATTTTTATATTTTACTTTTTCTTGGTTTTTAGGTGGATTTTTATTATTTTATATTTTAATTATACTTATAACCTTTCACGCCCCACCCCAACCCCACAACCCACCTCACATGGCCTTTACTATTATATTATTAATTACGTTCGTGATTATTGTCAATATGCACAATCCCTAACATAGACTTAAACATTATCATGCATAATTTGTTCACTAATAATTATGAAACGGGCTAATGTAGGCAAAAAACTTCGTCCAATCTATTTTACCATATTAGTAATGCATAAACGCCCTTTCGACCAATCAGTCAGCGCTTAAAAATTAAAAGTAACGATTTCCCAAATTTAGTACTATTGATTTAGGCGGGATATTATTATTATTTCTAAATCTAGCGGATTTCATTATTATATTAGCATAGATTGGTATTTACAACCTTTTGAAATTACTTTTATAATTTCCTTTAAATAAGAAATTTTACACTCCAACTTAAAGTCAATATAAAACTTAAGTTTAAATAGTGGATTTTGGGCAATTGAACTGATGGCTTGATTCCAAAAATTAAAGAAGATATATGTCCCACATCGCTTTGAAAGAAGAGGTTGGAGATCTCTTATAACCATTTAAGAGATGTTTATTATTATTATTATTTTTTTTATTTCTTTCTTGTATTCTTCAGTTAATTCTTTTTAAATTTATTTCTTATATTTTTCAATGTATATTCTCTTGTAGACCGTTATTTTTTACCTCTATGCATGAATGTGAATCTATGCATCCCAATAAAAATTGTGGACTGCCATCTTTAATCATATCAGAAAATATTTAATCATAACTACTACAGTGACACTTTTCGGGCAATTCATTCATAATAGTGGGACAAAACTCGTATCTATCTCAATTGTAAAAAACTTTATGTATTTTATACCACATATGTTACACATATAAAAAATGTGTCATTATGCGTGATTTTGTAGTGGAAAATATACCAAGCCTATTATATTTGCGCCTCGTTTATTCGTGGAATTAAGGGCCCGCTTAATTGGTTGTAAATCATCAATGATAATGGTAATGAGTATGAATGATAATGGTAATGTGTATGAATGAGGGATCAATCATACTATAAAATGAAGTGGGGGTAATTGTTAATAAAAAAAGGGTAATGATTAACTTATTTATTATATACCAAGCATCATAAATGGAAATGAGTCATTATTCATTCTCATTCCACATCCCTAAATCTCCCAATCAAACGGGCCTGAGACTTGACAGGTTGAAGTATCCCTTCTAATCTCATCTTTGGGCCTTACTCCATCAACTTAAACAAATAATCCTTTGATGTGCGATCCATCGAAAACGTATTATCCGTTGCATTGTCAAAAAATATAATTTCTTTGAAACCCTATACTTTTAGGTGAAAATATTATTATACAAACATGTCACTGTAGACCGTGGCAAAGAATTTTTTTTGTTAAATTGTGATAAAAATAGCAGGACTTTTAGAGTTATCCTCCGACACCTCAACTTGTATTAGTTGCAGTCTCTGTTAGTTAAATCTTTGATTGGCTCCGACTAATCTCCGCTAATTGTTAGATTCCTATTGTCCGTCTATATTCATATTTATTTTTTTATTTTCTTCCTTCTAATCACATCTATGTTCCGATTAGCTCCATATAATCACTAAGTCCCAGTCTACTGCATCGTCATTGGCCCAGTGCGGTGCCTAATTAACGCCTAAGGACTTATAGCCCTTCAAGGTGGGTCAGGGGTCAGTGGGCCATTCGCTTACAAGTTGTGAAGATGGGCCAGTTTGAGCAGAAGAAGGTTTGTTTGTTTTTGGGACTGAATTTGATATATTTAAAGCTATGTTTGATCTTCACATATGCACCAATGGTATGTGCAGTGCAGAATTAGAAGTTGTTAAAGAGTTGAAGGAAATTAATCCAAATTTACAGCATAAAGTGAAAAACTAAAGAAAAGCATGCACTTGGTTGTGTATAATGCTTCTTCTTAATCACTTACTTAGATTAGTGTATGTAATTCCATCTGAAGAAAAGTTTTGGACGTCAAATTTATATGTTAATGAAAAAAGACTACAATAAAGAGTATTAAAAATGTATAAATTTGGGTAATTCATTGAATATTTATTTTTTTCTAATTGTTTGAATATTTCTAACATCCTTGTATAAATGTTGTGTTGATGATTGATTGGGTCAGAATCTCAACATATTTGATGAGTCTAATTTATAAATTAGAGATTAATAAGAAAGCTAGTTTTATGAAATGATTTGTCAATATATTGATTAAAAAAAACGAACATGACATTCGGTGTCAATTACAGAGGCAATACCATCATAATCAACGATGCACCAATCAAGTATGGATTTGAAACACGGTAATTCCTTATTTTCCTGCCACTTAATTCTCCTTCTTATATAATCCCCGTTTTAAAATAAGTGTCCTTTTTTTTAAAAAAAAAAATTAAGGATATATATAAAGGCAAATATTTACCTATAGAATCCATTTTATTGGATATATTTTGTGAAATAAGGAAATAATCAATAAATTAAGTAGGTTGTTTATGATAAAATTGGAGAAATTGTGATTTTTTGTGCTAAAGCAAAACTTATTATGAATCATTTCATTTGTTTAGAAATACACTTATTTTGAAACGAAAGGAGTATAATATAATCTCCCACCCAGGGTTATTTAGATAGACGCACGTTTAAGAAGTTAGTAGATTTAGAAAAACCTGCAAAAAAAATTTTGTGGCATTTTTGCCAATTTCTAGATATTCTTAGACATGTTTGCATCTACGGATACTTAGACATAACCATTTCAAATTGATTTCATTTCTTTTAATTTACAAATGTCTTTTTTTTTCAATTATAAAGAATATTTATTAAATTGGCTAAAAGTTTTGATTAATGTTGATCAGATATGATTTTGTAAGTTTACGTGCTTATTTTACAACCTTTGACAAATTGAGCTTATTTTAGAATAAATTTATTTTCGGTCAATATATGACAAGTTAATTATTGCCATAATCACATTTTATATTGGGGTCAAATCTTAAATACCAAAAATTATGATTTTCATAATTGGTAATGAATTTTGGACGGAAAAACTCTAAAGTTGCTATTTTGAGAAGGTTTTATTTTTATATTAAGTATAACTATATGTGATTGGTGAGTAAGACAATGTTTGGTTGGGGTTGGGGTGACTGGGTATTGTTGGTTGGGGATAGTGACTGGAGTTAGCAGCTGGAAGAGTAAAAAGTTTATGTTTGTTTGGATGGTTGGGGTAGTAGTTATAGTGTATGATATAATTTTTAATTGTAAAATATGATGTGATGAGTGTAATAGTTTGTTAATAATGACTATTTAATAATTCAATCGATATTAAAATTTGTGGTGATTTATGGTGATTGAATCAAGTTCTTAGGAAGGAATTGAGTCAAACCATTATGGATTGCGACAATCCCAACCGTACATCGCCCAAAGTCTACATCTACAAGTAATATTGATCTTTACTACTGCAGGCAGGCTTGATGCCTTTTGCCAGACACTATACTGTATAATTTAGACCATCTCTTCTTTCTTATCGTTAGATACACAAAATTTGTATCCAATTAAAATGTGTCACGTAATAAAATATAAGTTGAAAATTAGTTTTATATTAATTATTTTAACATTTGGAATTAATTAAATAAAATTCCTAAGTTAAATAATCAATTTAATTGATGATTTACTAAATATTTTATTGGCCAGTCGGAAGCCGCTACATGTCAAAGATGATGCAGATATTACTAAATTAAATTAAATTAATTTAGTAATTATCCAAGAAGATGAGGATAAAAATCAAGATATGATGGACCAATCAAAATACTCCATGTGTCAAATTGTTGCAGTAATTATTAAATTAAATACAATTAATTTAATAATTATCTTATGGATAATGATATTATAACGTACCAATCATATCGCTTCGTTCAGATTCAAGCCCATTAGGGTTCTCTCCATCCTACAACTATAAATAGGGCCTCATTCTCCACCAAAATCATCAACAACACAAGTCAAGGAGCAAGTGAAGAATTCCAGAGCAAAGTTCTTCGGCATTTTTCAAGCAACTCCAAGCGTTCTTCGGCATTCTCCAAGAAACGGCTTTTGATTCGAGATCAAGGTGCTGAGCCCCTCCAATCAACGTTTCCGAGATAAATATCCAAAGGTGTTCGTTGACGTTCATCAAAATCTTCGAAGCTGTTCTTCGAACATCCATCTAAGAAGACCGTTTGATCCAAAATTAAGTTTCCAAGCCTTTGGGTCAACGTTATTCAAGTCAAAGCTCAAAATTGGAGAAGATCGAAGTCAACTCCACATTTGAAGGCATAAACAATTGAAGAGAAGAATTAGAGGGATTTTTAGAGATTATACCTAAAAATCATTTCAATTTGATAAATTTAATTTGAACGAATTATTTTGTGTTTATACGCAAAATTTGTTGTTACCCTTATATATACTGATACTACTAAATTCTACACACGCCCACTAAAATTAATATGTAACAAAGATTCGCTCATCAGTACCACCAACATTTTCAATTGCTAATAATCAATAGTTTTTTTTAAGTAATTTGAATAACTCAAATGACGAGAACATTCACTATTTAGACATTTGAAGAAGGGAAGGAGATAAGTTTTTCTTTGTTCTTAAATTACAAGATTTTATTTTTTTAAAAATAATCAATGTATTTTACTAAAATGTGGCACTCTAATATAAGATTACTAGTGTTGCGTTGAATTTCCATAAAAAACAATTAACAATAATAATACAAAGGCAAAAACTTGGGTGCATATGATGCATAATAGTGCTTAATGTACATTCGGGTCCAAAATAGCGTGCGGGTCGCGCGTGACCCGTATCATTTTTTTCTTTCTTTTTTGTGTTCTTACAGTAGACTTATTGTGTTCTTGTAGTATAGTAATTTTGTTAGAGTAGACTTATTGCTCTTACAGTAGACTTATCGTGTTCTTGTAGTATAATTATTTTGTGTTTAGAGTAGACTTATTTTGTTCTTACAATACACTTATTTTTGTTCTTGCAGTAGATTTTTTTTTAAAAAAAAAGGCGCGACCCACGCGTGGACCTGATCCGCGGACGCGATTTTTCTATAAATCATATTTTAGCGATTTTTTGAAATACACGTGTTAAATTGTAGTGATGTACAATAAGCATATTGTTCATTAGATACGCACAAGCGTTACTCTAATACAAATGGTACATCATGTAAGTGTCCAAGTCCAACCACTTTTGTCACATTCCCAAACATATACCGTCATTTAAATCGGCAAACAAATATACACACCATAAATTACAAAAACATGACCAAGATATCTCTTTTAAAGGAAGGAAATTTTGCATTAATAATAGTATCCAACTTGAAATAACCTAATGGGACAAAAAATGAATTGGAAAGGAATGCAACTCGAATCTCATCTTCAACAGATCAGTTTTATTTAATGTGTTTCAATTTAATTACCCCTATTATTTTGTGAAAAAGACCTCTATAATTAGTTTTGCACGTCACCTGCTATGTACCCCACCGCTCCATGTTTACTAAATTAAACATATCTTCTCATACAAATATTATGCCACACAAAACTTTTTTAATTTTTTTCTTTTTCTAAACAATAAATAGAAAATTAAATCAAATAGTGAAAATTAAAGCGCTTGTCAGTATCCTTAAAAAATGATATATGTTGTAGAGAAAATAGAAAAGGAATAAGAAAAAGAGACGCGCAATAATCAGGGTTATCTTATTAATCATATCCCTTTATATAGGGTGCCAAATACAGGGTTTCACAATTACATATGTTTAGTGAATACGTAAATTGCCCTTTATCAGTTACTTTTGACGAAGGCACACTAATTGTGTTTTTCCTTCAACACTCCCCTTGTCCAAGTCAAAGGGGAACTGATGCATAACTTGTTGCCTCGTTAAAAACCTTGCCATGTAACAAAATCCAGTGGGAAAAATAAACCTTGGTCGAAGGGAAAAAGAGTGCAACGCACCTTTCTTGAGACTCCCCCTGAAGTCTACATCTCTCCCTTGATACGTACATCTATTAAGAGAGTTTCGAAAATCTCTTCATCCTTAATTTTGCATGAATCATGAGGATATTATGTGGTTGTTCGTTATAGAAAAGTGTTGGCAGTACATGCTTGGTCTCGTCACCTTTGATGTGTAACATAATCCATCTGTTTGTTGCAAATAACTTCATCTTCATAAGTTCGGGTACGCTCTTCGGTGATATAGCTCAAGTCACTAATACTTTAACCATATAGGTTAATGAACTTCGTAAGATATCATCCGTGAGTGATGTGATGAGGTAGCTTGAGTAGTTGTGATTGATTGATCTTCAAGTTTTTGTCGTGTTCCTCATGGTAATACATAACCAGTTTGATAATGACCTTTACATCGGCCAATAAGATAACCAACATCTAAACCAACCAAAGTAGTATTTAGTATTTCGTATTAGGGGGTAGCTTCAACATTTATTTAGGAGTTACATATTCTTTTTTAATCCTTTTATCTCTCTATATAAGAGCATTTGACATTTTCTTTAGAGTTTACAATTTCATTTGTAATCTCTCTTGTCTCAAATATGGGAAGAACAAATATATGTCAATGGTTTCTTTCGAATCTCAAAATACTATTTGATATCATTCCACTGATATTACGTTGTCCTAAGTAAAATATAACCAACATGTTCTTTGAGAAAGTAATACATGATTGAGTGCATTGAGCTTTTTATACAATAATGCGCACATTTCAATTAAGTAGATAATTTAATCTCCCAATAACTCTTTCGTCATTTCCTTTAGACTCAAATGAATCTTTTCTTACGTCCACACTTCAACCAATCATAGGAGTGCTAACAGATTGCACATTATCCATGTTAAATCGCCTGATAATCTTTTGTATATATGCAAACTGAGGAATTAATATTCCACAAACTCGGTCTTCTAGTTCAAGGCATAGACAATATCGAGTTTTCCCATGATCATTTATCTCAATTTAGATTTCAAATGCATCACAGTATCTCTTATTTCTTTAAGAGTACCTATTATGTCCTTAACATTGACATAAGCTGCAATAGTTGCAAATATAGAACTTGTTTTCTTTATAAATGCATAGGAGCAATACTACTTGTTCTTTCCCTTCCCAATCAAGTAGTCACTTAGATAGGTATACCATTTTCGTCCAGATTTATTTCAATCAAAGTAAGCATTCAATCTAATATTGTAAATGCACTTCGTGATCTAGAGTCACTTGAGTTGGGTAATGCAAGTCTATCTGACACTTTCACATATCTCAATAACAAGATCCCTAAATTAATATGTTGTAACCACATTAATATGCTGCATTTCCAATCCTTTGGAAACTTATCAATAAGACATTAAGACGTCCATTGCGGGAGAATATGTCTCCTCATAGTTAATTACAGGGCTTTGTGAGAAAACCTTGTTCTTTAAGGTAAGTTTTGTATCTCAGGACTTTATTCTTCTCGCTACGCTTACTGACAAAACATATTTTATGTCCTATAGGCTTTACACTTGGTGAGGCTAGCACTACCAAACCAAATACCTGTCGTTTTGTCATAGAATCGAGTTCTACCTGAATTGATTCCATATAGGCCAATATACTCTTTATTGATATCTTACAATAGAGCGTGGTTCAATATTATTGTGCTCTATACTTCAGTGAGCAACAATGTATACATCATCAATGCACGTGAAATATTTTTCCATTAACTCACATGCACTCTTATTATCTCTAGAATCATATTAAACTTCGGAGCGTCCTCCAGTGATGATTCATGGACATAATTAATTAGAGATAATTTGAGAGTAATTCTTTTTATTGATGATTCGAATTGTGCCATACCTGCCACCTTCCTTGAGCAGGTGTTCATCGAACCACATGGCATCCCCCATTTTCGTTTGGGAGTCACGGCCTCAACCATACCTCCACTAAGTGTGGTTGCAACACCTTTATCTGCGGTGTTGTGTCCCTTACTGGGGACTTTTAACCTTACAGGCACATTTGCAGCTGGTATATATGATCTTGTCACTTTAGCTATTTTAGCAAATGCATCAACAATCAAATCTTCCATACTTTGAAGATCGATAATTCGCTTTACTTCACTTTACATTATGAAGTGTGGGGATCCTAATGAGACATACTGGGAAACACTTCCTGTCGTTCCCTTAGAAAATTATTTTTCTTATCTCCCCCTAACGACGGGAAGACTGTCTCATTAAAGTGACAATCCATCAATCTTGCGGTAATTAGATCTCGCTTGTTAAAGGTTCCAAACAGCAAGTAATAGTTGAGAATCCATATCCAACATAAATACTTAATCGTCTTTGAAGACCCATTTTAATGCGCCGTGGGAGCGCAATAGATACATATACTGCATAACCAAATATGTGTAAATGTAAAAATATCAGGCTAAATCCAGTTACCAACTGGTACACATAAATTGTTGATTAGCAGTGGGTATGAGACGAATAAAGTAAAGTTGCAGCGATATTGCATAACCCCATGTCTGATAGGCATTTTAGTGCGCATTTCCAATGCCTAATCCTCCATCCATATCCTTTTGATGGTGACTTATGTGAGACCATTTTTGTGTATGCACATGGGCTAAAGGATGTTATACATTGATCCTGACAGATATGCAATAATCATCAAATCCTTATGATGATAACTTTCTAGAGTTAATAAGTCTTATAGAATCTATGAAGTGAGGGTGGTGAGCCCTTATATAATATTTTCTAGGAGTTTTTCAAATGCAACATTTCTTGTGGACAATAATTTGATGATCAGTTAGTGCGCCAAAGCATTTACCAGAACTATAGATACTTTAATGGCCAGCTTTCTGGTTTGATATGTCCACATATATTATATTATGTTTTTCTGTAAGAATGGAATGTCTTACTTATATATCAGGCATAGGAAGCCCTCGATCCTACTTATTGCTAAATAGTAGGCTTGGTAAAATGAGTGAGATGCCCTAAAACAGTTAATGAGGCAGAATGGGATGTTGTACGTGCTTTTAGTAATTTAAAAAGCATTAACTCTGTTATAATAAAATTAGTACTGACACTGTACATCGTATAAGATTTTCATCCCTTTTGCATTTCACTCGAAAGAAAGAATGTCCATATAATTTCTTAATATGGATCATCATTTCATGACAACGCAATATCTAAAGCTCTTGTATCAAAATCTACACGAGTCAGCATTTCAAAGTCCATTATTGGTAGCAACATATGAGTCCGCATCCCAAAGTTCATTGTGAAATACAAGATATTATTTTGTGTCCCAAAGTCCATTTTGGATAACAATATATTTAAATGTCCCAAAGTTCATTGTTGGTACAATATTTGATCTAACGATCATCATAGTAGTGGAGTACATACCACTAGATTGACTCATTAATTTCTCTAAGATGTGTTTTCTTTCACATTCATTAGAAGTATTATAATATATTCAATTCTATCCTCACAAATAATTTCTAAATGATAATCTTTGACATGAGTTTCTTTACTGAACAATGTTTTAGTAGCTCTTGGTGCATATAGAGCGTTTTGTGACTATAATTGTTATGTCATTAGGTATCTAGAGAATTCAACGATTTTTCGCCCTTTTAGTACTTGTGATTTAATGATGGTCATTATGCAGTGATGCAGTGAATCTCTGTTCTTTAGACTTCCTGTATCTCTTATAGATAGCTGCTCTAGCAGTTTTTATACAGAAGTATAATATTTTCACACTTATATTGAAGTTCATTACCAACTCTTTCCCTTTTGTTCGGGGGTTGAGGTATCTTTTGCACCTTGGTGTCATAACAAGCACGTCCAATACCACCATGTCCATTTGGTGGGTGGATATATTGGGAGGGCCTCTGTGGACCTAATAATTCTGACCCCATGATGTATTATCGCCACATCAGTGGGATTGACACATTTCGTTCCCTTTACTTTGGGGGCTCTTTTCACTATTTAGTCCCAATGCATTTGATGTTATTTTCAGAAGAAACTAATCATGCCTCTCAACTACTTGCACTGGTTGATTAGATAATTGAATATTGCAACTCTTTTATTTCATACTATAGCATATACAAGTTCGGTAGTATAAGCATTGGAGTAGGAAAATAAAGAGATTTTATGTATCATATCATCTTCTGTGATTTTCTTACACATAAAGAGAGTTTTGTTTTAGACAAAACATGTCGTTATTAAAGTCATTGACAATTTTGTATTCTAGATAGTGGATTTCTTTCCACATTATCTATGTTTCCAAAATTTTCTTTATGGCAACCCACAGTTCATCGAGACATCCTTTAACTAAAGAATACTTTCAAAGTAAGTTAGGATAAACTTTGACTTTGTTGGACGATTCTTTGCCCTTAGGGTCAATTTTGTTATAGCATAGACTTTGACTTTGTTGGACGATTCTTTGTCCTTAGGGTCGGTGAATAGCATGATTTGTGGAAATATTCTTTTTTCAAGTGTGGTACTCAATTTCTTATGAGTCTAATAATTCAAATTGAGTATGAGTTGGTTTAGTCATTTTCTTATGAATTAGATTTCGGGACCATATATCAGAAATTTTTCGATACTTTGTAAAATTACTTTATCACGTAGTTGATTTGCACTGATGATGTAACTTCCATGAATTTTTCTTTGTCATGAAACTATACAATAGTACTTAACTAATTTCATAGGCAAGCATGATCAAGTACCCAATTTATCAAGTAAATAAACTAATTTACAAAAATCTCTAAGCATATAATAAACAACTCACGTGATAAACTTATCACATTTCTAGTTATAGAATCTCAAAGTATAATAAATTGACTACATAACTTTCAATTTCATGAGAAAGTGTCAAAACAAATTGAGCATATTGGACTCCAAAATCTCATTTAAAACAAAGAAAGATTTCATAATTGCTGAAATTGTAGATGCATATATGACATATGTATGTAAATCATAAGGTTACGATATTTCATACTTCCATTTGACCAAAACAGATAGAATGCCAAGCATTAAATAATTTTCTCACGGGTATGTACTCACAAAATAGGATGATTAAATTACCTTGCAGGAAAGAGACGATTCTTTCTTAATTGCAATCCTTATCCATAATTCCTATTTCCTGCACATACAATAAATAATTAAATAACAATATATTTTTTACAAAAACTCCCAAAATTAAATTCTTTTACAATCTCTCCCTTTTTGGGCATTTTTGTCAAAAACAAATATAATCAGAACCAGTGCAAAAATAGACTTAGGACACTTCCCTTTTCAAAGGCCACTCCCCCTTAGCTGGTGAAACTCCCCCTCGACACATCATCATCTATTAAAAAAAGAAATTCAACCAAACACATATCTGACAATATAACAGTCAATGCACAAAAGATAAGTACTTCACCAAGATGTCAAAAGAGTACAGTTGAGTACAATGCTAAAAAGGACAAAAAGTCAACCAACTAAAATAACAAAACAAATACATCCATAACCACTAAAAAGCATCAGATAAAAAATTCATCCATAAACACTAAAAAACATCAGACCCATCAGACTCTTCGAACTCGGACTGCCCCTTGGTTGAACCTTTACCCTTCTTTGCTTTCTTTCCCTTCTTCTTACACGAACATTGACACTGCTGCTCCCCGTTTTTTGACAAAGAATGCTCAGAAAGAACACGATCCCCAAACCGTTTAACATCATCCAAAGAAGACCGCAACATCTGGATATACCCAAGAAAGAAATGTGTAAGCTCCAAAACCGTCGAGGGAACATCAGCAGGAATGGTCGGAATAGAGAAAGACGGTAAAGGACCAGCCGAGGCGCGAGCATCAGCTCGCTCAACACTCTTACGAAACTTCGTGGAGAAAACAATCGGTGCCTCATTAGACATGAGTATGTCATCTGGGCGAGGTGGAACCAACTGATGCTCAAGGAGATGAGAGATAAGATAGGGAAAACATAACTTAGACCCGGGAGTAGGAGACTCAACATGTTTTAGAATGTAAGAGTATGCAATCGATCCAAATCAACCGAAAGACCCTTGCCCACATAATACAAGAATTGAGCTTGAGGTAACATAACAACAGACTGACACGAGGTAGGGGTCCAATTGGTCAGACCGATCTTGTGCAGAGCCGCATATAGCATAACCAAATTACTGGCAGCCAAACGCCTTGGCCAAGATTTGTACAAACCGCCAGTAATAGTATCAGCAACAAAATCAGGGAGAGATAAATGAAGAGAGAAATCAGGGACAGTGGGAGTATGTAGGAAATCAGAAATAGCTTGAGGAGAGAAGTCCACAATCAAATTATTGACAAAGATCTTTCCAAACTTAGCACTATTCGGGGAAAAGGAAGAGGGTAACAAATTTGCATAAAGCGAGTGAGCCAACCCAGGATAGAAAGCAGTAGCATAAGACAGAGTGGGCAATAATCCGGACCTCATAATACAATCAATAACCCCTCCCATAGAAAAATTGTCCAAATTAACCAAAACCTCACCACAGAACTTCAATAAACTGAATTTAGACAAAAGAACCTCCGAATACCGATAATAGCAGATTGCACTATGAACATGAGCATGATTGTACGGAACCAAGTCAACATCAGCAGGAAATGAAGCGACTGAAAAATTACCCGACGAAATCGAGGAATTGATCCTACTATCGTCGTCAGCCGATTTAGGACGGCCCGGAGGATGACTGGACAAGAGTCCAACTGATTTCTGGATGTAGAAATTCGGCTAGACCGGTGGGCAGACACTGGCGGCGGAACCGATGGCTGGATCGAGGGACAAACTGTCCTAATCGGACTAGCTGCCGAGGCTACTGGCGCAGTGACGCATTCGGCCGGAATCGAAGCAGAAATCGGTGACCCAGATGCAGGACCATCGGAGACATTTAAGCGACGACGAGTTTGGGCAGGCAAGACAGTGGCGGAGGTGGTGGTAGAGCAGCGCTTGGTGGTTCATGGATTGACCATGGTGTCTTGATGAGAGTGAGATGGAAAGGAGAGAAAGACAGTGCTAGGGCTTGGCGCAAAAAGGATCAGTGAACAAGGCAAAAATATGAGAAAATAAGTAACAACTGTGGCCTAATAACTGATGAAAGGTGGGCCAAATAAATAACATAAGATATCCAGAAAATATTGGGAAGATAGTATCAGAAAAAAAAATAGTCTGAATTTCTTGATTAATTAGCCAAACCAAATAGACAACATTTGTGAGAAAATCAGATACCACTTGAGAAATAAATAAACAAAATCAAAGACTCAGATATATACAGACTGACGTATTTGCGTGCCCCACAAATAACAGATAAGCAGAGAGCTTGGCAAAGAACTAGACGAAATTCCATATCAATTAAAAATGGCACTTTAGTTTGTATGATATTAGGAATGGTATATACAGGCCAAAATTAAAAAAAAGGTACCTTATTCCTCCGACTTCTTTTACCCTCTCGTGGAGTAGCTCGCAAACCCCATGAGCCAAAACTGCATTAGGAAAACCCGGTGCGACGAGCTCTTGGTTTCTCCTTATAACGCCTTTAGAAAGACAGCAAATATGAACACAGTATATGACTTTTTTTTTTTTTTTTTTTTAAAATTGACGGCGGCTGTCACAAACCAGTCATTTTCTATGTTAGAAACTCTTTCTAATCAAAAGATCGGCAGCTGTGCATAACATCATTTCGTGGTTGTAGCCCTTTCCAACAAATAAACAGATATATGAACAAAAAAGTTCCGAGTGCCAGCTTATTGAAAAGGAATGTTAAGTTTTAAGCCAAACAACTCTTTGAACTTATCTGGATTATGTGATATAGTAACAAAAGTGAAGGTGCTACATAGACGACAGACTGCATAATGTTATATCATTTTTTTTTAAAATTATAAAGTACAAATACCTTACGATTTTCTGAGTGTATCAAATCTCTGCAAATCTAAGGCTTTTGTAAAAATATCAGCTAATTGATCATTTATAGAAACATGAGACATAGTGATGGTTCCATTCTCAACTAATTCACGGATATAATGATGGCTAATGTCAATGTGCTTGGTACGAGAGTGTTGCACAAGATTTTTTGTGATGTTAATGGCACTTGTGTTCACATAAAAGATTTATAGAACTCACCGACAGACCATAGTCAAACAACATTTGCTTCATCCACTCAAGCTACGCGCAACAGCTGCCTGCAGCAATATATTTTGCCTCGGCAGTAGAGAGAGATTGAATTCTGTTTTTTGCTATGCCATGAAACAATGTTTGTACCCACAAAGAAACACCCATCGGAGGTGCTTTTTCTATCATCTACACTACCAGCCCAATCGACATCACTAAAACCTGCAAGACTTGGTGAGGTGTCAAAAGAATACCAAATGCCAAAATCAAAAGTACCCACAAGATAGCGAATAATACGCTTCACAAACTTCAAATGCGATTCTTTTGGGTTAGCTTGATATCTAGCACAAAGTCCGACACTAAAACATATATCCGGTCTACTAGCAGTTAAACAACAAACTTCCAATCATACTGTGATAGAGACTTGGATCTACAAAGACTCCATCATCATCACCCGAAAGTTTATCTTTAGTTCCAATAGGGGTTTTCATTGATTAAGAATTTTCTAGGCCGATTCTTTTGATGAGATTACGGGTATACTTACTTTGCGATAAAAAGATGCCATCGGGCATTTGTTTAATTTGAAGACCTAAAAAGTAAGTTAACTCGCCAACCATACTCATCTCAAATTTAGTGACATGATACGGACAAACACATCAACCAATCTTTACTAGGTGGAACCAAAAACAATATCATCCACATAAATTTGAGCAACGATAATGTTAGTCCCAAGATATTTTACGAAAAGGGTCTTGTCAACACCTCCTCTTGTATATCCTTTCTCAAGCAAATAGGTAGAGAGTCATTCGTACCAAGCACGAGGTGCCTGCTTTAGACCATACAGTGCCTTTTTTAACTTAAACACGTGATTAGGGAACTCTGGATCAATGAAACCTTTGGGTTGCTCTACATATGCAGTATCTTTCAAAACCCATTTAAAAACGCACTCTTAACATCCATTTGAAACAACTTGAATAGTTTTATGATTCAAGTCTAGCTACGCAGCAAATGTTTCATCAAAGTCAACTCCTTCTACTTGAGTATACCTTTGAGCTACTAGCCTAGCTTTGTTTCTTGTAATGTTATCAGATTCATCTGTTTTATTTTTGAAAATCCATTTGGTGCCAATTACATTACAATTGCTACGTCTAGGAACTAATTCCCGCACATCATTACGGGTAAACTGCTCAAGTTCTTCTTGCATAGTTGTAACCCAACAGTCATCAATAAGTGCTTCTTTCACATTTTTGGGTTCAAGTTTAGAAGTATAGCATGCATAAAGAGTAAGACCAGCCAATTCACGATAATTTGGCTTTGGCACATGCCGAGTTCGCATACCCTCACATGTGTTACCAATTACCTGCTCTGTAGGATGATATTTCTGAATTCTAGAAGGTGGATCCCGTTTGGAAGTCTTGTCAAGAGATGTTATAACATTTTGTTCTGGGATACTGTTCTGAGGTGTGTCTATATCAGATTCAGAGTGTATATCTTGTGCAAGTATCGGGGACTCTGGGGAGGTATCCGGAACGCTCAGTGAACCGCCAGTGCTGCCAGGTGTGTCTGATGTTATAACATCTGCAAATTTTGAACAATCATCAAACACAACATTAATTTATTCCATCACAGAATTAGTGCATGAATTATATACTCCAAACCCTCTGCTATTCTATGAGTAACCAAGAAATATTCCAGGATCACTTTTGGCATCAAACTTACCCAGCTGATCACAATCATTAAAGATATAACACTTGCATCCGAAAACGTGAAAATAAGCTACACTAGGTTTCTTACCTTTCCAGATTTCATATGGTGTTATACCCATACCTGGCTGCAGATATACGCGGTTTATGATGTGACAGGCTGTACTTACTGCTTCTCCCCACCAGCGCTTGGAGATATTCTTCGAGTGCAGCATTACTCGGGCCATCTCTTGAAGAGTTCGGTTCTTCCGCTCAACGACCCCATTCCGTTGGGGTGTCTTTGGTGCCGAGAACTCATGATGAATTCCATTTGGTTCACTGTATGAGGTAAATCTGGAATTTTGAAACTCCTTCTCATGATCACTTCTGATTCGTATTATTCCGCAATTCTTCTCCTTCTGCAATCTTAAACACAACTTTTCAAACACGTTAAATGTATCAGATTTATCTCTAATCAAATCTACCCACGTATATCTAGAAAAATCATCTGTCATACAAAAATGTATTTCTTTCCTCCTATGCTTTCAACTTGCATCGGTCCCATAAGATCCATGTGAAGAAGCTCCATGATTTAACTCGTTCTGATCGAGGATTTCAAAACATGAGATTCTCGTGTTTGTTTCCCTAGCTGACACAGATCACATATTTCATCTACTTTGTGTTTTAGAGTTGGCATCCCTCGAACAGACCCAGACGAGGACAAGGAAATAAGCTGCTTATAGTTCAAGTGCCCTAATTTTTTATGCCACACTTCAGTTTAAAAAATAGTAGTGAAATTGCACATGTGGTTATGTTCAAGCATATACAGAACGTTAACAGACCTATTGCCAGTTAACACACACTTTTCTTCCTTATTATATACAACACATTGATCTTTAGTGAATTTAACATGCAGGTTTTGGTCACACAAATGACTTATACTAATCAAATTAACCTTCAGGTTTTCAACTAGCAAAACATCATTCAACCTAGGAAATCCTTCAAGATTAAGGACTCCTTTGCCTAAAACCTTGCTTCTTACGCCATCACCAAATGTCACAAACTCATTCCTAACAGGTTCTATGTTAACCAAGTAAGAGTTTATACCAGTCATGTGCCTAGAGCACCCACCATCAAAGTACCAAGCTCCTACTACAGCAGCATTTCATTGACACCATGGAGTTAAAGCAACTATGACCCTTGGGTAACCAAACTTGTCGAGTTCTTTGTGGTTGTGATTGTCTAAGATCCATCTTTGGTCGTGGAGTTCTTCGTTGTTTGTTCCCATAGTTCCAACCTATAAACAAACTAAAGTAGTCAACCTTCATTTTATAACAATTAGGACGAAGGTGTCCTACAATACCACAATAGTGACAAGTGGGAATAAAGGTACGGTTATTTGCAAAATCCTGTCTCGAATGTTGTAACATTTTCGTAGAACGACCCCGATTTCTTGTGACAGTGTTTTGAACATTTTTATTCGATCCATCTGTCCGTACGTATGTAGAAAAATTTACAGGAAAAGATGCAGAATTCCTATGCTCACCCTGTGTTATAACATTTTGGTCGGATTGTACCAATGCACTTGGATCAGCGTTAGATGACTCCCCTGTATAACCTAGACCAGTCGAATCTCCATAACTTTTGCCTTGACTTAAGAGTTCAGTTAGAGAAGTCTTACCAGAATTCAACCGTTTAAAAATATGCTTTGACTGTTCAATCTCGGAATTCAATCTTTCGATGGTCTGATTCTTTGTCATTAGGCACTCCCTGTACTTTTCCAGATCATCTTGACTCTTCTGAAGTTCTACCCGTAAGGAAGATACTTCATTTTCTTTGTCTACTAGTGTGTGTTGTAACTCTAGCTCAGCTTTCCTAAGATTTTCAGTCTTTGCTTGCGAGTCACGAAGTTGTCCTTCGAGTTTTTTAATTGCTTTGCTTACACAAATGCACTCAACTGACAACTTTTTGTACATATGCTGCATCTCTTCTAAAGTTGGTCTGTCTCTCCATCAGATTCATCAGATTCACATAAATTTGGCAAATCATGTTGTAACATACCTGGTGCATCAGTTAGGCTTGAGTTTTCTGTGTGAACACTGTCTACCAGGCATGCATGAGATGTGGTAAACGCAACAAGATTGCTTGAGTAATCATTGTCTCTGTCAGACATTACTTCCTCCTCATCAGATTCATCACTCCATGTGGCCACAAATGATTTCTTCTGTCTTTTCAGGAAGGTGACACATTCCTTTTGAACATGTCCCCAACCACTGCATTCTCTACACTGTATTTTATCGGTTTTTATACTTGCAGTGTTAGTAGAAGAATTATTATTTGAATTCACAGTGTTGGGCTTACCTGACTTTCTTTCCAAAGTAGATGGCTTTCCGTCACTTTTCTGAAAAAAATTCATCATGTTTCATAACTTCTTGGTGAAAGGTCATGTTCTCTGCTAGTTCGGCCAAGTCTGGTTCACGAAAGCTTCTCTCTTCTTCTTTTATTTGAACTTTTGCCTTCAGTGCAATTCCTCTACTTGCATCCTTCTTCTCAAATCCTTTATTCATCTCAAAAGTGAGGAGATCCCCTACAAGCTGGTCAAATCTTCATACTTTCTACATCTTTTGAGGTATCAGTGGCAGTCACCTTTTCTGAGAATCGATCAGACAAAGATCTCAAAAAACTTGTCCACCATAAGAGCTTCCGGAACCGTTTCTCCTAGCAATGGACGCTTATTTACGATTCCCATGAACCGTGTATGGTATTCTTCAATAGATTCACTTTCTTCCATCCTTAGACTGTCAAACTGATTTTGCAGGTTTCTGAGCTTTTACTTCTTTACTTCCTTAGTACCTTCAAAATAATTCTCAAAGAGATCCCAAGCTTTCTTAGCAGATTTGCAGTTGCAAAATTTTGTCTACTGAGTTTGATCCACCGTTGTTCTAATAAACAAGAGGGCCCTGTGATTCACCTTGTATTTCTCCTTTTCAGCAGCGGACCATTGAGCCCTTGACTTTGGAGTGGTAGAATCTTCGAGCTTGGGTGCAGACCACCCATTTTCAACAATATCCCAATACTCATCACCCATGGCTTCGAGATGTGCCATGGTCAAAGATTTTCCAGTAGTCTTAATTCGTTCCATCAAGCAACGGAAGACGTATGGTGTTTCCCCGAAAATCCATGCTGATGTAGTTCTCGCAGGATCAGCCGTATGACAATACGGACCCGCTCGTGATACCAGTTGAGATTCTGAGAACTACAGTGAATGTTATAACATTCACAGACGAAATAGTAAACAGAACAAATCACACCACAATATTTAAAAAATCGGGAACTAAATCCCTTAGTCCCCTCGTACTTGATGTTATTGATAAAATTGTCGAACAAACTATGTTTTACAAGAAGACTCAACTCTTCTATACCTAACCTATTCTATTATCAACAACGCCTGGCGACTCTCGTCGACTTTTTCGACATTGACACGGCACACCATCGAAGGTTGAACGAACTTTCCCGAGTCCGCCTTGAAGCAGCTTCTCCCAAAGATACTTCGACACAACTAACTATGTTATAACATTATTGGAACACACTAAGCTCTCAATAAACAAAATACTGAATATTTGTGTTTCGCTCATTCAATTATCATCAATATTCGATCTACCTGAATAAATGACTCCTATCAATAAATAGCGGAAATTGATGATTAACCATAGCTTTCTCCAAGTAAAAGATCTTTGAATAAGATTGTAATTTTCTTCCAAATCTTCCATATCTTTCCATATCTTTTGCAATTCTTATCCATAATTTTTATTTTCTACATATACAATAAATACTTAAATAACAATATATTTTTGACAAAAACTCCCAAAATTAAATTCTTTTACACCAAGTAAAACTTGTAATTTTTAATTTCATCAACATAGTGGGGAAAAATCATAATGCCCCTAATTTTTTCTTACCAAATTACCTTTGTTCGATTCTAACAAAAAATGTATATTAGATTCTCATGTAATTTAAACCTTAATATATCAAGCTTTTTATCAATAAAATATATAAATTAAACATTTAACTGCACATTGTGCTGCCACTATGAGAAAATTGTCTCAAATAATAAAATTTTGTCACAACTCAAACTATCAACTTCTGTTATTAAAGTTCTTTTTTTAATGTTTACGTTGTCCTCTTTGGGTTCTTATGTTGCCCAAACAAAAGACGATAGAAAGAATAAGGGCGCGTTTGATTGTAAATCATCAGTGATAATATAATAGCTAATATGTATGAATGATGGGTCAATCATATTGTAGAATGAAGTGGGAAAAAATGTTAATAAAATGAGATAATAATTAACTTATTTATTATATACCAAGCACCATGAATTAAAATAAGTCCTTGTTCATTCTTAATTTAGTAATGTTGTTATGTTTACTCATTTCAGTTGTGTACACTGTTGAATTCCAAAAACGTGGTTTACCTCATGCCTATATATTGCTATTTTTAGTAGCTGAGGACAGATATCCGAATGGCACAGATATAGACCGTATTATATCAGCAGAAATTCCAGATGAATCCAGTGATCCTCAATATTATGCAGCAGTAAAGACCTTTATGGTACATGGTCAATGTGGCGAAGCAAATAAGAAATCACCATGCATGTCTGAAAAGGGTTGCACTAAATACTTCCCAAAGGATTTTGTGGATATCACAACGTTCAGCGACGAAGGCTTCCCTATATACAAAAGAGCAAACAATGGGCGCATTATGCAAGTTAATGGACTTGACGTCGATAATAGATTCATTGTTCCTCATAATAGATATTTGTTGTTGAAGTATGGAGCACACATGAACATGGAGTGGTGCAATCAATCAAGATCCATCAAGTATCTATTCAAGTACATAAACAAAGGTTGTGATCGAGCAACTACATAATTCCTCAAGAACAAAAGGAATGATAAAACTGGAGATGTACATGATGAGGTGCAAATGTATTATGACTGTAGATACATTTCTCCATGTGAAGCCATGTGGAGAATTTTTGGATTTGAGATTGCATACAGGGATCCGCCTGTTGAACGACTTCCATTCCATCTTCCTGGAGAACAAAATGTGGTTTTTGATGAAGCAGATAGAATAGAATCTGTGTTGACCCTACAAAAAATTCGAAGAACCAAGTTTGAGGCTTGGTTTCAAGCAAACATCACTTACCCACATGGAAACAACTTGACATATACAGAATTCCCCCAACATTTTGTCTGGAAACAAGCAACTACTGAATGGGCACCACGAACAAAGGGTCGATGTTTGGGAAGAGTTTACTATGTTCCACCTGGAGCTGGCGATTCTTACTACTTGAGGTGCCTAATTAATGTTATTCGTGGAGCTAAATGTCACAATGACATGAAGGTTGCTCATGATATACAATATGACTCATACAGAGATGCTTGCTACGCTTACGGATTGTTGGAGGATGATAGTGAGTATATCGATGGCAAGCTTTTGGGCTTCCGCACATTCACTACGAGTTTTATTTGCAACAATGTTGACAGAGAACTGTATGGGAAGACCAGAAATTATGTGGGAAAAGTGTTGGGAACATTTGTCAGATGATATTTTGTACAGACAACGAAAGTTTTATAACCACAAAGGTATGTTATTTTTAACATATCTTTACAAATCTTTCAAATAAATATTATGTCATTATAATAAATTACATTTGATTTTTTAGATTTGAAGTTGTCTGAATCACAAATCAAGAATTTGGCATTAGTTGAGTTAGACAAACTACTGCGTAGTTGTGGTCGTTCCTTGAAGAATTATGAAACTATGCCATATCCAGATTATGATGATATATGTACAAGACAGAATAGTTTGCTGCGAGATGAATTACAGTATGATAAAGAAATGTTGGAAAAGGAGCTTCACATGCTATTGCCCAAGTTAACTGTAGAGCAGCGAATTGTTTTTGATAAGGTTATCGATTCTACGCAGCTAAATAAAGGTAAGATTTTTTTCCTTTATGGTTATGGTGGAACAGGGAAAACGTTTGTTTGGAGAACATTATCTGCAGCAATAAGATCCAAAGGCAGTATTGTTCTAAATGTTGCATCGTGTGGTATAGCATCTTTGCTATTACCAGGAGGAAGAACTGCCCACTCACGTTTCAAGATTCCACTGAAGGTACATCATGAATCAATGTGTGGCATTAAAGCAGGTAGTGAGTTGGATGAACTAATTGTCCTTTCAAAGCTTATTATATGGGATGAGGCTCCGATGATGCATAAACATTGTTTCGAAGCCTTGGATAAAAGTCTAAAAGACGTCATGAAGCGCGTTGATATTGCAAATGCTACAAAACCTTTTGGTGGTAAGACTGTAGTTTTTGGAGGAGATTTCCGCCAAATTCTTCCCGTAATCCCTAAAGGAAGAAGGTCTGACATTGTCAATGCAACCATTAATTCATCTTACATTTGGAGGTCATGTGAAGTTCTTCGACTGACAAAGAACATGAGATTACAATCTACTGATTCAAATTGCGAGGCATCAAAACTAAAAGATTTTTCTGAGTGGTTGGCTGCAATTGGAGATGGAACAATTGGCGATGGGGAAGACGGAACATCAACTATTGAAATCCCGAATGACATGCTTCTAGAAGCTTCAGGTGATCCTATTGCTACCATTGTTAACAACATCTATCCAAACTTAGATGAAAATCTAAATGATCCAGATTATCTGAAACAAAGAGCCATTTTAGCTCCAACGCTAGATGTTGTAGACTCTATTAACGATCACATGATAGAGAAGAATACTGGAGAGGCACGATCTTTTTTCAGTTCTGATAGTGTAAGTAAATCAGATATGACAGTTGATGCTATCAATGACGTCCATACCCCAGAGTTTTTAAATTGTATAAAATGTTCTGGTGTGCCAAACCATGAGTTGAAGTTGAAGATTGGTACTCCTGTTATGTTGTTGCGGAACATTGATCCAAATCGTGGTTTATGCAATGGGACCAGATTGATACTCACTCGACTTGGAGATCATATATTGGAGGCAAAAATCATTACAGGAGCAAGCGCTGGAGATTTAGTTTTGATTCCAAGATTGTCAATGACTCCATCTGACTCCAAAGTTTCTTTCAAGTTTTAGCGAAGACAGTTTCCACTTGCAGTTTCTTATGCAATGACAATAAATAAAAGCCAAGGTCAATCATTAACACATGTTGGACTTTTTCTGCGCAAGCCAGTTTTCAGCCATGGATAACTGTATGTGGCTTTCTCAAGAGTAACAAACCGAAATGGTCTGAAAGTAATGATTTGTGATCATGAGAAGAAACATGTCAATACGACAATCAATGTGGTATATAGAGAAGTTTTCAGGAACTTATAAAATAGATCAATAACATTTGAATTTATTTTTGTTTAAATATTAGTTTTTTTTTTCCGTTTTGAACTTTTTTCAGATTTCAAGTATGCTAATTCTTTCCATATTGATTTCTTTTTTCTATCTCATTCATTGATTTTTATTTTATAAAAGTAAGATAGATGCACGGGTATACAACTAGTTAGTCTAAAAATAGAATGTGATTGATGATGGCTACAAACAACTTATAGTTATAGCTGAGAATCTGCAGAAGTACCTATTTCAGATTTAGCGGTGGCCGCGCCGCCAAATCTGATTATATATAATAAATTCACGTTATTCTCCATCTCTTATCATCAGATTTATGGGATCTTTTCTAGTTTCTTGTTAAAATCCAGATTCTTCCTTGCTAAGGAAGCTTAGGATTGGATAACACAACTATTTTAGGCTCACTGATCACTAATATGGTAAACTGATTTTTTTCTGGAGATTATATAGAAGGAAAATGATATTCGTCCAGATTTTTATTTTTTTATTTTTTATTATATTTTTATAAATTCATTAGAAAATAAGGTTAATCTACGGTGCAACTATTACATTAATACAACTAAATTTTCAGCCGTTAGATTTATATTCTTTCAATCACAATCGTCAGATTTGCATTTACCCATTTTATCTATACTTTATTTTACTGCAGTAAAATTTTAGTTAATTCAAGCTCTAGTCCAATTTTTTTGAAGATTTTCCTGGCTGCAATTTTACCTTTTGTAAAGATGGCACATTGTCTGTTTGTGTTGGATGGAATTTTGAATTTGAGGTTTATGAAGTGAGGTTATTGTTACTATAATGAAAGAAAAGGTGGAAGAGGTTATAAATTGATGTGGACCAGCATTTATTTGATTTATGTGTCTTTTGTAATTCTATCTATAAAAATTGCAGCCATAAGCTTTGAAACAATCAACATCGTAACATCGTTCTGCAAATCCGCTTCTACTACAGTGGATTTCAAGTTAATTAAATGATAGCAATTCAAGAATAGTGATATACTGCTATTAGAAGGATAAGAGAAGAAAATATGTCGCGGGAAAAATGAGGTGGGAAGAAAGAGATGATATAATTGTCGAGTTGCCGGAAATAAAAGAAAAAGAAATGGGTTGTCGGAAAAGTAAGACAAATGGAACCAAAAATTGAACCTCGAGATTGAAAAGGGGATGTTAAGACAAATGGAGGAGAAGAAACACAGCGAGAAGAAATAAAGAAATGTAAATTAGAATCTTTGTAGTTTTTACCCTTTAAAATTTTAAAACACTAAACCACTAGGAAACCCATTTAATTAGAATCTTTTTAAAGTCTTTCATAAGTTTAAATCCTTACTAACTAGTATTTCACCTTTAGACTGTATTAGGACTTATTTTTTTGTAAATTACTCTTAAGAATAATATAATTACTGAATAGCATGTTTTTCAATAGGTTTGAAAGTTAGATAAATTGTTTTGGTGAGAAATCTTTAATCGAGTCCCATCATCACTCATCTTGTCTCTATACACACCTCCACAAACCTAAAACAGAAAATTTTAGGGATCGATTGAGCTACGTTCAATTCGTGAAACTCGATTTTTAGAGATAAATATTACAGAAGTGAATCAATAATTTTAAATAAATCATCAGTTTGTTAGCTTTGTAAATAATGGAGCAACAAGTTTAAAAAACTTATCATATGATTGATTATTAAGGTATCATGTGGTGGACGGCCGAGGAATCTTATTTTCATTGCAAACCCATTTGGATCCGTTTGCTTAAGACTGGGGATTGCTGAGTCAAACCTAGCTGAGGGAATTAATGAGTATGCTTTATTGGGGTTCGGTCCTCCAAATCTACTGAGCCAAGTCTAAAGCAAATGGACCCAAAGTGTGACAAATAAGTTATGATGAACTTAAAAGCAATTAATCTCTACCATTAGATAGTTGAAGAATCTCATTGTTGATTAATTAATTCTAATATTCTTAGGAGAATCAGTAATAGTGATATATAGCTAAAGTTAAACTACAGCATCCCCTAAAACCAATGAATCTACCCAAACATAACAACAATAAATACCAACATTGCCAACAAGCAGAAGCATAAGCTAGATTCTTGCACTAGGTTCATATAAATTATTTGAAGCTCAAATAAAGTACCCATTTTTTATATTAGATTCATGTAGTAGGTTCATGAAAATTCTAATGTTATTTAGAATCTATGTATTAGAGGGACCAAAACTTTGGGTCATATATTTCTTTGATACTCAATTTATCACCACCATAGGCCAAATAATATCTTGCCACATGAGCACCAAATATCATTCTTATATATATTGTTACACATGCATGTTTAAATGGACATATTTTGATTCTATTTGTTTTTTTTTTTTTATTTATTATTATCTTCTTCAATTGAGTGGGAGATGATTATGAGCTTATGAGGTAAAATTTTTGATCTCATTCACTTGCGAGAAATAATTAAATTTTATTTGAATCTGAATAAAAATCTTAAGTAGACTAGTATCTAACATATTGCACATAAACATAGAGATGGATGCACAAGCGACATTCTCTAATCTTTACGATTCAAGAAAACTTGATGGCTAGAACTATGCCACGTGGCACTATAAAATTCAGTTTTTGTTACACCGCATGAATATCCTTGACCGTCTCACCACCACTATGGCTACGCCAGTTGAGCCAAAAAATGGACAAAAAAGCTTAATCTCGTCACCTACAACAAGTGGGTGAATCAAGATAACTATGTTTGCTGCATGCAGGATCATCTGATTTTTGAGTTCGAGGGAAGGGGGGAGCTACATATGGCTCGTACCGGGCTCCAACCCAGTGCAAAATTTGTAGAACCTTAATTTTAAATGTATAATCTTTATTATTCAGTACACTAAATTTTAACAAAGCCCACCCCATTTAAGTCGCAACTTCATTGAACGCTAATAAATTTTCAATGTCTCAGCCCACCCCATTAATAAATCCTGAATCCCCCCCCCCCTCCTCCCCCGGGTTAAGGGGTATCCTACAACTAAAGAGTTATGGGAACGCTTAAAGGTCACGTATCACACTACCCCGACTACAAGATTAAGGCTCTTGCACTTAAGTTTAACCCGTACATACTTGACCCAAAACACACTATGAGCAAACATCTTGGCGTCATGAAAGATATGTTTTGAGAGATCCAAAATGCTGGAAATGAACTCACTGATGAACAATAAATTTTCGAAGTCCTAAGGTCCCCATCTAAGCAGACTTAGGGATACGTTAAAGCTTAAGCTCACACACAACGAGAAAATCTAGACCTTTGACAGCGTCGCGGGTCACCTTAGACTTGAGGCTAACCTTCGAGAGACGAAACGAGCAGAAACAATTGCTTTTGTAGAACACGCTGGACAATGCAAGCCCAACAAAGACAAACGTTGGAACAAGTAAAAATATGCTGGACAAAGAAGTGGCGAAAACCAAAACATGGGATTGCAAGGTGAGAAAGCTACAAATCATCACCGTAGAAAAGGGGCAGAAAGAAGAAAAATAGTTGCAATAACTATGGCAAGCCGGGTCACTTTGGTAGTACTTGTACTGAGACAAAGAAGATTAGACATGTTCCTAGCTCTTCTGATTCATTTGTTTGCTCGTATGTGTTTGTTGCTACTTCTCTCCATGGTTGGATTGTAGACAAGGGAGCACCCAAACATGTGACAATAGATAGAACATGATTCGTAGATTATCATCGAGTGCCAGTGACACACTATTTCTTAACCCTAGTATGACCGCAAGTGCACAATGTAACTATAGCTAGTAATGAGCAAGGTCGATCCCACAAGGACAGTGTTCCTATGCCAATTTAATATCCTAATATTAATAGCCAAATCTATCTAGACTCTCAAATAAAGTGGTTTGGTTTTATAAACTAAAATTGCAAAGCAACAATAAAAACACTTAAAATAATGTGAATAGAAAACAATAACTTGGTAAAGTTGATCAAATTAAAAAGCGTATTCTAAGGTTCTATTTCAGTTACGACTTTTCTATGTCACATTATCCTAATATCCTAGACCTTCAAACCGAATTTAAGTTTTTATTAGAACGATCACAATTATTTTTAACCCACCTTACCGGTGATGCTAACGTGTAGATTATGTATAAATAGTTACCATCTCTGGATAACTGTTATATATGTAACTCCTAAAGGGTCACAAGATCAGTGCTGACATAGATACTTCACTCATCTCGGACGATATTGATACTTATGTTATATGCCGTAAGTCAATTAATATTTCTCCCCTCTCAGGCAACGAACTATGAAACTAGTAGAATTAACAATTGATCAAATTAATAAATTCATAAGAACAAACACAAACATATAGATAAAAATATAGAATGGGGTCTAGAAAAAAACGACTGGAACTAGTCATTGATTATAGACCCATCAACCTCTGTAACGTTGTTTTTAAGCTTATAACCCAAGACCATTGCTAATAGAATCAAAACGATCCTCCCCCATATAATCTCTCATAATCAATAAGCTTTTATCCCAGGCAGGCTCATCACTGATAATGCATTAGCGACTTTCGAAATCTTTCATTACATGAACAATAATACCGCTAAAAAAGGCACGTTTGCGTTAAAACTTGATATGAGCAAAGTGTATGATAGAGTTGAGTGGTTATTTTTGGAGAGGATTATGTTGAGGATTGGTATAAATTGGAGTCTTGTACAACTTCTTATGCATTGTGTTCGATCAGTGTCTTTTTCAATCCTCTAGAATGGTGCTCCGAGCGAGACCTTCCGGCCCTCTCATGGCCTCCGTCAAGGGGATCTCCTATCCCCTTATTTGTTTCTTTTCTGTGCAGAGGCTTTCTCGGCTCTCATTAGACAGGCAGAATACCGATGGATTATCCATGGTGCTAGAATATTTCGACCGGCCGATCCCATTTCCCACCTATTTTTCGCCGACAACAACATTATATCTGGTCGTGCTACGAAGAATGAAGTAGATGCTATTGGTGCGATTATAAGAAGCTACAAGGAGGCTTCGGGTCAGCTCATATCTTTTGAAAAATCGAAGGTATCTTTTAGTAAGGGTGTTGGAGAGGCTAGGAGATTGGAGTTGGCGGGTAGATTGGGTGTTCGTTTAGTTTATAAGCATGCTATTTACTTGGGTTTACTTGCTACTGTGGGAAGGTCAAAGAAGGCAATGTTTATTACTATTGTCGCTCGGGTGAATAATAAATTGAAAAACTGGAAAAGCTCTAGTCTCTCAAATGCTGGTCAACTAACTCTCATCAAATTGGTGGCTCAAACAATTCCCACTCATGTGATGAGCTATTTTTGTCTTCCTCAATCAGTATTTAGGAGGCTTAGATCTCTTTGTTCGAGTTTTTGGTAGGAAAGGAGGATACACTGGGGGGCATGGGAAAAGTTTTGTAGGAGAAAGGAGGAGGGAGGATTGGGATTGAGGGATATAGAGGCTTTCAACCTAGCGATGTTAGTGAAGCAGGGGTGGCGGTTGTTGAGGGGAGAGAGCTCCATTCTATCCAAATTATGCAAAGCTCGGTATTACCCGAATGGGAATTTCCTTGAAGCACCTATTGGCAATAATCCTAGTTATTCTTGGAGAAGCATAGTGGTGGGCAGGGAAGTTCTCAAGTTGGGCCTAATTTGGAGAGTTGAAGAAAAGTCTATGGTCAATGTGTGGACGGACCCTTGGTTACCTAACAATAAGGATTTTCGAATTAGGAGTCCAAAGCCTCCAGACTGTGAGATTGAGAAAGTGGGTGACCTCATGTCTACCCAACCGCCGAGATGGAGAAGGGAGGTGATAAACACAAATTTTCACCCGGAGGATGCACTCCAAATTTCGAGCAATCCCACTGTATGAAGGGCAAGTGCAGGACGAGCTCATATGGAAGCACTCCAAGCGGGGATGTTATGAGGTGAAGACGGGATACCATATGGCGCTGGATCGACTAGGATTCCCGGGACCGAGCACTTCATCTAATACCAACTCTAAGAGGCTTTGGAAGTTCATCTGGAATTTAAACGTATCGCTGAAGGTATGTGTCTTTGTGTGGAAAGCGGTGAGTGGTTTTTTGCCGGTTATGTGGAGTTTGCGGAGGCGGGGAATTGATGTGGATGGGGACTGCTGTCGGTGTGATGAAATGGTGGAGACACGAGAACATGCTCTTCGTGATTGTCCATGGTCCAGATCATACTGGCAAGCTTCTTCTTTGCAGCTGAACGAGGAATGGTTGAGTAGTAGTGCATTGTTGGCGGATTGGGTGGATTGAGTAGCAGCAGTGGATGAAGTCGAATGGTAGGAGCTTTTCGTGATGCATTTGCGGTTCGATTGTTAAAGTTTTATTGTCTTTAAGCTTTAGTTTTGCTGAGTTGTCTTTTAGTTTTGTAAGACGATTGGGTAACTCCTTAGCCCATAACCTCTCTCATTTTGTCTTTTCTTCTGAGGTAGTTATGCCGTAATGAAATGATTTCCTCTGTTTAAAAGAAAAATATATAGTGATTTAAGAAAATATGTCATCGAAATTTGTTTTGTTGTGGCGCGGGAAGAATAATATAAAGATGAGAGATGCATTATCTGGCAGCTAAACTAAAATGAACCCTCCACGCATATACAATACATGAAAAGATCTAGCATTTGTTGGCTTCAAAGGAAAATATTAATACACTTAGGCATTCTTACATATGTTAGCTGTGGGGATGCCGCGTGGAACTATAGTACGTCAGAATAGCACACAAGTTTGAATATTAATTTGCCAAACCTCCTTCACTTCACAACATGTCCTTACCAATATAAATTATTTCAGGCCACACAATAATTTCCTTAAATATTACGCCTGTAAATAATTTTGTTTTTTTTTGCTCATGAGAACCCTTTCAACAATTACCAAAAAACATTCTTAGTTGTTTATTGATCATTCAATTCAAATAGAATCATTAATCAATAATATTCAATGACCTACTATGAATAAATCATCCCATGAATATCAACAATTCATGATGCCTTTCAAGTATATAATTGAAACCGAGATTATTTTTTTCTCTTTTCCTCAAGGTTTGTGGAAGGGGATCCAATTCATCGGTTCAACTAGTTCAATCGTGGATCTATCACTAGATTGATCCATTAAGATCAATAAATCAGAAATGATATTATGTTAAATCGGTCAGACTACTAAAATCGGATCGGTTTGAAAAAATCGTTTCCTACTTGATTTATCAATTTTCTTTTGAAAATAACAATTATACAATATTAAAAAATTTATTTAGTCTCATATGTTTGTTTATTATAAATATCTATTTTATGGTCCTTTAAATCTTTAGGTTCTATTTGGATGGAGGGATTTGAGTGGTGGATTTTGAAATCCACCATTAAATCCACACAACTTGTTTGACAAAATAAATCAAATCAATGGAGATTTTATATCCCTCATAATTTTTCAGTTTATTTTAGATGTATTTCAAATCCATCTTACTACCTAGTCATTTATAAATCCATCTCACCTCCCTTATATATGTGTAGCCATATTATCACACACACACACACACTTCACACATATACTAAATACACATCACACATACTTCACATACACTTCACACGCACTTCACATACGTGCGCGCACACACACCACACTTCACACACAACACTACTACACGTGCACGCACACACCTCACACGCACTTCACACACTATACATGTCACACACACTTCACACACTAGACACACCTCACACGCACTTCACACACTACACACACATACTACACACACTTCACACACACTATACACTTTTATTATCGTCATCCTCTGAAAAATGTTAGGAAAAAATTAAAAAATGAAAAGTTCAAACAATTCAAATTCACTCATTTGAATTTAAATATCCAAACAAGGGATTTGAAATGAGTGAATTTCCAAATACTAAGAATTAGAAATTAAATCCTTTGATTTCCAAATCCTTCCATTTGAATGCAACATTATGTCATTTTTTAAATACAACATATATTATATTCTGCGAAAATATAATATAATATAATTTTAAAATGTAAATTAATTTGATCAATCCACTAATTGAATCGTTCGGACCAGCTGAACCGTCAACCCATAATATAACCAATTCGCTCGCCGATTCGGTCCACAGACCACTGGTTTGTTTAGGTTTTATTACTAGAAAGAATAATTCGCAGCCACAATTACATATGTCATATTAGGTCATGGTTCCGGAACAGCAAGGATGGAACCAAAATCGAACTGTTATATACGATTCTGGGTTCGGAATTGTCGGTTCCGATACAAAATCGCTAGTTCGCCATTCTCTTTATTTATCTATTTTCTTTTTGTAAATTTAATTAATTTACATAGTTTTATTGTTAATAACAATATATTGAACCTGTACAAAATTAATTTCAAATATAACTTAAAAAAAATACTTCCCTCGTTCCAGCTTAACTTGATTACTTGCCATTTCAATTTGTCCCAACTTATTTCACGAGTGCTGGTTCTAAACGTGGAATTGGAGCCGTACCGTAGCTACAAAGATAGTTAAAATAAAAACTTATTTCCAACAGTTGCTCAACGCCAAGTCGACCTAGTTTCAAATCTCGCAGCTGTTGAATATAATACTTTTAAGTAGAAAACATTAAAAAAACTGCACTTATTTTAATCAGTGAAATAAAAAGTAAAGTATATTTAGTAACACATAATCCTTTATGTTGAATAGTTATACTTACTAGATTGTTTATAGCCGGCATGGACCACATTTACTTGATTAAAACTGTACCTCATAACCTTAAATCTAAATTCTGGGATATAATCCTAAACTTCCACCAGATTTACTAAAATAATCCAACCCATTCTTACTTACCTATTTTTCATTTTTCATTTTTCATTCTCTTCTAATATCATCATATTTAACTTCATTATTTCATATCATGTGCACTACTTACGTGTAACTAATATCATATTTATATTTTCATATCATGTACTCCATCCGTCCCAATGAACTAGCATACTTTTTGTTTTCGTCCGTTCCAAATAAACTTGCACACTTCTTAATAAGGAAAATTATACCACAATCTCCACCCTTAAAATCTCTACTCTCAATCTCCACCCTCAATCAACCTCTGAAAAGTTAACAAAATCCCCAAAAAAACAACTTTTTTCTTAATATGTATACTCACTTCATTCGGGATGAAGAGAGTAAAACTTAGTGTAGCATACATGTGTCTTATATAGCGAAATAAAATAATGATAATATGTTATAATCATAATCCACCCTCTTAAATTAATAAAATAAAAAGGTAAACTAATTAAACAGATGTAAATAAAATATAGGCACATATAATATTACGAATATGAGGGTGTAGACAATATTGTAGGAACAAAATGACTCTATATTGTTTATATAACAAAGTTTTCACTTGGGACGTTGAGTTAGATTAATTATAGGTACATAGAGAAGTTCCATATATATAAAGAAAAAAGAAATGAAAACTTTTCTTTTTTAGAAACATCGAAGCTTTTCTTGTGAAGCCAAAAAAAATTGAAACTTAGAAACATTAAAATATGCTAAATTTAGCAAAGAAGAAACTAAACTTGCAAGCCATAATGTCCCATAAAATAATAGTAATAATATTTGGGCATTGTTAACGGAAGAGGTGTTGATCATTCCCGGATTATAAGTAGTCTTTTTGATGGTCTTAACACAATTGGTGTTATTAATAACCCAATTAAATTCATGCAGATAATGCAGATAAAGTAAGGTGACGAGGGATAAAAGAGATTCTAGCACAATATACAGATAAACCTTACACAGAAGCCACATCCTCACACCAAACATATCTTCTACAAGTCTCTCTCTCTCTCACACACACACACTGAAGCTATATATATGGTCTCATATAACACTACATTTTTCTCAAATGGATAACGTGAAATACATGATCACTTCGTAGGAGTTATAAAAAAGCTTCTGACAAATTAAGAATTTCAGGTTGATCACAATTAATTATATATAGCCTTCTTAAATTTCTCTAATTAGCAGGTTGTACAAGGAAGGAGAAACAGGCAACTTCACATGATTACTTCTTGATTTTGGAATTACCTGATTAAACAATTTCAAGATGTGGCCAAGATTCAAAACTTCATCAACCAACAAAGGTCTGTTAATTAATCATTCAATCACCTTTTTTTCTTTTTAAAATTTCATATATATCATGATTTATGATTATATTTGATTTTCATTTGCTTTTTTGCAGACGTGATGAAGATCAAACAACCATGTAGAAGCCTCAACGTAAACGAAGAGTATCTCTGCGCGGTCCGAACGAAATCATTCGCAGATTTCTTCGTAAAAGTTCAAATTCTGGTAAACGGGCCATCATCTGAAGTTCTTCTTGATCCAGGCCAAGACACCATTACATCTGTTCTTGAATCATCAATTTTCTCGAACAAATCATCCGATCATCGTCTAAAGTCACTCCTCTCCAACTATTTCTCTATCAGCGCCGAAGCTTCGGATATCTGCAGCCAGCTTCTCAAAACCCTAACCCACCTTCAATCTGATCACACATTAATTCATAAAGCCATCAACGCCATTGACGATCCTGATTACTCCTCTGATCAATTTGGTGACGTGTTCGCCCAACTTCAATCCCGTGTTACCCTCAACAACACCTTTTCCAACTTAAACAAACACGACTTCAACCACATACATGAAAAACACTCATCTGTTCTACTACAGTTGAAATTAAACAGAACAAAGGTGGCAAGAAAGATAAAGATGATAAAATTCTTCAACCGGGCTTCGGGCCTGTGCGTGACAGCAGGCTGCGGGCTAGTAGCAGCAGCAGCCTTGATCCTGGCGATGCATACTCTGACAGCAATTCTAATAGGGCCTGCAATCTTCAGCTTGCCAATGGAGCCAATAAAGAAAAAAATTCAAAGTTTTCAATTTATGAAATATGGATTCCTGAGGAAGACTGTGGAACAGCTTGATGCAGCTGCAAAGGGTGCGTATATACTGAAGAGGGATTTCGACACGATGGGGCGATTAGTTACGAGGCTTGAAGATGAGATGGAGCATAAGAAGGCGATGATAAGGTTGTGTTTGGAGAGAAGGGAAGATAGGGTTTGTTTGGAGGTAATGAAGGAGCTTAAAAAGTATGAATTAGGGTTCAGCAAACAAGTGGAGGAGTTGGAAGAGCATGTGTATCTCTGTCTTGTTACCATTAACAAGGCTAGAGCTTTGGTGGTCAAGGAAATTTCTAGGAATTGATGGTGAAGAAAATTCAGTGCAGTAGGCAGTTTAGGCAATATTATTGTACAGTGATATATTCTTGATCATTTGTATATAGCATTATGTTTCTGCAGCTTGGATGATTGATTTGATTCTTTATGGGTTTTTTTAATAAGATTTTATCTGATGTCCAGTTATAAATAACTCTGTTATTAATAGTGATGTAGTTAAAAGTACCATTTTAACTACAAGTAAAAACCGTTGTCTGTTCCATGAAGGGAAAAAATCATAAACCGTCCCATAACTATAGTGACTTCCACTAAATATCCCGTATCTATCTATTTTTGCAATTTCGTCCCATATCTTTTTAGATTATCCAATTTTCGTCCTAAAATTCAAAATTTCGCCGGAAAATGCACGTGATGGACACATGCCAGCCAAAATTTAGGAGTTTTCTGCCACGTGGCGTCGGAAAAAAATCATATGTCCACTAAATATCCCACAACTTTCTGCTTTTCTAATTTCGTCCCATATGTCCTGAGATTATTCAATTTTCGTCCCAAAATTCAAATTTAAGCCAAAAAATGCACGTGTCGGACACGTTCCGACCAAAATTTGGGGATTTTTTGCCACGTGACGTCGAAATTCTGAGCTGGATTTGAATTGACCTTTTAATTCCTTTTTCTTTTTCTTGCCACATTTTTCTAAAATTTTACCCCCTTCCAATTTATATTTTTCTTGTACAACTAGGGTTGAGATACCCTATGGAGCTCGCGGCGGCGCTAACAGTAGCGGCCGGCATGTCGGCGATGGAAGGATGGTGTGAGCCGTCTCAGAAGCAGGGGTCAAACTAGAGGAAAGATGGGTGATGAAGATGAAGTGGCAAAGGATATAGGGGTCTGGGCCACCGCCGTGAGAGGCGGGGGGAGGGAGATTTCCGCCACCGTGAGGGTGGCGGGTGGAGGTCGGATTGAGGCTAGTTTCACCTTCATCGGAATCTGCAAAGGAGAATCGCCTACGCCGAAATGGAGCGGCATGAGGAGGGCAGTTCTGCCGGCACAGAATGAACACCGACAGAGGGTGGGGATTGTTGGCAGTGTCTGTCGGGGCAGAGTAGCGGTGGACGGAGCTGCAGGAGAAGAACAACTATAGGAAAAAGAAAAAGAAAAATGTGGCAAGAAAAAGAAAAAGAAAAATATAAATTCAAATCCAGCTCAGAATTCCGACGCCACGTGACAAAAAATCCTCCAATTTTGGCTGGCACGTGCATTTTTCGGCTTAAATTTGAATTTTGGGACGAAAATTGGATAATCTCATGACATATGGGACGAAATTAGAAAAGCAGAAAGTTGTGGAATATTTAGTGGACATATGATTTTTTTTCCGACGGCACGTGGCAAAAAACCCCCAACTTTGTGCCGGCATGTGACCGGCACGTGCATTTTCCGGCGAAATTTTGAATTTTAGGACGAAAATCGGATAATCTAAAAAGATATGGGACGAAATTAAAAAAGCAGATAGATACGGGATATTTAGTGGAAGTCACTATAGTTATGAGACGGTTTATGATTTTTTCCCGTTCCATGAACAACAACACTTCATATAACAAATATAATTTGTTGTCTTTGTTAATTTTAACTACAGTTTGTATCTGTTGTTTAATCTTAAAACCGTTGGTTTTGTTAGTTTTAGCAACAGTTTTTCCCCGTTCTACAATTTAAATCGTTGTTTATTTAGTGTTAATTTTCGAATTTAGCAGCTCCTTTTAGCTGTTGTCTTTTACCCGTTGTTCTTCATTTTAAATCGTGTTTATTTAACATACAATTTATTAAAAATAATTATAAATTGTCAGTAATTACCTGTCTCTCAAATATGCATTAATAGATAAAAAAAATCTCTCCAATCCAAGATAAAACATGATTGTGTAATATCCAAAAATGTGCAATTCATAAAAAAGGATAACATGTGTACTCCTTGCCACTTTACGCCACAAAATATTAACTAATTTGAATCTAAGACTTCTAAAAATGTTTGAAACTTCACAGCAACTTCTTCAAAAGATATGTACCTTCTTTGTTTTCCTGCCAATGGAAACATTATAAACGAGTATGTTAACAAAAAAATGAAGCCGAAGCATCAAAACAAAACATTCAAAAAAAATAAAATAATTTAAGACAATCATATGTGGTTCTATTCATTTTGAAACCACATTAATCATAAACACATAAATCATTCCAAAGAATCCACATTAATCATAAACACATAAAATCACCGGGTGCCCAAGCTCAAATAATCACACGAATAAATCAACAAATTGATGATCTAAAATATCACAAACCAATTTTATCACTCATTATTGACGGAACAGGCAATGGTGGTATTTATCACTAGTGCATTCAATTGAACATAATAACATCATCCTATAATTATAGGAGCCATCTAGGATCCTTACTATTGTAGTTATCACACGGATGAATTAAGTTTTCACAATCAACAACCCAGCAGACCATTGACTTCTAATTTAGAAGCCAACACAAACCATGGCCATATAAACTACAAATATAGCAGAATACACAACTCCAGAATCTATCTCAATATATTCCCCGAAATCTTAGTGAAGTTGCGCTCAATAATGAAATGTGAGAACTAATATATTTTGCATCAAAGAATGGTCTAGACAACCCACATAACACACACAGGTTAGAAAACTAAAGTATAGAAATAGCAATTTACCTTGCAGTTCATACATGTTAAACAGCCACAGCTTGAAAGCAATATGGCTGATTGATCCAATATGCCATTTTTCAGACCTAAATATTCATTTTCAATTAACATGCATGTTTGGGGAAAACTGATTGAATTGTGAGTGGGTAGATAACTTTCAGGCATCAAATAAGAAAGGAAAATATAGAGTGGTAACAATAATTAACAATTTGACAGAGAATAGAATGCTGATAAATGCTACTCAAACCATTAAAATTAAAATGTTCCAAGTCTTTAGCATTTGTTAGGCATGCATTTTGATTCATACATACAAGTAAAGGCTACATGTCAGTTTGAAAAGGAAGTCGTATGTCGGGAAATTCTTTATAGACTTACATAAATGGAAAACATGTAGCAGTTAGTATGTATCAAAAGGTCATACCTGTCATACTCAATATTCTCTGCCGAAGATATTAAAAGCTCATTCGCACTTTCAAAAGCCAATAGGTAGGCCATGCCAACCTTCCAAACAACAGACTTCAGTAACCCTGCTGAACAGAAAAGTAATACCTGGAGTAGCACCACGTACAAATGTTCACCTATAAAAATCTGAAAGGATACTTGTAACTGAACTTTAGGTCTTAATCTGCCACTAAATGACAATAATAGCCATCAATACACTTGAGCTCTGGCAAGGATACTTTAGGGCGTAAAGTCTGCCACTAAGTGTCAATCATAGCCATTAATACACTTGAGCTTTGGGCAAGGATACTCTAGGCTACTTCGTTTATAGGTTACATGTAAGATCTTTCGCAATTGAAAAAGGTCCTTGTCTAGCGGGTTTATGCTAGAAAGGATTTTGGGTCACATACTTTGAAGCTCATAAAAAATCCTTTGGAATTATGTAGTCAGATGCTTATGTTACAACCTTTAATTGTCATGTCACTGTTCAAGTTAGCATAACTCGTACCTTTGCTAGCTACTGTATATTTATTCTAAATATTTGCAAAACAAACTTTGGGTGCAGATTTTCCCTACTAGTGAGTAGAGCTATCATCTTTGCCAGTTTTCATCAGAGAGCTATCATCTTTGCCAGTTTTCACCAGTCTTATGAGTACTAATCACAGTACGAATTGATTGATTTTTAAACGCTGAATCAGCTTAGCATAACATGTATTTGTTCAGGACAAGGAGAGATGTACACTTACAGCTGCCGAACAGCTAAGCCCCGAACTATCGAGCCCCTCCTCGCCACAGATAAATCCAATGATGCCCTGTCAATAACAGCTAAGTTTGTTTAATCCAAGAAGAGCCCTGCAAATCTCATAATATATTGCATCATCTATGAGTTGTCCAATATAAAGAACAAGCATTTACATTAAGATCTAAAGGCATTTATCTGCAATTAACCACACAAATGGGTTTTAATTCACATCATCACAGCAAGAAGCGTAACACGAGGACTTTCCAAGTTCGTAGCACATATTTTCTTAATCTGTAGAGAAATTCATTTTCCCTTTAAAATTTTGGTACCACTGACACAAGCCCTACGTTTAAAACCTTTTTGAATTCATTCCCAGCAGCTTCATCCCTTCAATTTTGCAAGCCAAAAGGCGAATTAGAGCAGTTCGATTATCTTATATCAAATAACTTAAGAAAAACGAATGGCAGTCCCATCTATATATATTAAACTTACACATTACAAACTAAGACATTTTTACAAATTGCATTTAAGGAAATAGTTTCTTGTGCCACACAATAAATGAATTGGCAACAATTACTATATTCAAGGAAATATGCAGAATCTAAATTGAGAAAGAAGAATTGCAGCTTACGTTATATCTTGATCAAGATGAGCACGGTATACTCGTTGTGGATAAAAAAAAAATCACATATGTAGATACTGCATAGTTATAATAAGATTTTGCATAACAATGGAAGAAACAAACTAAAACGAACAAAAAATTTAATGGAAATAAAATACTACTTGATTAATGATTGGAAAAGAACGATGAGGGTCACAGGGAGTCCAGTCTGGCCGATATAACGGGATGTGAGTCAATAGAACCCTTGGATTCGGAGAAATATCTAGATAAACTCGAAGAATGTCAAGGAGGTCATATTCACTGAATAAAACAAATGTTATGACTTGAACTCAGAGTCCTGTACCTTGAGAAGCGCTTGTAATGAATTCCCAGGTAGCCGATGCGAGGTTACCTCGCCGACCACCTGGCAAATAAAACAATAGTTGTTATGTTCTAGCTATTGCCTTGTAGCAGTAGCAACGTTCAATAAATAGCCAATAAGGAAAGGAAATACATTCCTCTTGTTATGAAAAAAATCATCAAGTTATGACTAGTCCAACCTGGGATTAAGCGCAAGTTTGCATTCCATGAAGAAAGAGAGCATTTATGCCTAGTGTGAAAGAAGCAAAGTTTGGGGCCAAAGAGAAATTACAGAAACATGTCTAAATAAATATATTCCAGAACACCTAATTGATAAAGAGTATTGTGGTTTACAGGTGTATGATTCAAGTCTTACTAATAGTAGCGGCGATCAAACGCACAAACAAGGTCTAGTGATGTGAAGAATAAACGGTGTAACAACAAAAGTTACAGAATGAGAGACCATTAGTAGTTACCGTCCACAGTTTGTGCATCAATGGAAATGAAGTCCACTTTCCCAAGTGTTACTTTCAAGTTCGTAGCACCAAATTCTCGCTCATAGCGTCTGAAAATCTGAGTAAAAAAGACAACAAATTACATTCAGAATCCTGCTCCTAGTAATAAAGCACAGAGTTGTGTTTTACTAGGATCAATACCCTTTGGCCTACGCTAGTTTGGCTAATTGTTGACAGCTTTAACATAGTACAGTTAGTCTTGAGGATTCAAAAATTATAATTAGTAAAGAAAACATACAAATGAAAAACCTAGATGCCATTTATTTGAAAGAAAACAAAAATTATAGTAACCAAGAATATACATATATTTATCTCCGGATAAAGAACTGAAAACCCAACAGAATACTAAACTGTTTGATAAACATTCATATGTAAGCAGGGTTATAGTAACAGAACGCTATGTTCATTGAAGTAATCAGTGTCGCAAGACCTGTTTCCCAAAGTTCATTTCTGCCCTTAAAACGAAACATCTAGAAACAAGATATAATCTGGACATTTGATACCATGGGCATGCATATAGATATATCTGGTGTATGTTTATATTATACTTCAAAAAAATTAAGATCATGTTTAGAAACATAGTAATTAAGATCTGTTAGTAGCAATCTCAGCCGAAAGATGGTGAATTTGCTTGTGATGATCATATGAAAATCAACAGTTATTAAATTACTTCATCACAGATTGCGGTAAATCTCAAAACAAAAATCAAACTGAAACAGAAAGCAGAAAACAAGAACACATCTAATAATAAAAAATTGGCAAGAGAGATCAGATGGTAGTGCATGTTTATAGAATCATCATTCAATTGCAGATTAGGTGTATGGGTAAGTATCATCACGCCTCTCCTTGACTATCTCAAAAACTCAAATTAAAAAAGATATCTTAAACATCAATAACATACATATGGACACATAATAAAAAAAAAAAACTAGAGAAGATATAATTAAAGGAATCAGATTTAGTGTCAATCACCACATTACATCTAATTTATAGATGCAGCTTAAGACTGGGCCGACAAAGTACTATCATCATATCCTCAAACCTAACTACAGTCGCATAAGAGAAACGAAACAATAAAACAGAAATCAAATACCTTAACGGAAACAAAACGATCACTCCATGTCCTCTTAAATTTCTTCACCCTTTTCTTGACGATACGTTTATCGAGAAGAGGCGCCGCATTGTTAATTACCTTCTGCAACAAAATCAACAATGAACGATGAAATACTACCAAAGAACAACATATTTCTCGATAAGCATATGTAAATACAGAATGAAAGTCTGTCACCCCCATCAAAGTAATCACCCAAAACCAGAGCATCGTCTGTTTTGAAGGGCAATACAGATAACAGAAACACCCTGCGCATGTATAAATCTGTATAGAACTGAGCAATCTCCAGAGCAAGTGACTTTGGAGCAAGATGCAGGGAAGTTCTATCCATGAGCTGTCAATCAATACATACTTGGAATCAATTGATAACATTAACTATTAAGCACATAAACAACATCAATAAACTTATGAATTTGTTTTCTCTGGAAGTTTACCTGAGGGTCTGTAACCACATCAATTTTCACATAATTACTCGAAGAATCAACTCCATTTAGCTGAGAAGTTCAGCTTAAGCACCGTGAGAATGTTCACACATCATTAACATATAACAACATAAAACTCCTTGCATTACTCTACAACTAATTAACTCTAACAAAAGTCTAATTAACAACATAAGGATGAAATTAACCCTAATTAAACCAAAAATCAAACTACGAATATCGAAATAGTCAATTTGAAATGCAGATCCAGACTTCAACAATAAACCAACATTACAAACAGCTAAATAATCAGTCAATCAATCAAATCTAATTCAACTCTACGGATCGATAGAAGATTTCAGTTGAATTAATGGATTTTACCGAAGATTGAAGATGATGGCATGAACAACTCCAGAAGGATGATACCAAATAAGCAAACCATTCTCCATAAAGTAAATTCAGCGCCCAAAATATGCTCAGAAACACAGTCAACTTCATCTCTCTACTTTATCACTCCAAAATTGTTGTTTCTTTCGTTTTTAAGTGAGAGCACTTAATTCCTTACTCTCAACCGACCAAAGTCCTACTAATTCAGAAATTCCACCTTCGACCTCAAATTCAAAATCCAGTTCACAAAATAGAGGACAAAGAGAGAAACAAAGCACGTAAGACCAGACGGAACCACAATCCGCGAATAAACAATACCTGACTGAAGTAAAAGAAATCGGATGATGATTTACAATGCATTTAAAAATCCATCACCAAATACCAACAAAATTCTACTGAAATCCTTCATTACTTTTATGAAATTCCACTGAAATTGTGATTTGAGAGGGAAGCGAGAGAAGGGAAGAAGGGTGCGCTATTGCGCGCTTTTCTGATTTGTGCTTTTCTGATTTGGGCTGATTTGTGTGTATTTCTGATTTGAAAATTTCTGATTTAAGGGACTCAAGTCAACTAAATTGATTCTCATAAATTGAACTGAACGAGCGTTGGGCCAGAGGATTGGCTGTTAATTGTGTCGAACCTTGGGCCAGAGAAGAATGAGCGTTGGGCCTTGCACTTAATTTTAGATTAGCCGAATCCATATAATCTCTAAATTTTGTAGATATTTTTGTATATTCTGTTACCATATGTAATTTGTATTTTGTAGGTATTTTTTCTTCTTTTTTCTCTATTCACTATCTCAATATCTAAAAATTGATATCAACTTATAGATAAGAAAATAAAGTGTTTGTATATAAAGAAAAGGAAAAAGTGATATATGATGTTTAACTTGTGTAACAAAAATTAAAATTAAAAGTACATATTGCAATTGAATTATTTATAGCGATTCATGATGGAGCCTGAAAAATTTAATCGGGTCAGGCCGAGCAAAAATTTAATCTGGCCTAAAATTAATTGGCTCGTCCTAGCTTATTACCCTATAATATATTAAGATTATCAGGCCGGCCCGATAATTCCAATGAAGACTTTATTAAAATAAAATACAATATATACAATAAAATGCAATCTATAAAATAAAATCATAATTATTATTTTATTTCAAATATATTATTAATTATTAAAATTACATTGAAGAGTTTATTAAAATAATAATTTTACAACATAATAAAAGTATTGTAAATTAAAATGCCTTTTTTACAACAGTTTTGCGAAAATGTTGACACTAGTGTTGTCTATTGGAACAATGTATTGTCAATAAACAACAGATTTGGGCAACTGTCGTTAAAAATGTTGTCTATTTGTGGAAAAAAGCGCTAATAGACGACAGATGTTGAAAACAGTTGTAAAATTGTTGTCTATTAGCGTGTCTGTCGCTAATAGACAACAGACAGCAGTAAAACTATTGTTAATTGATGAATAGACAACACTGCTAGGAAAACCTGTTGTCTTTTAACTGTTGTCTATTTATGAAATTGTTGCAGTGATGATAGGAAAACCGAGGTCTATAACTGAATATACTACAAATTTGACAACGCCTTTGAACGCAGATCTTATTTTATAGACCATAGGTTTAATCGTTCGAGTAATTTGAACTGATGGTCTAATATTTACAATTGGAAATAAATGGGATGTATTAGAAGAAAAATGATGTATATTCCTTTATAGACTTCATTTTTCTTATTACCAAAAAACTGATGTCTATTCCTTTATGGACTTCGATTTCTGACGGTCTTGTGACTTCGATTTAAAACCGTTGTTTTTATCCCTCACTGTTAACGGTTTCAATTACTTGAAAATCGATGTTTTCACTATTTTACAACAAAAATAAATCGTTGTCTTTTTTTCCTGTTGTTTTTAAGTGCTTTTAATAATGAAGAAGCCAAAAAATAACACAATAATAATTGCCCGAAATAAGAAAAGATTTTCAGATAACAAGATACTCCAATACCCATCAGATATCCATTAAACTCTACAAAACTACTATAATATCCATCAAACTACTCCAAACTAACTATACAAGTTAAAATTTATTAACAGTATATAACCACCGATTCCAACAAGCATTTCCACCAAGTCCCACAAAATGTACCAACACATATCCAATAAATCAACAACTCAGTAAATTATCCAAGCATACATGGAAAACTCTTTCTTCCACCAAGTCTTCTCAGCTAATATATATGCAAAAACTTCAATCCAACCACACACCATGCACAAATGCTTCAACATCTTGTTCCTGCATATATTCAAATAAAAAATATGAATATGTTCAGAAAATTGAATGACCAAAAGTCAACAAATTGAATGTTAGAAATCATAAGGTCTAAATCATCAGCACGTGGAAAATAAGTCCCACAATATAAGGCACAAATGAGTTATTTCTTATAACCGAGTAAGCAAAGAAACCCGAAAAAAATCACAAGGGTTAAATCATCAACACATGTAACATAAAATCCAGCAATACAAAGCACAAGTGTACACTACAACAATTTCATAAATAGACAACAGTTAAAAGACAACAGTTTTTTCCAGCACTGTTGTCTATTCATGAATTAACAACAATTTTACCGAAATTTGTTGTCTATTAGTGACAACACATGCTAATAGACGACTGTTTTACAACGGTTTTCAACATATGTCGTCTATTAGTGCCTTTTTCCACAGATAGACAACATTTTTAACGACAGTTGCCCAAATTTGTTGTCTATTTGCAATACATTGCTCTAATAGACAACACTATTGCCAACATTTTTGGGAAACTATTGTCAAAAAGGCATTTTAATTTATAATGCTTTTATTATGTTGTAAAATTATATTGTGCATGTTATTTAAAATTCTTAAAAGTTATGTATTGGATATTTTAATAAACTCTTCAATATAATTTTAATAATTAATAATATATTTGAAATAAAATAATAATTATGGTTTTATGTCATAGGTTGCATTTTATTTTAATAAACTCTTCATTGTAATTGTCGGGCCGACCTGATAATCTTAATATATTATAGGGGAATAAGCGGGGTTGGGCCAACTAATTTTAGGCACGATTACACATTAAAAACTTGAAGATCTAAAATAATACTTTCTAAAACAGTATAAAATAGTAATAAAAAAAAGAGACTTTCTTATCCCTCGGTGAGAAAATGAGAATCATATTTTACACTAGATTGAATGAGAACTTATATTTCACACTTATCTTATATTTTTCTTATATCAAATTTTTCATTATGTTGTATGTTGCAAATTAAAAGTTTAGCTAAAAACCAAACATAGTTCATTTGCCAAATTGCAAGAGGATAGAACAAAAGGAAAAAATATTTTACCGCTCGAGTATTAATTTGGGTCATGAAAGAGTTTTTTATATTAGTTGAGGACTTGAATTATATTTCAAATTATTAGCAGAAGTAGGCTGCCCTATTTTGAACCTCATTGATTGTATTACAAGTTTATCCCTCCTCCACATAGGCCTCCATATTTTGGGCCTCGTTAATTCTGACCCAATTCCAAGAGCTATTGACCGGGCTGCTAAAGTGGCTGATCCTCGTTAATTCTAATTAATTTGTAGTCATCAAATAAAAGCGTGCAAGAGCTCGTCCTTCTCTCTCCTCTCTCAAAAATCCTCAGAAGAATTTCAGTAAAATTTTAGTTCTCTACAATTCTCCACCATCGCCATTATCGTCCTAAGGTTCAACCTTATTTTCATCGGAATCGTCGCTATCGTCCTCTGGTTAGTTTTCCACCCAAACACCGTGAAATTCCACATATGTCACCAATGGTACTCTCACCGAGTTCAACCTCAACAACACCACGCTCCACTACAATCTCGCGCTGAATCCGACGAGTCGTAACCCTAACAAGCAAATTGGAATCTACTACGATGGCATCGAGGTTAGGACCTTTTACTAGGGACAGAGATTCGCCTTCGTTGACTTGCCGACATTCTATCAGGGTAAAAAAAACACTAGCTATTCTACGACGGTGTTCAGAGGGTAGAATTTTGTACCGCTTAGAAAGAAGGAGGTGTCGAGGTACAACAGTAACCGGAGTTCCGGCATGTACAACATTGATGCGAAGCTGTATATGCGAACTAGACTGAAATTTTGGTTTGTGAAATTGCCGAGAGTGAACCAATGATTGAGTGTGATGTGAGATTTCCGTTGAGGTCCAATGGCACGGCGGCGGCTGGGCCTTTTGAATCGAAGAGGTGCGATTTCGATTGGCGTTGACAAATGTTGTTCGAGCTAAGTTCAAGTCTAATCTTCCTCCGAAATCAACCGTTTGTTCCTTTCACTAAAATTCTCGTTATCTTAGTCGCTTATATGTGTTTTGTGGATGAAGCGTAAGTCTTTTGATTTTGAAACAGGGTGCTAGAGTGAGGGTGTTCGTGTATCCAAGCAACATTTAAAATATGAACTCAAGTTTTGAATAATGCCTTATTGGTCATATTTTTCAAGTGATTTGTAGAATCTATGAAATTTAATGTTTGTTCTCCTGGGAATGCATCCTTATGATACACTACTGACTGAATTTATAATCAATTATAATTTGAACTGGTCTTCTTCACTATTTAGAAAGTCTTTCAAGCCTTGATTAACTTGCAGTTATGGGTTCGAGATAATTGTTGTAATGCTGAACCCACCCTTATAATGTATTCCTTACCATTTAGAAGTTGTAAGAAGTTTAATTACTGGTGCAGATGGATAATGGATAGTCGTGATGAATACACAAAGGAGCGGTTGGATGCTGTAAATGACGAGTTCAAGCTGTATCGATGCCATACCATTCTCAACTGTGCCAAGGCTTGCCCCAAGGGACTCAATCTGGATTGCAGATCCAGAATATCAAGAAACTTGAACTCGCATCTTAAATTTATAGGATATTATTACTTTGCCTGCAGGTATTGGTTTGAATAATAATCTGGGATCAGTAAGGCTGTTACTAAATTCATTAGCTCTTGAAGGAAAATTAGGGAGCTTTCTTTAATTTGGGTTTATTGCTGTACTTTTTAGATTTTGCAAGAACTGAAGTGTATGAGTAATGGATTGATATTCAGTTTCCTTTATTTATTTATGTTTCCTAAATCCAGGTGGCTTAAAAAATTACTGACGCTGAATTCATGCTGTTTTCTTATTGTTGTTTTTACTTATCTGTAGCTTGGTTTGGAATTAATTATTAGTTTTATATATTGGTGATAGAAATTGCTCAGTGTATGCTATTTATTTTATTGTTTCATTGATATATTGGTGACATAAATTAGGTCAGTTTAGTATTATTTTAAGCAATAGGGCATGAATAATGCCTTATGAATTGTAGATTCAGTTGAGTGAAAGTATTGCGTAAACTAGAATTAACTAGCTCAGAACAGTGTTGAATATTACAGCTGTGGCGGAAGACGAATTGTTTACAAAAGATGGAACTATTGATTATCGCGAGAATCTTGCAAAAAGGAGTGAAATTGGAACATGGAAAGCTTGCCCTTTCATTTTAGGTTGTTCTTTTACTTATTTATTTAATAAGGTATTTTAGTTGTTTATATTGATATCTCCTTCCATCTGCTACCATTTTTTTTTTAAATTACTTGAGTAATTCTACTTTTCCTTATTATGGTATGTGTATTTTTTAGAGCTTGAGAATTAGATATCCTGTGACTTCAAAGTAAGTGCCTTTGCCTGTAATGTGTGTGTAGATGTGTAGCATGTGATTTTGAGAAGCTTTTTGTTATCATGGTTGAGATTTAGTTGATAAAATTGTTGTTGATGATGTTCTGCAGTGAATTTCAAGCACCGGCGGCTGAGAAGGCAGAAGAAACGAAGAAGAAACCTAGTTCGAAGGGAGTGTTATGCAATGCCGGAGCGGGCGCTGCTGCTGGTAAGTCTACCTTATGTAGAGTTGCTATATATATGTTTTATTGATATAGTTCTTAATAATTCTGTATCCAATTCAAAGAACCTATTACGTGTCATTCAGCGTTGAATATAATGCAACAATAATCTATATTAGTGTATCTTTTGAAAGGTAAGTTAAACTCAAGTGGTTTATGACATCAGATTGTTGATACATCTTATATAGTAAAATTTGGACATTTTTTTTACGCACAGGACCTAGTTTTTGTGTAATGATGAGGATTTTTTTTTTTTATTATTTTTTTTTTTTATCTTGATCACTTCACAAATAATCAATGTTCTGATTTAAGTCAAAATATCAGATGTGTGTATGATGGAAGAAGCATACACGCATCTATTATCATCTTATGTAAATTCTTACGAGATTCCACTCGGATTACTACAGGGGTGATTGCAGCTACGTTTGTGTGACCATTGGATAGTACAATATATTAAAAGAGTAAAGGGAAATGATCGGATATCTTGATTATACTTTTCCCTGAATTGAGTATTTGCGATCCAAGTTTTTTTTTCTTTTTTTCTTAAGACTGAAATATTGATTACAAAATATAGACACACATAAACACCCAAAAAGAATCTTTAAGATGGTGAAAAAATTTGAAATGTTCAAGTTGGGTCGTGGGACTGGAGAAAACATCTAGAGATTGTACTTTGCCTATCATTGCTCTATACTAGTCATAGCTATACCATCTTGATCTTCACATAGCCATGTAACATGAATGTCCACTTTACAGGCTTTTTCCAAATGCGCATTCCAAATCTCAGAGACTGATAAATGATGATCCTTTTTCTCTAAATCATTCAAGATTTTTTCTACTTTTGCTTGATTTTATGTCTTTTGCAATTTTGTTATTAGAATCCTTTCTTCTCCTTTTCAGCACGTGTTTCTATTTTTTAAGTCCCCTTTCCTGTATAATTATTAAAATGTAGGTACAAGTTTAAATTCTTGGTTATCTTATAGAACTTCAGTTGTAGTTTGTAAGTGTGATGTTTTGTTGCTTGATTTTCTTTCACTTAGAACTACAAATCTCCTCCTTTTTATTTTCTGTTATTGTTTATCTTGATTTTCATTTTGTATATGTGATGTTACTGTTTTTTCATTTAGTTTGATTAGATACCGCTCATTTCGATCTTTTTTATTCTTCTCAAACTATTTATTTCTATGCACTTTTGTAGGCCATGTGGGACAGGAAACATCAATATGTTGAAATTAAGGTACGTAATACTCATAAATCATGGTAACTTTTGGTGTTATGATCATAATTTTGAAGCTTTGAGTTGCTTTTATGGAAAATCTTAGTATATGTATATAAGTAAAATAATATGTATATATATATATATAAGTACATATATAATTTCCTTTCTAACATGCAAGTGCAAGATGAGTAACATAATATCGAAATACATGTTGGAATTCGTCAACTGTACAAGCTATACATCTTATGATAATGTTGTTTATATGTTCATTTTGGTATGAAAACACTATCAGATGTATATATTATTTATTTGAATGCTTCTGCTAGAGTATCCTTCAAATAATATTAGGAGAGGTTTCTTTAATAATTGAAAATTATGACTTTTGAATATCTTCAACTAATGCATGATTTTCAATTGAAGGTGTTGGATAGAATGATACTAAGCAATCGGAGAAATGCAATGTTTTTTTGTTATATATAATCCTTACTTCGATTTCCTGGATATTTTATAATAAAAAGATATTATTTTTTGGAGGAGAAATGTAGGTCCTGAATCCTTGTAAAAGGGAATAATTTCGGCGACTTCCAACTTGGAAACGTACACTCTTTCGGGCCCTGATGTGTCCAAGGGGAGGGATTGTGGCTTAATTTGATGAAATCATTTGCATTCTGTACATTATGTTTTGACTTGGGGTATGTTATGTTGCATGGTGTATTTCTGTTGGTAGCTTGCTTCTCTTAGAGATTTTGTATGTTTTTGCTGTGGACATTTGATATTTCTTTCATGGATTACAGAGATCTTGCTATGTTAGCTACGGGATTCAGCGTCGGGCCACCGCTACCCATCATGAGTGGAGAGGAATTTGAAGCTTATACAACTTATTTGAAGAGGAAGGGTGAAATGGAGAGACGCGATGACGGGTAAGCAGCAGCAGGCGTACAAGCACCTGTAGTTAATAACAGGGACATAGCCTCTATGTCCCCAAACTTCAAAAGTTTCCATGTCCTCTGCATCATGACACACACACACATGTTAGTGTGTTAATATTGACTTGTTATATTGGTTTAGCCTCCCATGCTAAGTAAACACTTTCCCCAATTATATTTGTCTTGCTCTGCCCCTAAATAAGATGCTACAATCATAATTGGTTGAGTTCAAATACCCTATCATCTGACCTAGATTTATAAAATTGTCATAAATTATACTAATTATGTCCTCTAAATCATTATATACATGATTAAATAATAAGTGTTGCACCGAGATTAGGAATTCATTAAAATTTGACATGATAGTCACTTTGGTTTTCAATAAGTATATATGATTAGGCCGAGTTCAGTTGATACCCGAGCAAACTTCAAGTAGAGAACTCAGAGCTTAATCTCGTGCTTTCTTTTCTTTTGAGCTCGAGTTGAACTCAGTGCTTGATTCGTATAAATATTCTGAGAACTCAGCTAATTTTCAGCAGGTACAGCGGCAAGGTCAGACTAATCTTCTTGCCACGCCTCCTCTTACTGGAGGAAAGTAACAGTACTCAACTCAGCAGCATAGCTTACTCTTACAGCAGGTGAGTGCACCCTTTATTTTCCATTGAAAACTTTGTCCTACTTCACTTTTGGTTGGCCAGATGAAATGTTAGGCCTATGAATGTGTGTGTGGCTCTTATAGATTATAATAATATCACTTGTAGAATAGAATAATGTCAAGTATCTGCCCTCCTCCAAACCCAGAAGGAACCACTGTTTTTGGGGTGGGTGGGTGTATCTTACTCTTCAAATACTCTTCCACCTCTACCTTTATGCAAAAGAATGTAGAAAAATGTAATTATTGAATGAGGTCTTCGCCATTCTTCTGCAAGCACCACCACACTTTCTTGCCGAACTTATTGAGCTAACTTAATCATTTGCCAAGTAGAGGAGATCATATGATCAATTCTTTCCCTGTAGGCATATGAGTGTGAATTTCAGAACTGTAAGCATGAAATTGCACCTCATAAGAATTTTGATGTAACTAGTGTTAAAAGAAAATGATGTATGTGATGTGACAATTGACTTGTTCATTGGAAACAGATATCTTTCGATCTTCTATATGTTTTGAGCCACTGTCTTTGCTGATGTTACATGTACATGTGTTTTTTATCTCTCTGAACGCCACAACTGCTTATATATATGCTGAAATAGACTAAAAGGCACCATTTCAGAAAAAATAGGACAACATGGTCCAATTCGTACAATCACCTTATTGTGGATTGCGGATGTTCTAAGTTTTGCTTTGACAGAGCTCCTTAGAACACTTTCATTTCACTCCACCTTCTAAATTTATTCTGTTGTTATGACTCCTCTCAGTTCAACGATCAAAGCTCATCTAGTTCACCTCAACTTGGGTCGGGGATTGGAGTCCAAGTTTCAGGTCATTACAGTGTAACATTTGCTTCAATGCAGTTGCAGCCAAGTCTTATCAACTAATCAATAGACAATAATATCTCCAACAACTAGGGATGCAGGTATTCTTGCTATTTTTTATTCCGAAGTCCAACTAACAATATTTATTGGCCAACCAATCACTGGTAAAAGAACTATGCTCAATTTTAATCAACAAACTTCAGCCCTATAATTTCTAATTCTGATGGTATTTGTGGAAGTAGAGTCCTTTTCTGGCCAGTGGTGATATTTTTCTCCCTTATTATTTTTACACTTTTCCTAATTATAGTACTTGAAGCAGTGAATCTCTTTGCATCATTCAGGTTATAACTACCAGGTGTTTTAGAACAGAGGAGGTATAATCATTTGATAATATAATGCAGGTTCATCTTGCTTTTACAAGGTGGGCAAATAGATCGGACGATAGTTGAAAGAATAATAAGGTTTGTTCTATTGGCGATAAACACTATTAACCTAAGTATTGATTTTGATCTGTGTTTCTGAAAACCTCCCAATTCTATTGCAGATTGTTTACCAACAAAGGCATGTATACATTGCTGCACTCTGTAATGATAATGAGAGGTAACTTCTTAACTTTGCAACTACTTATTACTTATTATGAGTTAATTAGAATAGACAACTATAACATTTCCAAATGCAGTGCAGAATGGAACCAAGAAATTAGAATTGTTTGTAGGAACATACATAATGTGGTATTTGATTTCAATTTCCTTTTCGTTACCTCATATAGCTTCTTGTTTAAGAAAGAATTACCATGGACTCATTGGTGAAGAAATAAGTGTAGCTGGGTATTTGTGAGACTAATGTGTTTGTGCATGATGTGGATATGAATGTGGACAACTTTCCAAAGGAATTTCTGTGTCAAGGGTATTTTAGGGAATGACGGAGGATTAGACATTTAGGATTCTTGGTTATGGGAATGTCTCTGCTAGGCCATTTTGTCCCTAGGAACAATTTCTTTAATATTGATTCTCTCTCTCTCTCTCACTCTGTGTATTAATTTGTTTATCACCTGTGTATATAAGAAATGATTTTGTTCATCTCTTTGCTTGAGTTGAAGGAAAATATAAGTTATGTTGTTTATTATTTGGCGTAATACTTGAGGTCTTCTTCAGTAAACTAATGGGGAAGTTTGATGCTACTAATATCGGATCCAAATGGGTTCTCTTTAGGTAAACGGAGCAGACCAAACAAGTTCTCTTTAGGTAAACGAGTTCTCTTTATGTACAATCGACTATAAGTAGTTTTGCTACAATAAACACTCCTTTGATAACAAATTTTAGGCTTGAAACTGCACTTTAGGTAGAAATTATAGTTTTAAAACACTCGAGATAGATTCTCCCAAGCCAAAAGCTGGAAGTGAATACACCCTTTACGCAACTATAAATCTTCTGAATCAAGATCTCTATCTGCATGTTATGTCTTTGAGATATCTAGTAATATTTCCACAACATTCAAGCTCATGTTGCAAAATAAAGTGGGATAGAAAATACCGAATCGCAATGAGAAAGGCTTCCTTTTGATTTAACAAGATTCATGTCTCATCTGTTTTAGTAAAATTAACATTGTAACAGAAATTGGAACTTTGGAGTGCCATTTTCATGAATTCATTGTGCTATGAATCATGAAAATATGTACCAACGGGGTACTTAAACAAATACAATACCAAGAACCTTATAGTTAGATGACATCACTCTTAGTATTTAAATGAGAGGTCATGAGTTCTAAACTCATTTCCCACCCCTAATTTCTTAATGTACTATTAAAAAAAGATAGTGCTACTATTTTTTTCTCTAGGTATTGGAAATTTAGCATATGGCTTGTTTTTAGTTGGCAAAATTAATGTGCAGATCATTTTAACAATTGACAAGATATTATCTCTAATAATAATATAGTTATAATAAATGCTTATTATTTGAAATAAGTTTTTGTTGTTATAAAATTTGTCTTGTATAGTGATGCATGTAATTATATATCCGACACTCGTATAGATACTACCTACATCCAGTTAAGCAATTTAACTGCCTTTTAATGAGCATGTGGAGGTAAATTGATATCATCAGTGGACAATGGCTAGAGAATTAAACTTTCAAATCTCACTTTCCATTAATTCTCTTTGTTTGGAAGCTTGTGGGGAAGGGTGGGGTTGGGGGTAGGTGTAGGGGTAGGGGTGAGGAATGAAATAGTTGCAGAAAGGCCCTTTTTAACTTGTTTGGGGGCATTGGATACTAGGAAAGTAATTGATCCATCAATTCTTTTTTCAGCTTTCATCTGGAAAAGCTAATTGCACGCACTCAATATCTCTATTAATATAAGCTCATCAGATCAGTTCACTTACATAAACATGCTTTTAGAAAGTGTAACATTTCTGAAAGTGTTATAGTCAACTTTTTGCTACATATTCTGCACATTTTCTAGGGATTTTTGGCATGTTCTCCTGGAACCAATCATTATGGTTCTGGTGCTAAAATAAAAAGATTAATGTAACTCTATTGGACAAGCATTCAGTAGACAATATGAGTACATCAACACCAATCGATTCATTGGTTATTATGTCATAGATTGATGATGAAAAGAAGCAAGCTAACTTAAAAAAATATTGCTAACCAAATGGAAGCAGACATTTTACATCCTATGCAGTCCATCTTCCTAGGTTCGGATCGCAGGTACAGCAGATACTGGTTATTCTTGGGCCCTTGTGATGAGGTGGGTCCTGGACACAAAAGGATTTACTTTGGATTTTCTAAAGATGGCCACATATTAATGATACTAAAGAGGTAAAAATTCAATACTCTTCCCTTAACACCTCTAAAACTACTCTTGGTTTGTATGTGGTTTTAATTACCTCATTTTCTATTATAGGCTTTGTGTGCTTTACTATCCTTTCTAGATTGTAGAAGTGCACGGGAGGCTCGCCTTCAAGCATCCTTGGAAAAACGAGAAGTTATTCTGAGTGAAATGATGTTGAATACCCCGACTGTTATTGAAAATAGACAAGTTTTTATAGTTTGATAAATCTAACTTAGATACTTCTAGGGAAGAGAGTTCCTCACCAGTGTCCGACGTAGGCAATCCACATAAAGATTTGGTTTTGATATATATATATAGGAATTGTTTGAGTAAATAAGAGTTAGTTTTTGGTTTCATTCTATGACTTATTAAGTTGAAGAATTTGGGTTGTATTATAGTAATTAATTTTGTATTGATGAATTTATTGGCATTTATTTTGTATTTGATATTCCGTAAATATTTATGATATTTTGACTATTGGGTGTTTTATATGAAAGTATGCATTTAAACAACAATATTCAATAATAAAACCGTTGTCTTTCATGGAAATGCAACAAATTTTTTTTTTTTTTTCTTCACTAAAAAAGACAACGGTTTTTATATGTTATCTTACTTATAAAGACAACAGTTTTACAAGAAGGTCAACAGTTTTCCACTGTTGTCTATAATTGAATAGACAATGGCTTTCTACTGTTGTGGACACTGTTGTTTATTGGTAAATAGACAACAATTTTAAATTGTTGCTAAAATGGTACTTTTAACAACACCACTATTAATAACAGACTTATTTATAACTAGATAACAGGTAAAATATGTTGTCTATTTACAAAATTCTTGTAGTGAATATTAAAGTCTGTCACCCCCATCAAAGTAATCACCCAAAACCAGAACAACGTCTGTTTTGAAGGGCAATACAAATAAAAGAAACGCCCTGCGCATGTATAAATCTATATAGAACTGAGCAATCTCCAGAGCAAGTGACTTTGGAGCAAGATGCAGGGAAGTTCTATCCATGAGCTGTCAATCAATACATACTTGGATTCAATTGATAACATTAACTATTAAGCACATAAACAACATCAATAAACTTATGAATTTGTTTTCTCCGGAAGTTTACCTGAGGGTCTGTAACCACATCAATTTTCACATAATTACTCGAAGAATCAACTCCATTTAGCTGAGAAGTTCAGCTTAAGCACCGTGAGAATGTTCACACATCATTAACACATAACAACATAAAACTCCTTGCATTACTCCACAACTAATTAACTCTAACAAAAGTCTAATTAACAACATAAGGATGAAATTAACCCTAATTAAACCAAAAATCAAACTACGAATATCGAAATAGTCAATTTGAAATGCAGATCCAGACTTCAACAATAAACCAACATTATAAACAGCTGAATAATCAGTCAATCAATCAAATCTAATTCAACTCTACGGATCAATAGAAGATTTCATTTGAATTAATGGATTTTACCAAAGATTGAAGATGATGGCATGAACAACTCCACAAGGATGATACCAAATATGCAAACCATTCTCCATAAAGTAAGTTCAGCGCCCAAAATATGCTCAGAAACACAGTCAACTTCATCTCTCTACTTTATCACTCCAAAATTGTTGTTTCTTTCGTTTTTATGTGAGAGCACTTAATTCCTTAATCTCAACCGATCAAAGTCCTACTAATTCAGAAATTCCACCTTCGACCTCAAATTCAAAATCCAGTTCACAAAATAGAGGACAAATAGAGAAACAAAGCACGTAAGACCAGACGGAACCACAATCGATCCGCGAATAAACAATACCTGACTGAAGTAAAAGAAATCGGATGATGATTTACAATGCATTTAAAAATCCACCACCAAATACCAACAAAATTCTACTGAAATCCTTCATTACTTTTATGAAATTCCACTGAAATTGTGATTTGAGAGGGAAGCGAGAGAAGGGAAGAAGGGTGCGCTGTTCTGATTTGTGCTTTTCTGATTTGGGCTGATTTGTGTGTATTTTCGATTTGAAAATTTCTGATTTAAGGGACTCAAGTCAACTAAATTGATTCTCATAAATTGAATTGAACGAGCGTTGGGCCAGAGGATTGGCTGTTAATTGTGTCGAACCTTGGGCCAAAGAAGAATGAGCGTTGGGCCTTGCACTTAATTTTAGATTAGCCGAATCCATATAATCTCTAAATTTTGTAGATATTTTTGTATGTTCTGTTACCATATGTAATTTGTATTTTGTAGGTATTTTTTCTACTTTTTTCTCTATTCACTATCTCAATATCTAAAAATTGATATCAACTTATAGATAAGAAAATAAAGTGTTTGTATATAAAGAAAAGGAAAAACTGATATATGATGTTTAACTTGTGTAACAAAAATTAAAATGGGTTAATTTCCAAAAACAACCTGTACTTTGCGGGTTTTTACACTTTGCAACCTAAAGAATTTATTTTTTCCGATTGGAACCTATATTATGCGTTTTTCTTCACTTTGCAACTTCCGACTATATTTTCCGGCATGTATAGGCCATGTGCCCAGCACATGCCAAAGAAACCAACAAGGTGCTGACATGTGGCCACCAATAAAAAGAAAAAAAATAATAACATATATATATATATATATTACAATTAAATTTGACATTTTTAGAATTTTAAAATTATTTTTCTAAAATAACTTTTTTAATTTAAAATAAATTTTATGAATTTTTAAAAATATAAGTCATGCTATTTTTTGGATTTTTTTTTTCAAATTTTTAGAAATATATATATATATATATATATATGTTATTTTTTTTCTTTTTTTAATTTTAATTGGTGGCACATGTCAGCACCTTGTTGGTCTCTTTGGCATGTGCTGGGCACATGACCTATACATGCCGGAAAATATAGTCGGAGGTTGCAAAGTGAAGAAAAACGCATAATACAGGTTCCAATCGGAAAAAATAAATTCTTTAGGTTGCAAAGTGTAAAAACCCGCAAAGTACAGGATGCTTTTGGAAATTAACCCAATTAAAATTAAAAGTACATATTGCAATTGAATTATTTATAGCGATTAATGATGGAGCCTCAAAAATTTAATCGGGTCAGGCCGAGCAAAAATTTAATCTGACCTAAAATTAATTGGCTCGTCCTAGCTTATTACCCTATAATATATTAAGATTATCAGGCCGGCCCGATAATTCCAATGAAGACTTTATTAAAATAAAATGCAATATATACAATAAAATGCAATCTATAAAATAAAATCATAATTATTATTTATTTCAAATATATTATTAATTATTAAAATTACATTGAAGAGTTTATTAAAATAATAATTTTACAACATAATAAAAGTATTGTAAATTAAAATGCCTTTTTTACAACAGTTTTGCAAAAATGTTGACACTAGTGTTGTCTATTGGAGCAATGTATTGTCAATAAAAAACAGATTTGGGCAACTGTCGTTAAGAATGTTGTCTATTTGTGGAAAAAAGCGCTAATAGACGACAAATGTTGAAAACAGTTGTAAAATTGTTGTCTATTAGCGTGTCTGTCGCTAATAGACAACAGACAGCAGTAAAACTTTGTTAATTGATGAATAGACAACACTGCTAGGAAAACCTGTTGTCTTTTAACTGTTGTCTATTTATGAAATTGTTGTAGTGATGATAGGAAAACCGAGGTCTATAACTGAATATACTACAAATTTGACAACGCCTTTGAACGTAGATCTTATTTTATAGACCATAGGTTTAATCGTTCGAGTAATTTGAACTGATGGTCTAATATTTACAATTGGAAATAACGGGGTGTATTAGAAGAAAAATGATGTATATTCCTTTATAGACTTCATTTTTCTTATTACCAACTGATGTCTATTCCTTTATGGACTTCGATTTCTGACGGTCTTGTGACTTCGATTTAAAACCGTTGTTTTTATCCCTCACTGTTAATGGTTTCAATTACCTGAAAATCGATGTTTTCACTATTTTACAACAAAAATAAATCGTTGTCTTTTTTTCCTGTTGTTTTTTAGTGCTTTTAATAATGAAGAAGCCAAAAAATAACACAATAATAATTGCCCGAAATAAGAAAAGATTTTTAGATAACAAGATACTCCAATACCCATCAGATATCCATCAAACTCTACAAAACTACTATAATATCCATCAAACTACTCCAAAATAACTATACAAGTTAAAGTTTATTAACAGTATATAACCACCGATTCCAACAAGCATTTCCACCAAGTCCCACAAAATGTACCAACACATATCCAATAAATCAACAACTCAGTAAATTATCCAAGCATACATGGAAAACTCTTTCTTCCACCAAGTCTTCTCAGCTAATATACATGCAAAAACTTCAATCCAACCACACACCATGCACAAATGCTTCAACATCTTGTTCCTACATATATTCAAATAAAAAATATGAATATGTTCAGAAAATTGAATGACCAAAAGTCAACAAATTGAATGTTAGAAATCATAAGGTCTAAATCATCAGCAAGTGGAAAATAAGTCCCACAATATAAGGCACAAATAAGTTATATCTTATAACCGAGTAAGCCAAGAAACTAAACCCGAAAAAAATCACAAGGCTTAAATCATCAACACATGTAACATGAAATCCAGCAATACAAAGCACAAGTGTAGCTATATATTTAATTATCCACAAAGCAAGAAACTAAACTCGTTTAAAAATCATAAGGTAGAAATTATCAGCACATGGAACCCAAAATTTCCAGAAATACAAGGCACAAAACAATTTATTTTATAATCCATAATGCCAAAAAAGAAACCCAAATAAACTTCATACACTGATTGATATTTCTAAGATAAAGGAATTTTCTGAACAAATTCAGAAATAAAATCTACAAAGCACCAGATGTTGTGACATCCACTATTTGTCGATTTTTTTTTCTACAAACGATCTACTAAGGTTAATTGAATATGAGATAAGGTATATGACCTTGTTATACCTATCAGCCAGCCCTCTAAGGAGTGTTAGTCGTCCTCTAATGAGTCATACACGACACGCAAGGTTGCCAACCTATATACCTTTCACCGATTAAAAAATAAGTAGTCTTATATCTTATTCCACATTCCACATAACTAATTTGCAAAGAAATCCACACACCAAATTCACAAAGAAATGCATAAAGCACCAAAATTCGAAAGGCACCAAGCTAAAGTCACAACGATAACGAAAATTCACAAAGTATTTCCATACACTGATAGATAAATCCATAAGCACCAAATTCTCTTCCACTAAGCAAATATTTTTTTCTTAAAGACATCATAAATTAAAATACCTATTATACTCAATTCATCAAATAGCAACAACTCATTCGGCCCATTCACTATGTACTTCGTCGATTTCTACTATAGAGTACTCCCTTTGTTTGACCTTTTACCAAACAACACAATAAATGTGACCAAGTTAATTCAGAGACAAATTAATAAAACATAGAAATTATCGTATTTGTATATGGAAATTATAAAAGGACATTAAACATAAAACAAGTTACCACTGAACGAATTGATGCATTGTTGTCAGTTTTGAATTTTTCTTTGATCTCTCTTATGGACCGCATCACATAATATCCACATTGAATCGCATCACACTGTATTAGACCCTGGGGCACTAAACATGTAAATTAGAAAGGTGTAAAATGAACAAGGAAAAGAAATGACAACTATCCACTCCTGAACTATTTTCCACGTAGGCTATTTTTTCCCTCTCCTCTCGATGTCCACATTAAGCAATTTCAATGCACTTCTAGAAACACAAGAAGACATATTTTAGTTTCTTTATCGACTAAATTATATGTTGTAAGATACAAATAGTACATGGACTTACGTATTCATAACATTAATCAGAATCAAGAATGTCATGACTACGTGAGTCCAAAAAAAAAGACTATGTCTTTATAGTGGTCGATGATAGCGAGAATCCAATGGTTACAATTCAAATAGTTAACATATAGTCAATTTTTTTTTTAAACAAGGCGGAAAGACGTTCTATTATCTTTACCATGTATTGTATGGAACGAAGACCAACTGATCTGGTGATGACCCGATTAGCCTCGCCACTATAGCATGTGACTTCTTATTTGTTTTGTTTGTAATTTCTTCATCAGCCACATGCTCAGGCGAGAAATGTCATAGGTGATGTGGAGTTACAAATATGATTTTTTTACAGATGGTTTCTTCCTCTGTCATCTTTCTAGAGAGAAATCTAGAAATTTCAATAAATATTTCCATTAGGTAGCATAGTATAACAAGCAAGTCAGTTTTGCAAAAAAACTCATTCATTACATAATTGATAGATCAGCATAAAACCTACTACATATAGACAACTACTGTGTTGCATGTAATTGGCAACATATCGTGGACTCTACTAATGCCTTTCATGTAGAATATACATGATGCAATCTTCATCTAAGATGTTAAAATCAATTCGTACTATTAGTGTAACACCCCGAATTCTTTTAATATGCATATCTCCTTTACATTACTTCCTTATATTTCATCTCATGCCACATAAAACCAAGTTCTTTTAATATTTAATTTATCATTTCATATTGAGTCGGTATATGTGACTTGTTTGTCAAGTGTGTAAAGACATTAGGACGACCCAGTCGATAGTTGACTACGCATTGGGACATGAATGGTAATTAATGACTGGAGAATATTTCGAATAAATAATAAATGAAGGTTAGATATCGAACATCGTATAAAATAAAATAGGAATTGAAGAATAATCAACTAAAAGATAATTAAAATTGAATATGCATGTGTATGTGCATTCAAATACATGTGACTTTTGTTATTATTATGATTTTTTGTGTGCTTATTTTCAAACCCTACCAAGGGAAGTTGTGCCTATATATGTTACATGTTTTATATTATCTTAGTCTATAAATAAAATATAAAATGAAATTCATATGCCAAAATAATATAAAGTTCAAATGACTTGACAACTTATATGAAAAGTTAATTACCTTTTTGTGCTTTCTATGATATAACACCATGCAAATAGTACCAAACACTAACACACCTCACCACACTCCTCAACTAGCCGAACCACACCCCACTTTCACTCAACATATTTTATTCCTAAGATTTCTCAAGTGCTCTACTAGCCCCTCACTATAGCACACATATTACACCACCCACTACAAGAAAAACGCTAATATACAACGTTTTTTATCTGTTGTCTATGACAAAAATACAGTGTTGTTGAATCCACTATTTTTTTACCGCGATAATAGACAACGGTTTTGAATCGTTGTATTTTCTTACATAGACAACGCTTCTAGATTGTTTTAAAAGTGTTGTATTTCATCGATAAGATAACAGAATATACAAAACTTATTGCCGTTGTTTTTCAAAGATAAGACCATAGTTCTAGACCGTTGTGCTTCCACACAAAGACAACGATTAGATTCATCGTGTTTCAGCCATACCATAACAGATTGAGTCGTTGTTTTTCTCATTATATATAGTGATTTGAAACCGTTGTCTATTCCCATGACAATAATGGTCATAAACCGTTATTTATTAGCATAGTTAAAGACAACAATGGATTCTACAACAATGATTTTCCATCAAAGACAACATCTTACATCCGATGTCTTTTACTATAACAGACATCAGACATATCCCGCGGTCGTAACCTTTTTTTAGCGTTATTCACCCCTTAGACAATGCTTTTAGAAAACATTTTTTTTCTTGTTATTTTTTTTTTATTTTATCTGTTCTATTTTTTCGTACGTTTTATCAGTTGTCTTTAACATTTCAAAATACACTACAAAAAAAAGAAACTAGTGGATAATTCCAAAATATCAACATAAATATTTAAAATTTTGTAAGTATCATTGGACATATAAATATGTGTCCTCTAACTAAACGATGTCAAATACATATATTTTGAGTTTCTACATAAGAAATTAAAGTTGAAACATAGAATTTTTATTTTCTTGAACATTGTTCAAAGATAATGACATCTCCTTATAAGAATTACCTATGCAATTTAAATCAGAGTTAACTCTAAAAATTATTAATTAATCGTACAGTTATCTCTGTGAAAGCTAACATGAACAAATACTAATATGAGGACATATATAATTAAATCACCTTCCCGTCAACAACGATCATATCCTTCAATGCCCAGAAATCTGTGGAGAAATTAGTATAACAAAGTAAATTAAAATATCAGTTATAGAAATAAATCTGATATAAACAAATTAATGGTCACTGGACTCATATGGCATGTGCCAATAAGTGGCAAACGAATTTGTGTTTCGGCAAACTAAAAACATCCCACAAATCCTGCAGATTCAAGCACGTGAATTAACAATGGCCTCAAGAAATAGACCAGATAAAAGGAAAAAATGATAATAAATGTAAAAAACACGCACTTATATTCGAAACAAAATAAAAGGTGTGGCTTTCGCACAAGCTTCTTACAACAATTTTTGTATGAGAAATAGAAAAAAATACAAAAGAGACCGGGTAGTTTTATACCATGCAGACCTTTTACAAGCAGATTTAGCTTTTGTAAGATAAGTACAAGTTTTATCCTTTATCCACTAGAAGTTTAGTGATCAAAATGATTAAATGTTGATGCAATCAAGACGCCTGAACTGAACTTACTGATAATAAGAATTTTGACCGTTTTTGGAAGATAACCTACCCACGATCTATAAAGGTACATAAAATACTAAAACATTAGACATTCCTGAAAGGAAGTTCTCACCTTTTAAAAGGAAAAAATAAAAGTAAAAATAATTACCTAGGATACAAGGAATACATCGACCTGCTTTCTATAATATTTCATTTCAATAGTGTCACTTATCATTAATCTGTAAAATTGACATCCTTCTTGTGCGCAATCCGATAACCACGATCTACACTCTGATTATAAGTACTGTAGATTTTTTTTTAAATTAAGTCAATGATTTGCAATCAAGCCTAATATGTTTATTTGCAATGTTGCTACACAGTAGTGAGGTAACGTCTAGCAATGAGTAAAGTCCTCTAATTAGCATGCATACCATACAAAAACCAATGTAGGTAAAATATTAAATGGGTGAAACATGTACACACTACACTGCCGCAAACAGTGTCATGTGACTATTTCGAGCCCAGATAGCTCACAATGTGGGTAAAAAGTACACTAGCACACTGTTACGGATAGCTGCTAGTGACATCATCAAACCCAACACACATAGCCACATAGTTCACATAAAAATATAGTCATATGCATATTTGTAAATCACATAAGTCTTACATGAGAAATAAAATCTGGAGGAGTACTTCTTGTCATAGTGAACGTGATAACATATCTTCTGTATCTTTTTCATATGAACTTGTGAAACAACTATGTGTTATAACCTTAAATTTGTAAGGATGTGTTTTTAAAATATAGGAAACTTTATTTCCGCCTTTCTTTCTATTCGAGAATTTAAGGCTACATCTTGAGAATAAAAACATGCTTTAAAATCACTCGAGGACTTGACTAAGTCAAAATGAGATTTTAGATACGAACCTAATTTTACGAACATTTGAGATCTATATTAAAATTGGCAAGAGTATTTGAGCTTGACTATGACCCCACAAGGTGGAATAGAAAATTGAATAGTTTTCTAAATTATGGGCTGAATTGGAGAAAATGTGAAGATGGTCATTTGAGGATAGAAGGGAAACATGATATATTTTGGATAATAGAACTATTGATATATAGATAAATCCAATGATGAGGGAAGGAGTTAAGAAGAAAGTGCGGCTAAAGAAGACGAATTAAGCCAAACAGGTCGTCCAGCTTGAGACGTAAAATGAAGCGCTTGTCGGGAGGCAACCCGATGTTTAATTTTTTTTTTTTTTTTTAGTAATTTTAGTTGTTTTTATTATTTTATTAATTTCATGTTTTTACTTGTGTTTTAGTGTATTTAATGTTTCAAGAACCATCATGGACGAGCGTTGCAAGAAACGGGGGTCGAAAGACGGAGAAAACCAAGTTGAGGAAGAGCAAAGTGACGTGACCGTGAGGAACACCTCTCGAGACCGCGTCCAAATGTGCATAATATAGAAAATATTCAGAGCTTGCAATGTGGCCGCTTCACATATACAACGCGGCCGCGTAAAAAACATTCAGAATAACATTTTCAGTACTGGGAGACCAACGCGGCCGCGTCAGAATCTGCTCCAAAATCCCAGAATTGAGCTCAAATGAACACGACCACTTCACGCATCTTGCGCGCCCGCGTTGAAGCCCAACTCGTTTAAAAACGGGATATTCCAGGTTTTATCATTCTTTTCCCTCTTTTCATTCTTGCACACGCAAAACAAACACCTTCACACACAACTCACAAATTCTTGCATAAACACTAATCAAATCAAACACAATCACTCAAAAACACAAGTACACACATAATTTCATCAATTGCACGATAAATTTCAAAGTGTTCGACCCACATTGGACGGAACTAGGGCACGTCCGAATTTGCAATCTTCGACTAAACTTTTCCGGTAAGTGAAGCTAAACTGAGCTTTTATGTATTTTAATCTATTGTTTATGCTTGCATATCGTTGAAGTATGTTACTTTACGAGTTTGGAAACATGGTTGTGCATATTTGAGTAACATTAGCACTTGTAGTGCGAAATTGTTAGATATTCCATTGGGTCTTGCATTGTGGATAAAAGTAGTGCTAATTGTACTTGAATTTGATCTGAAAATTGTGGTTGGAGTGGAAGAATAGCAACAATTTTGAATTTAACATGTTTTATTCATTGAGGATTTTTATCGAGCATGTTGTGTGCATGACTTGGAATTATTTTTTCGCTTAGTTTATGCCTCTCATTGTGCTTTCATGTGATACATTGATGAATCGAGTTTAGGTTGCATGCCTTAAGTTTGTATGATTAAAAAATTCACCATATAATGAGTTCAATTGATAAATTTAGGAGTTGAGCACATAATAGGGGGTACAAAATGAGAAATTAATTCAGTTGTTGCTAGCATAGGATCAGAATTACTTAAGAATCAATTAGGACTAGGGAAATCTTTATGATTAGCTAGGAATTATTGATTTCTAGAAGATAGTTGTGGCTTATTGAAGTTTTGTGATTATTGATTGTATGATGTTGGGTTGTGTGTATAGGTTCACTAAAATGGCACCAAAAAAGGGTAGTTCTAGTCATAGCAAAGGAAAGCAAGTGATGGAAGAAGACACTCCAGAATTGAATCCAAATGATAGCCAAGTTCTATTCGGATTTTTTTTTGGCAAGACCCGAGCACAAAACTCAGTTTGGTGAGCTCCGACGTTGCCCAATTTTACCAAACCGATTCAGCAATGATGACTTAACTTGGCAGATGGGCATCCATGACAATATCCGGGCTTTATTGACTCAGGTTGGGTTACTCCGGTTCATGAGTGTCCAACAAACTTAGAGGAGGATCACCCTTGAATTTCTGAGTACATTCGCTATCACAGCGGCTAGTTTACTGGAATCTCGCCGACCGGATTGCATTACCTTCTAGCTGATGGGCAAACCACGCTCACTGACATATAGCCAACTGGACCGGATATATGGCTTCCCGAAAGCTTCTAGTGAGGAGCCACCGGAGTTGTTCAACCTCAAGCATTCTGGGGTTTGCTGACAGCCGCTCCACCTCTTTTGGAGGCACAAAGATATGTGTCAAATTTGGCTAAAGCCTCGTGGATTCATAATCCAGTGATTCATTACATACAAAAAATGTTATCCCATACTTTATTCGCACGATGGGAAATAGGGGCTATGAGGCAAGCTAAATTACAAATGCTTTGGAATATATTGCATAGGTACAAAGTCGACTATGCCAAGATTCTGATGGAGCACTTCACGAGTGTCATCCGGAAACAAAAGGATAATATCATGATTTGAGGCCTAATTACTCCAATAGCAGCTTCGTTTGATGACATAAATTTAGCTGACGTGGTGCCGGTAATGGGTGAGGTCTAGTTTACTTGGGACTTGCTTGAAAATATGCAAGTTGTGGTCCTAGGAGAAGATGGGACGGTTCCATATGCTTATTAGAAGGTTGGACCATACATTCGGCTTCCTTTCGAGCTCGGGATAGCGGTAATGGATGTTGATGACACTGACAATCTTCCCCTCTCCACGGTGGAACATCTTGTGCTGTCCCAACCACCGGATTCTGAAGTCTTCCAACCCGGCCACATAGCCGAAGGCTGTAGCCGAGTCCCGAGACCATCCAAGAAGAAACGGGCATCAGCAGTCATTGCTTCTGAGTCCAGACACAATGAGGACATGGAAGGAATCATCACATCCCTCGGGGATGACGTCCGAGTTTGCAATGAGTCGGTGCAATCAATTTGCACCTCAATGGATAGGCAGCGAACGGAAGTCCGGGGAGCCCTTCAAACGATCCATACGGAGTTGCATGACCAACAAAGAATTTTGAACCCACTCCTTGAAAGGAGTAACGAAGAACAAGCTTGGAGACAACAGCAGAGGATCCAGTGGGAGGCCTTGGCTCAGTTTTGGAGCCAGCATGGATTTCAACCACCTCCTCCACCATAGTGATTTATAAGTTCGCACCAAGGCGTACCACTCTTTTCCTTCAAACATTGGCTTTCAGAAAAGTTTGGGGGAGGGGGTGTATCATGGGACGTCTTGGCAGCTATATTTAAATTTATGTTGTTGTTTTTGTTGTTTAGTTAGTTATTTCGCTTTTCATGTTTGATCATTTGATGTGATATATCTTGCTGCTTAGTTTTTGTTGGGTAATTGACGGGTCTGTGTGCTCATTTGCTTATTTTACTTGCTTTTAGTTGGAGTATTGGGTCTGTGTACCCAGTTTATTTATCTTTTTTGTTGTTGTTGGGTTTGTGAGTTCAGTTTATTATTTAGTAGTCATGTTGGGTCGTCGGAGTCTAGATTTTAATTATTTTTGTTTTGTTTTAGAGTCAGTAAGAAGAGATAAACCCGAGAAAGTAAAAGTAACAAGTGAAAAGAAAAAGAAAAAGAAAATAAGGAAAGAGGGATTATGAATGGTTAATGATGAGATGATTTTGAGAAGTAGATGAAAAATGACACATAATAGAGCATGAGAAGCGACTTGAATCGAAATTGAGCTTGAACCTAGAATATTAAATCAAAATTAACCTTGTGAGAATTTGAGCATAATTGTACTCCTATTTTCGGAGTAATATACTTTCTTTCGGTGTGAATTTGATTGAATACGTGCACTAGTCTCTAGAACTTGCCTTGAGTCTGAAAAGAATGTGTCAAGTATGTAGTGTGATTTAGGAAATGATCTTAGGCGTTTTTGTTTAAGTCTATTTTGAGCCGTGAAAAGTTGCCTTTGTATCACAAGTTCAGTAGTTATCCCTAGTTACCCCACTTGAGCTTTAAAGCCTTATTCTTTCATAGCCTAACAATGTCAGCCGAAAATCTTTCGATTTAACTCTTTGGCCTTAATTGGATTAATCAAGTAAAAGGGAGGGGGATTGGAAGATTGTTTGGGTGAAAATGTTTGGGAAGATATGGGAAATTAGAGGATGTTCCAAAGATAAAGGGAACAAAGAAAAGAGAAAAAAGATAGGTGAAAAACAAAAAGAAGAATAGACTTTCCTGGGAAAAAAAAAAAAGAAGGGAGTTTGATGTTTATAAGGTATTTAGTATTATTGAGGAGATGCTAGGAAATCAAAAAGTGCTTAAATTGTTTGAGCTGAATAGATCAGTTAGGTAGTCCAAAAAACGTAGAACCCATATAGTTGAAAAACACTTAAGTTGTAAGGGTTATTGAAGGTGAGAAATTAGAGGATATTACAAAAGATAAAGGGAACAAAGAAAAGAGAAACAAGATAGGTGAAAAACAAAGAGAAGAATAGACTCTCCCAAAAAAAAAAAAAAAAAATAAATAAATAAAATAAAAGGAGTTTGATGTTTATAAGTTATTTAGTATTATTGAGGAGAGGCTAGGAAATCAAAAGGTTAAATTGTTTGAGCTAAATAGATGAGTTAGGTAGTCCCAAAAATGTGGTACCCATATAGTTGAAAAGCACTTAAGTTGTAAGGGTTAATGAAGGTGAAGAAGTCGTTTTCTTTTGGGATGATTTGCTGAGATTTGAAGAGTGAGGTTGAGTGATTATATTGAGGGGTAGTTGGGTTAGACGTAACTTGATTAGTCCAATAAATAGTCACTTTTATCCAAATATATCCCACCTTACCGTAAACCAATATTACAACTAACAGAAGACCTTTTTTTATCCTTTTTCACACACATCGAGTATGAGGTCAAGTTTAAACAATTAGCAAGCATATGGAAGGCTTTGCATGTAATTCAATACGAGTGAAAATTAAATTAGCCTAAACACTTGAGAAATGAGCGAAACACTTAACCGGTGAGGATTGAATGAATTCAAAGGTTCAAAGTCTCGAGATTAGTTGGTTTTTGCATTATCACATATGCTCAAGTAAATTGTGTTGCCAAGTTGTTTTAAGAAAAATCAGTCTGAAACTGAAATCATCATCAAATCGCCCTAAACCAGTGCATAATCACTTGTATTTCTTGTCTTTTGTTTTGTTGTTCGGCACTAACAACAGTTTAAGTTTGGGGGATTTTGATACACGTTAATTATGCATGTTCTTAGGTCGATATAGGAATATATTTTATAGTGATTACATGCATATTTGGTCAAGAGTCGTATAAATTTATGATATCTAGACAATTTAACGTGTTTGACTTGTCTTTGAGGTATTTTGAGCAATTTTAGGGTCAAAAGTCGTACTTTACGACTATTAGACGAAAGAACAAGTCGAAGGAAAGTCAAAACCGGCAAAAACTGGTCAAAATCATAAAAAAACCGGCTTAGACCGGTCTGAACTGGTCTGGAAACCAATTCGGGACGCAACGCGGCCGCGACGAAAATGGCGTGCATAACAAATCGACATTGATGGTGTAACGCGGCCGCGTCAAAAGGTCCGAGTTTGAAGACTTTTCTAATTCAAGTAGGAATTGGATTCCAAACTTCTCAGGATTATTCCGAAGGCTATAAAAGGGCAAGAGAGGCTTGTTTTTCAAGGAATTACAGAGTACATACATTGGAAAATATGTAGAGAGAACTTGAAGAGCAAGGAGACGAAGATTGACGAGCTTACAAAACTGGTTTATTTACTTATTTTCTAGTTTTTATTTCTTTACAATGTATTTAATGGATATTTGTATGGATTTAATACTAGGCATGAGTAGCAAAACTACTTGTGTCCTAGGGTTAGAGAGTAGTGTTTTATGACAATTTGATTTAAGTTTTGATTTATAGACTCCGATTTTAGCTATCTATCTATATGTTTGTTTTATTCCATTACTGAGCATAAATTGATCACTTAGGGTTAGTTTACCCGTTTAGCAATTCCGCTTCGAGAGAAGAGAATTGTTAATAGACGTACAACATATAGCGTAGTTGTCTATGACTGCGTAGGCAAGGGTTAAGGGTCTTTCGGGAGTTGTTAGATTGATTGACTCGAGAGAGTAGTGTTCTAATCAATCCACGACTTAGTCGCTTCGAGAGAAGGGTTAAGTTACTCAAATGCCGTCTAATAGATACTAAAATTGGTTTAAAAGTCTATAAGTTAAACTTAATCAATATTGAAGTAACTCATGAAATCGAAGCCCTAGGATACACTCTCGTTAATTTAAATTTTATTGTTTGTTAAGTTAGTTAATTAGTTGAAGCAATTTAGTTTATTAAAATCATTCTTACACAATCGAGTGTCTAGTTAGGATAATCCTAGAAAATTAGGGTATCAAACTGTGTTAACCTGTTCTCTGAGGATCGACCTTGACTTTCCCTATACACATGTACACCCGTATACTTGCGGTATTTTTGGGTTAGAAATTAAGCCTGACAATTGCTGACTCAACCTAAAAGCTATTTTTAAGGGAATTCGGTTGGAATTTGATGTTGGTTATTTCTGAAAAAATTAGAGTTGCTTGAATTAGATTTCTAATGTCACTAGTTTCACCTCAATTGGATTTATATGTATAACTCAAAATATGAGTAAAGTGCTAGAGGTGTATTGTGCCACCAAATGTAACATTTCTATGCAACTCTGAACTTCTTTCTCTCTCTTGGCTTTCGAAAAAATTGAGAATCGTGTAATTTTATCCTCTAAATCCAATGTTGTGTTCATTCTCCTATAGATGCACTGTTTAACTCAAATTTGTCCCGTTTCTCGCTCGTTTCTTCTTTGGATTTCATATTTGCATTGTTTGCCTCAAAATACATGAAAATACTACTCAACAAATGAAATTCATAGAAAATATTAAAATAAAGGCAAACAAGTTGATTTATAGATATTTTTATATGATTTTTCTATCTAAATGAACATAAAATATAAACAAACCACGTTTATCACCTACGTTATTTTTTTCATTTCATAACCATTTTTAAGGTATAATATATCAAGTTAATCATCTTCCAATAATGTTTAATCTAATATCCATATCACGTTTATGAAAGTGTCATATTATATTCAAACAATATAATTATTTATTGGTTGATTATATTTGTTATATTTGGAAATTATCATGGCTGCCCATTTGTATTGACCTGTAAATAAAAAGTAGTTTTATTATTTTTCTTAATTTTTGTTCTATAAGTTAATATATATATATATATATATATATATATATATATATATATATATATATATATATGTGTGTGTATGTGTGCGCGCACACACACTGATGCACTATTTCTAACCCTTATGTTACCGCAAGTGTATGGTGCTACTGTAACCAATCACCTTCAAATATAATATTGATTCATCTATCCACTAAAATATTATTTTAAAATTGCTTGGATACACCAATAAATTATATGTATAGATATGTTAAATTATAATAAAGTTTCCTAAATAAAATCCAATACCACCCGTGCATCGCACGGATAGGGATGTAAATGAGTCGGGTAGGTACGGGTATGCTTCCCCCATATCCTACCCTATTTTATTCGGGTACAGGTACGGGTAATACTCGTTGGATAATCGGGTAACCCGCGGGTAATTGGGTTACCCGGTTGATATATAAAAAATATATACCTAGTATGTAATATGTATATATATCATATATAATGTGGTACAATAAATCACATATAACATATATAATATGTACATGTAACATTATATGTTATTTTATATATAAATTCATATATTATAACATAATATATTAGATATAATGTTAATTATATAATAACTAACATATATAATAATACATATTTATGTAATCGGATACACGGGTAATATGCTAAATCCGTACCCTACCCTACCCGATTGGAGAAATTTCGGGTTCGGGCGATACCCGATCCTATTACCCGTTTACCCGTCGGGTAGAGTTACCCGCGGGTAAAATTGACATCCCTACGCACGGGTCCTTATCTACTATAGAATAAGCTTTTAGTAAATTGTTGATAATATGATTTTTAGATGTAATATTTATTAATATCTGACCTGGTTGTATATTATAAAATCATAATTCTTTTGGATTTTGAAGAATCTAATTTTAGAATCTAAAACTTATATATTATTTTAAGGAAAAATTGGTGTAAATGCCCAGTAAGTTTACACTATTTAGAAACTAGGACACTAAGTATACCACTTTTTAAAAATATCCTGTAACTTCAAATTTTTTTTGGTAAAAATACCCCGTCACCGGCTATAGGCTGTAACCCATCTGGTGACGGGTGACGTGGATTAAATGCGTGACGTGGGAAGGATTTTCTGTTGGATTTTTTGTGACCTGGAATTATTTACCAAATAATATGTGTAAATGACATGGCATTAGACATTTAGGAGGGAAAATCAAGTTATTCCCTCCATTATCTTCCCCATTATAAACCCTAGTTCTCAATTTTGCAAGTCATCACCTCTCTACTGCAGTGGTTGAAACTCAGTCCCAAGCCCAGCGGAAAATAGTTGAAATTGAAGAGCAGCTTCATTTTAGGCAATGTCTTACTCAAGTAACTCTTCAACCGGATTTATGCTTTGCGATTGTGTGATACGAGTCACGCTTCAAACATCACGGAAAGAACCAAATGTGGGTCGGAGGTTTTACGAATGCCGCAATTGGAATGTAAGTGTCCTGAACTCAAAAACTCCATTGAAATAGTATTCCAAAACAATTGTGATTATAAGGAATTTTTTGTATCGTTGATTTTTTTTTAGTAAAGAGGTGGGTGTCTCTTTTTCAAATGGGTCGATCTACCACCAATGTCGGGGTCTAACTTGGTTGCCCACGAGTTACAGGCTCGTATTGCTGTTGTCTCCGAGAAGATCGAAGGGCTGGAGAAAATAATCGAGAAAAATAACCGGAAAATGGAGTTAATGATAATTGCCACTTGGGTGCTTTTACTTGCAATTATGTTCAAGGTCATGTAGTGTGCCAATTTGGTATTCATAATGTAGGAGGTTTTGATGTTGTTTGGGTTGTAGCGAGGTTTTGATGTTGTATTATGTGGTAGAAGTTGATTTAATTTTAATTTGTAAGTGATCTTTATGTGATTTATGGAATTATTTGTGAGAAGTGTTTTAGTTAATGTAAGCCTCAGTTTGTGTTAAATAAGGAATATGATACTAAAACTGTTAGGGGTTAAATGTGTGTGTTTTTAGAATCTGTTGGTGAAAGGTGTGTGGAATTCGTGCTTATAATTAGACAAGAATATTTTGATGTGTGAAATATATTGTCTAAAATGAGACAAGAAATTTGGAAAAACAAAATCTCTGCTAAATAAATCACACGAAAATAAATCAGACTCAAATTGCAAAATAGTTACATTATATTGCCATTCAACATTGTTCAGGATACTTCCTAACAACAGCACATAAGCAAAATAGAAAATAAGAAAGTGTGGGTAAATGAGTTAGAAACAATTCCCAACCAAAATATACAAGTTTTTGCAATACGGCCTAATCCCAAAAGCAATATACAAAACGTAACACACTAGTCCATCATATCACTGTACTCGACATCGACTCTGTGGGTCTTCTCCCATTGAAAGATTTCTCCCAGATGCTATCTCCTTCAAGGTTGAAAGGTGGACGTATTCTCTGCCGTCTCTTTCAAATACATGATCCGGTTGGGGCTGCACATCTGCTTCTGCTTCTGCTTCTTCTATTATGTTGCTGTTGAATTCTATCGAAGCGGCTCCAGCTTGGTCACTCTTTTTTGTACTTTTTTTCTGCATATAAATTAAGAATTCATCATGCAATGTGTAAACAAATGATGGTGGTTTTATGTTCATTTTTTAGAACCATACCTTTCCCCTTACTGGTAGCTTCTCCAGTGGGGTTGGAACATCAATTTCAACCGTTTGAAATTCAACAGGAATTGCATCATCAACAACCTAAGGGGAGATTTAAAGAGTATCCAAACAAAATGTTACATCAGATTTACACAAATCTAATTTAATGTAAAAATGTTGTACCATTTTCTCCATCGTCTCATTAACTTGTGTCAACTGGCTCAACGGCTCCTGAGTCTGGTTATAGTTATCATTATCCTACATATAATTCAGTGTCAGCATAAATCCTGATTTTAATAGATTTTGATAGAATTCTAATTGATATTAAAACAAATTTCTAAAATGATCCACAGACTTCAACAAATCTGATGCAAAAATCTTCTATTCAAATTCAACCAATCTTTTATTAAAACCAGATTTCAAAAAGTTGACTACAAACTGATACTAAATAGTTTACAAATTTGCCATACTGATGAATTTATTTTCTGAACTGGGGCTACACAAATTTGGTAAAAATACCAGTTTTTTACAAAAGTGCTTCAGTAAAAATAAAACACCATCTGGCATATTTTCCATACTAAAAGAATCACACAAATGATACTAAAACTGTTGCAAATTTTCCATATTGATTCACTTACTATACTAAAACTTGAGCAGTATGTAGTTCATCCACAAAACATCCCCAAACAGTGTCAATTCAGAAAAAATATCGAGGAACTAAATCACATCATACTCACCAACAGATCCTAACACTAAATGCAACAACTACATTATCGGAATCATAACTAAAAAAAATTCGAACTAAAAAAAATAAATTCAATGTACCTATTGTGCATCAGCATCATTGAATATTTCTTCCAACACTCCCTCATCTTCCAAATCTTCGAGACCACATTCTTGCAGAATTTTCCGTCTAGCGATCCGCTCTGTCTCATCGGGTTCCGGTTCGTCCTACATAAACCAAAAAATTACAAAAAATGGATCAGCTTATAAATAGTTTGATTACGAGGACACCACATATTCCACACTTTAATTGATTTACTCACAAAAGGACAAACTCGTCTATTGTGACCCGGGACACCACATATTCCACACTTTAGGGTTTGCTGATTTCTTTTTTTTATGGTGAATATCCCGGTTGGCAGGTCTCCCCCTTCTCCTCGGTACATGCTTAACTTGTACCTCATCCGGCTCTCTTCTTCTTGCCTTAGGTGGCCTACCGACTTTTCTCACAACTTTTGGAGGAAGAGGGGGAGTAGCTTCGACCTTCGCCCATTCCTCTCTGCCATTCATTGGGAAAATTACATGGCCATAGGCAGCGTGATGTGTCTCCACTCTATAGCATTTGTTTACAAAACCATCTGGCGGCATTCTTTGGTGATTAATTGCACAAAGGGCATCCTTACACGAGATCCCAGTTAGGTCCCACTTCCTGCACCCGCATGTGCCTTTGTCTAAGTCCACAGAGAACTGAGTCCCATCAAAGCATGAAATTTGATAATGAGTTTCGTCGGATTTGATAGGCATACAATCAGCCACCTTCGTTAAATTGTACTCATATACGCTTGATTCTTGGGAAGAAAGGTCCTTCAAATAAAACAAAAAAAAAAATTATTGAGATAAATGGCATATTAACCGATGTACAGCGGAATTCAAAACTGAAAATTGAAAATACACATACCTTTCCATCTCTTTGAAATGTCTCGGTTTTCTTGGAGTCTCTGCATCAGGGCTTCCATAATAGCCTCAAGCATGGACAATATTGGGAGTTCCCGAGCCTCTAATATCTTTGAATTAAAACTCTCGCACATGTTATTCTGAACCAGGTCACATCTTGGGTAAGGACTGAAATGGGATCGGCTCCAGTGTGAAGGATGTTTATCTTTGCCGGAAAATCAGTCAAAGGCAGCCTGGTCCATCTTTCGGATATCCTCCATTCTCCACTCAAACTCGGGGACTGCGGTGGCCTTGGCTGCTCTCCACACAGCCACTTTATACGCATGACCTCTAAATCCTACGTTCCGGAAGTTTCTATGCATGTGCCTCACACAATATCGATGTGCTGCACCCGGTAAAACATCTGCCACAGCCTTTGTCAAGCCCTTTTGCTTGTCAGGATTGACAGTCCACTCGAAGCAGTTTTCAATCAATAAGTCTTTTTTCAGCAATTCCATAAACCACTTCCAATTCTTCCCATTTTCTATACTCACAACTGCCTAAGCAAACGGAAAGGAGTTATTATTTGGATCAACTCCGACAGCCGAAAGAACTATACCGCCATGCGGGCCTTTTAAATGAGTGCTGTCTAACCCGAAAACAGGCCGACATCCAACAAGAAGACCCATCCTAAGGGAATACAAACCAACATAGAATCTGGCAAATATGGGCCCTTCGGGTGTTTGATCCACACCTAAAAACACTGTGCTCCCTGGATTAGTCCTTCGAATCTCATTAGCATACTCCCACAGAAGCGCATACTGATCGTCCGCTCGACCCTCTAGCTTCCTAACAGCCCGCTGCTTACACAAGTATGCCTGCCAAGGTGTAATTTCAACCCTAACCTCCTTCATCAGATCAGCTCTAAAAGCCTTGATTCTTCGTTTCTTGTCGAATTGGAACGCATACCCAAACCTCTCGCTCAACCACCTAGACTTCAAATTCTTGACTAAAAATGCCTCCGCACATGTATGGTTTGGAATGCATGTGGTCACATTCCAACAGGACTCACCTTCCCTCCTGTGTGCATTAACTCTAAATTTGCAATTAGAGTCCTCACAAACTGCGTATATCCTCCATTTATCGCTCTTCGGGAACAAAATGTTCCTCTTCATCAAAATGGCATGTGTGGTCATCATATCTCGGAACTCCTTTTTAGTGCTCAATACCATACCTAACACTAGATTTGGTGCTCACCTGTTATCTGGTCTGTAGACTCTAGCTCTGCACTCATTCTCATCATCAGTTCCAGGGAAGCTCCTTAACTCGTCCTCACTCGCACATATGTCACTCTCCCCATCGTTTATTTCATCCTCTACCACCTGTTCTACGCCTACATCATCACCCCCATCTTGTTGGCATGTCCATTCAACATCCTTATCAGTATACTTTTCGAATTCCCGATCACCATCCCCATCTTTACCCTCTGCTCCAAACTCATAATCACTATCTAGGAATTCATCTCCATCATCGTCAGAATCTATCTCATATACCGGCTTTTTACCTCTCCTCACTGCACTTCTTTTCCTTTTTACAACCCTTTCAATTTTGTCCTTTCCCCCATCCTCGGGTGCTAAGTCACTAACCTCCAACCCTATATCACCATCTTCCTCAATATATATGTTTATTTCCCTAGTGCAAACTGCAACAGCTACAAGTGATTTAAGAGTTGCCTCATCATCTATCAAAATGAAATTCTCCTCCACGTTACACCAAGCATATATCTTAGGTGTCAAACTACTACCTAAGTTGGATGCAGAAAATTTCAATTCATCAAATTTGTAGCGGTTGATATCAACGTAGTCAAATTTGCACAACGTTCCTCCAACATACGCTTTTTGGCCAAAATCAATCTGGCCTATTTATGTTGAAAGTATACTCAGTGCTACCTATCACAAGGTAAAAAACAAAACAGTTTTAGAATAGGGAACACTTTTCAATTATTTTATAACAATGTGAGGCTACATACTTTAAAGATAAAGAATACAAAAAACCAGAAAAACACAAAAACGTTTGAATAAGTCACAAAGTTAAATATACTTCCTAAAACTAATGCAAACTCCAACAGAAGTGGTCCCCCCTCACCCATCCACACCCAAAAACAATTATAAAAATTTGAAGAAACTTGGAATACTACAGAAACTTGATTAAGTCAGAAACTTTAATATTCCTCTAAAACCAATGCAAACCCCAACAGAAGTGGTTCCCCATCACCCACCCACCCACACCCAACAACAATTATAAAAAGTTGAGGAAACATGAAATTCTATAGACAGGAAGTACTCGCAAGCTGAAACTGTTACTTTACTGCAAATTTGACTAAAAAATGGTCCCCCCCCCCCCCCCCCGTGTACCACACACCCACACACAACAGTAATTATCACGTGAACCCCCACCACGCCTCACACCCAACACCTAATCGGGCAAAACTCCAAAAAATTCAGAAATCGACAATAATAGCAGTAGCAAACAACTATTAAACAATAACAAACACCAATAACAATGAACATCGAGACATTCACATCACCTACTAAACTAAACTAACAGTCATTCCTCTAATGTAATTATTAAACTGAAAAGGACGAAATATATTTTGAAATCAAGGAGATTTGTACCGTATTTAGGAGGGGGTTCGTCATGCCGGCGAACGTCTCGGAGCTTCATCGCCTCCACGAAGATTCCAGTCAGCACGACGATTTTGGGAGTGTGTTAGATTAGGGTTTTTTTTTTTTTTTTTTTTTGGGCGAAATGGGAGTGGTTTGGATTAGAGTTAAACTGCCCTAAACCCAATAAAAACGGATTTGACCCATAACCCGGTCCACATATGAATATTAGCCCGAATGACATGTCTTCCCACGTCACGCATTTAATCCACGTCACCTGTCACCGGATGGGTTATAGCCTATAGCCGGTGACGGGATATTTTTACCAGTTTTTTTAAAGTTACAGGATATTTTTAAAAAGTGGTATACTTAGTGTCCTAGTTTCTAAATAGTGTAAACTTACTGGGCATTTACACCAATTTTTCCTTATTTTAATATTTTTTTTATTTTAGATATAATTTTAAAGTTTCAAAAGTTTCATATTTTTTTAAAAGATGAACACTATTTTATAAATCTGGAATCTTTGTAATTAATGAAAAAATGTATGTCTAATATTTAAATGTGTCGAAAAGATGGATAGTTACAACGATCGAATAAGATGATCTAATATTTAAATATGAATTTCCAATGGGAGACTACCCATGAAAAAATCGTTGTAAGTAAATTTCATCTGTCTTTCGAAAAATGTTAATTATTTTAGATGTGCATATTTTTGAAAGAGTATATTTTCTCTACACTATAGTACCATCTTCAAGTGGGAGACCATCTTGAGGTTTATGTTGGTCAATACTAGAGGTGGCAAAATCGACCCGGCCCGATGAGTTAGGCCATAAAAATCTTGGCCCGACCGGCAGGGGTGAGCATAATAGAACCAAAACCAAAAAATCGAACCGAACCGACCGGTTCGTTTCGATTGGAAATTATGAAACCGAACGTATTTTCGGTTTGGTTCGATTTTTTATTAAAAAATTTGGTTATCCGAACCAAACCAAATATCTCACCATTTATTTAAGATGCCAGTATATATGCTATGATATATTTATTATTTTATTTATACAAAATACATAATAATGGTAAAAAGTAAAAAATAATAGATGTATCATATCAAGTTTTTAACCCCCATTTAGCCATATAGACATGTTTTAATTTTAATTTCATTGTTTTAATTTTTGTTGTATCAATGTCTTGTTTTTTTTTCTTGGAAATTGTAAAGTACAACATTGCTAATTATACGCCAAAGGTTTTTGTTTGGCCCTTTATAGCTTTATTATATTTGAGTTTAGAGGTTCATATCTTCTAGATTAAGTTTGATTTTGATTTTAAAATGAAATTTGATTTTAAAACACTAGAAAAAGAGAAGCCAAAACCGAAAATCGAACCGAACCAAATCGAAACATTTGGTTCAGTTAGGTTCGTTTTAGACAAGAATTCGGTTCGGTCCGGTTGCAAAAATTATGACATTTCGATTTTTTTGTTTTTGGTTCGGTTTGATTTCAACCGAACGATCGAATTCTCAACCAGACCAACCGGTGTTGCCCGATGAGCCAAAGTCCGACGGGCCAAAAGCTCGGCTTTACTATTTTCAATCTCTTCCTTATGAAATAATTTACTAGTAATGAATTTTTTTAAAAGTATAATTTATATTTTTTTAAAAAAAAATTATATATCTGCTAAATGATAGAATATGATAATATAACAGAATATACAAATAGACAACGGTACTGAAACTGTTGTTAATACTGTTGTGTTTCAACTTCTTCTTATGAACAGAGACAACAGTTCCTAAATTTGTTGTCTTTCAACGTAATAACACGTGCTAAGCGCTGTAAATAGTATTGTCTTTTAGCGAGAAAACGCGACAATTGCATTAAGTCAGAAATGTTGTTGTTGATGACTTAACTTTTGTCTTTCTGCGTAATTTTTTGCAAAAAGACAACACTTTCATAACCGTTGTAAAGATTGTTGTCTTCTAGCGAGAAAATGCGCTAATAGATAACAATAAAGCAAAACTGATGTCTATCTTCACATGACCGTTGTCTATTAGCGCATTATTGCGCTAATAGACAATGCCTTTTATGAAAATTGTTATTGAAGACTAAAAGACAAAAATCTATTACAAAAATCATTGTCTTTGCAGTGTTGTTAATCAACATATTTGTTGTAGTGTATCTAGACTCTCAAATAAAGGTAATTGATTTAATTATTAAACTAAAAGTGCATAAAAACGGTAAGTAAAATATGTACAACTCTCAAAGAAGCAACAAGAAGTTACGAAGGAATAAATCAGATTAAAGACAACATTCTAGAGTTCGATTTCAGTTACAATCTCCTATGTATGATTATCTTATTATTCTATACCTTTAAATCGAATTCTATTATTTATTTGGTGGCACGACTCTAGTTAACCCTCCTCTCGGACGGTGTTAACGTGTTGATTACGTATGAATAATTACCCTCTCGGGCTAACTATCACATATGTAACTCCAAAGGGATCCTTAAACCAATGCTTACACAGATATCTCACTCCTCTAGGACGACTACTGATATCTATGATATACGCCATATGCCTATTAAGAAGCCTCTCCTCTCGGACGTTGAGTTATTAATCAAATTAGCCAAATTAATTCATTCATAAAATAAGAACAAGCGTAATAGATAAACACATAGAAAGGAATCTAGAATAAAATAAATCAAAACATAGTTAATCGTAACCTATTGTCTAGCCCTAGAATACAAACATGTTTAGCTACTCATATCTATAATTAAAACCAAAGAACATTCATAGACAAATATTCTAAAGTAATAAAATAAATAATAACAACTAAACTCGAAGTCTTCAATCTTGATCTTCTTCGCTTCGCGCTTAGTACCCTTCGTTTCAAGCCTCCAAGGTGCTTCCAATGATATGAGATTATGAATTGATCCTCAACTTTTCTATGGCCTTTGGGTATTTATAGGAGCACATCCCTAGGATAAAGAGGAAGACAATATGATTCAGGATAGAACTCGCAAAAAACGCGTTTTTGGACTTGGGGGCCAAGTAATCGACCAAATCTGCATTGATTGTTCAACTTCAAAGCAGTTTTGAGGGTCTTCTGGTCCGAACTTGAATTTTTCTATTTAAGGAAAATTTGTAGCCCTTTTAATTAGTTTTTCAATGTCATCGATTTCACCTTATTTGGACATGTATATCTTAAGATATGGGCAATATACAGAATTCGTGTCAAGATAAGAGTTCACGCTGCATTCCACTTTTTTCATCGTTTCAAATATAACACGTTATTTGGCTCAAGATAATCAAATATAGCATAAAACCACCGAATTTATATGCAAACATTACCAAAACACTTGTATAAATCGGCCTAAATGCGTGTATACACTACGTGTATCAAAATCCCCCAAACTTAGACTGTTGTCCGTCCCTGAACAACAAAGTAGATAAAAGCAAGAACACAATGTCACGTCGGTTTCTAACCTAGTGTTCCGCAAGTGTACGGATGTAGGTGTAGTACTATTGTCAAGGTCGATCCCACAAGGAATAGTTTTAGGTAGTTTGGTACCTTAATACTCTAGGAATGTCCTAACTAGATACTAAGTTGCAAAGGTTGATTTTAACACGACTTAAGGAATTTAACTAATACTTGACAAACAAAGAGAATTAACAATCACTGAAAAAAAGGTATCCCAGGGCTTCGATTTCAGGATAATAATTCAATGTTGAATATAATTAACCTATAAATTTACCAATTCTAATGTTTATTAGGCGGCACGACAATAATCTAATCCTTCTCTCGAAGTGATTAAACCGTTGATTAATTAAGCTAATTACCCTCTCGAGTCAATTAAACCTAATAACTCCCAAACGATCCTAAGCCACGGCCTACACAGTCATAGACAACTGCGCTCTATGTTCTAAGTCTGATAACGATTCCCTCCTCTCGAAGCGGAATTGCTAAACTAAATTACTAAATCTAGGTGATCAAGCTAAATTCAGTTTTAAGCACAAACATAGAGATAAAACACGTAAAGAACGGAATTAATAGATTAAATCATAATCAAACCATTGTCATAAAAATCCCTACTTTCTAACCCTAGGACACGAATAGCTTAGCTACTCATGCCTAGTAATAATCCAATACAAAATTCTAATAAAAACATTGTAAAGAATTAAAACTAAGAAAAGAATAATTAAACCCGGATAAATCCGTCTCGATGATCTTCGTCTTCCTTGTCCTCCAAGATTTCTTCTAGGTGGAATGATGTAATTGATGTTCTTCTGTGATTGATTGCTCCTTTTTCCTAGAGGTTGAGGTCCTTTTTATAAGTTGGGGACGAATCTTTGAGAAGATAGGCTCAAAATCCTATTAGGAAATCAAATCCCCTATTAAACAGGATTTCTCTTATCGGCAGCCTTTTTGACACGGCCGTGTTGCTTAAGTGACACGGCCGTGTTGCTTTACAATTCTTCCTTTTCCAGCAACAATTTGACACGGCCGTGTTGCAATTGTGACGCGGCCGTGTTCTGTTCCAGAGCCGTTTTGAACGTTGTGCACCACTTTTGACACGACCGTGCTGAAGGTTTGACGCGGCCGTGTCGGTTCTCGCGTCGTTTTGCTACTGGACCGGTTCAGGCCGGTTCGGACCGGTTTAGACCGGTTCTTGGACGGTTTTCACTCTTTTGGGCCGATTTTCACTCTATTTGACTTGTTTCTTCTTCGAACTTCATCCAAATGGAATAAAAATACCTAGTTAACTTCAAAACAAGTCAAAACACATCAAACGACCCAAATATTATAAATATAAATAAGTGCCGGTCAAATATGCACGTAAATGATATAAAATATGATCCTAAATCGACCTAAATACATGCATAAGTAACGTGTTATAAAAATCCCCCAAACTTAAACTGAACAAAAGACACAAAGAAGACAAGTGATTATGCATTTTGTTTAGGGCGACTAGATGATGAATTCAGTTTCAGTCTGAGTTTTTCTTAACACAACTAGGCAACACAATTCACTTGAGCACAAGTGATAACGCGTAAATCAACTAATCTCGAGACTTTGAACTTTCGAATTATTCAACCCTCACCGGGTAAGTGTTTCACTCCTCTCTCCAGTGTTTAGGCTAAAATAATTTCCCCTCATATTGAATTATATGCAAAGTCTACCATATGCTTGTCAATCGTCTAAACTAGACCTCGTACTTGATATGTGTGACAAAGGATAAAAAAGGTCTTTATTTTGGTTGTAATGTGGGCTTAAGGTAAGGTGGGATACATTTGGATAGAAGTGACTATTCATTGGACTAATCAAGTTACGTCTAACCCGACTACCCCTCAATACAATCACTCAACCTCGCTCTTCAAATCTCAGCAAATCACCCCTCAAAGTGACTTCTTCACCTTCAAAAGTCCGTACAACTTAAGTGCTTTTCAATTCTGCGGGTACCACATCTTTGGGACTACCCGACGGTTCTAATCAAATTCACAATTTAAGCACTTTATTTCCTAGCCTCTCCTCTAGAATACTAACAACAACAACTTTTTTTTTTTTTTCTTTTTTTCTTTTTTGTTTTCTTTTTTTTTTTTCTTCTTTTTTTTCTTTTTTTTTTTCCGATTAGAAGAGGCTATTCTTCCTTGTTTTTCACCTATCCTTTTTTTTTTTTTTCCTTCATCTTTGGAATATCCACTAGTTTTCTCATCTCTTCCCACAATTTGTTCACCCAAAATTCCTTCCAATTTTCCTCCCTCTAACTTGATTAATCCAATTAGGTCCAAAAGAGTTAAATCAAAAGGTTTCGGCTGACAATGTTAGGTTATGAATAAATAAGGCTATAAGGCTCAATTGGGCTAACTAGGGACAATTTTTTTCCCATTATGGGTCAAAGGCAAATTTCATGGTTCGAACAAATAGGCTTAAAAAAAAATTGCCTAATATCATTTCCTAAATCACAACACATACTTGACACATTCTTAGTAAAGACTCAAGGCAAGTTCTAGAGACAAGTACATATATTCAATCAAATTCACACCGAAAGAAAGTATATGACTCCAAAAATTGGAGTATAATTAGGCTCAAATTCTCACAAGGTTAATTTTGATTGAATATTCTAAGTTCAAGCTCAATTTCGTCTCAAAACACCTCTCATGCTCTATTATGTGCCATTTTTCATCTACTTCTCAAAATCATCTCATCATTAACTATTCATCATCCATCTTTCCCTATTGTTCTCTTTTTATTTTCACTTGTTACCTTTTTCCGGGTTTTTCTCATTCTTTCTGACTCTAAAAACTAAAAGCAAAACTCCTAAAACTCAACATGGAAACGATATGCAATCAAACTTGGGCTCACAGACCCGATAACACCAATCGAAACAATAAAAATCAGCACAATGGGCACACGGACCCACAATCAACAGCAAGAAACTCGAACGATCAACTAAAAAGTAAATCAAAACTAGAAATATAGCTGCCAAGACATGCCACAATCCACCCCCTCCCCCAAACTTGGCTGAAAGCCAATGTTTGGAGGAAAAAAAAAACGTGGTACGTCTTGGTGCTAACTTACAAATCGTTTCGACGACGGCGGCGTTTTGAAATCCCTCCTAGCTCTCAAATCATGCATGTTGAGGTCCCACTGAATCTTGGTTCGACCGTCTCCGCATCACGCTCTGAATTTTTCATTTTTTTTTTTTTACTGACACGGTCGTGTTGAAGATTGTGACACGACCGTGTTACATTTGAGCCAAAGTTGATGTTTCTGGGCCGACTTTGACACGGCCGCATCCAGCATGTGACGCGGCCGTGTTGCTTTACAGTGTTCATTCACGTTTTGAGAAACCTTTTGACGCGGCCGTGTCAATTGTGTGACACGGCCGTGTTGCGTTTGAACCATCTTAACGCGGCCGCGTCCAGCATGTGACACGGCCGTGTTGCATTCCAGTGCTAAAAACACTTTCTAGGTGCTTTTTGACGCGGCCGTGTCCATAGTGCGACACGGCCGTGTTGCCTCTTCTGCTCCTTTTAACGCGATTTTTCCGTCTTTTCGACCCCCGTTTCTTGCAACACTCGTCCATATTGATTCCTAAAAACATAAAACACTAAAACACACGTAAAACATAAAATTAACGCAATAAAAATAAACATAAAACGATAAACATCGGGTTGCCTCCCGACAAGCGCTTTGTTTTACGTCTTCAGTCGGACGTCCTTTTCCTATCAACCTTTTTCTAGCCACCCCGAGTTTGATGTTTTCTGAACACTTAAAGAGCTATTTGGGACATGAGGATTTTCTACAGCAGCTTGGGTAGTGTAAATAATGCTACAATTGTGCCTACCCCTTAGACCCGACTTATGTATTTTTAGTGTGATTATTTCGTTTTGAACCCGAAAAATCAACTCCCCTTTAGGTACATCTATTAGTGCTTGGCTAGTCGCCAAGAAGGGTCTTCCTAAGATAAAAGGAAATTCATCATTCCCTTTCATGTCGACAACTAAAAAATCACTAGGGAATTCAAAACTTAGCACTCTCACCAATACATCCTCTGCTACTCCCAACGGCGTTAATGAAGATCCATCCGCCAATTTGATAGTAGTAAAGGACCTTTTAATTTCCCTTAATCCTAATTGTCTATACTGCTTAAGAGACATCAAATTTATGCTAGACCCTAAATCACACATGACATTATGAAACTCATGACTACCAATTGAGCAAGAAATAGTAAAACTCCCTGGATCTTTTGCTTTTGTTGCTCTTCTCGGTTTCATGCTTGTGGTTGCGTTCTTTTTGGGCCTGCTCGGTTTCTTCTTCGTCGTCTCTTTTCCATCCTTCCTCTTCTTGGTTTCCTCTTTATCTTGGATTCTCTCCTTTAGTGGTTCCTGTTTCACAACCACAGCTCTAGATTGCTCTAAAGGATCAAGGTTAGCAAAGAACGAATTTTTAAAACAAAAATCAAAAGACTCATCAAGAATAGGAGATGGACTTTTCTTATCTATGATTGTATTGACCTCCTTCTTCTCAATGTTTTTTACTTCCTCGCTTGATTTCTTCGCTTCATGGTCCTTCATGCTTTCCTCATGCTCCTCTAGCTTCACAATATTGCAGTGCTCCTTCGGATTAACCACTGTATCACTCGGATATTGGCCTTGCTTGTGTTGAGCTCCTACTATCTTTATCAGTTGGCTCATGTTTGATGACAATTCACCAATGCTAGCATGAGTCTGCACCAATGTGTTCTCGAGCCTCTTGATGTCCGCCCCTTGCCCAGTTATATGCTTGTTTAGCTCAATAAATTTTCCTTCTACTTTCTTCTCCAATTGAGCTAATTTTTCATCATACTTTTTAAATTGTGACTGCGCAATCTCTTCTTGTGATGGCTTCTTACCGTCATGGATCATGCCATTTGTAACAGCAAATCCGGGTGGCGGATTAAGTGTATTTTGCGCGTTCCCATATGAAAAGTTCTGATGGCTCGGATTCTGAGGGTACTGATTGTATCGAGACTGATTGTTCTGGAAATTGTTGAAGTTTCGTTGATTCACAAATTTTACTTCTTCAACCTCTTCCGGACCCCCTGGCTGTTGTGCTAACGTCAGATTAGTTAGCAAATTCACCTGGCTCGTCAATGCTGTTACTTGTGCTGTGAGCTTTTCAATTGGCTCATTATTGACGGGCTCGACTTTTTGGACACTGGCTATCCTCTTTGGCATGTTTCTCTCATTCGACCATTGGTAGCTTGTTCTGGCCATCGCGTCCAGGATTGAGAATGCCATCCTTATTGACTTCTCCATCAAACTTCCACCCGCAGCTGCATCCACTTGGTTTCTAGTCGGAGCAAGTAGACCATTGTAGAACTTGCACACTTGCTGCTTCTTGGTGAACCCATGTTGAGGGCAACTCCGGATAAGATCCTGGAATCGCTCCCAAGCCTCTCCGAATGGCTCTTGGTCCAATTGCTTGAACTGGTTGATCTGGTTCTGCAGGTCTAGCATCTTGCTTGGTGGAAAGTACTTCAACAGAAAAGAAGTACTCAAGTCTTCCCAATCTCTGATATCTTCTAGTGAATTGAACCACTATAGTGCTCTGTCCTTCAGTGAGAAAGGGAACAATCTCATCTTGACCTGCTCGTGCGGCACATGATTGATCTTGATTGTGTCGGCCAGTCTGCAAAACTTGATCAGATGAACATTCGGATCCTCCAAAGCACTTCCCCCATACTGGTTTTGCTGCACTATGTTAATTAGTGCAGGCTTCAGCTCGAAATTGTTGGCATTGAGTGGTGGAGGTTGCACTCCTCCTGCTTGCTGGTTTGGATTGGGCTTCAAGCAGTCGCTAATAGGCGTGTCATCTTCATCGCCTGCAGCTGGGTCTATCTGAATTGGGTCGTACTGCTGTTGTAGCTGTGGCCCTTGTGGAGGTAGCTGCTGCTGTATATTCGTGACTCGATCATCCAAACGTGCCAGAGCTGTCAGTACTCTGTTAAGTGCGTCATCCTGATTCGGATGCTGTGGTGGGTTCTCCATCTCAGATGCGAAATTTCTTCTAGTTCGGTGTCTGCGAGCTGTCGCTTCAATTTCTGGATCGAAAGGAAGAAGGGTTTCTTTCCCTTTTGATCTGGTGAGCATACGAAGCCTGAAAACACCAAAAACAAGAACTACCGCGTAATACAAAATTTAACCCAAAAATAAAAACGAAAATTAAAATTTACGAAAAAATAAAATCTAGTCTAGTTTCCTCCTATTTTTCAAGATAAAAACTAAGCGCTAAATCCTATTCCCCGGCAACGGCGCCAAAAACTTGTCACGTCGGTTTCTAACCTAGTGTTCCGCAAGTGTACGGATGTAGGTGTAGTACTATTGTCAAGGTCGATCCCACAAGGAATAGTTTTAGGTAGTTTGGTACCTTAATACTCTACGAATGTCCTAACTAGATACTAAGTTGCAAAGGTTGATTTTAACACGACTTAAGGAATTTAACTAATACTTGACAAACAAAGAGAATTAACAATCACTGAGAAAAAGGTATCCCAGGGCTTCGATTTCAGGATAATAATTCAATGTTGAATATAATTAACCTATAAATTTACCAATTCTAATGTTTATTAGGCGGCACGACAATAATCTAATCCTTCTCTCGAAGTGATTAAATCGTTGATTAATTAAGCTAATTACCCTCTCGAGTCAATTAAACCTAATAACTCTCAAACGATCCTAAGCCACGGCCTACACAGTCATAGACAACTGCGCTCTATGTTCTAAGTCTGATAACGATTCCCTCCTCTCGAAGCGGAATTGCTAAACTAAATTACTAAATCTAGGTGATCAAGCTAAATTCAGTTTTAAGCACAAACATAGAGATAAAACACGTAAAGAACGGAATTAATAGATTAAATCATAATCAAACCATTGTCATAAAAATCCCTACTTTCTAACCCTAGGACACGAATAGCTTAGCTACTCATGCCTAGTAATAATCCAATACAAAATTCTAATAAAAACATTGTAAAGAATTAAAACTAAGAAAAGAATAATTAAACCCGGATGAATCCGTCTCGATGATCTTCGTCTTCCTTGTCCTCCAAGATTTCTTCTAGGTGGAATGATGTAATTGATGTTCTTCTGTGATTGATTGCTCCTTTTTCCTAGAGGTTGAGGTCCTTTTTATAGAGTTGGGGACGAATCTTTGAGAAGATAGGCTCAAAATCCTATTAGGAAATCAAATCCCCTATTAAACAGGATTTCTCTTATCGGCAGCCTTTTTGACACGGCCGTGTTGCTTAAGTGACACGGCCGTGTTGCTTTACAATTCTTCCTTTTCCAGCAACAATTTGACACGGCCGTGTTGCAATTGTGACGCGGCCGTGTTCTGTTCCAGAGCCGTTTTGAACGTTGTGCACCACTTTTGACACGGCCGTGCTGAAGGTTTGACGCAGCCGTGTCGGTTCTCGCGTCGTTTTGCTACTGGACTGGTTCAGGCTGGTTCGGACCGGTTTGGACCGGTTCTTGGACGGTTTTCACTCTTTTGGGCCGATTTTCACTCTATTTGACTTGTTTCTTCTTCGAACTTCATCCAAATGGAATAAAAATACCTAGTTAACTTCAAAACAAGTCAAAACACATCAAACGACCCAAATATTATAAATATAAATAAGTGCTAGTCAAATATGCACGTAAATGATATAAAATATGATCCTAAATCGACCTAAATACATGCATAAGTAACGTGTTATCACACAACCATTAGGATGATTTAGGCGACGAATCTAGTCTTAGAATATTTTTCAAAAACAAACAACATAGACTATAGAGCATATTCGACATGACTCATATCAACTACTTTCGAAACATGACACTTCAAATAGATAATCCTCACCTGGTACGTGTATCACTCTTCTCTCAAGTGTATAGAGTGTGACGTGTTTATGCTCAAGTTGAATCATATGTACAGTCTATCATATGCTTGCCTATTGACTAACCTATGTATCATACTTGACACGTGTAAACAAAGTATCAGGAAGGACTTTGTTTTTTGTTGTAATGTAGGCTTAAGGTAAAGTGGTATAAATTTTGGATAAAAGTAACTTATTCTTGGACTAATTGAGTTAGTTCTCGCAACTACCCCTCAATTGATGTTCACTCTTTCCCTCACTTTTCAAATCTCAGAAAACAAAAAGTATGGCTTCTTCACCCCATATAAACAATCAATATACTACATCAACAAAGTATTTCTAAATGCCAACAATAACTGAGTAAAACTTTGAGACTACTTATCTTTCAAACACTTAGGCATATTAAGCATTTTTCTAACTAACCCCCTCCTAACCAACAAAATTGAAAATAAACAAGACTCTTTTTTTTTTTTCTTTTTCTTTTCTTTTTCTCTTCTTTTTTAACAAATAATGGAAATAACACGAAAATAATCTAGGAGGGGTCAATTATTCTAATCTTTTGCCCATCACAATTCATTCTTTCCACCAAACCATCCCAACTATCCACTTCAAAACCTCGTGCTTTCTCTCAACGCTACATTCCAATCTACTTCCCTCACACTCAACTAGTCCAAGTTAAGGGAAAAGGCTAAAAAGGAAGGGATTAAAACTTGTAATGTATGGCTATGAATAACATAGCTTAAAGGCTCAAAGTAGCTGACTAGGGATTATTTTATAAAATTTGATCGAAAGATCAATTTATTTAGGCTAAAAAAATAAGCTAAAAGAAGGAACACCTAAAATCATTTTCTAAATCCATAACGTGTACTTGACAACTCTTTAAGTAGATGCAAAGCAAGTTCTAGAGACACACTTACATGGTGACCACCAAATCACACGAAAAGAAAACAATATATATACTCCAAAGATAGGAGTTCAATCAAAACCTCAAAACCTCAGAGGCTAAGGCGATCATCATTCTACGTGCATCCTCAATTGTATGTCGATTACGCATGCTCGTCTACGTGTCATAAAGTTTTTTTTTTTTTAAATTTGACTTCTCATTAACACATCATCATCAATCAACCCTTTTTAGCTATTTGTTCATCAAGATAATATGACTCCGGCTTTGAGACTCAATTGAATCAACAAAACTTAAATAAACACTAAATGCAATAAAAAAACAATCTAAACCAACATGATGCAAATTAACTACAATTAAACTAGTTCATGAAAAATAACATAGCTGTCAAGACGTCCTACTCTATACCCTCCTCTGAACTTGGTCGAAGACCAAGGTTTGTGGGAAAGAAGTGGTACACCTTGGTAGCATTCATTGAAAGATGAAATTGGAACATCAAACCTGATATTTGGGTTGTTTTCGAATGAATAGCCTTGGTCAAACCTTACCCCCTTGTTCTCACATTCTAGTTTCTCGTTCCTTGTACCTGATTTAAATTCATTTTCTTCTCATCACGTTAGTGTCCTCAAAATTGAAAATTACACAAACAAAAATAAATATGAAATAAAACTAGGTGCCTCCCGACAACCGCTAAGTTTTACGACTTCAACCTGACGACTGTAATATTATTTAGGATCTAAAAGAAGTGTTTTTCTTGCCATGTGACCGCACTATCGAGGTGCGGTAAAATTAACAATCCTAGCTTCCCTCTTCTAACTTGTAGAAGCAGTAAGTCAGGGTCGATCACATAAAGAGCAAGAAGATTTAAAGTGTTTTTATATATTAACCTAACAATAATAACACATATATAAGGATGGGGGTTTTGCTTTGATTTGAATAACTAATTTAACTAAAAGCACAAAGTAAACAAAAAATAATGAAAAGTGATTTTAGATTCAAATATAATGACGATCCTAGCCCTTAATCTAGTATCCCTCTAGTTTGAATTATCCTCGTAACTAATGCAATTGTTCGCCAGCTTAGTTCTGAAACTCCTATCCCAAAGATTAACAACAAGCTCTGTTAACCTAAGTTACCCCTTAAGTTTAACTAACCAAAACAAGCTCTTCCATTAGTCTATTTAGTTGAGTGATCTTAGAATAAACTCTTTAGACCTTATTAACAAAACACATAGAGTACTAACAGAATAGACACGGTGTTGTACTCACAAGCTCGATACAAGTAACCACGATTTATGCTATTCTAGTGAATAAATTCACTATTTGCTACTAGTGGACATAAATTTATAACGATTACGTATTACGATAATGACCTAGCGACAGTAATGTGATTAACTACTTAGGTGATCAATCCAAATAACAATTCACATAAGAGTTTAAATAAAAGCAAATGACATAAAACGTTTCAAAACATAATCCGTTGAACAATTACCATAAGAATTACAGAATCATCAAACTAAGGTTCAACATCAATTAAAGACTGAAATTAAAAGACTAGCCGCTCATGGCGACGTCTAAAAATATAATTGTATTCATAATCATTAGACTACACAAACTACAAAGGTAAAATCGAAAATGCTGATTGCTCCTCTCCTCCAGAATCCTCCAAATCCAAGTTAAAAGTCACCTTTTTCAGACTTGAGAACTCTTATTTATATATGGGATCAAGTTGGGATTGAATTGGGCTTCAAAAAGGATTTCTTCACGCCCAAGAATTGCAAACCGACTTAAGATTCGCGACCGCGACAATTGTGTGGCGGCCGCGTTCGTCAGGGAAAATCTTCTTCAAATGAAGCTTTTTGTCGTGGCCGCATTCACTTTCTAGCGTGCTTTTGTCGCGATTGCATTACAAATGTCGCGGCCGCGACCAGTTCTCCGCCGCTCTAAACCGGTTCTTCATCCTTGGCTTGGTTTTCTTCCATGTTGGGCTCTCTTAGACTTGCTTCTTCGTCCAACCTCAGTCGAGTGCGACTTTATGGCTTAAAATCACCTAACTATCTCTAAAACAAGTCCAACATGTCAAATGGCCCAATAATACAAATATGAGCAAATACTAGCCACTTATGTATGGAAATGCTATTAACGAAACACGTAAATTGTCCTACTATGCATGCATAAATACATGTACCACCATGTTCTCGTTTGCTCTAAAAGAAAAGGAAAATCTTTAATGCAGTCATGGCAAGAAAGATACTTGATAACATTCTGGGCATTATTTTTAATAAAAAAAAATGAGTTTTATACCCAATTGCGATGCAAGTTTTCTAAACTTAAAAAGAAAAGATGGTTTAAAACTTGCACGCCAATCATATAAGTAATCATAATTTGACTCAGTAAAAGGATAAAAAGAAATTAAACTCCTTGGATCAATATGATGATGTGTACTTTCTTTTGGATCAGCATTGTCATTATTACTCAGTAAAAGGATAAAAAGAAATTAAACTCCTTGGATCAATATGATGATGTGTACTTTCTTTTGGATCAGCATTGTCATTATTGATGTCTTCAAGTGGGATCTCCTCAGATAGGCCTTCATCAATGTCTTCAGTCAAATCATACGGAGCAATGGACACTTGTTCTTGAGGATCTTGCATGTGAATTTCTTCTTGAGCCTCCTCAAATTCCTCACACACCTTCTCCTTAAAGAACCATTCATTTTTTGGCTCGTCAACAATCAGTCTGTGCTCCTCTATTTCAACTCCAGTTTGAAGTTGCTCTTGTATATTTGCAAGCATCTTAAGCATTTGAGCCATTTGCACATTCACTTCTTTTGCATCAGCTAGTAGTTCCGTCCAACTTTGCCGATGAGTAACCTGTCGTTCTTCCTCAACCTCAACTTGATTACCATAACCATTCAAAGGTGGTTGTGGAAAATCTCTGGTGCTACCATGAGAATGATCATTAAGCTTAGCCCTTGATTATCCGAAGAGTTGTAGGAGTATCTATCACCCGTATAATCCATGTCGTCCACTGGTATCTCTAGAGACCATTGATAATATGGCGAATACAAAGCTTGTTCCAATGATCTCGCAAAATATAATAAAGTTTACCTCCAACAACGAGAATCAATAACCAAAAGAAAAGAAATACACATTTTTTTTATAAATAAATATAAATAAATGCAAAGAAAAAAATGTCTAGTTTAACGTCAAACTACTTACCAGAATAAAAATGGAACACAGTTACCAGTCCCCGGCAACAGCACCAAAAACTTGATGCACTATATCTAACCCTAGTGTTACGGCAAGTGTATGATGCTACTGTAGCTTGTGTCAAACAAGGCCGATCCCACAGAGATTATTCATGTGTTCAACTTAAAACCCCGTTTATAATATGTCAACCCTATCTAGACTCTCAAATAAAGGTGATTGATTTAATTATTAAACTAAAAGTGCATCAAATGGTAAATAAAATGTGTACAACTCTTAAAGAAGCAACAAGAAGTCACGAAGGAATAAATCAGATTAAAGACAATATTCTGGGGTTCGATTTCAGTTACAATCTCCTATGTATCATTATCTTATTCTAGACCTTTAAATCGAATTCTATTGTTTATTATGCAACAATACTCTAGTTAACCCTCCTCTCGGACTATGTTAATGTGTTGATTACGTATGAATAATTACCCTCTTGGGCTAACTATCACATACGTAACTCTAAAGGGATCCTAAAACCAATGCCTACACAGATATCTCACTCCTCTCAGACGACTATTGATACTTATGATATACGTCGTATGCTTATTAAGAACACTCTCCTCTCGACATCGAGTTATTAAGCAAGTAGAATATAATCAAATTTGCCAAATTAATTAATTTATAAAATAAGAACAAGCGTAAAAAGTAATTGAGAACAAAATAAATCAAAATATAGTTAATCGTAACCTACTGTCTAATTCTAGAACACAAATGTGTTTAGCAACTCATTTCTATAATTAAAATCAAAGAACATTCATAGACGGACATTCATAGAGAAACATTCTAAAACAATAAAATAAATAACAACAACTAAACCCGAAGTCTTCAATATTGATCATCTTCACTTCACACTTCTTACCCTTCGTTTCCAGCCTCTAAGGTGTTTCCAATGATATGAGATTATGAATTGATCCTCAACTTGTTTATGGCCTTGTGGTATTTATAGGAGCACATCCCTACGATAAAGAGGAAAATAATATGATGTGGGATAGAAAAATGTCGCAAAAAATGCGTTTATGTACTTGGGGGTCAAGTAATGGGCCGAATCTGCACTGATTATCCAACTTCAAAGCGGATTTTGAGGGTCATCCGGTCCAAACTGGAATTTTTCTGCTTCAGAAAAAGTTATAGCCATTTGAATTAGATTTTCAATGCCATCGAGTGCACCTTATTTGAACATCTATATTTCAAAATATGGGTAAAATACGGAATCCTTGTCAAGATGGGATTTGACGCTGCATTCCGCTCTTTTCACCGGTTAACCTCTTTTATTATTCGTTTCTTCTTCAAACTTTATCCTAACATACTTGACCTTAAAATATAAGATTTTTACTACAAAACATGATGAAAACACTTTATTTGGCTCAATTAGCCAACCTTGGCCGGACACGGGGACTAAGGAAAAACAGATTTTGTGGAATCTTTGATTTTTTTTCAAAGGTGTAGATTAAGAGTGGAGATTTTGAGGGTGGAGATTGTGAGAGACTTTGCCATCTATGGGCTAGGACAATTAGGTTGGGACAAACAAATATGGCAAGTTGGCCAATTAGGCTAGAACGGAGGGAGTATAATATAAAACCACCGAATTTATATACAAATACTACCAAAACATTTGCATAAATCAGACTAAATGCATGAATACACTACGCATATCACGCGCGTGCACGAGCTCATTTATATGTAAATTAAAGTAAAATGAAGTAAAAAACTATAAAGTACTATCTTCATTTTTATTCTTCCGTCCAATTGTTAAACTAGACATTTCTTTGGAATTTAGTCCTAAAAGAAATTTGTTAGGATGTCACGATTCTATTGATATATTATCCTTTTTAGCAACTATTTTCAAAATCCTAAAATATAAATAAATTTTCTATTTTAATTGAATTTCGTATAATATATCAAATTTATACTTTTTGTCACGATCGTTGGTTTAGATTATGAGGATTTGAGAAATGATTAGAAATTAGTTTATAATTTTCTTATAAACTAAAGTAAAATGACTCAAAAAAAACTATAAAATACTATTTTCAATTTTTATTCTTCCGTCCAATTGTTAATCTGACAAATCTTTGCAATCTAATCCTAAAAGAAATTTGTTAGGTTGTTATGATTCTATTGATTTGTAATAATTTTTGACAACTCTTTTCAAAATTCTAAAATATAAGAAATTTTGTTGACGTTTAATATATCAAGTTTATACTTTTGTCACGACCCTTGGTTTAGATCTTAAGGATTTGAGATGTAATTAGTAATTAGTTGAATAATTTTCTTATAAACTAAAGTAAAATGAAGTAATAAACTATAAAGTAATATTTTCATTTTTATTCTTCCGTCCAAGTGTTAATCCAGGAATTTCTTTGGAATCTAGTCCTAAATGAAATTTGTTAGATTGTCACGATTCTATTGATTTATTTTCTTTTTTAACAACTCTTTTCAAACTTATAAAATATAAGTAATTTATTTTTTTTGTTTGTAACCGAATTACGTATAAACATCAAGTTTATACTTTTGTCACGATCCTTGGTTTAGATTTTAAGGATTTGAGATGTAATGAAAAATTAGTTGAAACTTTTTCCTTATAAACTAAAGTAAAATACTATTATCATTTTTATTCTTCCATCCAATTGTCAATCCAGGCATTTCTTTGGAATCTAGCCCTAAAACAAATTTGTTAGGTTGTCACGATTTTATTGATTTATTATCCTTTTGAACAACTCTTTTAAAAAATCTGAAATATAAATATTTTTCTTTTTTTGTTTGTAATCGAATTATTTATAATATATCAAGTTTATACTTTTGTCACGATCCCTGGTTTATATTTTAAGGGTTTGAGATGTAATTTAAAAACTAGTTGAATAATTTTCTTGTATAAGATTATTAAATTATTTTAATTTATTTAAATACAATATTTCAGTAATTTACTTTGGTTGATATGTATATTTATTTTTAAATAAACATATATAAGTAGATGTGTGGTAAATCTATATATATATAAAAACAAAATGGATTTATACTACTTTTGGAAAAAAAAAAATTTTCCCGCCCATTTATCATTACTTATTTGGGAAAGAAAACATGTAAAAACAATGAAATCGTACTGATTTGATGATCCCTTAAAATAGCCGACAAAATCTCTTTTATTTGGTAATTTGTTACAATTTTATATATTAGTTTGAGAACAAAATCAATTTCCCCCTATAAAATATATGGTTGAGATTTTCACTCTTTGTTGATATCGAAAGAGTATCAATTATAATTAAAATGAATTAATCTATATCTGTATCTATATATATATATATATATAATAGCAAAATGTATTGTTTCCACAACTAAAAAAATATTTTTTTTCCCGCTCATTTTACATACGTAATTGGGAAACAAAAAATTGTGCAAAACAGAACAATCTAATTTAATTGGCAACCTGTTTGATGTATCTGGAGAAATCACTTAATTTTAACAAATTAATCTTTTTATACATTTAACCTAAAACATAATTAATTTTATTCCAAAATAAATTTGTTGAGATATTCCCTCTATTTTAAAAACTGAAAAAATCAATTCATAATATAGTAACTACAATGTGTCTACATTCATCTATATTGTTAAACAAATCATTTTCTTCAAAAAAAAAATCTGTATAGATTTGTTAGCAAAAAAATAGGGGTTTTGAGAACACATTCAAACCCCAACAATATCAAAAGATTCTAAATAAATATAATTGCACATAATTAGGGTGCAAAAAACTAACATCAAACCCTAGCTGTTAGTTTAAATACTAGATCATTTTTTTCCCTAAAACACACTTCCATAACTCCATATACTCTCGGTCGAATCGACCCGAATCCTATCGCTACTCTTCTTGCTTTCATCCGACAAAGTCTTTGGTTAATCATTAGAAGAAGAATGCGATGGTTCACCATGCTCGCGAGAAGTAACACGAGTAGAAGATATGAGTGCAGGAGGTCTGTCATCAGCTTTGAGGCACGAATTTGCAGGTGCTGATGTGGCATCTGGACGAGGCTCGGAAGAAGCTTTAGCCCAAACAATCTATTTTTATTTTCTTTCCTTTAGAGCTTTCTGGACTAAGAATGTTGTGACCACTATACATGTATATTTAGTTATTTACATGTATATATAGTTTTATTTTAATCTTTTCTAATTGAATTAACAATAGATGTTAGATTATAAATTTTCCTTCTCGACACCAATAAATTGAGGATGATCGAGTTCAAATTGAGACTCGAACTTTCAGTTTTTCAGTCATCAAACTCGAGCATATACATTGATTCGATTACATTTCTATATAATAGCATAAAAAACTAACATGCATCACATTTTTATTCATTCCATTTTCTCTTCAGTTGATATGGGTTAAATGCAATTCTGCAAATTTTATGCACTTCTCTTTCTTCAACAATTTCTTTTTCCCTTATGAGCTATCAAGTTGTTTTTAGAAAAATCTTCCTATTAAGTTAGAATAAAATTTTCAGACTACAATAAGGGTAAGAAAACCAAGGGCTAAATAAATTACCACTAAATTATACAAATTTAAAAAAAAAATTAGAAAGATGTATATGTGAGTTTATCAACAGAACTGTAACCTCTCTAACTAATCCTCCGGGTTAATAATTTATATTCTTTAGAGGATTTAATAATTTATACTATTATATATAGTGATACCAAAGGATTCTACAATATAGAAAAAAAAAGAAGAAATTTCAGAATAGTGACTAGGAGCTAGGGTGAGTACCGTGCGTAGCGGTTTGGAAATTCGAAAATTTTCGGAACTAAACTAAAATTAAAAAATATCCGGAGATTTCTAATAAAATCTCCAGAATCACTCCACCTATCAGTTCCTTCTGCAGATGGGATCTATTTACTTCGAGTAATCGGTGATTTTTGAATTTTTAATTTAAAATAAATATTATTTTTTTAAAAAACTACATGAAATGATTATTGTATTAATTGTTGTATCTAAGATAAAACTATATTCTCTATAAAAAAGATTGTACAATAGTATCTTAAAATATAGTATCTAAGTTATATCTTACAACAACTCCTAAACCTAAGCTTATAAAAATAAACTTTACAAGTTAGTAAAGTAAACGACTCATCTAAAAAGGAATAACGCTAAATTATAAAGTTGTTAGCTTTGGTTAATAAACCTCTTTTTCGTATACCTTACAATAAAATTTGCCTCATACATGAGTTTTCGTTCTCTTTTAGTTATAAATAGCTTAAAATGACTAACTATGGTGAAATCATAATTAACTTAAAAAGAAATATGAGATTTCACCAAAAAAATGGAGAACCGGAAGCGTTAGAGTTCATGTTTATGAATTCTACCTTTATATATTTTAATAATGAACTATTAGATTATAATAAATTTTATTGGCAAATTTGACTAAAAAGTAAGTTAAATTTAAACATATTATTTATGATCTATTACTTTATATAAATTACAAACACATTTACTATATATATTCTATATTTTATATCTATATATATAATAACAAATGACATATTTTTTTTTATAAATCATTTTATCGCCCATATGGCTTGCCAATTTGGGAAATAAAAATCACCAGGAAAAAAAAAGATTTCCCTCCATTTTTTCCGCCCAAACACTAGGGAAGTTTTAGATTTTGACTAGATTTCTTGTAAACAATGACATGTCCACTTTTTCGCAGCACTTTAACATTCTAAGTTAATAAAAAGTTATGACGGTTTCAAACAAAAAATAAAAAGATATAAACTTCAAATATTTTCAAATTAATGCATGAGATAACTAAAATATATGTTTGGATGTGAAATAACATATCATGATTCTATTTACTAGACAAAAGCTTAATAGTGAGTACGCAAGTGATTTTCTTTTTGTGTGGAGTACGCAAATGATATTTTGATCAAGATGCACAAACAATATAAAATAACGGTTAATTTTACCCTACTCCCGTGAGTAATATCCGTATACACTATGAACCATTGGATTAGTCCATGTGTAGATGTGAATCAAAGTAATATTAACCTTTGATTTTATCTCTACACCTGCACCAATGCAATGATGTATGAAGTATGCATGTAAAATTTATATTACTATAGATACGTACAATCAATTAAAACGTCTTCCCACGCATCGCGTGGGTACCTATCTAGTTGTATATAATTAAATATGAGAATATATATGAACAAGAAAAAACTAATCTTTAATTATATTATTCAATTTCTTTAATTCATTAGTTTATCATTATATTTTAATGAGTTGTGCAATATATAGATCCTTGTGTTGGTGGGATATTTGTAATTCATTGAACAATGTGAGTATTTCGCATAGGTGAATAAGCATGCAAATAAACAGAGGGTGTATTTGAATTCAAACAAGAATGAACTGAATCAATTTTAGAATTTTTTTTCTTAATGCTATTTTATAGAATTATTTATTTATAAGAAAAGTACATGTTTAACTTGTAAATTACGAGGAATAAACTGATAGTCATATTACTTGTAATTCGCGTGATCCAAATATTTTTGGATCAGAAAGAACCAAAAGTTTAAACTACTTTTTTTTTTCTATGTTTAATTCTAAATTTTCAAATACTTATACCATTAATTATACATAATTGTCACATTCTTAAGGGTTAATTACAAATTACGATATTTTCTCTAATATTCAATTGCAACACGACTTTTAAAACTTATCAATGTTGATCATCAACTATGAATTTCATCAAACACATTTTTCAATATCTCATTGTGTTGCCACCACCTTCATTAGAGGTTGTCTTACATCCGTAACCTATTTTACCGTTTATTATAAGAGTTGTTATAAAAAGATTATTTAAGTTATAGTTATCACACGTACATTACATTCTCGATTTACGGCAGTGACGGCGGTGAAATTGATTAAAGATCAAGGTAAATCTAATGATAATGATGACGATATTGCTAAACGTCAAAAAATGTGATAGATATTGTAATTAAATATATTTATATATATATATATATATATATATATATATTATTACGACAAACATTGAGGTGACACTAGGAGCATGTTTGGTTGGGGTTGGTCCAACCTCTCATGAGTTTAGCCAACCCAACCTCATGTTTCTTTGAACTGGTTTGGCCAAGCCGGTGTATTAGGGTTTGGTGGGAGGACATCAATCACAAATTCAAATACTACTTTAATCATTCTCCTAATCATTAATAACTACATCTTACCCATATCACATCACATTTTATAATTAGTAATTAAATTTCACATTTCAACCACAACCCCAATCACCCGACCAAACATCACTCTCTAACACCCCAACCACTAACTTCAGCCACTTCTCCCAGTCCAGTTACTCCAACAACATTATGGACAAAAGTAACAATAAACATACCAGGATAATGATTCGTAAAAAAATTGCAAATATAGGATGGTAATCGAGGAATTGCCTACAAAATATCATAGTTCATTGATCCAAAGTAAGAATTTTATGATTAGATAGAGTATAATATTAATATACTACTATGTCTTAATTGTGATTACATCCGAGGAATACGGGCAACTACCCGCAATAATGAAGAAGATCCAGAATCTGTATACAATTACCAAAAGATCTTGATAAAAAAATATATATTTATATGTTTTTTTTTTATGTTTCTGGAAAAGCATCTTGATAAAATAATATCAAGTTGAAAAGGGAGACTGAGAAACCTTAAAATATAAATGATTGACCTCACAAGCCCTTGGTTCTGAATTCTTTGAGCAGCCACGTGACATTATTGGGATTTGGGTCTGCCAATTCCCCCATAACCAACTCCTTTACTTTGCTGTACAATAAACATTTATTATAGAATTTGTTTTTAAATGTAATTTAATTCACCATTCTCTATTTCATATGCATCACTGTAATAATTAAACTAAAGAGTTTTATAACTTTATATGGATATTTGATATCATTCTTAATCTGTTTGAGAAACTAAACAAGCATATATGGTACATGAGTTAAATTCACAGTTGACAGTGGAGGTAGAGTGACAGTAGTGTACACATGTAATGTGAATGAGGAAATAGGAAGTGATCCGCTGTACAAATCAGAAAAACCCTCTTGCTACAAGAAAAAAAGGTAAAACCCTATTTTTTCATTTCATATCATCAATTTAATTCCCTGTTTGTTTCCAGTCAATCACATACTCCTTGCCCATCTTATAGTAATAAATAGTAAAACCATAAATTATTATTTTACCTACTATCGACGCCCACAACAAATTAATGTGGAAACCATATTCTACATACAATACAAAAAATATATATATATGTCCAATTATTAATTTTCTTGGAAGACAAACGGAGCTTGAAATTTCCTGTCTTCCCCTCAATAAAAAATACAAGCTTGAAATTTGCTGTCCGAAGCGTCAAGAAAGGTTTTCTTTCACGCAGCCCATCTGTATATCCTGACACCTTTCTTGGTTTATTTAGTTTTGAATGAGTTTTTACAATGGTAGAAATGGCTTCGGTCTACCAACTTGTACTTGGGAGTCTTAATGTGTGCTGTTAATTGAAAATCATACACCTATCTTACGAATTCTTCAGTTGACTGCCAGTTTTCCGCCTCAGTTTCTGTACTTGAATTGTTGTGGATGGTGTTTAAACTGAACCTTTTGGGTTTCTTGAACTTGATTCCGGTTTTTACCCAACACTGAGCACGTGGAATTGTGTGGTTAGGTGTTAGGTTCGGTATTTGCTGTGTGTAAAGTTGTAATATTCAAAGCTTTTTGCAGTTTTTAATGGCGGCCTTTCATTATTATGACCATTACTATTCACGTGTTAATTCTCATTTTTTCTGTATAAATGATAATTCTTTGGGAAGTTTGAGGATTTGGGTTTTAATTGCTGCTATTTCAATTGCTATGAAATTATGGGCTTCTTGAATTTGGGTGTGTTTTGGTATAATTGCAATTTGTTGGGGTTTTGTGGCATAGGTCTGAAGCTGTGGATGTCAATTGGAGCTGTGGATTTCAGTTGAAAATTGGAGTAGGTATTCAGTTTTCTTGGAGAGTTCTAGATGAAATGGGTAGTAATAAGATTGACATGATACTGAAAACTTCAGAAAATGGAGTTGAAAGAAGTGAGGAGGTGTCTTCTAGTTTAAACCTAGATTATGGGCCTCTAGATGTGCAGCCTGATTCTCCTTCGACACCTCTATCCAACAATGAACGCACAGATTTATCGCAATCATCGTCTACTGTGGAGAATTCCCCCTCGAAAGATTTCAGTCTTAGTACATCACCTCTGGTGCGAAGAGGTCAGCATTTGTACTTTTCTCTTCAACTATTGCCCCACTTACCTCCAGTATTAAATAGTTTTTTCTCACTTGATCATTTTATTTGTGTCTAAAGGATTGGATCATTGCATTACAGCTCCTGTGCATAGGAATCTGTTTCTTGAAAGCCAAGAGATTGCATTCTCACGTTCTATGACAGAAAAGAGGGGCAGCCCAATGCCTTCTCTGAGGTTGGATAGACTATCGGAACGTGAAAAGGTATAATACATTTTATAAATTGTCTTGATTCCTCATGCATTTCTGCTATGTTTGCCTTGTCTCTTCCTTTCTGTCTTTCTTTCTTTTTGTTTTTTCTTTTTCAATTGTTGGGGTGCGGGGTAGTGTTAGAGTGGATACGGTTTATAAAATGTGTTGTGTTTTCTTTGTTAAAGCAGCTCTGACTCCCCTGTATCATGTATTATGTGCTTTTATTGTTCTAGCTATTCATTATCCTTAATTACACATCTGGATATTTACCTGAGGCTGAGAGAAATTATTGCTTGATTACTTCTATTATTAATATCGATTTCTGCTCTCTGGCCAGCTTTGCTGTGCATTGTATGAGAAAAAACGGGTGTTGTGCATGCTCCTTAGGTTCCTTTTTAATAAGAATAAATACAAGCCTATTTAGAACACAATCAACTAAATGTGATGGAAAAGTCTGAGGCGAAGACGGACTCAGAAAGATGCAAGAGATGTAGTTAGTCTGTCAATGCCTTAGTGCAACCGCTAAATACCCTATGCTATCAAAGTTGCGTCTTGTCCTGATAGTGTACACAATCATCTGAAAGTGGTCTGCTGGTCAGAATATGAAAATTTTGTATCCATTTGTTGATACTTATGATCATCTAAGCATCAGATCAAATAATTTGATATTATTACCTGAAGAATGGTCGAAAGAAATGTCTTTGCTTCCGTTAGAATGAATGCACCCTCGACAGTTCAATGTATAAATGCTTATTCATGGATGTGACCCTTGATTTTTTTTTTTTTTTTTATGGGCATTTACTACTTTTGTGGTCTTACTGAGTATTTAACGTTTATGAGGCAAAACACAATGTTAGTGCACCAGTTAATTTTCATGTTTACAATATAATATTTTGGGTATAGATATTTTTACTTTTTCTAATTTTTGTTGTTGTTATAACCAGAAACAGTTAATTGTGGAATTAGTGAAGATCCAAAATGATGGGACAGTGGAGGTTGACCTGACTAAGGATTCTCCTGTAGCTTCGGAGTTATTAGAGCTCCATCCTTTGGAAAGATTGGAGAGAATTTCATCTGCGATTGATTACATAGGGGCTGATAACCACAAATCTATTCCAAAACTAAAGATTGCCATGCTCGTCGTTGGAACTAGAGGAGATGTTCAGCCTTTCCTTGCCATGGCAAGGAGACTTCAGGTAACCGATAATGTGCCTGTACTCATTGTAGTTTTATTTACTTTCTCGTGATTGTTTAGCTTCTGCTCGTTTAAGTTCGTTTCCCAATTCTAGGAACGGTTTGATTTAGCTTCTTTATGACGGAGTCTCCATTTTACTCGTGATTCATGTACCAATAAATAGGATACCTAAATTCCTGTGACAATTTCGATAGGAGTTTCTTCTTGAATAACCTCCAGTTATCTGGTTGATTCACATTTTTGTTTCCAGTCATTAGGAAACCTTATTAAAGTACTTTTGAAAGCGTAATCAATTATTTGCGACTGAACAATATCTCTCTATAGCTTGCCTTGCTCTCTATAAAACTACTTTCTCGTCTGCTCTTTTGCTGCTAGCAGGGATATCCAGATATCATATAATGACTGCTGTAATATTGATGAACCAAGAGAACTTACGTTTTCTGAGTTGAACACGAACCTGTGTCAAGGTATTTGAATTTTTTTATTAATTAAAATTGCTGCAAGGCAAATAATTATTATTATTATAGTAGTTAAGATTCTTTAAAAATTGGTTAAATAATTGATAAATTCTGGTAACAAAATTGAGTGAAAGTTGAGATGGAATTTGGAACAACCAACACCCTCCACCCACAAAATAAAAAAGAAAGGGGAAAAAGATCCATTTTTAACCCTTCGATGTAATTATAGGTACGCTGCCTTGAACCTCATAACTGTTGGATGAGTTTTGAATTTCAATTGTATTTTATTGAGCTAGCTTACTTCTGGACAGACAGACTGGTGGGCCATGGGTAAGATGTCTCTAAGCTCAGGGCAGCTATATTTTACCTTAAGTGTAAAGAAAGCTATCCATGATCATCGTTTTTTCTTTCTTTTGTCCTGAGGATTTGACAAAAAGATGTTATTTATGCTTTAATAACATTTTGCATTATATTTTGCTCGTTCAACGCTTGATGATAGATTTTTAATTAGCTGTATTCTACATGACAACAGGCGTATGGCCATTCTGTAAGATTGGCGACTCATTCCAATTTCCGTGGATTCGTGAAGTCAGCTGGGGTAGATTTTTTCCCACTTGGTGGCGATCCTCGTGTTTTGGCAGGATGTAAGAGGTCCTCAACATGCATATGTATTCCTGATAAGAACCACAATATTCAACATGCGACAACAAAAAAATATGTATAAAGTTAAAAAAAAATAAAAAAATGAACATTAGATGTCATGACTCTTCTATATGATGAATTATGCTTTCCAGTTTCTAGAGTATGCATTATGTTCTGCGTTTATTCTTCTGCCGTCATTTAGCTATTCATAATCATTTTCCTTTTGCTTTATAGTCAAGTTCATGGTTTAGTTGCTATCTTAAACTATGTCTCATCATAGCTTACGCTAGAGCAGATCATCAAATTTATTTTCACCCCCCCCCCCCCCCCCCCGGTCGTATCCTACAACCTCTTTTATAACCTTAAGATTACCAGGGATTAGTGGTATTGTTGATTCTGAGCATTTCTTGACTGGATTAGTTTCATGCAGATATGGCAAGAAATAAAGGTCTTATTCCATCAGCACCCGGAGAAATTTCTTTACAACGTAAGCAAATAAAGGCCATTATTGAATCTCTACTTCCAGCTTGCACAGAACCAGATCTGATAACTGGTGAACCTTTCAAGGCTCAGGCAATCATAGCAAATCCTCCTGCTTATGGTTTGTTTTCGCGAACAATTCTCTTGCAATAGCTCTTGAACATAACTATATTTGCTGCCTCGGATTTTACATCTTCATTAAGTCATACTGCTTTGGAAATTGGAATCCCTCAAGCAGAACAGATTCCTATTATGATCTTATTATTATTGAGTAGATATTTATTTCATTCAGTCTTGTGAAAATTCTTGTTATACATATGGTGTTGTCAGGACATGCACATGTAGCTGAAGCTCTTGGTGTTCCTCTGCACATCTTTTTCACAATGCCTTGGACGTAAGCTTAACTTGCTATTTCTCGTTTTAATTTGTCTGAGCTATGATAAATTTATCATACTCTTTTTTATGTTTGTTAATGTGATACACCAATTATAAAACAAGCCTAATATTGAGAGAGTTGTAAAATGTTTCTAGAACTTCATGTTCTGGTGTTGAACTTTTTGAGGATTTCGGTTTTGTATTATCTAAAAGAAAAAGAAATACTAAAGCATGTCCTAAATGACAGGCCTACATACGCGTTTCCTCACCCATTAGCACGTGTACCTCAGAGTGCCGGATATTGGGTAGGTTTCATTTACTCTGAGATCGTCTTTCTGAATTCTGGATAGCTCTACTGGATACTCTAAGGACTATGCCCGATTGTATTTGTTGCTTGATCCAGCTTTCATATATACTGGTGGATCTACTTATATGGTGGGGCATAAGAGGACCTATTAATGAGTTCCGAAAAAATAAGCTGAAGCTTCCCCCTATCGCATACTTCAGCACATACCATGGCTCAATTTCTCATCTCCCAACAGGCTATATGTGGAGTCCCCATCTTGTACCCAAGCCAGATGGTAAAGTCATTTTAAGTTGCCTATTCGTGTTTATATGCATTGATACTATTAGTGCTGGAATCACATTTTGGTTTTATTAAATTCAAATATCAAGATTGAAACTAAAGAAATTTGATTATGAATCCATAATATTTATTCAGATGGATATACTTTTTGAAGACGAATATGAATGGTATTAACCGTAGATGACAACTTAACTTTTGTTTAGACCTCTTTACTAATTAATTTCTATGGATATTCTCGTACATTAATAGCTCATGCTTATCCATGTCTCTGCGGAATATGTCAAACCTCTATTGATTTCATCTGATTGACAGACTGGGGTCCCCTGGTTGATGTTGTTGGTTACTGCTTTCTGAACCTTGGATCTACATATCAACCACCTGAAGACTTTGTCCGGTGGATACAAAAGGGACCTCAACCGATTTATATTGGATTCGGAAGCATGGTACCAATATCTTCTTGTCTTATTTAGACTTATTTTTCTTGGGTGTGTACCAAATATATGTTGATATGCCATATTGATGCACTGGAATGGTTTATGTTATACCTTGCTATGATACCATGTGACTGACAGGACAAAAAATTTGATCTGCAAGAATGTAGGAATATAGTATTTTATTGTAATAAGTTGTTCATTTTATTGTGTGCAGCGTAAAGTAGTTTTCCTGTTCTAACATTTAATAATGCTATATGATTATGATTACACACATGTGGGTTCAAAATCTAATTTTCAGTACTCTACAACATCTGTCATATGCATCACCATTGTCATATTTTTGGAAATGTCATTGGTTTTTGAACTCTGAACATTCTAGATTTCCGATTTTGGATTTGCATCTGGATGATTGACTAAGAATTTCCATTGGAAGGGTCAACAAAAGAATTTGCATTATTGATTACAAAAGAATCGCCTGTCATGGACTATTTGCTTAGAGCAGCTATATAGAGATAATCACCTCTACTGATTTTGGATTTAGTTGATCTTGTGTGGCTTATAAGTGATCACCTTGTAACACGTAAAAAAGTTGTCCATTTGCAAATGCAGAAAGTTAAAGAACTATCTTGTGTCATAGATTAACTAGAGCTTTATTTTGGTTTTTAATAGTTTGACTAATTATTTAATTGCTTGATAAGCCTTTGGAGGATTCAAGGAAAACTACTAATACCATATTGGAAGCATTAAAGATCACAGGGCAGAGAGGAATAATTGATCGGGGGTGGGGAGACCTTGGCTCACGTAAGTTTGTGTTTCTGATTGCCTTTATATTTACTGCTGCTTCTGTCAATTCTTCTCAATTTGACAGAGTAATATTTGTCATGATTGTTTTGCTAAATGTTTTTTTTTATTTGGCTCTCTTTTTCTTCGGGAGCAGATTCAAATATTCCTGACAGTGTCTTCTTACTCGTGGATTGCCCTCATGACTGGTTGTTTCCTCAATGTTCAGCTGTGGTGAGTTTTCAGTTTGCCTTTCTTTCTCGCTTGGGTTTGTGATGATTGCATACATATTCATCATTTAATGTGTATGTATTCATCGTACATAAGAAGCATATTTTCCATATTGTGATACACATAATAAAAATGTAACTGTGAAGGTTCATCATGGTGGAGCTGGAACGACAGCAACTGGACTTAAAGCAGGGGTAATTTCCTCAACCTTTCTTTTTCTTCTAAATCTGACACTCTACTTCCTTTTTTATTGTTCTGCTTCACTGAATAATGGAAAACAATTTAATAATGCAGTGTCCGACAACCATTGTACCCTTTTTTGGGGATCAGTTTTTCTGGGGAGAGAGAATTTATCAGAAAGGAGTGGGACCTGCTCCAATCCCCATATCACAGCTGAGCGTTGAATCCCTCACAGAAGCTATAAGATTCATGCTCCATCCAGAGGTATGAAGGTTCAAGAATGAGTTTAGTCGCAAATCCCCAATGTATCCCGCCCAGTGCCTATACTTTTATTATCTCTCTGTTGAAGATTGTAGTGTACGGTTTTGTCAGGTAAAATCTCGAGCGCTGGAATTAGCGGAGTGTATCCAGAATGAAGATGGGGTAGGAGCGGCAGTGGAGGCCTTCCACCGGAACTTGCCACCGGAGCTTCCGCTGCCGGCACCATCTGTAGAGAAAGAAGATGGCCCGAATCCAGTGCAATGGCTTTTCGTTCAGATAGGCAGATTATGCTCCCGACCTTGTGGTTGTGCTTCCTAGATGTCTATAGTATTTGTTTGCATGTGTACATAGTGAGTCATCTCTTATTTCATTTATTATTTTTATATTGGTAATTGGTATTTGATTGCTACAACTTTGTGCCCTAGGTTTTTGATCGGAAGAGAGTAAGTTTTGCCCCACATATATAGATGCAATATGCACCATGTAAAAACCAATAAATTTGCTAATATTTTATGAATTTCGAACAATTTCACATTTAATTATTGGGAGAATATTCCTTTATTTTGGGAATAGTCATGTATATTATCTAATTTCAATTTTAATCTTATATATTTCAAAAGTTGTCCAACTAAGGACATTGACTATCGTCGACGACCAATGTGATCAAAATTAATCATGTGGGGCATACATGACTAATAAATTTGGAAAATATGAAGAAGAAAGAAAAATAAAATGAAATACCTCATACAGAAGGAACTACGATTTAACCATTTTTCTTTTAATTACTTTTATCTAGCTACTAAAGTAATTTAATGATGTGGCATGTCATCCGGACAAATACTTGACATATAAGAATCAGTACTTATAAAACCCAAATTTATTATTATAAATTGGTTGTCGGTGATGGCCGGTGTCCTTAAAGTGAACAATTTTTGAAACGTCCAGAACTAAACTTGAAATTTTCTAACATCCAGAGTTTTTTCTAGACAAGACTTAATATACAGGATTAAAAATAATTTTTTCCCCATTATTTTTTACATCATAATGCAACCTAAGTTACAAATTTATAGGGATGCCATTTTTGAACATAAAATTTCAAAATATATTTGTGTGATTTAGCAGGAAATGAGTATTATTCTTGTTTGATTTAAAGCTACCAGTGCAAAATTTAACTCTACCACTCAAATTTCCTAAAATGCTTGAGGCTAGAATGTTGAGTTTGTCTGGTTTCATTTCGTTTTCGTTTATTCGCGAAGAACGTATTTATTCTAGTCATTTCCGAGAAAAATATAGTGCTCAAATTGAGAAGTAATACCCCCCGGGACCTATAATAAAAGTTATATTTCAAAATATATCATTTTTTTATTTTTATCACTTTAAACCATTATTTGGAAACTATCAATTCATACTTACACAACTTTTTCATTATTCGAGAACTGAATAAACTAAAACCAAATGAAAATATACCTTCATATTTAAAATATGATTATTATTTTGGGACAATTTTTTCTCTTAAATATGAGTCTTTTTTTAGGAAGGTAAGTATTATGGGGTGTTTGCGATTACTTTTACTTTTGAAAAAGTGATTAAAATTGGAGATTTTATAAGAATCACTTATGTAAAAAAGTAGGTAGTATTTACAAAAAAAGTGATACCCAATAAAAGTAGAAGGAGTTATGTAGACCTAAAGAAGAAGGGGGTTGGAAGTCCGAGACCTTGAGGCTTTCAATCTTGCAATGTTAGCAAAGCAAGATGCATGGATTTCCCGATTACTGGATTTTAAAATACGAACTCGACAGCCTTTGGGGTGTGAGGTGTTTTCAGTTCGTGATCTTATTAATGATGTAGGAGATGAGTGGAATAGAGCTTTGATTGGAGAATTGTTTGAGGAGGAGGATGCGGCAATGATTATAAAAATCCTGATTCATGTAGTGGGGAATGGAGATCAATTGAGATGGTTCTTTACAACAAATGGGAGATATCAAGTGAGATCGGGATATAAATTAGCGAGGGAGATAGGGAGGATAGGGGAGGAGATTAGAAGTATTGGAAGTGGGTTTGGAGTCTAGATATACCCCCAAAGATTAGAGTGTTTCTACGAGTGGCTTAGTGGGTAGAGGGGTCGATGTAGAAGCTGTACGCATAAGGTGTGAGGAAGTTGAAACTTGTGAACATTTGGTGTGGGGGTGCGCAGGGAGCAAAGAGTACTGGAGCAACAGCCCAATGTTAATTCCGACTACTTTAACAGAGGAGATCCTATGTGTGAAGAAGTGGCTGCTAGAAATCACAACGGGTAAAGAGATGGACTGGCAGTGTTCCTTAGTCATGTTGTTATGGATGCTATGGCGGGTCAGAGATGTACGTATGTTCGAAGGAAAAACCATGGCACTTGCAGAATGCTACAAAACTGCTGATACTATTCTGAGAGAATTCCGGGCTGCAAATTCAGTTATAAACAGACCTTGTGCAACTTCTGTTGCGACTAGGTGGAGAGCACCAGGGGCAGCAGATCTGAAATTGAACACTGATGCGAGTGTCTTGGAAGGAGTTGAAACGGGGTTGGGTTTTGTTATTCGAGAGGCAACCGGCACTGTCATACAGGCGGGAGCTAAATTTCTAGACTATGCCACTGATATTGAGCTAGGGAAAGTGCTAGGCGTGTTCGAAGGAGTAATGATGGCGATGAGAATGAAGGTAACATGACTTGAAATTGAAACAGACAACGAAGGCTTGTTCTACAAGCTTAGATTTCAAGAACAGCACCTCACCTATGTTGGAGCTGTCATACAGCAGATATCATCTTTCCTGCTCACTTTTGATTTTGTTCGTTTTTCAGTTGTTAGACGATCGGGGAATTAGTTAGGCCACGGTCTTGCTTCATATACTTTTTCTTTATCTTTTCCTTTTAGTGTTTCCGGTTAAGTACCGGTCGAACTTGATCATTTGGTTGCGACTGAGACGGTGGCCTAATCTATTGAAAAAAAAAAGAAGAAGAAGTTGGGAGTGTTTGCTATAGAATCACTTATATCTTTTAAAAATATCATATTATTTACAGAATTGTCATTGAGTAGAGAAAAACATTAAATTTCTACTTTTAACTTTTACATTGGAAACGCTTATTTTAAAGCAGAAGTTGACTTTGCAAACACTACAAAATAATTTTTCTCAAATTATAAGCTGAAAATCAGCTGGAAAAAGCAAATGCAACCCCCCTATATACATGGTCTCAGACGAGAAATGAGAGAAATTAAAAGTCTCTCCTTTTTTTCTTTTCGCGCCATTTTCTTAACTAATCTCTGCGATTTTTCTCTCGTAGTCTTCACTACAAGACTTGATATATAATTGTTAACAATGTATTAATAATGATATACTGTAATTAGATACGATAATTGTCGAATTAAAATTTTGCTATGTAATATGGTTTCCTCGTCGTCACAACATTAGCTGGAAGAATTTATCAGAAAACAGAGAATTTGTGCAATTTATTAGATGGTACAATACAACACAAAATAAAACAGAAAACAAGGAATAAAACATGATCAAAGTCTGAAGCCTTCCAACGTACGAGTTCTGGTTCACTCCATTCGGATGATACAACGAAGGCCCTCGCCTTTGAGCATCAGCTCGAAAGCCTTGTTAATCTCACTGAATGGCACCGTATGAGTTATAAACTTCTCCACTTCAAGTTCCTATACAAGATCAACCATTCATATATCATTACAAACTCCATACTATAGAAGAATCGAAATATTACAACTCAATAAACAAAAAGGTTACATACCTTGTTCATGTACATTTCAACAACAGACGGAATGTCAGAACGAGGCTTATAGTTCCCGAAGAAAGTGCCCTTCAGAGTCCTCTCATTCAAGAAATTCACCGGATGCGTCTTGAAAACAGCATCTTTATGAGGCACTCCCACTAGGACAGCCACCCCCCATCCCTAAAAACAATATTCGAGCCAATTTAGCATAATATAATTGTATATCGTTTGTAGATTTCTCTACAAGTAAAATAAAGGTGGCATTGGCATACATCATGAACACATTCGAATGCAGAGATCATTGCGTTGATGTTTCCGGTACACTCAACGCTGCGGTCGACTCCTCCATCAGTCATCTCAGCTATCACCTATTCATACAATTCACCATATATACACACATTACAAGAAAGAGGGATATATTAGATACTAATCGATGATTCTATCTCTGTCAACTCACCTCTTGAACTGGCTTCTTATGGTCTTTTGGGTTCACAAATTCGGTTACACCAAATTCCTTTGCTGCAAAGAGAACAACACATATAATGTTTTTATGCTGGAAAAAATCTAATTAATTATGTAGTGTATACCTTGTTCAAATCTAGCAGAGTTTAAGTCTACACCAATAATTCTTGAAGCACCGGCCAGTCTCGCTCCCTCTGCAGCCTGAATATCACAAACAACAACCTCTTTTTAATTCTTTATTTTCTCTCAACTTTATTAACTTCATTAGGGGGAAACTGAGAATCAGAAAACATACAGCAAGGCCAACTGCTCCAAGTCCAAAAATAGCAACAGAAGAGCCTTTACTCGGTTTTGCAACATTGAGTGTAGCACCAAGGCCTAACACAAAAAAGATCATTTCAGATTATGTTTGACAACACACACAGACACAGACACAGACACAGTAAAATACCTGTGGAGATCCCACAGCTAAGTACACAAACTTTATCGAGAGGTGCAAGGGGATTGATTTTGGCAACACAACCAACATGAACCACTGTGTATTCACTGAAAGTGGATGTCCCAACAAAATGGTAAACAGGCTTTCCCTTTATGTAAAATCTTGTTTTCTCGTCGTTGATCATCACTCCCCTCTCAGTGTTGATTCTAAGAAGGCTGCACATATTGCTCTCTTCGGATTTGCAATGTCGGCAATCCCCGCATTCCCCTGTGAATACTGGAAGCACATGATCGCCTGCCGCCACCTCCGTCACGCCTTCTCCTACACTCTCCACAATCCTATATATAGGTATAGCAACTCGTAAATACAAATTACATTTCACAATCAAAATTTGATTAAAATGTTGAATTATGGTAACACAAATGGAGTAAATTGACATACCCTGCTGCCTCATGTCCTAGAATTCGAGGAAACACAGAATCTTGAGCCTGAAAATTTCAAATATACTTCATTTGAGTTATTGCAATACTACCATGGCTACTTTCTCTCTCTACAAATTAGCAGTTAGATGGTTAGTTACCTTGGCTTCCCAGAAGTAGAGATCAGTGTGACAAAGTGAGGTGAAAAGAATCTTGATTCGGACTTCCATCTTCTGCGGCGGCGCCACCTCCACCTCTTCAATCACCAGCGGCTTACCGGCTTCCCATGCCACCGCAGCTTCACCCCCAAAAACACTATCAGATTATTATCATACATACTATAAAGATTTCCTACAAAATGTTTGAGGGTGTGAAAGTCATACCTTTGCATTTGATTACTTGACCTACAGTGCCTGACGACATCTTGATTTAGCTTTCTTGATCGAAGTTGTTTATAAGAGTAGAAATTAAAGGTTGATTGTTGTTGAGTTGTATACATGTCATGATATTTATACACGAAATCAACTGTTCATCCATTGGCTTGATTATTCTATTGAGGGCTGCTTCGTAATTGGAATCCTTACAAGAAAACAAGAGGCCGATAAACCTCAAGTCCGATCCCAGGTTTTGGTTGGTCTGCTCTACTGTTTGTTTTCTAAGTTTCATTGGATATTGCCTCTAGTGGGCCCTTAATGTCATATGGTTTTTCCCATTTTGTGTTTTGCAAAACCACCTTATGCTAATGGTTTCGTTAAGGCAGTCAAACTCAACCTTTTTTTTCAAATTATCCGTGGGGCCCACCACCCAAACAGCGGTGAAAAACATAGGGTATGTTTGCTTGGGGTTGGGGTGGCTGGGCTTGGGCAAGTAGATGGTGTTAGTGACTGGGGTTGTGAAGAGAGTGATGTTTGGTTGGGTAGCTGGGGTTGTGGGTTGGTTGATGAGAATTAATTATTAATTGTAAAAGGTGATGTGATGTGTGTCAGAGTTAGTTATTAATGATTGGGGTATTAATTAAAGTAGTGTTGAGATTTGTGATTGATTGATTTTGTGTGTGATTGTTGATTTGTGATGTTTAGTTGTTTTAGTTTTAATTGTTTAGTTTTTTTTTTTTTTATATGTTATATAATTATTTCACTAATAAAAAAGTATTGTAGTTAATAAATAAGTGTGGGTTACTTATGTACCCATAAAAAAAACATGCCAAACATCATCAAATAATTGTTATCTTTACTTTTTATCGAATAATTGTTGTAATTAATTTTATTTTTAAATTTTGTTTTTTTTTTGGGCAAAAAATTTGAAACTGTATTTTTTCATTTTTTTAATTTTAACAATTTTGAATCAATATCTTAGGTATATTGCAAATTAATTCCCTAATTATCTTGGGTATCTTTCCATTGAAATGAATTTATTTTATAATGCTGAGCTACTTTAATGTTTGCTCATGAATGACACACTCATTTAAAACAAATGGAGTTAAAACCTTGAACAGAATTCGGATAAACTTGTTTTGTGACTAAATGCCACGGAATTCAAACATAATTAAAAATACAACAAAATCCATTTAAATAGTTCAGTCATTCATAACGCCACCCCGTTTACTCATTTGTTAGCACCCAAATTCTCCTCTCCGATGCAGTCATCTCTAAAAACATGTCCGTGTTTACCTCCAGTTGAAGGCGCTGAGTTGCCGAGATTTTTAACAAAATCTCAACACATTTCATTGCATAGATCATAGTTCGGAGCCACCTAAAAATGCGAAGGAGTCGTATGATCTACGTCTCCCAGATCCGTTTGACCCGCCACTTGTATCTCCAGCACCGGCTCCAGAAGAAAGGGCCGCGGACCCGGTGGCTTGACTGTTCAACCACATTTCATTGCATAGATCATAGTTTGGACATCCGTGCCCGATGAGCCTCCGATAATCCGTTCCTTGCTGTTAATCATAGAGTATTAAGGGTGGACATTAAATTAAAGCTTTAAACCTAAACCAATCATCTAGTGTTTAATGTGAAATTTTGGTAATAGAGGTTGCTAAACGTACGGCGTAAATGCTTTCCATGAAATCGACTGACCCAGTGACGGTCTCACGTTCGTCATCCCAACCGGCACCAGACTTTCCGCGACAGTCACGGATGATCTTGTAGGCACGTTTCATGTTCTTTAACTTATCCCTGGCTTGTTTTATGTCATATAGCCCTGTTCGTGCATCCCTCCCAGCATTTAGTTTTGTACAGATCCGAGTGAGGGTCAAATCACTCCATTGTTGAGTTAAATAACCCCCAACAATATACTCGGCGTATGTATGGGTGATTAGCTCATGCTCCGTCGTCCTGGTCCATGTGACTCGTGGATCACCTGAGGCATTACGCCTACCTCCAGTGCTTCCGCGAGCACTCGCCATCTAAAAGATTGTTCGCTTAATTGTTATTCGATATTGTATTAAAAGCTTATACATATATAAGGTAAAAGACTATGATCCTGACCTTAGAAAACGCTAAAGCTCTACGTCATTTTTAAACAACTTTTTTTTATATATTATTGACTTGATCCCGAAAGTTATGTTAGGCTCCATATGTACCTCGGTAGCAAACCCCAAAAAGCTATTACCATTTATGCTGTTTACACGTTAGTTATTATCCGGGAAATGTAACGCTACAAAATTTCCCACTTCTAAGCTGAATTCCTAGATAATCGTCAATATATAGTATAGGGTCCGTCAAAGTAGTATATTTTTTACTTGTATTGTCGAATTCCGCTTAATCAAGTCTAGACCGTATATTGCCGAGATTTATAAACGAGTTTGCTATTTGGGAGCGGTGATGACGTTAGTATTCTATATGTTTTTATTATCCCCGGAATTCATAACTAATCTTCATATTTTCCATCGTCAAATTACTATATTGATCAATGATATGCCCGAAACCCCGCCTTACACCATTCTTTTCGAAATTGACATTCCAAAAATATGTTATTTTTAATATTCACAAAATCTTCCCAAAAATTGGATTAGATTGTTTGAATTAATAAATAAACCCCTGCTCGGATTTTTCGAATTCAAATCGTTGAGCATCTATTTCATAGCAAGTAATCATATTTTTTAGTTTACGTCAAGGTTCTAAAAGTCGCTAGGCGTTAATTAGGCGGTGGACTGGGGCCTAGCGACTAATCGGGGTTTGGGCGGGACTAATCGGGGCATAGATGTAGTTAGGCGGAGAGGAATCGAAAAATAAACGTAGGCGGTCACTGGGAGCCTAGCGCCTAGACGGGGATTAATCGGAGCTAGTCGGGGATTTTTAGAACAGAGGTTTACGTTGAAGTTTGTTTTCTTGCTTGTTGATAATAAACATTTTTAACAGAATTATCGAAACGTTTAATAATTTATGAAAATATTCCTATTTTAGACAATATAATCTGAACATATGAATCGGAAAATAATGAGCAACCAAACAAAAAAAAGTAAAGAAAAATCTCCGAATTTCATCCGTTTATTCATTATTGTTCGTTGAATATACAACTAATTAAAAACATACAACATTTCCTGACTACATGAATAATGTTGGATACATCCGTTAGAGACATGGACTGGATATAAGATGAGTGATGTATCAAATTGTGGGACTGCATTTGAAATCTTTTTAGCAATCACTTTGCTAAAAAGAGAATAGGCAGCATTCCCTTTGTTATCAGACCCCACAATTAGCAAGCTTTCACTACTACTTTTACCGACTACACATTGCAATACATTTTGCACAAATTACACACAAATGCAATACATTTTGCACAAATTACACACAAGTCAAGTACCAGAAGTTAATACAGAACAGAATAATTCCCTAAACAACAGACAGATTAAAATGAAACATGACTTAACCAAAAAGATTGGCACGATTGTGGGGCCATAAATCGAAATCCGCTTCGCACTCAATGGGACCTGAAGCGAACGATCCTAAACTGAAACCGGATCCACCAGACGGACCTCGGGATAAAGTTTCACTCTATGCACTCAATGGGTGATAGAAACCCATCAATGGTGGACTGGTGGATCCGATTCACCTAACAAGGGTACTTTCCGGCAAAAACAAAAAAATTTGCCCATAGACCCAATCAATTCGTACCAACATCAGATTCACATGTCAAGAGTTATCAAAAAAAAAAAAAAAAATAGCAGATAAAGGGCATCAAACGCAGCAAGATCGGAATAATCCATGAACTTCCCAAACATCCGAAACATAAAAAATACGGTAATTTCAGACTAAGAAACCCTAATCACAGAAACATCCCAAACACGACTTAGACAAAGAAACCCTAAACACAGAAGCACCAAAATACTTTTCAGAAATGCCATTTTTCTCAGAAGGACTAGCAGGAAAACACAAAAATTCTAACAAATCAAAAAAAAAAAAAAAACAGTGATTTCAGGCACCTTTTTCCGGGGAGGGGGAAGAGTCGCAGTACTCGAATCAGATTCCGTCTGAGCACAACAGTAGGAGGTGTAGTCCTTCCTCCTCCTAATTCGAAGATTGTATGGCCAAACTAATGGACTAGTGCATAGTGTGTGCAAAGTGTGTGGGCTGTTTGGAGTTTTTTTCCTTTTTCGGAGCAGATATGGCTTATGAGCACTAGAAGATTCATCCGAAGACATGGCTTTATAAACTTTAATAAAATTTCAGTCAACAAACCCTAAATCGAGAAGCCTACCACGGTACAAACACAACAGAAACACAATACAATATTTAAATGCTATGAATCGGAAATAAAGACATTTTTTTAATCAAAAAGCAGGGGACAGTGATGCATGCAGCAGAGATTCTCTGCAAATGCAGAAAAGCCAGAAATCGCGTATATACAGAGCACTCAAGGAGAAATAAGATCTCTGAAAATGGCCGTTGGGGCCATTAATGTCACCCCAAAGAGGGCCCAAATACAGTGAGCATCAACTCTGCGAAAGAGAAGACGAAAGGCCTGCTCCATGAATAACAGTGAAGGACAAAATCAGAGAAGAGAGAGATTCACTTTTGCAGACGATGGAGAGAAGATGGGGAGTCAAATCCCCACTCTCTCTCCTCTCTCAATTAAGACTGAGGAACAGTCACAGCAGTAGGCACATGGGGGACGATATTTATGTCCCCCAAACCCTATTTTATGACGACTTGGGCCAAGCCCTCTCCAAGCAAACATCAAGTGGGTTGGCCCAACCGGTCACGGGTTGGGCCAACCCAAAGCAAACATAGCCATAAACGTTTAAATTGATTATGCACTTTGCTAATTGCTATAACTTGATTCTTAAATCCACTATATACCAGCCAAGTGACATTATACAGTTAAATTTATTACTGCATAAATATACATCGATGCAATTGGATATACAAATAATCTCTCCCTATCACACACATACAATCCACTGACAAAAGGGTATTCACTTTTAATGTTATACAAAAATTAATGTCTTCTTTTATTTTTCTTATTTTATTTCTAATTTATCTAAATAAATTTTAAAATTTTAACTATGACTATTTGACTTTCTTTTAAAAAATGATTCTCATTTTGAAACTTTTAATATATTACTTCGTCATTTAGATATGCTGAAATACTTTTTAGTTTTAAATAAATCTTGATATTAATAAACAAAATTCAAAGATTATTCAGTTGTTGAAATAACAAAATAAAAAATATGAGTTCTTCAATATATCTGAATAATTTCATATATACGTTGAAGTTTATTTAAATAAACTCTACATTTTATTATAAATATTTTGATTTATTTAGAAATAAAAATTGATTAATGTAAATAAAATTTACTTAGGTTGTAAAACATGAAAAGCGGACATACTTACATTAATAAATGGGACAAAATATTATTTAGGTTGCAAACTCCAAAAAGGAAAAAAAGGCCAGGCTGGTTTATTTTATTTTTTAAAAAATAAATTCAAATTGCAACACATGTAAAATCTCATAGATTGCAAAGTATATTTTTTTTTATAAGAAATAATATAAATAAATATAAAATATGAAAAAAATATGAATAAGTAATTTAAAATAATTTTAATATTAATTGTTTTATATAAATATGTAAATATGTTTGAAAGTCGTATATTCCCATGATTAATCAAACAAAAATTATTATCATCACAAATTACTATTTGTAAATATAATAATTTAATAATTATATTATGAAATTATATATTGACTTTTACTTTTAATTTAATAACGTATATGTTCAATTATTTTAATGAGATTTTCTCTAAACCTAATAAATGAAGAAAAACTTTAGAAAATTCATGTCGAATAAAATAAATTGATTAGTTGTTCTTTTAATGAAATTATCAAGAAAACTAATGTTTTATAAGTAAACTATTTAACTAACTTTTAATAGTCCATATCAGGTTATAGTACAACCCGCAATAAATGCTCAAATCTAATTCAAATAATTAACGGACAAATAATATAATATTTCAAATTTAATATCTTGTTATAATATATGTGAGATGGATGTTAAATTAAATATCTTATAAAGAGGTTTAATTTGGTTTGTTATACATAAAAATAGATTAGAAATGCAAAAGTTATTTGTAATTCAAAAAATAAAATAAAATTTGATTTTTACCAAATATGACAATAACATACTACCTTGGTTGTTTCTTACATGATGTTTTAGTTTTGGATAAGACAATTAAAATACAAGCGGAGTGGATAAAAAAGACCCTACTGAATTTCCTTATCTCACAAATTCATTAAATTTATCCTACTATTTTCTTTATATTATCTTTCTTTCATTTATCTATGATGTTGGATCTAGGGGTGGCAATTCCTAACCCTCCAACCCAACTCGGTACAAATTTACTGAGGAAAACTTGCAATCAACCCGACACGAACGGGTTAACCAGATCATCCAAATCGATCCAAAGTCAATAATTTTCCCTAAAATATAATAATTATACATTTCAAGTTATTTTTAATATATGATCTAAATGGACTCAAAATCGAACCCGAACCCGACCCTGACCCGATTTATCACCCCTAATTGGATCCCTCTTTTTCTTTTCTTTTTCCTGATTTTAGATGCCCATTTTCATGAAGACTTATTGACTCTTTCTCTCGAGTGTGCTACTGATTCATGCTGTTCAAAATTAAACATATCCTTTTCCTGATTTATTTCATTCTTTATAATTCTCCCAACATATTATAATATAATATATAAACAATAAAAATACAAAAAATCAAAATAGTTGCAATTGCAATATAAGATTTCAAGTGCCACTTACATTTAGAACACAAAAAAAGAACACAACTAATCAAAAAAATTAATTTGATGTATCTCTATTGGAACCCATGCCTTCAAGAGTATACGGAGACACTATAACAAATAAGGAAATTAGGGACGAATGGAAAACGTCACTAAAAGTGATGAAAATGTCACTAATAGTTATGTGGGACGAAATTATTTCGTCACATCAAACGTCACAATATCCTAGTCGCTAATAGTATTCAGAGACGAATTTTTCAAAACGTCTCTAAAACATTTTTTTAGTGACGTTTCTTAATTGTCTCAAAAGATTATTTTTAGTAACGTTTTCTAATTGTCTCAAAAGATTTTGTTTAGTGACGTTTTATATTTGTCTCAAAAGATTTCTTTAGGGACGTTTTTTTAATTGTCTCAAAAAAATTCTTTTAGTGACGCTTTTTTAATTGTCTCAAAAGAGTTTTTTTAGTGACGTTTTTATTAATTGTCTCAAAATAGTTCATTTAGCGACAATTTTTTTATTGTCTCAAAAAAAATCTAGTTACGTTTTTTTAATTGTCTTAATAGAGTTCTTTTAGTGATGATTTTTTTAATTGTCTCAAAAAGAGTTCTTTTAGTGACATTCTTTTATGTCACAAAAGATCATTTTTTGTGACTTTTTTTTGTAATTGTCTTAAAAAAATATCTTCTGCGACATTTTTTTTAATAGTTTAAAAGATTTTTTTTAGTGACGTTTTCTTTATTTGTCTCAAAAGATCTTTTGTGGTAACGCATAAATTATATTGCCTCAATATTATATATTACAATACCTTATTAATAACAGAACAACATAATAAGATACAGAACAATAACCAACACACAAGTGAATCTTCAATACCAATTTGCATGTAGATGACGATTGTTCTAAACTTAATCCATCCAAAAACAAAGCAATTTAATTCAAAATACAATGAATATGTGATTCAGTAGGAACAATAAATCGTAAGCTAGCAACTCGTGAACAAAAAGCTGATAAAACGACAATTGTTATTGTTGTATAATATTTCCTATCATCAGGTCGAGCTCACAACAACGAAAAAATGGTCAATCCCGACCCTGTAATCAAGGGAGAGTAATATCAAATTAGAACTAAAATAATGTAAGCAAAGGATCAAATCATAAATTACGTAAAGTGCACCCATAATACACAAACACACACAGAGAAATATATAGATACTGTTCAGCCATCGCAACTGAGTAACCATTAACATCGCTAATAAGTAAATTCATTCTTATTTTGAAATATTAATAAAAGCATGAAAAAAATATTGAATAGTACATTCTTGTTGGATATAGTTGTGAGTGTGTGTGGCCCTTTTTATAGTTTCAAATTGCATCTTTTTCGCAAAATCAAATACCAATCAACATTTGAATGTGTAGTCAATGAAAAGCTTCAACTCTGCCCTTCTTTTTCCTAACAGATTTTTTGTTTGAACTTTTTCTTTAAACAAAATATTGTGATCAACGTGTGTCATTAGAACAATTTGTATGATTCTACTTTTATATATATAGTAGAAAATAAATTATCACATGAGTTTTATGAGTAGACAAACGTAAACTATAATGATTTTAGTAGCCAATACCACAAATACTAGTCTGGAGTTTTAATTAGTCTTAAGTTTATTAAACTCAAATTTTCACCATCTATTAGCTCTGAACCGTTTTCCTATTTTGCTTTATTTTTCATTTTTTCACTTCACTATTTCCTTTTCTAATTACAAATCTTATTGGGAAAGTGTTTAGTGGGTTGATCTCTAACCACTAGTCTCAATTATAAACGACTCAACCAACTAAATTACAATTAATTCTCTTCAATCATTCCCTCTTCAAAGTTCAAACTTGATTTATCAATTCTTTGGTTATATAATACAATATAGTAGCGCACTGTCTCAATGTCTGATTAAATGGCTCAAGTTTATTCTAAACTAGAATAGACAAATTCACTCAAAACTAAGGAAATAAAGCTTTAACTAATACTTGTTCAGTAATGACAATTATCATCACTCAATGAATAGAAATGGAAGGCCAAATCACCTACTTACTGTTTGTTCTTCAATGGACATGCTTAGGGTATGCACATATCAAGGCTATGTATTTATGTATCTGTGTACTAATTTCCTAGTCATTAATCAATCATGTATGTGTAGGTGTAGATGTGCATAGATTACCTCATCCCTAATGCCACATGATATTAATTCTCAAGTTGAATCTAAAGCTCTTTCACCAAGAATATCAACATCTCACCAGCTTTACTGTTATATTCATTTCCTGTTGAATCATATTTAACACTTACTGATCCAACTATACTACAATGTGATGCACATACAAAAAAATATAATAAATACGTACCACAAGCACTATCTTTCTAGGGATGGATCCAGTTATTTGCTTAAGTCTCAATATCATCCCTATATATGAAGAAATGTTTTATTAATAACACAAAAAATGAAATATTTGATAAAATAAAATAAAAATAAATTATTTAACTTACTCATCTTCCTCATTCATATCATCCTCATATTCTGCCCCTAGGAGTCGACGAAACAGCATTTCATGCTTTGCTAATATTTTCTCCCTTCTTTTTCCCTTGTTAATCTCATCTTCTAGTTTCTCCTTCAATTCCTCATTTTCAGCTTGAGATTGTCTCAACTTTTCTTTGAGTTCATTGATGGCTGAATATGTAGCTGAGATTGTTCGAGTAGGTTTAGGACCATACCCCAACCCTTTAATACAGCCGGACCTTGTTCCCAACACTTCATCGCATATATCATCGATATTAAATGGAATGCCTTCTTCAGTGTACTTTCTCAATAACATTTGCATACGCTCCTATAATATTAAAAGAATTAAGTTTGCAATCAACATTGAAATATAATCATGAGCTAATGATTAAGTCATTTTTCTTACATAGTTTTCCTTCGCCTCGGGAGAAGTCCATTTCCCGGTAGCTGCAATGAAGTGAGTGTGATAATAGAAAGTGATTCTATCACACTCTTCGCCATTATTTAATGTCTTGCTCTACAAAACACATTGCACAATCCATGATTTCTTCTTGCACAAAAAATATATAGAAGCTAAGTAGTTAGAGTACATACTAGCTCATGTCGAACAACCACAAATGCCCTTGTCCCTTGGTTGTGTGGAGTCTTCATTTGTAATCTACTCTCGGCAACTTTCTTGCACTTCTCCTACAATAATTGCTAAGAATTAAGGCTCATGTAAATATATATTAGTTTCAATTTTTTTTCAATTATAGAAAGTTAAAAGAAATTCATACTTGAACATGTGGTTTGGACCAGTAATCACACAAGTCACTCCATTGTTGCTCAGTTACTTTCTCAGGTCGACTTTCACGGCCAAATTTCTTGTAGTGATTGTGTAACTTGTATCTTCGATTCCTGAACCGAGTGGCTAGAAGCCAATTCACAGTTTCTGTAACTCTTGGTTCCTCACCCAAACCTGGAACATTCAATCTCATCTAAAGGGATAAACAGATCAGCAAATGCAATATTTTTAGAGCTATTAAGCAGTTCGATTTCAACAATATAAGACTTACATTGATCTGGTCATATGCAACATTTCTGTCATCTTTATTGAATTTCGGAAATGATACTGGGCATAGCATAAATTCTCGAGATACTATCCCAATTTCACTGGAAAGTTTTGCTGACTGCACTTTGTTTAGAGGCCTGCCTTGAATAGGATCAATGCAAACTTCAAGCTTTTTCTTACTTGTATCATTAATTCTTTGCAACTCTTTGCCTCTTGTGGGACCTCTTCCTCTTTTCTTTAAAGTAGATGTAGCGAGGTTGCTTTGGGTCACTGAGAGTGATAGGGATTCAATACTTAATGTCATCAAGAAAATACTAATATAGGTTGAACAAAACATCAAGACATGTTCTAGAAAACTAAAGCTCAAAGTGTATTTACCAACAACTTTCACAACCTAACTCTAAACAATTATCCGCACTGTTTTATAGATGCTAACTAGGTGTAGCATAATTGTTGTATCCGCACTCTGTTATCTTATGAAAATATAACCATGTGGTACAAGATCCTTGGATTCAATGCCATATATGTTAACAAGTCTCAACAGATATGACTATACAATATTGCATCACACTCTTCATTAAACTGTTTCACACTTCGTCAGCTAATACAACTAATTATGTTAGGTCATAGGTATTACATCACCTCAAATTTCAGTTTTTAATTACCTCAACCACGACTTAATCAAAACTAAACTACCCTTTTGAACATATGGAAGCCTCATTCACATTAAAACAAAAGAAAGAAACATCATCTAAAAGCATAGAATAAAATAAATCATTTCAATAAAATGATCACAAGCACATTATTTTAGTCAGATGTAGCATGTCCAACTCTATAATGGGACCTCATCTACTTTACACCAAAGACAAATAGAAAGGTTAGCAGCTAACCTGAGTTACTTTCACTGATAATTTCTGAAGTTGGTTGATTTGAGGATGCACCAGAAGATGCATTAGGCTGCCCCGAAGTTGAGGAATTCTGAACACTACTTGCCTGCTGAACTTGTGAAGCTAGTAATTTCCTTTTTATCCCTGGAGCCATGCTTATTTAGCCTACAAAAATAGGTTATATTCCACATAGACACATAAATGAGACAGCTCAATTCGAATATATTAGTGTTCAAACTCAACATGTATAGGTAAGTAAAAAGATTATTCTCATCCAATAGTAAACATAAACTCAGAGACAAGTAGCACAATGAACAATCAAACAAAGCATATGGAAGAAAAAAATAAGCTTCAGCTAGAAGTCCCTAAAAACAAACTAATAGTAGTCATCCTCCTCATCATGATCATTATGTAGATTAGTATCAATGTCAAGTGCATCATCTTCGTCAGTCCAATACTCATCTAACATATCATCTTCAACAAAATCACCATCTGCGAGAAAATCAGCTACTTGCTCATTCCTCAAGTTCTGCACTACGTCTCCATCAACAATATTAGGAATCGAATCATCTCTTTGCAATTGCTCAACCTCATTCTCCTGAATATCAACAACAAAATCAGGTCTATCTAAGCCCACCTCCTCATATGCATCATCACTAGGATCTTGCTCATCGTCCAATTTTCTAACATCAAAAATGTATCTGTGCTGAAATTTTTGGACAACTCTCCAATTGGTTCCCAGAATTTTGTCATCAAGATAGATTACTTGTTTTGCTTGATGAGCTAATATAAAAGGGTCATTTTCATACCAAAATTTGCTCACATTAATATGAATAAGTAATGTGTACTTACTCAATGAAAGGATCAACTTCTCCACAATTAGTCAAAATAAACCAGGTAGCCATGTTGAGCTCTTCTGTCGATAGCTCAACATATTTGGATGCTCCTAGAGGTCTGAAATTTTGTGAAAAAATTGGCAGTCCACGGTCAATTGCCACATCAAAGTTACGCTCCACTCGATTAAATTGAGTCTCAATTCCTTGAAGGTACATCGAACAAAATGTTAAACACTCCTTAGCTATATAAGCCTCCGCAATCGAACCTTCAGGTCGAGCTTTGTTACTCACGAATTGTTTAAGTGATCCCATAAAACTGTAAAATATTACAAGATATTGCAATGTAAGTGTAATGTTTATCAAAACTTTAAAGAAAAAAACTAAAGAAAGAATCATGTTACCTTTCAATAGGAAACATCCAACGAAATTCAACAGGGCCACACAATTTGGCTTCAGTTGGCAAGTGAATTGCTAAATGGACCATTACATCAAAGAAAGCCGGAGGGAAAATCATCTCAAGCTTGCACAATATCAATACAATGTCTTTTTCCATTTTTTCTATATCATCCACTCTCAAAGTTTTACAACATAATCGTTGGAAAAAGTCCCCCAATTCAGCCAATGCAGTTGTCACATCTCCACACAAGCTTCCCCGAATACCGATGGGAAGTAATCGTTGTAGAAGGATATGACAATCATGACTTTTCAATCCACTTATCTTACCATCAACCACATTGGCACATCGAGAAATATTAGAAGCATAACCATCGGGAAGTTTTACTGAAATAAAAAACTCACAATAGTCTTGCCTCTGTTTCTTTGACATCGTATAACAAGCAGATGGGACAATATAAGAACCATCATCTTTTTGCCTCAAGTGCAGCTCCTTTCTTATTCCGATGTCTTCTAAATCTTGCCTTGCCTTTATGGTATCCTTTGTTTTTCCATCAATACCCATTAGAGTCCCCAATATATTGTCACATATATTTTTCTCAACATGCATTACATCTAAATTGTGCCTAAGTAGCAAGTGTTTCCAATAAGGCAAGTCATATAGAATGCTCTTATTGGTCCAGTTCAGTTCTTCGGGGGCACGTTTCCGTTTCCTATTATTAGGATGCTTACCACGTTTGACATCTTTAAGATGGGTAAGTTGCTGCAACAACTCATGTCCCGAGAAGTACTTAGGTGGTGGTCTCTGCTCTATTTTACCATCAAACTTCTTGCTCTTTCTCCATTTATGGCCTGTAGGTAAGTATCGACGATGTCCCATGTAACATATTTTACTTCTTAGCTTCAAAGAATCTGTTTGGTGGTTACAAACAGGACATGCCATGTACCCTTTAGTACTCCATCCCGATAGATTACCATATGCTGGAAAGTCATTCAATGTCCATAAAACGGCTGCATGCATCTGAAAATGATCTCCAGAAGAAGCATCGTATGTTTGCACGCCATTTTCCCAAAGTTCTCTCAACTCTTCAATTAATGGTTGTAGATACACATCAATATCTTTCCCAGGTGAGTTACGACCAGGAATAAGCAAAGACAGCATTAAAAATGGCTCTTTCATACACTTCCAAGGCGGTAAGTTGTATGGCATTAGAATCACCGGCCACATGCTATAAGAGTTGCTCATATGACCAAATGGATTAAAACTATCTGTTGCTAGGCCAAGTCTAACATTACGACAATCCTTTGCAAACCATGGGAACTCACTATCGAAGTGTTTCCATGCTTTGGAATCTGCAGGATGTTGCATTATGTTTTCATCGTTAATCCTCTTCTCCTTGTGCCACCTCATATCCATAGTTGTTTTCTTGGACATAAACAATCTTTGGAGTCGTGGTTTTAGAGGAAAATGGCGCAAAACTTTATGGGGAATCTTCTTACCTCTTCCATCATTAATTTTCCACCTTGATGTACCACAAATAGGACACTCCTCATGATCTTTATACTCTTTCCAGAAAAGGGCACAGTCATATTTACAAGCATGAATAGAGATATAGCCTAATCCCAACTCTCGCAACATGGACTTCGCCTCATAATGCGACTTGGGAATTGTCTCACCTTTAGGCAATATAGTCTTCAAGTAGCTTAGTAGCATGTCAAAAGACTTGTTGCTCCACTTATTATACACCTTCATGTGCAGCAAGTTAACAACCGTAGACAATGTAGATGTAGAGCACCCCGGGTATAGTTCTCGTTGTGCTTCTCTCAACAACTTCTCGAAGCTCTCTTTTGTCAATTGGAAGACTTTGTGACCACTATTGTCATTATTAGCTTCTACACAATCATTAAAATCATCAAGCAGATCTTGCACTCCATCATCATCAACAACATCCGTATGAACACCAACAAAATTACTTTGCATTCCCTCATCAGTTATACTTCTGTCGGTGTTAGACTCACGGGTCTCTCCATGATAGATCCACCGTGTATAGAATTTATTTATGCCTGGAAACAGGAGATGACTGGAAACTACCTCTTGACTATGAATGCTTATATTCAGGCAATCCACACATGGGCAACGAATATCGGATTCTGTCCCGACATGCTCTCTAACAAATTCCATAAATGACTCGACTCCATTCACATGCTCATTTGAAAATCTCTTTGCAGTCATCCAACTTTTATCCATTTTCCTTTTAAAAAACTATAAGAAATGCAATAACAAAAGTAAATTTGAAGTCTTATACAACATCAAGATCAGAGATAGTATAACACATAGTCTAGTCTTTAACTAACAGATTGGGTCTTAATATCACATGAAACTCTAAATAAACAAATGAATCAAATGAGTAAATCTTCAATTATTCATAATCGATATGCATTATCAATTCAAATTTAGAAAGAATAAAACAATCTCTTTGACAAGCTAACAAGTCAGCGTGTATACACATATATATCCACTATTTAATTATGATAAAACAAATATTCTCAAGTGGGGTGGGGAGCATCATCTTCTCAAATAATGTATTGGATTGCAGCCCATTTCTTTTGCTTATACCATATCTTTATCAATATATTATAAATTATGGCAAGACTATTATAATAGATAGTGGAACAAAATGCAAGTTGAATTATAAAAAAATAAAATAATAAAAGAGGAAGAGAATAAGAAATCATGTGCTGAATATCTTTTTCATGATACTTGCTGAAAATTAAATACGATTTTTTATTATAACTTAAGTACTAAACTTTATTATTACATCCTACTATTTTAAATTGCAATACTATTTTTTATATATAAATGTTAAATGTGATGCCATCATAAGTTCTTGCAATTATGTATCTATACCATTATACAGCCACTCACAAATTTCAAATCTAAATCATTAGACACATTATACCAGCCACTCATGTGTGTTAAAATAGACACATTATAAGGGTGTTATTTTAATATACATTATTCCCATTACAGAGTGTGTGTGCAAAATCAGAAATTGGTCCACCATGCAACACCAAAACAATAACTGTTCAAGCAAAGAAACATATAAAAGTTTCCACGATATACACAAGCTAAACTACAGCATGATGTATTCTCCTCCATGCATTACAAACTGAGGAACTATTTGAAAAGGTGCTTTAGCAATCCTTATAACAATTTTCATCCATCCTGGCATCTCAGTCTATCTCAGTCTAAAGTTGCGACGAAGGCCAGTTCATATCACAATAACAAACTTCCATTTTCATCCATAAAGAGTTATTTCCTTGTCATGATGCTAGTTTTCATCCATAAAGAGTTATTCTCTATTTGCTATTGGGGTTAACTATTTCTATCTTCTGTCTTTATTTTCTTCAACCCTTTATGACAAAAGAAGTTAAATCCCGTCTGGCTGATATGAAAATGTCTGATATCAAATAAGCTAAATATTTATGGAGCGACGGAAATATTAAATATACTAGAAGAGAAAAACAAACAATTACTATTGTATTCTTAATTTAAAAGAAGTAATCATAGATATCAAGAAGAAAAATTTTTTGCAATTGTTAAATAATCATCAGTGCCTGTAAACTATCATTTACTTGCTTTATTTTCCTGAGATCAGAGTGTATTTTCTTGATTATGAGATCAGAAAAGAGTACTTGTAATAAAATTCACAACTTTTGGACACTAACCTCAAAGAAAGTGTTCCTCTTTCCAGATATTTGAGTAAGAAAGGTATGCAGGTTGTGTTTCATTAAAAATATGAACATAATACATAACGATGCATCATAAAAAGCAGTAATGTTACTAACATCAAATAATTGAGAATGTAATTCTTCAGCCACAAACATGTTATACCTAAAGAAACTAGAACTGGTAAAAGAAGTTCATGATACAATGAAAAGTTGAAACGATTCTGAATTTTAGAGCTCTTTGTTATGTTCTTAGTTAAATTCCAAAATAAGTGCAGATCCAATCAAGCTTAGTGAATACGAACCAAATAAGTGTAGATCCATGGAATTCCGGGCTGCATACAAAATTTGCAGGGATGAGGAATCCCTCCACAAGTACAAGAAGAGAACTAAATATCATTGGAAATAAACAAATGATTCAAGAGAACTACATCTATCATGATCTTGGTTTCCACATAAATCATTTCAAAAAAAACCACGTCCTTTTACATATAAGTCATGATTATTTTTTGTTAATAGACCCAGCAAATAAAGTAAGCTCAGAATAGACTAGCTGGTCCACTTGCCTAAAATGTTCCTTCTCTGTGTAATATGTTTGACAGGGCACCCAGTATCATAATGCGGTACAGAAGTTCATCGATGTGTGCAAGCTGAAAGAGTAATTTCAAGGTGATTATAACCTATTGAGAGTGTAAAAATTATGATCATGAGTTGTTTCCTAAGTATTGTGAATTTTGTTAGCAACACAAGGCTGTTTCTGAACGGCCTTCCATCCCCAAAATAAGCTGTTAAGCAGATGTGATCTTGCGGAGTTTGTGTTGTATCCGTCGTGAGTGCCATGTTGAAAACCGGTATGATGTACTTTATTTCCTTACCATATTTATGATGTACTTTTATCCAACTAAAGAAGCAAATTGCACCTTTGTGAATCGAGGAGGAAATAAGATACTCCAATTCAGTAAATCAAAGATACATTTCATCAGCAAGCAGGTATGTGTGTATCAAACATGATTCTCCAATGAAGTAGTAATAATGTGAGAACAAATACCTTGGCTTCTGCAATGTCTTTATCCCTTCCAGCAGCTTCTTTTATCAATTGCAACTGGTCCACAAGATCACTCTCAGATGGTGGAACCTCATACGTACTGCAATGCAGGTAAATTAGCATTAGACTAAAAAAATCAAAATATATAATGAAACCTCTTCAACAAGAAAAAAATCAAGATGCATTTTATATCAAGTTGGAGAAATTAATCAACTAACTTAGGTCCAGCTGCCTCCAGCCGTTATTTAATGCTTACAAGCTTATTACTTCCATCATCACAACAATATATCCTAAGTTTCATTATTCAGTTGTCTTAGGCAAATTTGCAACATATTTTCTTTGTTTAGTCTACTGTATTGTATCTGAATTACTTAAAATTAGTAATTTATCTTTCCGAGACTTTGCATCCAAATCTTATATTGGACCATAAAGTCAGTTCCATATAGATGAACAAACATGGAAATAATAAATATAAGAATTCACACACAATTGCAGTTAACTTGCATAGTTTAAATCATAAAGCCCTTATCATGTAAGAGTTTTCTTCAAGCGATAACATACATTTCAACAATTCTTTCTACACCCCTAATACATAGCAAACCTAAAAGCTTGCAAAACAGAAAGCAAATTGCTGAATGTCTCAACCAGAAAACAGAAATAACATAATTAAGCAAATAACATTAGTTTATCACTTTCGTTTCGTTCTTTCTGTAAAATGAGAAACCTAGAGAATCTTCATCCACCAGTTCAAAATATTCCTCAAGTTTGTTCTACAGACGACCGGAAACATCAATGATTAATAATATTCTCAACAAAACTGTGTAATATCAGTGACTTAACTTTTGTTTCTGTTTTAATCTATGTATCTAAATTGATGTGCTTGACAAAAAAATGAATAGCCAGCAAGGTCCACCCACACCTAATAAAGTCAGTTCTTTTATATTGTAACTTGGAGTTAAGTCATAAAGCTGATTGTTATCAATCTTATATTGGAAAATAAACAAGGATTATATGCATTCAGAAATACTTCTTGCCTCCCACCCTAGGTCTTTTAGACAAAATTTTCATGGTTCCATCCCAAAAATGGTCCAAATAGTATTGAAATGGTTGTCTTAAGAGCAAAACAAGGTGAAGCGAAAGGCAACTACTACAAGAGATTGTAATGGCTTCAAATTAATGAAGTATGTGAGGTTTAAGAGTTCAATTTTCACTAACCGAAAATGTTTAGTTATAAGGATACTAGAAAAGGAGCTTCTTACCTTGGGATCTTAGATTTATTATTAGCTACTCAACCATGAACGAACTTGACAAGTAGGTGTTGAGGCAATAATCTGGACCAAAAATTGAACAATAAATATCAAACTAAACAATAATCAGAAAACAACTAAATGATATAACTATTGAGCTAAGTTCAGCAAAGAGATGAAAACAACTTTAATCAGAAAGATGGATAGCAAGGATAATGAGAACAAGAACAAGAATCATCATATCACAGTGGAAACTTCAGAAAACCCAACTAGGGCCTATCATCTAAAACATTGCTTATAGAACATTGCTTACGAAACCTATTTTATAAATACTCAATCTGATTCCAACCAGCAAATATCAAACCTGCCTAATTGAGGGGATACCTACACTATACCCCATCCGTAGGTTATTGAAGCTCACAAGTTTCACTTTTCACCGAAAACCAGATTAATCCATCAACAAATCATAAAATGGAAGCACAATTTTTCAATCAATACTATCTTCTGCACAAAAAGCAGGTGCCATTTCCAGGTATAATGAAAAATGAGAATCAGAAGAAGAACTTACGAACTAAGAACTTCAGCAGATGGAAGAAGAACGGAATAGATTGCAGTAGATTGTAAATCGCTGGTTGAAAAGCGGAAGAGGAGAGAGAGGCATAGAACGATGATTGGCGTCGGTGCGGAGTTGGTGGTTCTACTGCTGGTCCAAATCTCTACCCAACGAGAAACCAAAATCAAAATCAAACATCAATCTATATTGAATCTATTTGAGAAATTTGTAGATTTAGAAAATGAATCAAGCAAATCACTAATATACATAAGACTAAAAGATTTACGAGAGGGGGGCGGGGGAGAGAGAGAAAGCTCCTACTGTACGACGATGAATGAGTGCTCGCGATCGACGAAGAGAGAGAACGGAGCTCGGGCGCGATCGTTGTCGAGCTGCCGGGAAAGCTCGCGCGAAGGAGATGAATCAGCTGCAGGGAGTGTGAACGAGCTGGGAGCTGAGAGCTTGCGATCGATGAAGAGGGAGAACGAGAGCTCGCGCGATCGTCAACGAGCTGGGGGAGCTCGCGTGAAGGTCAGTGGTGGGAGCTGAGAGCTGGGAGTGTAAATTTGGGAGAATCTGAAATTATTTAAGAATAAAAGGAAAGAATAAGAAAACATAAAAAAATGTTATGTTTTGATTTCTAAAAAGTAAATTAAAATAGTTTTGGTGACGTTTTAGGAAACGTTACAGATGAAACCTGCATGTTCTACCAGTTTTTTTTTTTTTAAGTACAAAAGAAACATCTTGTATTAACCAAAAGAGATAAAATGTTACTTGGGTAATTAAAAAAAAAAAAGACGTATTTCACAAACAAAAATAAAAATAAATTTTTTTGCTTATAATTATACAATTTTTTATCTATTAATTTTATATTATATAATAACATCACAAATATGTGATAAAGTAATTCTAATATTAAAAGATAATGATTTTGAGACGTTTTAGGGGAAAAGGTCACAAAATGTAATAAAGTAATTGTAAAATAAAAAAGAAATTGATATTGTGACGTTTTAAGGGAAAACATCACAAAATGTAATAAAGTAATTCTAAAATTAAAAGAAAATGATTTTGAGACGTTTTAAGGGAAAACGTCACAAAATGTGATAAAGTAATTCTAAAATTAAAAGAAAATGATATTGTGACGTTTTAAGGGAAAACGTCACAAAATGTAATAAAGTAATTCTAAAATTAAAAGAAAATGATTTTGAGACGTTTTAAGGGAAAACGTCACAAAATGTAATAAAGTAATTGTAAAATTAAAAAGAAAATGATATTGTGACGTTTTAGGGGAAAACGTCACAAAATGTGTTATAAGTAATTCTAAAATTAAAAGAAAATGATATTGTGACGTTTTGAGACGTCCTTAGAACAACGTCACTAATATACACGATTTTGAGACGTATTTAGAAAAAGGTCACAAAATAATGTCTCATTTTGAGACGTTTCTAAGAAAACGTCACTAATATATATCCTTTTGAGACGTTCTTGAGAAATGTCACAAAATGATGTAACATTTTGAGACATTTAAGAAAAACGTCACTAATATACACGATTTTGAGACGTATTTAGAAAAAGGTCACAAAATAATGTCTCATTTTGAGACGTTTCTAAGAAAACGTCACTAATATATATCCTTTTGAGACGTTCTTGAGAAATGTCACAAAATGATGTAACATTTTGAGACATTTAAGAAAAACGTCACTAATATACACCATTTTGAGACGTATTTAGAAAAAGGTCACAAAATAATGTCTCATTTTGAGACGTTTCTAAGAAATCATCACTAATATATATACTTTTGAGACGTTCTTGAGAAATGTCACAAAATAATGTAACATTTTGAGACGTTTAAGAAAAATGTCACTAATATACACCATTTTGAGACGTATTTAGAAAAATGTCACAAAATAATGTCTCATTTTGAGACGTTTCTAAGAAAACGTCACTAATATATATCCTTTTGAGACGTTCTTGAGAAATTGCACAAAATAATGTAACATTTTGAGACGTTTAAGAAAAACGTCACTAATATACGCCATTTTGAGACGTATTTACAAAAAGGTCACAAAATAATGTCTCATTTTGAGACGTTTCTAAGAAAACGTCACAGATAGTATACCATTTAGAGACGTTTTAAAAGAAGTGTCACACAATAATTTACTTGGGACAATATATGAAAAATGTCCCAAAAAGCAACCTATTTGAGACGATTTCAAAATCGTCCCAAAATAAATAGTCCCTAATTCCCTTATTTGTTGTCGTGAGATGGTCAAGCGGCGCCTACAAAAAATATATATATTGAAAAAAAAGAAACATGAATTGAATTAAATGATAAAAAAACTATTGGACTTCAAAAAAGGAGCAAAATTTAAAAAAAAAAAAATTAGAGTCAATCCATTTTCCAAGTATTGATATTTTTTTCGCTAAAAAGTGACATTTTCTCAAGAAAATAATTTTTTTAAAAAAGCGTGTTTTTGTCTAAAAACGCATAAAGTATCACGTGTTTTTAAAATAATATCATTTTTCTAGTAAAAAGTATCACTTGAGTTATTCTTTCTTAAGCAAAAATTAATATGATTAGATTGGGTCAATCTATTATATATAAGAAGATTCATGCATATGTTGTTTATAATTTTTGCGTAAATTCTAATTGTACCTTGCTGAATTTTATTTCATTTCATCCCTACAGAAACAATATAGATTGAAAAAAAAAAAAAAAGAAACAATATTATTTTTTTAGGCACTGTTCGATCATCCCTGTTATACTCTTGGAGGCATGAGTTTCAATAGAGATTCATCGAGTTAATTTTCTTGATTAGTTGTGAGTTTAAATAGAGATACATCGAATTAATTTTCTTGGTTAGTTGTATTCTTTTTTGTATTCTATATGTAAGTGGCACTTAATATCTTATTGCAATTTCAACTATTTTGATTTTTTATATCTTTATTGTTCATATATTATATTATAATATGCTGGGAGAATAGTAAAAGAATGTAATAAATCATCTTGAAAAAAAACCAGGAAAAAGATATGTTTAATTTTGAACAGGATGAACCAGTAGCTCACTCGAGAAAGAGAGCCATAGGTCTTCATGAAAATGGGCTTAAAAGATAAGCATGAAAAAAAAAAGAAAAAGAAAAAAAAGGAAAGGAATGCGCCGAAACGCGGCGTTCAATTGGCCTAACAATATTTGCTGGTTTAAATGACCAGCAGGTGATCCAAATGCGAAAATTAGAAACTTGTTTAGGAGTGATCTGAATAGTATTAAAAAAATTTGGGGAAAAATAAAAAAGCCATTTACTTTAAAACAATTAACAAAATCTAAACCTACATCTAGTAAAAGCGTAGTACGAATTATGATCCAAAATTTTAGGCGGAAAAACGTTAATTACAGAATTGCTCTTGTTGTGGCTTATATATATAGATATATGCGGTAAGTAAACAAATATTAAAAAAGTTATACAAAGTGAAATAAACTAATTAACTGTAAATCAATTAATATTTTCTTAAGAAGTTCAACTAATTTTAAGTTGATAAAAGCAATACTCCCTTCGTCCCGAACGAACTTGCACATTTTTTATTTTTGTCCGTCCCAATCAAATTTCACACCCCTTAGAAAGGAAAGTTGTAACACAATCTCCACCCTCAAAATCTTCACCCTCAATCTCCACCCTCAATCCACCTTTGAAAAGCCAACATAAAAGCAGAAAACAAATTTTCTTAATATGTGTGCACTTGAGGGATGCAAGTTCATTTGGATAGAGGAAGTACTATTTTTTATGTTAGAAGTAACATTTTTTATGATAAATTTAATTCTCATCCTGCGTAACCAAGTCTAACATAGTGTTACTCAAATAAAGTTACTGTAGCAGAACTATAGAACATAACTAGTAAATTATAATTGAACACCAAAGTTTGGAGTCCTACTTCAATGCAACGGTTGCACGGATGCAACCGTCAAATTTTAGCCATTAGATCTTGCAAAAAGATATTCGGGCTGTCCATTCATTTAGTTATTTAAGAATAATTTAAAAGCGCAAAATTGAGATTTTATTATTCCCTGTCCCCACAACACACAAGTTCCTAACACATCTCATTTAAATTCACCTTTATCACTCATTCTCTTTCTTCTCTAATATCAATCAGGGTAAATCAAACAAGAACTCCAAATCTCCACCGCCGGGGAAATCTCAGGTTCTCATATCCAAGCTTTCATCCTCTGCGAAAAATCGCATTCATGTCAAACGCTAGCCGGGCTTCCTCCAACACTACCAACCCACCCGCAGTCCAACCGCGAAACCTACGCCGACTGGAGTTGCCCTTCTTCTGAGGTCAGAGGTTTGATTATGACGAGGATGAGCGTAGGTGCTGGTGTAAGCCCCCTCAAAGAGCGTCGATGTGGTTCTCGTGGACGGACACAAACCCTTGTTGAAGGTTCTTCAACTGTCCAAATGAACCGGTAAATTTTGATTCAATATGACTTTAATTTGGTAATTTTTTTGATTACTCTCTTTCCAAGATTGTCAATTGATTAGAATCCGGTCGTATGCGCCTTACACTTTGGTTACTTGTATTCAGTAATGATGCAACTAGTTTTGCCCCTTTTCCTTTGATTTGGTCTGTAATTCTTCCGGTGTATAAAATCCCAAGAAATTGTTGCTACCAGAATTTAATACAAGGAGTTGGATAGTTAACAGTATGCAACTTGTAACACCTTCACCACTTTGTTCTTAATCACACTTATGTTTTCAAACTGGGTTTGGTAATCTATTATTCATTTTATTGGCGCATCATACAGAGATTTCATTAAACTAAAATATGTGTTGCAATTTATTATAGGGCATGTACATCCTACACACTATATTTTCAAATCTCTGATACCGTATATTTGGAAAATGAATATTTTGTCTATTTTATTTCTGCTGTATTATAGATTAAAATTATGCAATCCCAATCATTTCCAATAAAAAAATATTGTTTAGTGATTTTTTCAGCTTTAAATATTATTTGTCGAATTGTCTCTATCATATACATAATGTGTAAGGCTAATGCTCTTCTACAACGACTGAAATAGGGCATTAAATTATTTATTTTAAAGACTTAAACAAAGTTTTTCCATAATTCGGTATAGTCTAAGATGTCCACTTGCCATTCAACTGAAATCGTTTTCTCTATTAGCAAATTGAAAGCTTGCTACAACCAGGAGGTTAACCGGCGTGTGCCACTAAAATGGGTAATAAAGCTGGGAGTTCCTTTAAATATACATTAAACAAATTATAAGGAATTAAAAAGAATCAATGTCTTAACCAGAGACTTGTCTCTTTTTGGGTATTTCGTTGTTCCATCATTTAGGTAGAAGATTCGTCTCTGTTGGTGTAATAGACTAAACCATAATTTTTAAAATTGGATTGTGCTTTCCATTAATCTCTTATATGGCCTTTCCGATATTTTGCCGCTTGTGTTTGCAAAAGTTCAGGCCAGTTGTTGTAACCATCAATGTTTACTAGTCTTGGGACATTGACGTGAGTCAACCTTATATTTATAATTTATCGTGCTCGTTTTTTGCATCTGGTTTCTTGTCAATTTTATTGTATTATTCTAGAGCACTCAGGTTCATGGTATCCGCCATGTGCCATGTTAAACTGTTAACGTGCACGACCGTTTTTCATCCCAAAATCGTTATACCATTTCTTGATTCTCTAAAATATTTCTCTAATTCATACATTACCAAGCTTAGGGTCTCGCACAGGTCATTTACATGAATGAGATTAGACGTCTCATGAATGATGGATGTAAGCACTACTGACTCTGTATTGCTGCTCAAGTGGAGGAGATAAATCGTTTGAAGTCTGCATTGGAGGATCTAGAAGTTCGTTTTGCCCTACGCAAACGAAAGCAGAATCTGTTGAAGTTAACCTTTTGTGTGTTCTTTGTTGTTTTTGTTTGTTTGATGTCCTTGATTAATCGCTGAAAAACTAGTAGGATCTTCTTCCTATAGGTGTTTGTCGGGGGCTTTTGTGGTGTCGCATTATGTGGCAGTTTAGAATGCAAGGTCTTTTTGTTGCAGTTGTTCGGTTTAATCGGTGCTTATGTTTTTTGTATAATTATTTGAATATTATGTATTGTCTTTTGTGGCATCCTTAGAAGAAACCGTTACAATTAATTATCTTTGCGTTGTAATGATTTGTTTACAAATACTTATGTAATGACGTCTCTTTTCATATTCTAATCATTTAACATGCCATGTTAGTAGGAAATTTGTGCACTGAAATACATGCTACTCTTTGAAGAGCATTTTCCATGTTGATAGTTTTTTCCTAACTTCTTTCTCCAATGCTTTCTTATCAGTTAAGTATTACACTAATTTTTTTTTATCATCACTACAAATTAAACCCCACGAAAATGAAACAATTCATCAAAGTATCTGCCCTTTGTTTGTTGTGTGCAATCCGAAGTAAATAGATGTATCTGTCATTTTTCAAATGCCAATTCTTTGCACATAGAAACAATTCCAGTTGTGATCATAATTTTATTTTCTGTACTTGGTGGCCAGCAACACATCCGTGAATTAAATACTATTGGATGGTGGTATCCCATGTCTAACCCACTCAATTTGGTATTACCTGTATTCAAGCCAATACATTGTCTGAAGTGGGGGCTAAGGTAAATTGTACTCGCTGGAGATTAGAAATGGTCGTCATAACCAGAATTACTTATATGAATATTTTTTTAGCAAGTCTAAGACGACTCATTTCCTGAGGTGTTTCGAGTTTCATTTATTTACCTAAAAGTTATTTTTCTACTCTAACGTAGAAGCATCAAAGGAAAAGTTCTCATACAATAACCATTTTTTAAACCCAAAAATATTTATATTGAAAATACAGAAAATAGAATGAAATCACGTATTTAAATTCAGTGATCATGTGTTGATAATGAAAAGTTATCAGTGCGCCTTAAACGTATCGGAAATGAATTTTGTACTGAACAAAATATTCATGATTAGTTAGTTCGATAAAATCTGAGCACCAGTAAGATGGCTGACTAAGCAATCTTGAACACTACATAAAATCAGGCCACATAACAGGCGGGGGCTTCCATCCCTATAGTCGGCCTACTTAAAACCGACTTAACTCTGATTATACCCCACAAATCGCTTATGTTCAGCAGGGTGCATAATTTATATAAAAATGAGAAACATACACATTGACATGTGTAATTATAGTACTCCGCGAGCGTACAAAATTTTGTCTGTATTGCGCACGAGAGGATGGATTATTAAGCCCAAGACTACAAGGTTGTGCTCGATATCTACATAAATCTACCCCGGCTCTAGGTATTTAACGAATATTTCATCGCTTCACCTTGTTTTGTTACCATGCGGAGTTAAGGCCATTGTATCTCTGCACTCCAATGTAACTACACGGATTATTATTGTATATTCGGAGTGAGCTAAAATTATTATGGAAGAAAGGTAGTTTCCAAATTATAAGTATAGATCAAACTTGTATTCTCAAGTGTATCGGGGGTGACGTTGCTTTCCACTATCAAATTTAAATGTTAGATTAGTGTACGTAATGGCTATTTAAGATAGATTAGTGTACGTAGTATGAGTTCGAATATATGTGTAGGGTATAGGCTTCAAATGAACATTAATTAAACATTAAATTTTATTTTTTGGTAATATGAAAAATATATTCTAGAAAATGTCTTAAGTTAATTTTTATTTTAAATATCTATAATGTAATCTATAAAAAAATCACAACCTTTTTTTACTAATTTTATGACTTTACACTTACCAATTTCCGATATTAGGGCTTATGTTCGGCGAACAAATAATACAGTTGGTACACGTGTCCCGTGCACGCACTTTAGGGCGCTTTTAGTGCCATTTTAATGTCATTATTGTGCACAATCACATGTATTTAGTGCTTTTGTATTCTCATGGGCAAAATAATGTGTTCATGGTATTTATGTGTTAAAACAGGTGCAAAAGGATCGAAAAAAAACATCAAACGATGGTACATGTGTCCCGTGCACGCACTTTAGGGCACTTTTAGTGTCATTTTAGTGTCAATAATGTGCATAATCACGTGTATTTTGTGTTTTTGTACTCTCATGGGCAAAATAATGCGTTTGTGTTGTTTTTGTGTTAAGACAGGTGAAAAAGGATCGAAAAAGAATACCAAATGATCGCGGAGTCGAGGGATCGGTCGAAGAAACAAGGGACAGGGCTGAGGGATAGATCTCGGTCGAGACAGGGCAAAATCTCGACCGAGATACTTCTCCAGGGAAATCCTGGAGTTTTGGGAAATTGAAGATCTCGGCCGAGACAAGCAATGCAACCAGAGATGAAGATCTCGGCCGAGATGAAAGTTAATCTCGGCCGAGATAACCCAAACCCTAAAAATCCCCTTTTCACGTCTCGACCGAGATGCAACTCAATCTCGGCAAAGATTGTCGCTCGGCTTAAAATCTGAAAAGCCCTTTTTCACGTCTCGACCGAGACACACTTTCGTCTCGGCCAAGATTCCTTACCCTGTTTTAAAATCCTGAATGCGATTTTGCCTATTTTTTACTAGCACTTTCTCCCCTTATATATATCATCACATTCGAATTTGACCTAACTTTTTTATACTTTTGAAAGCACTATTCAGCCACCATCACATCCAAGGAAGAGAGAAGGGCAAGAAGAAGTCACATCATCTTCCCCACTGATCATCCTTGGGTTTTATCACTCTATCTTTATGAATCCTTGTGTTTTCTGTAATTTCTTGATTGTATTAGGTGTAATGGGTGGCTAGCACCCTAAGTTCTACCCTTGATCATGTTGAACCTTGATTGATGATGAGAATGTGATTATTGACTCTTGATGTTACCTTATTTATGCAATTTAAATGTTCTATAATGCTTGATTGGATTGTCTCATGCCTAGATGCTTGTTTTAGGATTGATAACCCTTTGGGAGGCATTTATTGTATGTTGCTAGAGATTGAACTTCACTTTCCGTGATTGTTGAAGCTTCAATCTCCCTTAGTAGCGAACAATGCTTGATATCATTGGTAGCATTATAGAGTTTGTCCTCTAAACCCGATCGTGTCGAGGTTTATGCTTTATTTATCCCGTTGTTCTAGCTCGTGACTACCCAATATCAATTAGTGTGAAAAGAGCTTGTTTGGATCACTAATTGATTTGGGTAGGGATAAATTGATAAACATACCTTCGATTTATCCACAATTAAGGGACAACACGGTCTACATAAGCGTGTAGATTGTGGGATAAGGGTTTAAATCGCATTGAATTTGGGACATCAACGATAATCATTAGGTAGTCGGATTCAAGGGGATACTAGATCGATGGTAGACCTTTTATCATATTCTAAACCCGAAAAACATTTGTTATTCGTCTTTCTTTTTTTGATATAAAATACCAAAAATATTTATTGCTTATCTAAAATTTTAGTTGATCACTTGTTAGCATTTAGTTGTTAACTCAATCCAAAACCCCCCTCGTTTACTTGTTTAAGTTTATTACCCTATTCATAGTAAATCATTAGTTGCTTGTAATATCTGAACAACACTAATCTACCATTCTCTGTGGGATCGACCCTTACTTACCACTCTACTCGTTAGATTCGTAGGCTAGGTATCGCGTATACATATTCTTATATATATACGTTTAATTTGGTGGTAAGAAATGACCAACTACTAAATTTTGGCGCCGTTGTCGGGGGAACGGTCATAAGAATAGTGTTGTTTTATTTGTTCAAGCATTATGTTTAGTTTATTAGTTGTTTATCTACTTCTTGTTTATCTAGTAGTTTGATATTCTCTTGTTTTCTCGTTTTTGTTTAGTATAGTGGATGTTCTTGCGTTCACAAGGAGAGAGAGGATTGTTATTTAAACCGGATATTGTGGAACGTGAACGAGAGTTGAGAAGAAAAGCCCGGAATTTGGAAAAGTCTGAGGAGGATTTGAAGATTTGAACTTAGAGAGTGAAGAGGCCGTCGGATTGGAAGAAATGGCTGAGGATCAGGGTCAGGAAAGGACCATGAAGGAACTTGCCAACACAACGGTTGCTCAAGAACCCTTGTGTATTACATTCCCAGCAATAGGAAATGATACTGCTTTTGAGCTTAAATCGGGGCTCATACACCTCCTACCATCGTTCCATGGGCTATCCGGGGAGGACCCACATAAACACCTGAAAGAATTCCATGTGGTATGTTCGAGCATGAAGCCATCGAGGGTGACTGAAGATCAAATTAAGCTTCGAGAGTTTCCGTTCTCATTAAAAGATCTTGCTAAGGATTGGTTGTACTACTTGCCATCCGGATCAATCACCACTTGAGATCACATGGAAACACAGTTTCTTAAAAAGTATTTCCCAGCTTCTCGAGCCACCAACATCCGGAAAGAAATTAGTGGAGTGAGGCAAATGCAGGGGGAAACATTGTATGAGTACTGGGAATGATTTAAGAAGTTTGTAGGAAGTTGCCCGCCACATCAAATCACTCCGCAGTTGTTAATCCAGTATTGGTATAAGGGGTTGTGTCTAACAGATCGAAATATGATTGATTCGGCGAGCGGAGGGGCTCTTGTTGATAAGACACCTACTGAGGCCCGAGCATTGATCTCCAAGATGGCTGCCAACACTCAATAGTTCGGATGTAGAGAGCCTGTGAGACGAGTCAAGGATGTTATCGATTCAAGTGTTGAAGAGAGGTTGGATCAGCTTACCGACTTGGTGAAGAAAGTGATTTCGGTTGGCACTCCTACTACAAAACCTTGCAGAATCTGCTAAGTAACCGAGCACTCCACTGACACTTGCCCTATTCTCGGAGAAAAGATGGAAGCCTATGCAAATGCAGTTCACAACTTCAATCCTAACTCTACCGGGAGGAAATATGATCCTTATTCGCAATCATATAACCCGGGATGGAGGGATCATCCAAATTTCAAAATATGGGAACCAGAATCCAAACATGCATCAACAGGGTGATAAAAGTGGGCACAACCGACCCCCTTACCCTAAGGGGATGTTCCAACAGCGAAACCACCCCAGCAGGTACCCTCCGATCCATCACTTTTCGACATAGTGAAATGCCTAGCCACTAGTACGCTTCAATTGCAGTAGGAATCAAGTTTTAGGTTTCAGAGTATTGAGAATCAAGTCAGTCAAATAGCATCAGCGGTATCTCGATTAGAAAATGCACAAGGAGGAAGGTTACCAGCTCAATCGGAAGTCAATCCAAAAAATGTGAGTGCCATTGTTGTTATGAATGAGGAGTTACTTGGAGAGCTTGAAAAGCCCGGGTATACTTCACAGGGAAAGACTGAGGAATTGGATGATAGTTCGAGGAAAGAAGAGACATCAACTCCCCATGTGGCTGAAGTTAAAATTCGGACACCTAAGTGGAAGATTGCTAAGGAGTTGCGAAAACAAAAGGAGGCATTAGCTGCATGCTTTCCCCATCACCTACTACCTTTTCCTACCAAGAAACACTCTCCACAAGGCGAAATTGAAAATGTCAGCGTGGGACTCTTGAGAAGTGGGAAGGTCCTTGAAAAAGGGAAGTCGAGAGATGGAGAAAGGAGAGTCGAAAGTGAAAGGGGGTCTGCTGAGAATGAAATCTCGGCCGAGATACATCAAGATCTCGACCGAGATGGCCCACCTCGTCTAGAAGAGGAAACCCCCTGCACTCTTATCTCGGCCGAGACACAAGATAATCTCGGCCGAGATTCTCAGAAATCCCAAATCAATCATGAAATTCCACCACTTTTGTTTCCGAGTCAAATGAAGAGGATTCCAGACAGAAATAGAGACAAGGAGACAATGGATATTCAGGAAGGTTGAAATCAGTATCCCCTTGGTGGAGGCCGTAAAACAGATTCCTCGATATGCAAAGTTTCTGAAAGACTTGTGCACTAACAAAAGGCGGCTACAAGGGAACGAGAAGGTCCTAATGGGAGAAAGTGTTTCTGCGGTTTTCCAGAAAAAGATGCCACAGAAGTGCAAGGATCCGGGAATGTTCGTCATTCCGTGTAAAATTGGTAACACTAGAATAGAGAAAGCCATGTTGGATCTAGGGGCATCGATCAATGTGATGCCCTATTCCATTTTCGATAGCTTAAACTTGGGTCCACTGAAGGATGCGAGGGTAGTCATCCAACTAGCGGACTGAAGCACCTCGTTTCCGGACGGGGTGATTGAGGATGTGATAGTTGAGGTGGATAACCTCATATTTCCAACGGATTTCTATGTACTGGATATGCATGGAAATTCGCTAAATTCCACTCCAATCTTGCTTGGGAGGCCGTTCTTTAACACCTCCCAAACAAAGATTAACGTGCGAGAGGGAACTCTTAGCATGGAATTTGATGGCCAAGTGGTGCAATTCAACATCTTTGAATCGATGAAGTATCCTGCGGATTTGCATAGTGTGCATTCTATTGATGTTATTGATGCTATTGATCCCTTTGTAGAGGAAGTGCTTGAGTATTATTACAGGGACCAAGAAACAATTGAATTGGCGAATGATCTAGAGAAGACAGAGCCAATGGACATTAAGGAAGAGTTGGTGGGGACAGTGGAACAATCATAATTCTCCAAGCCATTCCGAACCAAGTCCTTTCCCAAGTTCATACCATTGCCGGAATCTCAAGAAAAAGTGCTACCCTCTACCATCAAGGCACCAACCCTTGAGCTCAAAACCCTCCCTCCCCCCCCCCCCATCTCAAATACGCATATATTGGGGAGGAAGAAACCTTACCGGTGATTATCTCATCAAAGCTCACACCCACTAAAGAACAAGCATTGATCGGGGTCCTCAAGGTGAACAAGGAAGCTACAGGGTGGACCATTTCTGATATCAAAGGAATTAGTCCAGCCCTATGCATGCATCGAATATTGCTTGAGGATGACGCCAAGCCTAGCCGGGAGCCTCAACGACGACTCAACCCGCCAATGATGGAGGTCGTCAAGAAAGAAGTGATCAAATTGTTGGATGTGGGGATCATCTACCCCATATCCGACAGTAAGTTCATGAGCCCGATCCAGGTGGTCCCGAAGAAGTCTGGAGTGACAGTGATAGAAGGGAAGGATGGTGAAATGATGCCTACACGCCTACAGACAGGTTGGAGGGTCTGCATAGACTACAGGAAGTTGAACTCAGTAACAAGGAAAGATCACTTCCCTCTACCCTTCATCGATCAGATGCTCGAAAGGCTAGTAGGGCATCCTTTCTACTGTTTCTTGGATGGATTCTCGGGGTACTTTTAAGTGCCAATAGCACCTGAAGACCAAGAAAAGACAACTTTCACATGCCCGTTCGGAACATTCGCGTGGAGGCGCATGCCCTTTGGACTATGCAACGCCCCTGCAACATTTCAAAGATGCATGGTTAGTATCTTTTTCATGAACTTCTTTAGCGTCCACGGTACATCTTTTGAAAATTGTCTTAAAAACTTGGTAAAAATCTTGCAACGATGCGTTGAGAAAAATCTTTTGTTAAATTGGGAGAAGTGCCACTTCATGGTGGAACAAGGAATTGTGCTTGGCCATGTAGTTTCTAGTAAGGGAATAGAAGTAGATAAGGCGAAAATTGATATTATTTCTTCTCTCCCTTACCCCGCAAATGTGCGGGAAGTGCGTTCTTTTCTGGGCCATGCAGGATTTTACAGGAGGTTTATCAAAGATTTTTCGAAGATCGCTGCTTCGTTGTGCCGGTTGCTACAAAAAGATGTAGATTTTGATATGAGCAAGGAATGCAAGTTGGCATTTGATGAGTTGAAGAAGAGATTGGCTACTCCTCCGATTATTCAACCGCCAGATTGGGAATTGCCTTTTGAGCTAATGTGCGATGCTAGTGAACAAGCCTTGGGGGCAGTTTTGGGACAGAGAAGAGGGAAGGTGGCCCATGTCATCTACTATGCCTCACGTACTTTGAATGAAGCTCAGATGAACTATACTACCACAGAAAAGGAGCTGCTGGCTGTTGTGTTTGCGTTAGAGAAGTTTCGGTCTTACCTTGTTGGGACAAGGATCATCGTATATACCGACCACGCAGCATTGAGGCACCTCATGGCTAAAAAGGAGGCGAAGCCTAGGCTTATTCGCTAGATATTACTTCTCCAGGAATTTAACCTAGAGATCAAGGATAAGAAAGGATCAGAAAATGGTGTTGCAGATCATCTCAGCAGAATAACCCAATAGGAAGCGAACTTGCCTCTCCGGGAAAGCTTTCCGGACGAGCAACTACTAGCAATGACAGACGCGAAGGTTCCTTGGTATGCCAACATAGTGAATTACTTGGTGTCCAAGAGGTTTCCTATTGGGATGAGTAAACCTCAGAGGGACAGGTTGAAGAGTGAGTCGAAGCATTTTGTTTGGGATGATCCATACCTTTGGAAGTATGGTTCAGATCAAGTAATCAGGAGATGCATCCCCGAAGACGAAGTGCAGTCAGTGCTGAATTTTTGCCACTCATACGCTTGTGGAGGCCACTTCGGGCCGAAGAGGACGGCATACAAAGTTCTTGAGAGTGGACTGTTTTGGCCTACCATATTTAGAGATGCCCTCGCTTTTTGCAAGTTATGTGACAACTGCCAAAAGACGGGCAATGTCTCTCAAAGAAATCAAATGCCCCAAAACCCGATTGTAGTTTGTGAAATTTTTTATGTTTGGGGTATGGACTTCATGGGACCGTTCCCTTCGTCTTATGGGAATTTGTACATTCTGCTTGCCGTTGACTATGTGTCCAAGTGGCTGGAGGCGAAAGCAACCCGAACCAATGACTCCAAAGTTGTGGCCGAGTTCGTCCAATCCAACATTTTTGCTCGGTTTGGAATACCAAAAGCCATTATAAGTGATAGAGGCACACACTTTTGTGACCGAACAATCAACGCATTGCTGAAGAAATATGTTGTATAGCACAAGGTTTCAACGCCCTATCATCCACAAACCAATGGGCAAGCCGAAGCTTCGAATCAGGAAATCAAGTCGATATTGGAGAAGACCGTTCAACCGAATCGCAAGGATTGGAGTTTGAGGCTCGATGATGCATTATGGGCGTATAGGACCGCCTATAAAACTCTAATTGGTATGTCTCCCTTTCGACTTATTTATGGAAAGCCATACCATCTCCCGGTTGAACTTGAACATAGAGCCTATTAGGCTATTTGGAGATGCAATATGAACCTCGATGAAGCCGGTGTACACCGAAAGCTCCAATTGCAAGAGCTTGAAGAAATTCGAAATGTAGCTTTTGAAAACACCATGATCTACAAGGAGAAAACGAAGGCTTTTCATGACTCGAGAATTACCCGAAAAACGTTTGTGGTTGGGGAGAAAGTGTTATTATATCACTCCCGGTTGAAGTTATTTCCGGGCAAGCTCCGTTCAAGGTGGATAGGACCCTTTGTTGTCACTAAGGTGTTCGATCATGGTGCCATCGAGATTGAAAGTGGCAAAAAAATATTCAAAGTCAACGGGCATCTTCTCAAGCCTTATCTAGAGCATTTTCAAGACACACCCGGAGAAGAGGAGCACGTGGAACACCCACCACTGCACTAAACAAGGTCTGTCGAGCCAACGACGTTAAACAAAGGCGCTTGTCGGGAGGCACCCCGATGTTGATTTCGACGAGCACCGACTTGTACTCTTCTTTTTCCACAAACTTAGTTTGCAACTAAGTTTGGGGAGGGGGTGGGATCGTACAAGTTGGCAGCTCGAGAAAGCAATTGGATGAGTTTAGGAAGGAAAAATGTGGCATTGATTAATGATGAAAAATTTTGACAAATATTTTTGAAAGAAGCACATGGTAGAGCATGATAGACTTTTTGAAACAAAATTGAACATTAACTCAAAACTTTTGATCAAAATTGCAACCAAGTGAGTCTTTGAGCCTAATGCGTACTCCCATTTTTGGAGTGAAATTAAATTTCCTTTCGGTGCGAAAATTCATTGAATGCATGCATTTTCCTCTAGAACTTGCCCCAATTCTCTACTTTTGAATAAGTCAATACATGTTGTGGCTTTGAAAATGATATTAGCCAATTCTTGATCAAAACCTATTTCAAAAGCTTGAAAATATTTCCTTTTTACCAAATTTGACATTGTCTGTAGTTGAGCCCCTTGAGATTAAGCCTTTTTTGTTTGATACCCAACACTACAAGCAAATTTACCTTTCATTTAGCCTTTAATACCCAAACGGACTGTTGAGTATGAGGGAGGCGGTTGGAAGGTAGTTAGTTTGGAAATTGAGATTGAATTTGGGTAAACTAGTGGAAAACGAAGAAGGGTGAAAGGAAAAACGCGAAATGGGCTATAATCGAGAATATTAACCTATTGAAAAAAAAAAATTGGAAAAACTAGAAAAACGAAAGAAAAAGGAAGTGTATATACCATTCGTTTGGAGAGGTTAATGAAAATCACATCATTTTGTGATTACAATCCCTTGTTTAGAAAACTCTTAAGAAGCATAATTATTGAAAGGATTGATAAATATGGGAAATGTAGGTAGAAATAAGGTGAAGAAGTCAAATCTTAAGTTCGACTTGATTGAGAATTAAAAGAGTGAGGTTAAGTGACCATTGTTTGAGGGGTAGATGGGTAGTGCACGACTCATTTAGTCCATTTTATAGTCACTTTTACCTAAAATTTTATCCCACCTTACCCCTAGCCAACATTACAACCCACATAAAGACCTCATTGATTCATTGTCACACATGTCAAGTACTATTTCAGGTTTAGATGACTGACAAGCTTATAGTAGGCATTGTGTGCATTTCAATGTGAGTGTAAACACTACCCTTTTTAATGCACTCGAGAGAGAGAGATACACTCACCCGGTAAGGATCTTAAGTTGAGAGTGTTATGTCTCGAGAGTAATGGATCTAATCTATCACATATGCTCGCTTTTTATCATGCTTGCTTCATTCTTTTACGGAAACTTTATGAAATCAAATGCCACTAAAATCTGCCCTAAACACATGTCCTTTTGTCTTTCTCTTTATTGTTCGGGACGAACAAGTTTTAAGTTTGGGGAGATTTAGTACACGTGTCCCGTGCACGCACTTTAGGACACTTTTTAGTGTCAATAATGTGCATAATCATGAGTATTTAGTGCTTTTGTACTCTCATGGGCAAAATAATGCGTTTGTGTTCTTTTTGTGTTAAGACGGGTGAAAAAGGATCGAAAAAGAACACCAAACGATTGCGGAGTCTAGGGATCGGTCGAAGAAACAAGGGACAGGGCTGAGGGATAGATCTCGATCGAGACAGGGAAAAATCTCGGCCGAGATACTTCTCCAGGGAAATCCTGGAGTTTTGGGAAATTGAAGATCTCGACCGAGACAAGCAACGCATCTCGGCCGAGATAGCTCTCCAGAGAAAATCGGAGTTTCAAAGAGATGAAGATCTCGGCCGAGATGAAACCCAATCTCGGCCGAGATAACCCAAACCCTAAAAATCCCCTTTTCACATCTCGGCCGAGATGCAACCTAATCTCGGCCGAGATTGTCCATCGGCTTACAATCTAAAAAGCCCTTTTTCACGTCTCGGCCGAGACACACTTTCGTCTCGGCTGAGATTCCTTACCCTGCTTTAAAATCCTGAATGCGATTTTGCCTATTTTTTACTAGCACTTTCTCCCTTTATATATATATCATCCCATTCGAATTTGACCTAACTTTTTGATACTTTTGAAAGCACTATTCAGCCACCATCACATCCAAGGACGAGAGAAGGGAAAGAAGAAGTCACATCATATTCCCCATTGATCATCCTTGGGTTTTATCACTCTATCTTTATGAATCCTTGTATTTTCTGTAATTTCTTGATTGTATTAGGTGTAATGGGTGGCTAGCACCCTAAATTCTACCCTTGATCATGTTGAACCTTGATTGATGATGAGAATGTGATTATTGACTCTTGATGTTACCTTATTTATGCAATTTAAATGTTCTCTAATGCTTGATTGGATTGTCTCATGCCTAGATGCTTGTTTTAGGATTGATCACCCTTTGGGAGGCATTTATTGTATGTTGCTAGAGATTGAACTTCACTTTCCATGATTGTTGAAGCTTCAATCTCCCTTAGTAGTGAACAATTCTTGATATCATTGGTGACATTATAGAGTTTGGCCTCTAAACCCGATCGTGTCGAGGTTTATGCTTTATTTATCCCGTTGTTCTAGCTCGTGACCACCCAATATCAATTAGTGTGAAAAGAGCTTGTTTGGATCACTAATTGATTTGGGTGGGGATAAATCGATAAGCGTACCTTCGATTTATCCACAATTAAGGGACAACACGGTCTACATAAGCGGACCTTGTAGATTGTGGGATAAGGGTTTAAATCGCATTAAATTTGGGACATCAATGATAATCATTAGGTAGTCGGATTCAAGGGGATACTAGATCGAGGGTAGACCTTTTATCATATTCTAAACCCGAAAAACATTTGTTATTCGTCTTTCTTTGTTTGATTAAAATCCCAAAAATATATATTGCTTATCTAGAATTTTAGTTTATCACTTGTTAGCACTTAGTTGTTAACTCAATCCAAAACCCCCCTCGTTTACTTGTTTAAGTTTATTACCCTATCCATCGTAAATCATTAGTTGCTTTTAATATCCGAACAACACTAATCCACCGTTCTCTGTGGGATCGACCCTTACTTACTACTCTACTCGTTAGAGTCGTAGGCTAGGTATCGCATATACATATTCTTATATATAGATACGTTTAATTTGGTGGTAAGAAACGACCAACTACCAAACGATCACAGAGTCGATGAATCAGTCGAGGCAACAAAGGACGGGGCTGAAGGATTGATCTCAGCCGAGACAGGACACAAATCTCGGCCAAGATACCTCTCCAGGGAAATCCTGCAATTTTGAAAGATTGAAGATCTTGGCCGAGACGGATATTTCATCTCGGCCGAGATATCTCTCCAGGGAAAAGTCAGAAATTCAAGAGATGAAGATCTCAACTGAGATGAAATCCAATCTCGGCCGAGATAATCCAAACCCTAAAAAGCCCTAAATTTCTCGTTTCACGTCTCAGCCAAGATGCAACCCAATCTCGGCCGAGATCACCCCTCGATGCACAAGTTGAAAAAGCCCTTTTTCATGTCTCGGCCGAGACACACCTGCATCTCGGCCGAGACTCCTTGCCCTGTTTTAAATTTCTGAACGCGATTTTGTCTTATACTGAAGTAACAACTCTTCCCCTGTATATATATCCCCCCTTTTGAAATTAACCTATCTTGGGACATTGAATAACATATTTCCAGCCTCCATCATCATCAAGAGCTACATTGGGAAGAAGATTGAAGGCTTTCATTCCTTCTACCCAAGTTCTTGGTTTCTTCTACAGTTTTATCATGTCTTATTGTATTTCCTTTGATTTACTGCTTGTATTAGGAGTAATGGGTGGCTAGCACCCTTATTTCAGCCCTTGATCATTAGTAGAACCTTGGATTGAGAATGTTTATGTAATCTCTACAGTTGTTAATCGATTGGATTATGTCTTTGGAAATTTCTATGTTATTTGGGATTATTGATTCACACTTATGAATTGAATTGTGGTTTGTTCGCCCATTTGGATATTTGTTAGTGTGTTGCTAGAATTGAGTTTATAATTCGTAATTGTTATGAATTCGATTCCCGGGTAGCAAATAATAGATTCATTTTATTGGGGATAACATAGATTTCGACTACTAGAACCGAACTTACAAGTTTTATGTCGAATCTACTCCGTTGTCTTAATTCGTAATGCACTCAACTATTAATTCTTAAAGAGCTTGTTTTATGATTTGATAAGTTGAGTAGGATTAATTGAAGAGCTTATTTTGATTAATCATACTTAAGAGACAATTAGATTGATAGAGTTTGTTATCAATCTTGGAGTAGGAGTTCCGTAGCTAACCAATTGATTAATGACATTAATTACATAGATTGTTTGAACAAGAGGATACTTGATCAAGGGTTGAATATTTTAATCATACTTTAAAAATCCAAAAATCAATCTACCTATCTTGCTATCTTTTGTTAATTGAATCTTAAGCTTAGTTGATCATAGTTAAATAGTGTTCCTAATAGTTATTGATAGTTTATAGTTTGACAAACAAAACCCCCCACCTTTATTGCTTTTGTTGTTTGCTTTTGTTCTTATTTGAATTTCACAATTGCTTGACATATCGAAACAATATTAGACTGCCGTTCTTCGTGGGATCGACCCTTACTTATCGCTCTACTAGTTAGAGTTATAGGTAAGGTTTACTATATATATATTCATCTATACATATACTAATTTAATTTGGCACGTTCGACGATACGTGACCAACAGTGGCTGAACAAAATGCCCCCGCTAAAATGATCTATTGCCAAATATTGATTTGATTTTTTTGTGGTCTCTCTCTTTGTCTTTCCTCTACATTATAAAAATTATTTATCCGGAAACCATGAAGGGTTACTAATCGATTTTTTTTTTGGAATACCAGTGTTGAAATTCAAAAAATCATTTGCGATTTTTAATTTGTTCTGATACTGCTTTTCATAATTTTCTTATATGCACTATACAATTACAAATAAACTATACCATATCTGTTTTTCTAATTGTGGATAGCAATTGAATAGCGCATGTTAATATATTTTTACTGAAATCGAGCGGTTAAAAATTAAAATTCTACTTTTTGGTTCTGATAAAAAAAAATGTAAATCATGCCTCCCCTTATTGGGAAATTCTAGTTCATAAAAAGTTGAACAAATACTTAAAAATAATCTTAAAAATCAATTGAAACAACTAAATAATCTTCAAATTAATATATATATATATATATATATATTTATATATATATATATGTATGTATAAATAATATAAAAACAACTTTTGTCCCATTTTGAAAAATCAATTTCCTCATTTAAAATTCTAGGGGTTAGTGATAAGATCAATGGTTTAATATAATACTTGACAAACAATAAACAAAATTTAAAATCTTTGTCAAATATTAAATGTGTACATATAAATTCAATATATATACAAAGATTATTAGAATTCAATTAATAAATGGTTGTTTTTACCATTAAAAACGATCGTCTATTCGCTGGCTGCCAAAAATTTCGAATATAAAGGGTTATAATTTCTTCTAGAGGGACAATAGTGCACGGTAGGATAATACTTTCAAATATAAAAAATAGTTTTGGATTTGCCCTTCTATTTTTTCCCCATAAATAGGCCTGAATCTCGGGAACTACATCTGATCAGTCTTCGAAAAGTAAACATACTAACTCGTCTCAACATAAATAATATAAAAGGTACCTCCTCCAATACCAAGAACTAGTGCAATGTCAGAAATAGGAACACAATGGTCCCAACAAGTCCAGGGAACCATAACTACAAAAATATATCGTCCTCTTCAGATGGATCGCTACACGAATTGTCCATTGCCAATCTTTCATTGCCACGCTTTTCCCCTTCCACTAAATTTTTCAGAGCCGGACAACTTGATTTGTAGTGTCTCGTCTCCTTGCACTGACCACAACGGCATTTCTTCCCCTTTTTCTCCCTGTTTATTAGTCTGGGATCCTTTTGTTCGGACAATTTATGGGTCTTTCACTACATTCCCTCCGAGTTCATCTACACGACAACGTTTATCACCCTTACTCGCTCCATTACTTGTCTCTGGCTCAACTGGTAAACTAGAATTGAGGACTTAAGCACCGCTAGATAGTGCGGTACGCCTCCTTGTTGTTTGATGCTAGGTGATAGAGTTGATGGGCTTTCAATATTAACGAACCGTACCTCAGCTCTACAGAGTTGGCCGTGTACACATTATCATCAAAAGTTGCCTGCGCCAATAATGGCTTCGCCCACCTGTTTCGTAAAAGGGACTTTGGGATTTCGTCCATGTTCATCGCCTTCATCACACAAAACATATGCCGACAGGGCCACCAAACAGACTCGTACCTTCCGCAAACGCAAGATAAATTATGCAGCTGAACATTCAAAGTCACGATTACATCTTCTTCATTGATGCCCTTAAATCTCTAGAGTACAAACTTCTGGTCTCCTCCAATATCACTAACCGTCTCTGGTGTATAAACTGATTCCATCATCATTTCATCCCGTACCTAGTTGTAGCCAAGAAGTTGATCAAACAAATTAGTTTTCAAGGTCCAAAAAGAATATTTGCAGATTGTTAGTAAATGATACATGACCATACCCTTAGGAATGCCGCTCTTGTATAAAAATTCGCGCAGACTGTTCAATAGATGGCAAATATGTACGAAGGATGACCTCAGACTGGTGATTCATGATGTCGTTCTTAAGTACATTCTCCCTAAGTCTACCCATGACCCTGGAATATTGCTTGACAAATGTGTACAAGCTTAGATCACAGTTCAAAAACCGGTTCATGTAGGCGCTTGTGCTCTCGCACCGCTGGTTGGTAGTCATCTCGCCGAAGAACACTCCTCGAAAGAATGCTTCTGCCCTCTTCGCCATTTTCTCATACATATCGTCCAACCACAGTTTGTTCACTTTAGGATATCTCCTTCGGAAAATTCCCTAGCACTCTTCGAAAGAGTCTTGGGACTGATGGTTTAATAAGCATTTCCTGAAGCCACCGAGGAAAGAAGCGTCATGACACACGACTCTTGTATTACGCATTAGATGCCAGGAACATAGTCGATATGTGGCCCCTGGAATGACCATAGCCAAGGCTGCAATAATCGCTCTGTCACCATCAGTAATTACAGATATAGGCTGCTTACCATGCATCGCCTGCACAAAGCAATTGAAAGTCCATTCGTATGAGGAGATATATTCATCCGTCACCAACGCTGAGGCAAACACGATGGTACTCTGATGATTATTTATTCCAACAAATTCAATTAAAGGCATTTTAAAACTATTTGTCTTATGTGGGAAATCAATTACAATCACGTCTCCGAAATTAGCATCAGGACCTTGAATCGGACCAGAAGATTTTGTTGAGTCTATTCTCCTCGTCAACTGAATACTTTACGTATATCCCCCGATCGCTTTCGACTAGCGTTAAAATAAGCCAACGTTGCCACGACATCTATGCTAAGCCTTATAATCCTTTCGTTGTCGGCAGATATACATATACACAAATCCTTTGCTATGAATCCAACATTCTTAAAACCACCATTAGCCGTAACCATGAAATCCATAATTTGGCATGTCTTCGTACCCGATTCTTTCATCGTTCGAATCTCCATTTATTGTCCCATGGTTATCTTCCGGTTGCAGTGAAAAAAGTGCATTTGCGACTGGGGAGCGACTTCGTGATTATGCACAGTTCAAAAAGTGGTCACCCTTTAATACCCTTCCGGTTGTGTGTATTTGATAATAAATGCGGCATCACAGGAGCACCAAGTGAGCGGCCTCCTTGTTTTTTGGTACTTCTGTTTCCTTATTTTTTTGCCTCCTTGTTCCTTCACGACTACATACCCAACACCGCATTATAACAAATACAGATGCGCTATCCAAGAGCTGATTATTGCGTTGAAAACCAAAGCCAATTTTTTCGGAATAAAACCAGTAGAACCTTTCAATAGTGGAGACACTGGGAAAACATTTCCCAACTAGATCTTTGCTGGTCCATGATTTTACCTCCTTCGCGAACAAATCGTTCGTCTCTTTTGTCTTCATGAAATAGTTAATGACGGGAGTGTCGTCACCTTCTTCCTACGAAAAATTGTTACTGGCATCATCAGAGCAACCACCTACGTTGTCTTCTAGTAGCGAAGTCTGCCAAACTCCAGCAAAGAAGCTTTCAGAACCGTTTGTCAGCATCTCTATTCGGCAGTGTTGATATTTTTCAGATTGATGGGTTAAAAATTTTAGTAAATGAGATTAGGGAAAAAAATTGTTGTGAACATATGGTATGACAAACAACCAAGGCATGCTTCTTATCTAGGTTTTTTTTTTTTTTTTTTTTTTTTTTTTTTTTTTTTTTTTAGGGTTTCCTTTGTTTAGCCTACAAAAATGGGTGCATGTTTTTTCCTAATGATTGGCAATTGCTCGTGGCCCAATGAAATTCCACAAATCACCATTCCTTTAGAAGATAGGTACGTTATTGTCTAACATTTATGTGTAGTGATTTATGCCCTCTTATTGCCATTGGCTAAAAAAAATGGCAAAATCCCATATGAGATTTAGTGTACACTACATTTAAGTATTTCTTAAACTTTATTAGTCTAGTTAATAGTTACAATCCATAAACCTTATTTTTCTAATAGCTATTGAAATTAATTAGTTAACTACTGATGCATGAAGTCTCGTATAAATAAGTAAAGCTAATTAACGGGCACCCTGTTAGATCGTTTATTTTATTGATATTACCATGTGTATGGCAAACTGAGAATGAACTTATAGTAGCAGTGAATTGTGTGGGATAATGGCCCGATTACCTCTTATAAGTGGTCCCGTTTTATTATTTAATCAGATGCACACGTGGAATACACACTATCTAAGTAGACCTTAACAAATCAATTTTTTTAATTAACTTTGTTTTACCTGTACACAAATATATATATATATATATATATATATATATATATATATATATAGACACACACATGTATTCATATAGATGTATCCAAAGTTAATTTACCGCAAACGTATTACTTGTTTTGTAAATGGAGGAATGTTTGAAATTTTTAAATTTACACAATAAAAAATTATATATCGATCGACTAGACGAGGAATTTGTGTTTTTTTTTTTTTGGATTTTTGCGATTAAGCTATGACTTTTGGGTTGACTAGGTAGAGACACGTGCGTTGCACGTGATCTATAAAATTTACTTATTTTTTTTACTTTAAATAATCTTAAAAAATTGCATAGTATGTCATGATAAAAAAAAAATACTTCTTCTTACAAAGGTTTCTAATGATTAAATATATTCTATAACAAATATGAATCTTGCACTAAAGCCTTCTTTAACAAGTATAATCTGATCGAGTATTTTAAATGCTTAATTTTGATACGCCAAAATCAAATATATTAAGCGCAAATTGAAATTTAAAGCAATTTTTTACGAAGTGAAACAATTACTACTTTCGTCCTCCTCTAACTTTCCTACTTTTCTTTTCATTTTGTTCCAACTTAACTTTTCAATCCATAAATGACAAATTTTTCTCATAATCTCCACTCTCAAATTCTCCACCCTCAATCTCCACTTTTAAAAAAATCAAAGATTTCACAAAATTTATTTTTTCTGAACCTCCGTGCCCGGTCAAAGTAGAAAAGTTAAGCCAGGGCAGAGAGAGTATATTGTTCATAATGACCCCATTTGTTCCATAAAAAAAAAAAAAAAACCCTTTTTTCAAATTTTATTGTGTGCCCGAAAAACAATATTGGATTCCCCTTAATAGTTTTTTTTTTTCTTTTTTATATAGCAACCTATTGTTATTCACAATAAAATAATTTTGAAAATGAATTGACATGGATCTAAATAGGGAAAAAATTAAAAATCACTCAATTTGATTAAGATTATAACGTGAAAAAGAAAATAGCAAGAACCTAGAGCAATTTTTATTTGTTCAAAAAAGGCGATAATTATAAGTCATTGATTTGTTACCCAATTAATGCCCTTTTAAACTTGCCATGAATGCCCAATTACTACCCTAGAAAAAGAAAACGGTAAAAAATACTGCAGTGAGGAATTGAACCCTTATTGTAGAGTCTAAAAGTTCAAGTGCAAACCATCAGGCCAAGAAAAATTTCATACTAAACATATACTATAAACCAATTATATCTGGACTTGGGGGTACATTTGTACCCCCCTGTTCTTAGCTGGATCCGCCAGTGCTACATCACTTTTGAACTAAAGTTATCTGATGAAGTTATTTGATGTAACTCAAATATTATTTTAATGTTCACTAGAATTACCTCATTCTTGTAATGAAAAATATTATCAAATATATACAAGAGAATGTAGATTATTTCTCTTTTTGTTTTCAAATATATGTTACTTTAAATTGTGAACTACTACCTTTCAAGTAATTATATATCAATAATTGTAGATAACATTAGCTAACTTTAATATTTGAGATGTACTGGAACGTATTGTTTTAGTCGACATTCTGACTACGTGATATAATAATATGGTTGTTACCCTGAAAAATGATTGAGATGTATATTAAATGAAAATATATTTCAGATTGTCTTTTCTGGAATCAACTAAGAAATTTCTTAAAGATCAAGCTAAATTGCTTTATTTTTATTTTTTTTTTATCATTTCTTCTAAAGTTTAAGCTCTTGTAGAAATTAAAAAGTAAGATTGGGAAAGATTTCAAACTTCTAACATCCTCTCTTTTTGAAATGTTAGATACTAACTCTTCTAACAAGAGTTAGTCATTTGAACTAACTTTTGTCTACTTTATTGTTAACAATTACCGATTCTTCTGTTATAAGGAGATAGATAAGTAAAACTTAGTTATCAAAATATATTAATTATTATAATAAAAATATATATAATAAATATTTTCATTTGAATTTGAAATATCATTCTTTATAATATAAACAAAGATTTGGCCCTCAATATGTAAATAAGTTGGTCATTATTTGCATTGTTGTAGAATAGATTTAGATATAGAGAATATGTTATAATAATTATTCAAATTAATAATGAAATATAATTATGAGTAACGTGCTTAAGGGTATTGTTATATATATGAAATACAATCTTCTTAATTTGTCTCTTTATGATTATTCAAATTCACATTTTTTTACCGATATTACATATGTGATAAAAAAAGATATGTTAAAAATCAAATTAAACGAATACTGAAGTTCAACACAACTTGAAAGGTTATTGTACATAATCTTCGTTTGATAAGAGTCCAAATTTTAGATAACAATTCTCATATTCTAATTTTTACACGTGTTGCTTATCTTAAGTTAATGCATGCTATTTTTTTCTTTGCAAGTAATTATATATTTTTTCGCCAAAAATATTATATTATAATCACCTTGTAATTTATACTGAAATTTACATTTTTAAATTTGGTGTAGTTTTCTCCTAATTTTACTCCGTCTGATATATTGGATTAGCATATATTTAATAATATATTAAAGCTAAATAAATATTATTAATATTTAATAAAATCTGAAATTAATACTACCTCACATAAATTTAATTAAATTCAAGATCTAAAATTAGAATATAACTTTATTGCATTTGATTATAAATTTTAGATTTTAAACCAATAAAAACAAAAAAATATAAAACTCAGTAGGGGATGGAATTATTAATTCCTACTAATAAATACATATCAGTAAATTACGTAGTTGTCCTTGCATATTTTCTCATAGAAAAGTGTATGTAAAAGGACATTTTTTATACTATATTATTTTGTAAGAAATCACCCATACTTTTTAAGATAGGGAGATTAGTTAGTATTTGATGGATGAATTACAGCAAGAGGTGTACCCTTATCTCCTACTTGTTATTACTTTTAATTAATGTATTACACATATTTTGGTTTAAATAACAGAGAACTCAATAAGATACTCATTTCCACTACACAAAGATCTTATTGTAATTAATCCAAGCTACAAACTAAAAACTCATGACCTCGAATACACATTATTTATAGTATATTTTATCTGAACCTTAAGGCTATAATAAATAGCCAATTATGAAACAAACATCAATTGTCAACGTATGCACTTATGTGAACATGTTTGGATTTTTATGGCGGGTTAAGGGGAGATGAGCTTAAGCTCCTTGACTTTCGTTAAACCTTCAACACTATCAATAAAATTAAAAAAATTAATTGACCAATCGTGGATGTTACACAACCGAATTGGTAACAAGTTTCAAAATATCCAAAAAATCAACTATGAACCAAGCCTTGTCGGTATTATAGTCCTTCCTATGGATCGAGCCTAAATAATTCATTTAAACCTTCAAAAAAATCCTTCGTAATGCTCCCACCAAGTCTAGGGATGTCAATTTTACCCGCGGGTAACCCTACCCGACGGGTAAACGGGTAATAGGGTCGGGTATCGTCCGAACCCAATAGTTTTCGATCGGGTAGGGTAGGGTACGGGTGTAGCATATTACCCGTTTGCCCTACCCGATTACCCTACCCGTGTACCGAATTACACAAATATGTATTACTATATATGTTATATATTATATAATTAGCATTATATCTAATATGTTATGTTTATAGTATATGATTTAATATATAAAATAACATACAATATTACATTTACATATTATATATGTTATATGTGATTTATTGTATCACATTATATATGATATATATACATATTACATACTAACTATATATTTTTAATATATCAACTGGGTAACCCAATTACCCGCGGGTTACCAATTATCCAACGGGTATTACCCGTACCCGTACCCGAATCAAATAGGTTAGGGTATGGGGAAAGCATACCCGTACCCTACCCGACTCATTTACATCTCTAACCAGGTCCAAACCCAAATTAGTGTTGGGTTATTCGAAGATGTCATTTTCGCCAAACTCATAACCATAAAAATCATCTGAATCCCAATGAGTCCTGAATGCCATCATGTGTCGAACTCCCATTTTGGTCGTCGAATTGCTGTGGAATTTCCGGCACGTCCGAAAGTTCATTTTTGTCCTTCACAGTCAATGTGATAGCATTTGTTATAGTTGGGGCATTAGGCTCTGTAGAATGGCCCTGATCTTCTTCGACAACTTCGGTAGGTTGAGGCTGGACGTAATCAATTGGGTCATGACCTATGATTATAATCTTGTTTTCTACGGACCCCATGTTTAGCGGTGATAATGTATTGTCCAGAGGCATAGGAGTTGGGAAGTTTGTGCCTGTATTTGTAGATGCATCCTTGGACGCATGGTATATTTCTAGCCAAAGATGTTTTCCAGCTTGTGGATCCTGAATCTCAGCCACCCACCTACCCCACGGCCTCTGTCGTACACCTCGATACTTCCTATCACCTTCTTGGTTCATTCGTTTGGTTTTCGATGAGTCAATCCCAGCAGCCTTACGTTTAGACTTGGCAGCAGCTTTTCCATTGTGCATCGAAATCGTTCCACCATCGGGTTCTGATAGTACATTTTCTTGCAATACTCCACCAATAATTGTGCAAGAACAGTCTTTCAATTTAGTTGTAAACTGAATTAGTTTACTCGGTTTGTCGTTGTGCACCAGCTCGTCTTCACTCGATGGGTCAGTAGCGTTTCCATCGAGCAATGAAATCCTAATAGTTCGATAGGGGAGGGGGGGGGGTGTGCCCTAAATACAACTCACATTTGCCCCAGCCATTAATGACCTACTCAAGTTTAGATAATAGCAATTAGAGATACTCAATTTTTTACTAAATATTGCTTCTCTACAATTCCAGGTAGGCTAAAACTCAAAAAACCTAAATATGGATTTATAATGATATAAATTAGTAGGGTCTACAATAACATACTTCTAGCCTAAATAATTATATACGAAATAAAATATTTCTAAAATCACCACTTGCTTCCTCTCTCTCTCTATTATCAATTGGTTTAGAGAAAGGTCTAATAAGATTTCACTTTTTGCATGCTTCTACATAGACAAGGCATGTTTTTGCATTTCTTGGAACTTGAAAAAGGTTTTTCTAGTCCTACGGTTGGGGGCCAAATTTTGTTGGCCACAATATAATTTAACTTTCCTAGTTTAAACCTATAACTAATTGCCCATCCAAAATGAGATAAAATTATTTTGAAGGCTGTGCTTTATACTCAAAATACAAAATATTAATATATGTGGAAATAAATTAGTTGGGTCTATAATGGCGTAAATGTAGCCTAAACACCTATAAAAGAAATAAAATATTTCTAAAATCACTACTAGATCTCTCTCTCTCTCTCTCTCTCTCTCTCTCTAATGACAATTGGCTTAAAGGAGAGGTCCAATAATATTCCACTTTTTGCATGCTTTTAGATAGACAAATTATCTTTTTTCATTTCTTGTAACTTGAAAAAGTTTTTTCAAGGTCTCCAATTGGGCCGCAAATTTAATTGGCCACAATAAAATTTAAATTTCCTATTCTAAACCTAAAATTAATATTATATACAAAATGAGATATAATTTTTTTCTAGAGGGTTTGCTTTAAACTCAAATTACAAAATATTGATTTATTAGGAAATAAATTAGTTGGGTCTATAATGGCATACATGTAGCCTAAATAACTATATTGATGAATAAAATATTTCTAAAATCATCACTTGTATCCTCTCTCTCTCTATTGACAATTGGCTTAGAGGTGAGATCCAATAATACTTCACTTTTTGCATGCTCTTAGATAGACAAATTATCATTTTGCATTTCTGGGTATTGAAAAAGTTTTTTTCAATGTCTATGATTGGGCGGTAAATTTTATTGGTCATAGTAAAATTTAACTTTACTATTCTAAACATAAGATCAGTAATATATACTTTAAGAGGGTTGCTTTAAACTCAAAATACAAAATTTTGATTTATAAGGAAGTAAATAAGTTGGGTCTACAATGGCATACATGTAGCGTAAATAACTATATAAGAATCAAAATATTTTTAAAATTAGCACTTTTTTCCTCTCTCTCTCTATTAACAATTGGTTTAGGGGATAGGTCCAATAAAATTTCACTTTTTGCATGCTTCTAGATAGACAAATTATCTTTTTACTTCTTCTCTTCGGCGCGGAGTAGAGCAGTTTGGTAGCTCGCAAGGCTCATAACCTTAAGGTCACGGGTTCAAATCCTGTCTCCGCAACATCTTCTTTTATCCGAAAATTGGGGGGAGGGGGGGGGGGGGGGGGGTTAACTAGTACCCCCCGCAATCAGGGGGGGGGGGGGGGGGGGAGGGGGGGCGAAAGGCGAGGGGATAGACTCACTATACTATCATGACTAACTATACCCAACCCTTTAGCATATTAAATAAAATTCTTTATCTTCATCTTGGGCGGATAGCGGGAATCGAACCCGCATCTTCTCCTTGGCAAAGAGAAATTTTACCATTCGACCATATCCGCATTTTTTGTTCGTGATACACAACACATTCACACATATATGATAATCTAGATCCTATTTGTGCAGTATCGGGCCGGAGACTCTCTTCAGATTTATTCCAATCATTTTATTAATCTAATTAATTGCATTTTTTTCATCCAAGAAGTTTGACCCCCCTCTAATTTTTTTTTTTCATTTTCTTTTGGGGACTTAATATTAAATTGTAATGTGTCTCACAACTGAGACATTTTTTTTGGGGGGGGGGGGGTCATTTCGTTTTTGGATCTGGGACAAATAGGTTCAAGAGATGAGAGAATTAAGGATACTCACCAGAAAAACTAACCCAATCCATAATGATGTGCCGGAAAATACAACATTTTTGTTACTTGACCAACCATCAGGAGAAGCAAATATGACAGGTACGCTAATCAATAAGATTGATGAAGTAGCAATTAATGCAAAAAAAGCCAATTGAAAAATAAAAGTCATCCTTTTAATCCTCCAAGATACCAACAAATAAACTATACCATTTGATCCCCCTATCAGCCAAAAAATTGTAAGAAAATACACCATCAAGGGATTTTGGTTTACCACGAATCAATTGGACTTATTACTACCCCCTTGACTACCCTATTCGCACATCGAGTTAGGGGAAATTGAGTTTTATTTTTTATTTCGCAAATGGGCATGCTGGAATCTATATATGGATAGATCGATCGTTGGATTCACACCCGAGATCTTTCTACAGATAATAGTGGTATCCACCCCCAATGGCCATGTTGTATTCGAAGAAATAAAATAAAAATTATCTTGCGGAGAGATGGCTGAGTGGTTGATAGCCCCGGTCTTGAAAACCGGTATAGTTTTGAACAAAAAAGAATCGAGGGTTCGAATCCCTCTCTCTCTTTTTTTTCCTCATTGAATAGATTTCTTTCTATTGGTTTGGCCCGTATTGCTATCATAAAGAAAGGGGCATAGCTCGGCTATCCCACCTAGCCAAGCCAGAAAACATAGAAAAATCAATTAGATAGAAATAGTTGAAAGAAAAAGGAATACTTTTCAAGTATAACCCCGATCCCCATATGTATGATGGGATCAAATCTTTTATAAGGAATCGAGTGATTCCTACTTCAATTCAAGCATTGGATCTCCCGTCTCATCTCAAGTAAGAGGGGTCATCGAAAGAACAGGTTCAGAATCACGATCAATTCCTTTTTCAAATCCTGCTGCAGTTGCACGAGCCCTTTTCGCGTGCCACAAATGACCTACAAACAAAAAGAATCCTAGACCAAAATGGGAGGTAGCTAACCAACTTCTAGGCGAGACATAATTGACTGTATTAATCTCGGTAGCTACGCCACCCACAGAATTTAAAGAACCTAAAGGAGCATGAGTCATATATTCTGCCGAACGTCGTTCTTGCCAAGGTTGTATGTCTTCTTTCAACCTACTCAAGTCCAATCCATTTGGACCTCTTAGAGGTTCTAACCAAGGGGCGCACAGATCCCAAAAACGCATAGTTTCTCCTCTAAAAATGACTTCTCCGGTAGGGGAACGCATTAGATATTTACCTAAATCGGTAGGTCCTTGAGCGAATCCTACATTAGCCCAAGACGTTGGTCTCTAACTAGAAAAGTAAATGCTTGGGCCTGAGAAGCTTCTGGTCCGGTAGGACTATAAAACTCGCTAGGATAAGCGGTATTATTGAACCAGACAAAACAACAAGCAATGAAACCAAAGACGGATAAAGCCCTAGAGAGGAAATACTTAGCAGACCACTCCTGGTCTTGCTATCTGGTCATATGGAGAATGATGGTGATTCCATGCTTTCGGGCTAAGCATTGGAATGGGATCGGGCGGGCCCGGTGAGAAGCATTGGATCTCAGAGATAGAATGGGAAATGGAGATGTTGCAGAGGCGGGTTGATTAGTTCTGGTTGGAGGGCTACGAACTCCTTCTCATTGTTCCGCTCCTCTTCTTTAATGGTTGACCAGGCACTAAAGGTCGATCATCTATGTTCACCTGGTATGGATATAATTGAAGAGTGGAGTCTATTAAAGGGTGAAAGACCGGATTCTCAAGCAGCGGTTTTTGTGTAGCAGACGATTTTCTCCATCAAAAGATTCTCGGGGGAGAGCATACGAGGTAGTGAGCGAATGACCCAATGTATAATTACTGAAGGACTCAAAGCAGAAGTCCTTAATCTACTATTAGCAGCTAAAGGAATGAGGCTTTTTCCCTCATGAGATAGTCTATGCTAGCTAGTATTTGCATCGGATTCTCCGACTTTCCACTAGTTTGAGTGGTGGATTGATTCGAAGGATAGATAAAATGCTTTCTTGAATGCTTGTTTGTAAACAGCTAATTCGCCGCTCAAAGAGGGAGGAAAGAACGGGAGGCGTCGTCACGAGTAGGCTATGCTGGAACGAACAAAACGAAAGCCTGAAAAAATATAGGATAGTCTTGGCCACACCTATATAAGTAAGATAGGGCAGCTATTGAGAGCATTCCTATAGTTGGCTGATGTATTTAGACAAAAGCCACTTCAGGAGCCCTGTTGAAGCGAAGTTAGCCTTAGATGCCGACCTAGACTAGAATAGTTATCAAAGGAGACCCTTTCTTGAATCTGAGTAGGGGGAATGGAAGAGAGAATGCCAGCTTCTCTCGTACTACTGGTCCTGCCCCAATGTCTAACTAGTGAAAGGACCGTAGATCGGATCCATTCTTTTATTAAGACATTGAATCAAAAGAGAGTTGATCCTGAATACGCCGGCTAGTGATCTTGTTGAATAGAAGTAGACCTTAGAAGAGATAGGTTCAATGGTCTTAGTTTCAGTCTAATGAGATCGGGGTTCGACATGTGTTACGCCTAGAATAGAAAGCTCCCATTTTGATAGTATCAAGCGTGCACATTGGGAATGAAGCGATAGGTGGGTTGTGGGAAAGGATGCTTTGACAGCGGAAAGCCCTCGATTAATTCCTTGGTTCACAGTCGACCATTTGGATGGACAAGTGTAGACTATGGCAGAGATGAAAGAAATAACAGATTAGTCTTTCTACTTTATCCACTATTTATCTACTATAAACTATAAACCTAGTATCTACTAAAAAAAAAAGGCATTATTTTTTTCTTTTCAAAAAAGAATTAAGAAAAACTCATGGTAACCATTCGAGCCGACGAAACTAGTACTATTATCCGTGAACATATTGAATAATATAATAGAGAAGTCACAATTGTAAATACCGGTACCGTACTTCAAGTAGGGGACGGTATTGCTCATATTCATGGTCTTGATGAAGTAATGGCAGGTGAATTAGTCGAATTTGAAGAAGGTACAATAGGCAAGAGCCCCTGAATCTAGAGATTCTTGGCGTTCCAACCCAGTTCCAACAATGCATTTTTTGGACCAAGAAAGCGGAACTGCCTGACGTTGCATATTAGAACTCATTAAAGCCCTATTTGCATCATTATGTTCAATGAAAGGAATGAGGGAAGCTCCAATAGAAAAATATTGGAAGGGAAAAATACTTCGAAGATGAACCGCTCCCATACAATAGTCAGGAATTCTTGGTGATATCAAGTTGGAACAACCTGTTCTTCTTGAATATCCTGATTCAACGCCAAAGAATTTCCTGCCGCTAACATATAGTATTCATCTCTACCTAGTGATAAATAAAGCAGCCGTAACCCTGCTGACCTCTCCGAAATTTCATAAAACGGGCTTTCTAGAGATCCCCAATAACCCACCGTCGCATGAATTGCTAAGGATCCAATAAGTCCAACATTGATTCCCTCCGATGTGTCAATTGGACAAATACGACCATAGTGACTAGGATGGATATCTCGTATCTGAAAACTAGCAGTCCGCCCTGTTAGTCCTCCGGGGCCTAAATAACTAAATTTTCTCCCATGAACTATTTGTGTCAATGGATTAGTTTGATCCAAAACTTGAGATAAAGGGTTTACGACCTCTGAAGGACCGGGGAGCTAATACCATGGATGATGTATTTCGGTCATAGAATCCGTTTTCACTAGATTCGCTCAGATGGCATCTGTTCTCTATCCTCCAACTGAAACAGAGAAGCATAGACATTCCTATCCAAGTAAAGCAAAGTAAAGCTATCGAGACCCATCAAGGAGCTATCCCCGCAGCAAAGGGCGCTGATAGCGGAGTTTCACCGTAGAGATGCACCACTTGTGGAACAAGAAACGGAGCTCCAAGAGCAATTAGCACTACTGGAAGAAAGAAAGAGCACCTTGGAGACAGGAGGAAGCCCCAACTTGGGATGTGCAAGGGGAGCTGCCGGGTACTCAAGAGTGGACGAATGAACTGCAGGTGCAGATGTACGAAATGAGGAGAGTCACCTAGCTAATAGGTTCTTTTGCGATGATCAACGGCCTCTTCCTGTTGAAAGACCATCTTCCGAACAAGAGTGAGTAGATGATCCAAAGTTTGGCCGCCAGTGGATGGAAGCTTTGCAGTTCGCTAAGCAAAGGGGATACCAAGCTTGGCTGGAAGAACAGGCTAAACGAGAGGAGGAAGCTGGACGCGAGACTTCGGAAGGTGTAGAAATTGCTCAGCCATATGATCCTACTTTCACGGTGGAGAATCTAATAGTCTAATAAAAAGGGGATTACCTCTCATACTCATTCCCGACCTTGCTTGAAGGTTAACTCTTTGAGAAAATCATAAAGAATCTTTAGCGACTCTGCAACAACAACAACTCTCGGCGAAACTTCAAGAACTGCTTAACCTGCGACTGCCTTAGCCCTTGGTGCTTCATCCTCTTTCGATGGCTTGCCTTCCTGCTTTCTATCGCATTGTCCGAATGTAGGGATCTAGCATCCTGCTTTTCTTGAGAGAATAAAGAAGCGACTTCCTTCACTTGGAAATCTTGTGAGTGTGCCACTAGTGGTTCCCACCTTAAACAAGGTCTTCTGAACTTGCTCCAACAACACCTTACTTAAAAGAAGGAATTCTATCTCTCTCACCTTCCTTAGCCGAGTACTTACTGACACTTCTTGCGCTAGCTAAACCTAAACCGGAATTCGCAACAATAATATTGTATTTAATATAAGGGTTTGCTTAGATCTTTACGGCCTTAGCTTCAACAGGTGGTGCATCTGCCTTATACTTGACAGAAAGAACATCCTCTCTTTCTCTTCCTCATTCCCTTGCAGGTTCAGGTCTAGCTGTCCCATCCTCAACTAGTGAATCTCTCGATACAACTAGTCCTGTGCCACGAGCTACAACCTTCGAATAAGGATTGCTCTCAGTCCCAGCACTGACTGACTTTGGAGCTTACTCCGGCTTTGAAACCAGGGAATCATTCGTGACAGACTTGCCCGAAAGCACCAAAGCGATAATACCAAACCAAGAGGTCAGTGATTTCCGAGTGAGTTCTAAACCAACCAGAGTATAAGTTCTCCTTCCGCTTAAGGGCCCTGAATTCATAAACATAAGATCTGCCCGTGGATTGAGGCTAGGCGATTGAGAAAACCCATCCATGTAAATAGAAGTCGCTTTGCAAAATGAAATAAAAAGTTTTTTTGGAGGGTTTGTTGTAATCTCAAAATACAAAACATTGATTTATGATGAAATAATAAGTTGGGCCTATAATGACACACTGTAGCCTAAATAACTATATAAGAATTAAAATATTTTTAAATTTGCCACTTGTTTCCTATCTCTCTATTGATTATTGGTTTAGGGGAGAGGTCCAATAAATTTTCACTTTTTTCATGCTTCTAGAAAGACAAATTATCTTTTTGGATTTGTTGGAACTTGAAAAAGTTTTTTCAATGTCTCCTAGTGGCTGGCAAATTTTATTGGCCAGAATAAAATTTAACTTCCTATTCAGAACCAAAAAATTAATATTATATACAAAATGAAAAAAAATAAAAAAATTGGAGGGTTTGCTGTAATCTCAAAATACAAAATATTGATTTATGAGGAAATAATAAGTTGGGTCTACAATGACACACTAGTAGCCTTAATAACTATATAAGAATTAAAGTATTTTTAAAATTACCACTTGTTCCTATCTCTTTATTAACAATTGGTTTAGGGGAGAGGTCTAATAAAAATTCATTTTTTTCATGCTTCTAGATAGACAACTTATTTTTGGATTTCTTGGAACTTGAAAAAGTTTTTTCAAGGTCTCCTATTGGGTGAAAATTTTATTGGCCACAATAAAATTTAACTTTCCTATTTTAAACAAAAACTTAATATTATATTATATACAAAATCAAATTTAAAAAAAAAAAATTAAAGGGTTTGCTGTAATCTCAAAATACAAAATATTGATTTATGATGAAATAATAAGTTTGGTCTATAATGGCATACATGTAGCCTAAATATGAGTTATAAGAATTAAAATATTTTTAAAATTACTACTTGTTTCCTATCTCTCTATTAACAATTGGTTTAGGGGAGAGGTCCAATACAATTTCAATTTTTTCATGCTTCTAGAAAGACAAAATATCTTTTGGATTTCTTGGAACTTGAAAAGGTTTTTCAAGGTCTCCTATTAGGCGGCAAATTTGATTGGCCACAATAAAATTTAACTTTCCTATTTTAAAAAAAAAAATTAATATTATATACAAAATCAAATAATTTATTTTATTGAAGGGTTTGCTGTAATCTCAAAATCCAAAATATTGATTTATGAGAATAAGTTGGGTCCATAATGGCACACATCTAGCCTAAATAACTATATAAGAATTAAAATATTTCTAAAATTACCAATAGTTTTCTCTCTCTCTCTCTCTCTCTCTATTAACAACTGGTTAGGAGAGAGGTCCAATAAGAATTCACTTTTTGCATACTTCTACATAGACAAGGCATATTTTAGGGTTTCTTGGACCTTCAACTTTTTTTTTTCTATCAAAGGTATCTGATTGGTCGGCAAAATTTATTGGCAACAATAAAACTTAACTTTCCTAGTTTAAACCTAAAATTAATATTACATTCAAAATGAGATATTAAGTTTTTTTGGAGGGCTTGCTTTAAACTCAAAATAAAAAACATTGCTATATAATGGCACACATGCATCCTAAACAACTTTGAAAGGAAAAATATCTTTTTAACATCACTACTTGTTTCCCTTCTTTATTTGAACCAACAAGTGGCTTCAAGGAAAGGTCCAATAATATTACAGTTTTTGGATAATTACAGAGAGACAAACTATCTTTTTGCATTTCCTGGAACTGAAGTTCTCTGATTGGGCAGCGAATCTTATTGGCCATAATAAAATTTAGTTTCGGTTGTGTAGAGTGTGAACTAATAAACCTACCAGGGTGAGACGTAGTTGTGTTTTTAGATGCGCAATCTCACTGAATGCAAATTCAGTGAGTTAGTTAATATGTAACCAGCGTTTTTTCATGTTGTGATCTAATATGAAAGAACCGCGTTGGTTTAGTTGAGTTATGTACAGAGTCCATAAGGGGCCTGAGAAAATACTACAATAGATAAATTTTGTATCGGTGGGTTCACCATTTCCTGAAACAGAAAAAACCAATGACTCATACAAAGAGTGCAATACTAAATAGAATATTTATAACTAGCCAAAGTATGAACTGTGCAACTCTATTAAGAAATTAATTTGTGACTCCATTAGTAGGACATATCAGACGGTGGGCTATTGTTGTTTCGTTAACCATAATGGCATTAAATAGTGCGTAAGTAGTAACTGGACATGTCAAAAGATTTTTTTACAGCAAGTACTTGTTGATCCTATTAGCACATTCTGATACGTGTTGGCCCGAGAAATTAATTTCAGAAGAAAATGAAGTCTTCTAGATCCTATAACATGGATCGTGTGTAATAATTGACTAAAATTGATCCCAACACATCTAGTCGGGCCTCCCTTTACGCACTAAGAGACTTGAGAAGCCGAATGTATCAAATTGGGGTAACTTTTTGGGGATAGGCTGAATTGGGTCAAATGAAAGACTTCAATATTCGTTAAATTGAGCGAGTCAAATAGCTGGCTTTCGATGGCAAAAATGGCCGATGGGGGTCACATATTTCAAACTAGGGGACTTGACAACTCGAACGGAATCAAACAGTGGGTACTTTTTGTTATGATTATCCCATTTTTTGGCACATGGCTCATACGTAGTGATTAAACATGTCTAAGGGATGAAGTAGGGGGTTCTTGATGATCTGTGCATCATAATCGGGTCAAATGGAATACTTGACGATTTAGTAGATACGAAAGGGGGGATTACATAGGTAATTGTTGACGGGGTGGTGAATATGTGTCGTCCATTGCGAAATAGTAAATTTGATCAAACAGTGTGTACTTGTTGATCTGTTGATCCGAGAACTTGAATAGGGTCTAATGTAATACTTGGAGACTCGATAAATTATCTAGGCACAGATTCCATCTTTAGCTCTGTGAATCGTCGAAAGCATCTACTGAATCCAACCTATAGAAGCTAGACGCCATATTCGTGTCAGTATGACAACTTGTTCACTATACAAGAATGTGACGACTCAAAATCAGAGAGTGGGTCTTAGCCCCCTCATACAAATCGTGTATTTGTAGTGCATTCTTAGGGACTTTGCAAGTCTTGTTGATCGTATAGTGGAAACAATTTGTCCAAGATGCCGACTCAGGTAAAATGAAAGGTTGATTTTCTCAATACCATAAATAATGTCAAACAAATGGAACTTCTTTATTCGCAACATATTGGTTTCAGATTAAAGTTGGAATCCGACGACTCCTAATAGTCGTTGTGGCTCTATTAGCATCTTATACCACAATTGTAATCTTACATTAGACCAAAATAATCTAGAACAAATAATGCATTTATAGTCGGTAGGTAAGTAACGTAAAAAATGCGCCTGTGGTGGAGATTGGTTCAGATATAATTTCGCCCAAATTGATTATTGCGTACTTGCAAAATAGATTGCATTTCTTTTTCTATGCACATATGGGCAGCATACGATATTCTTTGTTAGGTAACACTTTGAAGTATTGCTTACCATATTCGTTTATTCCGTGGTACAATTTTCTATATGTTTGTAACTTCTGGAGGGTGTAATTCGATTCCTGTCAGAAACCCCAACAACCTTATCCGGCCGAAAATAATCAAGGTACACAACGAGTGACAATTATCCAAATCAGTGGTCTTGAATTGTTGACCACTGACTTAAATGATTAATTAAGCGTCCATTGTACCTTATATTACCAACCTTAAAGATTTAGACCATAATTAATAATAAAAAAAGGGTGTTAAACTCAACGAACAAATATATCTTGGTTTATAGTCTACCTAATAAGAGATACGTAGCTCGATATAATAAACAAATTTTTGTATACAGGTGTTGTACGTGTAGCTTGATTGATTAACAAAATCCTTGTTAGTTTTTTGGAAAATAGCTTAAATGTTGTTGTCATTTCGATTGTTTTATTCTTTAATGGACAACCATTAATTAGCAACCTAAAACTAATAATATACGACGTACCTTCGCAGCCGTTAAATGAGAAACTGAAGAAATACATGTTGACGGTTTCTACTTATTCCAGAACAAATAGATTTTCGTGTTTATCCTTTGCAAAGCCAAGATACGGATCAAAATTTCTTTGCTTTTCATTTTTTTACTTTTTTTTCCGTTTATTGTCAAATTCAAGATTGGTAAGGTCCAACACGGTATTCGATCAGTGGTAAATATACGTAGTGCGGTCTGGTTCAATATGTCATAGCAATTAAGATGTTTAACAGTGGTAGGGGATTCAAAATTGTACTAACAGCATGATTGGTATGAATGACTAAGGTGGGAATAGTATGGTCATTCACTTGCTCATTCCCATTAATTTGATTGCTATAAGTTTTTTATGAGAATAATCATTCTCAAAGAAATAGCTAATGTCATATACATGTGATTAACCATGCCTTCCAACTCACATGGTATTAGCTATTACTAACAACAAGAAATGAACTAATTATTATTATTATTATTATTATTATTATTATTATTATTATTATTATTATTATTATTATTATTATTATTATTATTATTATTATTATTATTATTATTATTATTATTATTATTATTATTATTATTATTATTATTGTTATTGTTATCGTTATTGTTGTTATTATTATTATTATTAATTGATAATCAATTTTTATTATTATTTATTATATTTGTAAATATTTTTAATATTATAAATTAATCATTACTAATTAATTTATTGATTGACGATAATAATGTTCTTGTGGCTGTTGTTGTTATTAATTTACTAATTACTATTAGTCACTATTATTTCTAATTTGAGCATTAATAATAAATTTTCATAATTTATAATTTCTTTCAATTAATCGATACCAAATAATTATTTATTTAATAATAATAATATTTTTTATCCTAACTATTACTAGCATTATTACTATTTTCATTATTACGATTATTATGATTATCATCATCATTATCATTAACTGATAATTAATTAAATTATTAAATTAGCTATAGGTATCGATGATGATGATGATGATGATGATGATGATGATGATAATGATAGTAAAAATAAAAAATAAAAAAATAGCACAATCTTACTATTTTGATATTTTATTTAGATAATTGAATATTTCATTCCTTATCATTCTTTGAGCATATTAATCATTTGAATGTTTTTATCTATTCCTAATTGATTCCATTAAGGCATTTTTTCCATTTACTCATACTAAGCCTGCTGTAAGGGTGGGTGCTCATGGCATTCCCATACCCCCAACCCCTCCCCCTCCCCTCCCCTAACCGTAATATCATTTAGTGTTGGCTGATTCCAGTTCTTTTAATAAATTTCTCTTTTAAAAAAAAAATACAGTGGTAGGGGATTAATCAAATTTCTCAATGAGAATTTTAACAGAAGTTTGGTTATAGATTCAGAGGCACGGATATTATTTATTATTAATTACACATTTTATTGGGTAAGCGATTGGCAAAAATTGAATTCACTTAAATTTTTTTTTTAGTGACCTCATTTACTTACGGACTAGGGAATCCAGACTCCCATTAACATTTGGATTGAGTTCATGTCTTTTTATTAGGCAGGTTTTGATGTAATAATACTTTTTTGTTAGCTTTCCAGTGAGATTGCATGATTTGATTGGGGCGTCAATATTTCGTAATCAGAATAGTATTTCGATTAGTACATCCGCTAATAATCATGAGCCTAGTCAATCCATTTGATGGTAAAACTCGATAAACGTAATATACAGCCAACTATCATTCATAACTGCCATTGTTCTTTCACATAAAAATTCATAACTCACGAGGTTCTTTCTCTTTTATATGAGAACGACATAAAACTTAAGTCATATATAATCCAGTCGGCCATTAACCCCACAAATTACAAAACCCAAGAGAAAGACCACTGAAGATAAAAGGATACATATTAAACTAAAACGCCAAATAAGAAACTATCTCAATAGAGCGCACCTCCTAGCAGATACAATAACACCGTAACCAAACTTGTTGGTCAATTTTTGCGTGGAGCGTCAGAAAAGATCAACGGCCGATTGTAGGCCAACTAAAGCCAAAATAGTTATTCAAGTTGATGCTCATACATCCTCCAAATATATCTGAGATCATAGCTTGCTTGCTTCAACATGTTGTAATTCATGTTTATCTCCGCCATTATATCTACTTTATCCTGCTCCAATTCGTGCAGACAAATCCCAATGTTCACCAACCCTCTCAGGTAGGTCACCTTCAAGTCCATGTTAAGCATTTGATCGTAGAAGCCTTCAGCCATTGTTTTCCTCTCCTTGAAAAACTCAAACCTCTTCTGCGGGGGAAAAAAAACTGATGTTACTAAAATATTGTAACAAGATGTAAGGGAATGAAAAGAAGTGATGTGTGGTGTAACATTCCACCTGAACCTCTTGTAGCTTCTGCTGAAACTCCTGGTCAGAATGGAGCATAATGTGCACTAGGTTGTCCAGGAGATAATGAAATTTCTTTGAACAAGAAGTTCTGGTGTGTGTAGTGTGAGATCGATGTGGCTTGGGAGAATGGGTTTAAGTAGAAGGGGTGGGGGCTATTCGAATCCTAAAGGTTATGTTCCCTAAAGCAATCATTTCATTCCTAAAAAGGTTTAGCTTTTTGTTGGACCCTTCCAACTTCTTATTTGGAAATTCATTTTTTTATTTTCTCGCATGGAGATTCAGTATCAGATTTGTTTTATAGGTGCAACTTTAGCACCCCCCCCCCCCCCTCTTTTTTTAATAAGGAAATGTAACATAGACTACCATAACTCTGATAAAGGAAGCCATATTGAAAACGACAGAATGGAGATAATGAGCTTTTCCTTGGTCCTAGAGCTATTCAAATAGGAATAACCCTCTGGTGTAGTTGAAGCTATACCTAAAATTTGAACATAATAAATATAATATTGTATAACTATAGAATATTTATTGTCCCAGATTTTAGGAACACAAAATATTTAATAGCGAATAATGATTATACATTACGATATTCCCTTCTACAGTACATGAGGTTTTATCATGCGGCTGGTGAATGTAAATACTATTTTAATTGGCATTCTAATAATTCACTAGGTTAAATTTGATGTAGGGTTTCTTTTCTTCTATGAGCTGATTGAACGTTTCTCGTATGGTTTAAGTGGTGGTTTTAATTTAATTAAGGAAAAAGTTTACGTGAATTAGATTTAGGTCCCCGATATTCCATATAGATAAATTTGGCACCTCCAATAGCGATTGGAAAATCTATAGAATTTAGGTGTCTATTCTTCTTAAGAGCATTCGAACATACCATGCCATTAACAATCATTGTTTCTTAAAGTGAGTTCTTTAATTACTCAGATGCTATTACTTACTCTTTTTAAATTTTTATTACACTGTTATATTTGCTAAGGATAAAAAATTATGATGTCATTTGATAAACATCACTTTACCAGCTATTAGTACTCTTAGATATTATTAGTACTCCTAAATTTATTATGAGGCTATTTAATATTTTTGTCATCATATCACTAATATTCTTGAAAGATACGTCATTAATTAATCCGATCTAGACAAAAAATTAGCAATTACACAAAAATTCATTCTGAAGTAAAAGAACATTCTTCCTTAATAAGACAATCATGTGGAGCGACAAATAGGATATTATATTTTTTGTTTAGGAAGCAATTAAAATAATATTAATTTAATACAACTTGCAAAGATATGTAATGATTGCCTAGGGATTTTGGAATAAAAAATGGACAGTTTAGGGCTATTATAGGTGACAAAAGCACATAAGACGATGTACATGTTCGAACTAAAAAATAAAATTTTCAATAGACAATTAGGCTTTCTTAAATGAGCCTCATGCATGACATTGTATCCTAGTTAATCCAATTAGATAGAAAAAATGTGCAAACACAAGTACAAGACTGATACCATACGCCTATAAATACCCTAATAATATCAGCCCTACATCATATAATGCTTGATAACTCACCAATACTGTAATGGGAACGATGAAAAGCTGAAAGGTACTACATATTGCAGTATGAACGATGAGTTTGATTCAATTTTTTCAGGTGTCTTCGAACACAACGGTGACCCACCTACGTCTATTTACGACATGATCAAGTAGTCAAAACAACAGGAGAAATCTGATTGTGTTGTAAGTTTTTGTTAGTGCGTTCAATTTTATTGGTTCTAAAAGTTCATTGTTGAGTAATAATTTATCTATTCCAAAATGTGTTTCCAATACTAAAGATTCAACTTTGATGATTTAGACCTAACTGAGGACTTGGAGAATGACACCAATGTAGGAGCTAGATATCGGATTCGCCGGGGCCTATTCAGTTTTAAATATAGTTCGGGTGCACATACTTTGATTCGTAAGGATAGGAAGTCATTTATGGATTCTACGGATGGCAAAGCCACAAATGATACTAACGTTTTACACCATGATTTTCATGTAGAACAAACTGAATCGGACATAAAAATTATAATTGCTTTGAGGCACTTTGGGGGTCTTGTAGAAAATTTTGGGACTCGAAAAAGGTCTGCTATTGAGTCTATTGGGTTCGGGGGTTCTTTAGAATTCCTAGGTTGTGAGCTTTATAAGCTTATAATAAAAGGACTTTTGGATGCATTCGACCCTATTTCATTAACATTAAATAATTTTGGTAAAAGGTGCATATTGAATGTGAACAACTTTAGCAAACTGATGGGAGTCCCAGAAGCGGGATTGGATATTATTCTACAAGGTGACCTGGGTTTCGATGACGACCTTCATAATAAGTTTGTTACGCGTTTATTTGATCGAAAAGTAATAAAGACTAAAAGGTTGGAACAAATTATGTACTCTTGCCATGACCCTACTAGGGACTTTCTTCGGTCCTACGTATTGTTCACAATAGCTACTATATTGGGAACACCAACAATAAACGAGATAAACTAGTGCTACATATTATTTGTGCTTGATGTGGATTTGATTCACAAGAGAAACTGGGCTTCTCATTTTTTCAACAAGATGGTGGACAAGATTATCGAGTATAGGAGGAGCCAAAGGCCTTACACTTATTTGACCGGATGCTCATTTTATCTACAAGTGTGTATGCGTCTGTAATGATAATGTTTTTTATACAATAATTAAGTGTCCTAAGATATTCTAGGAAGAATAATTATTGTTTTAGTGTAACTACTGTTTTATTTTCTTTCATATGATTTTTTTACTCACCGACCTCTTCTTTTCTTGCTCCTTGCATTCGGTGGATTGCATATCGAAAACAATGCAGGTGTATTTTTTTAAGATAGTTCTGTCCGAGAGACCCGTGACCGTCCATGTTCTTCGGGGAATCGGAGTTTCGGACTACGATGTTTGCAGACGCATGGCTGGCAGGATCAACAACCGTAAGTGGTGCCTTAAGTTAATGGTTAGTTGTTCTGTCTTATGTTGGCCTAATAATAAGTGCATGATAAGTATTTCACCAAAATTCGTTATGTATTTTCAGAACCAATATCACTGTAATATCTAATGTTCTTCATTTGAATTAATAAGCTGCTTATGATTCTTTGAATATTAGTTTTCCCTTTGAATATTTTCCCAACATAATAAAAAACTACCTACCTTTATGGCACAACATTGTAAGCCCTTAGTCCTCGACTAACTGTGTACTATAAATAATTTTTTTGAAATTGATTTACCAAATAAATTTATACGTAAATCTCGGTTGGAGCTTTTAGCGGAGCATGGTCATACCATCACTTACGGCAGAATGTTTGTCATTACTCATGTTTTAAAATTCAGAATTTAAGTATGGTAATATTTGTAATATTATAAATCTAATTTCGGTAATATAGTTTTAAAATAGTTTAAGTTTAACTTACATTAATTGTAATCCGTTGGTGTTCGCAATACGGACTTATAGTATAAAATACCTTTTCACTTCCACAATTACAAGTCAAATGGAAGCTTTATATTCCAATTTCTAAAATTCATGATTTTGTCCAATTAGTGGCCCTGTTGGCTACAAAGATGCAATTCAAAACGTAAGTGTTTGCAAAAAACAAATAATAATTGTGATGCACAATGTGCATGTTTTAGGGTATCTGGTAATATGTAGTAAGTGGTTCAATATCATTAACTACAAATATTGAAATGACAATATCTTTTAAAAGCATTTGTATTATCAATTTTCCGGTTTGGCGTTGAATTTGACGGTTGAAATGTAAGGTTTGTATAATATTTGCTAGTAATTTAACTAAGAAATGGACTTTCGATTATTAATTTTAATTTATTCATAAATTGATTATTATTATCATTTTCAATTGAAGCTAGTTTGACTATTTCGATTTGGGGAAATGGCTTATCAAATGAATTATATTTTCAGCCACGACACACATTAACTATTTATGTCCAACTGAGCACTGTAGGTTTCTCGTGACATCGGTTAGTAATAGTATTTCGTATTTCATATATAGTACGAGTTGGGGATAGGCTTAATCCAGCCATCTACGGATAGTTATGATTTAAGAAAAAAAAACAGTATTTCGTACTTTTCATGATTGAATGCATGAGAAAGTTAGTATCTTTAAGTAATATGTGTGAAGACATAAGGAATTTGTTGAAACTTTGAGTTTTTGAAATCGATATTCCATACTAACTACCGTTTCTTTACAACATGTTCAACAAACCATATATTAGTCCAACGAGGCTCTAACTAGATTAATCTTATGTGGTTATTTCTAAGTGAAAATTATTGTGTCTAGTAGATTTGTGACCGTACCGTTGGTCGGAACATTATTGTTATTCCCTTTTGAAGAGGCGGAAACCTAACCATGTCAATATTTAATTTACAATGTGGCAGGAAAATTGGAGATCCGAGGGAACACCAAGTATCACAACCCCATATGTTGACGGGGTGTTCGGGAAATCTCAGTTTGAGTGGCAACGAAGTAACGAGTGCTTCAATAAACCATTCTTTGATAAAAATAAACCAATTAGATCACCAAAGACTGTTAAAAATAATACTACAAACACTCCTACGAGGGTTGACTATAATAACATGTTGAAGTCGCTTAAACTGAGATGTGTTTGCTGAGGGAATCTCAGGATTCATTGATGATGGTATTAAGGGATTTAGTGGAATTATGGCAAAAAGACAAGGATGTCGGTACACATATGAGCACGATAGGTGCACTCGAAAAATCTTTGCAGGATCTGAGCTCTGCGGTGCAGTTGCTTGTGTCTAAGTGTTGCACCAACCAAATTAACAGAGTAGCTGAAAGGGAAGGAGGTGTACAATGATGGAAAGGAAGACAAAGGACCCAGTTTAGATGGAAGCATACCGGTTGTTACCGGGGAGGTAGCCGTCTCAAAGAAGCGGTCTTTTCCAGCCGATATATCGCATTCTGCTACTATCATGGATGTGGAACCTGATGACACCATAATTCCGGTGGAACATGAAAAAATTGTAGAACATTACAAGCCTACTCAGTTCCCACTTGAGGTATGTTGATGTATCTTGTGGAGAATCAAATAAATTTCGCCACAAACTGACATAGCCTAAACCATGAATATGTACAATACACGGAACATAGGGCAGTAAGAGACTTAAATCCATCCTAAAAAATCCGGCTCACTCTCCGACACCAGATGGTTATAAGACGATAATGCTAATCGAGATTGGATGAGTACCGCAACTTGGCATCGCTACCTGTTGTTAGGATACCCATATGCACAGTCGAAGATATTGAAGGATGAGAATTAAACTAGTCATGTTCACACTGGACTTGAATTTGCCCCCCCAGGTAGTTTATTCAAAAGTTAGGCACCCCGGTTTATGTCCTTTTGAAGGATTTAATTAAGCACCGTCTGAACAGAAAAATTCCAGGGAACTTATTTTGAAGACTAGGAATACATATCTGGACCGTCAAGAATTAATGACCCTACAGCCCGGGAGGTGGTTAACGTCGGCGGTATTGAATATAACATATACAAGATGTATTTTTGTTCCGAGCTTCTATATAGTAAACAATCAGCTTTATTTTTTTTTTCAAATCTTATTTTATACGTGGCAATATTAGGTAATTAATACGACATCGGATTTACTAAACTTTGAGGAAGAACACAAATGGGAATGACAATATAGTTCTTCCCGGTGTTTGTTGTGGTACAAATTTTATTAAGGTTAATTCCTCCAATAAAATAAACTCAACACAGGCTTCCTGGAACTATAATATTGACGGATTATTTTTTGCCAAAATTTACATGTAGGGATCGTCTGATGCCGATAAGAAAAGTTTTGATGACCAATTTGAAAGAAATGAGGGTGAAAGGTGGATTTTTTTTAGGGAGCATCTGTTCAATCAAGAAGGTTAAGTAACTACCCTTGATAATACATATTAAAGAATGAAAGAACTTATGGACTGGTCATGAAGAGTGTCACTGAGAGTGTTGTAACACTTGGACAAACACACTCCTTGTTTAAAGTTGAATTATGAATTGTATAAAATCGAAAATGATAAACATAGACAAGATAATTTAAACTCAGATAAAAACGAAGCCTGAGCAGTTTTATCTTAATCACAGCGGAATAAGTTTTATATAAAGCCTTTGAAAATCCTAAATTTGATCATACAAGAAATGATCAAATTTACACTCAAACTATATCCTGCATACTGAGCAATCCTCTTTTGAGAGAGGGATTACACAAAGTCTCACAACAAAAAATGTGAGAAGTATGAAGAAGATAGCCTTCAACTTTTGGTGTGAAAATGTCTTGGAGAAATTCTGATCTTTACACTCGGACTCTTTCTCCTATTTTCCACACACGATCTTCTCTTTTCAGCCATATAAATATCCACCAGGAGAGGTAGTTATTTCTTGCAAGATAAGATCAAAGAAAATAACCGCCAATGTTCCAAAGGAAGACTTTCGGTTTGGATAAGTTTCCCATGCAGTTACATATGAAAAACTAAACTTATCCGAATACACACACATACTATACATATAGAGTAAACATACAAGGACAGCAAGGTAAAATTAGAAAGAAGAGTAGAACGTGTTTGCAGGGTGTTTCAACACAAGGTGAAACACTTAACAGAACACTGAAGGAAACACATGTTCTAACAATCTCCCCCTTTTTACCTTGCTGGCCAAAAAAAACCAAATCAACCCAAGTATAACAAACATATCACACATAAAATATAGGACCACATAGCAAAACATTTAACCTAATGGGAGAGGTGAGAGGTCTCAAACAACTCCACTCTCTCCCCCTAAACATATCAACACCAAAGCCATCATAAGAAAGACTAGACATACTCCCCCTTAATCAGATTATCCCTGCACCAACACATAAAAACAAGTATTAAAATATATAAACTTATATGATGTCCAGCATCAAGAAACCATCACCACCATCACCACAAATTAATCATCCTTGTTGGTACCACTTGTACCAGCACTATTTGTTATGTCCACATGTCCACCATCATCATCATCATCTCCAGTAGCATCGTCCTCCATATCATCACCACCAGCCACATCAGCAGTCACTTCTTCATCCCTTTCTCCCCCTTTTTGGCCTGCAAGCATGCTTCTTAAGTCTCTCTCCACGCTCCCCCAATAGGCTGCATCAATCTCTGCATTCCTTCTTCTTGATCTAGCCATCTGTACCCAGCTCAAGAGTTGCACGACTGGGACAGAGACTGTTCCTGCGTGTGTTGCACCACCACCAGTAACACCTCTTCTTCAACCTGCTCCACAAGTTGTACATCCCTTACATGTGGAGGGTTGAGAAGTTTCTGATCAATTGTGATGTCGTGGATATCATGGAGTATTGGGCATTGGCTGAGAACTTTGATCTTTTGACTTCGAAGCATCCTCCATATAAGGCAGGGAAATGGAAGATTTTTCTTTTGGGACTGCCTTTCTCTCTATTTTGATAATACTCCCAGTGTTTGAGTGCCTTCTCTGTATAGAAGTAGTTGTTGTAGCCTTTGCTAGCATTGAGTGTTGCAACACCTTTGGCAACACGTCTAGGCCTTAATGGTGGTGAGGCCTCCTCCTCATTGGAATTCTCATTTCCTTCTGCTCCTTCCTTCATGACTACGTCCTCATCGCTTGAATCATTGTATTCTATCTCAGTTTCTTCTTAATCCTCCTTTTCTTTCTCCTTCTCTTCTTCTTCTTCTGTAGAACCAACATTTTCACTAGACCCAACTTCTTCTTCAGAAACCTCTTCTTCATCTTTCTCTGACTCAACATCCAAATCAACATCTATTTCAGTGACAAATTTTACAATATCATCTTCAGGTGTTTCAGTAGGTGCTGGAACACTGGAACTTCCATCAACTTTCTCAGGAACTCGGTGTTTCTTCTTCAGGGCCCTCAACCAGTCAGCAAGTGTTTCCTCCTTATCATAGCCCGGGGCTTGATCTTCAACAGGGGTTTCCGATCGAGGACCTCCTTAAGAGAGTGATTCTGGTGGTGCTGAACCACTCTCTATAGCACTGGACTGACCCTTACTCTTTCTTTCCTTTACACCCTTTCCCTTTTGTCTTGCTTCTTCAATGAACCGTTTCTGAGCACATTTAGAATGAATGACCACTTCATAATCGGAATCCTTCTCATCATCGTCCTCAAGGTCAGAGGGTAACCTATAAGCTGGTGGAGGTTGCACCTTGGGAGGTCCTTTCTTCGTGGCTGGAGGCTTATTCTCCCCCAATGTTGGAGACTACCTCCTTTGTCTCTTAGAAGCCCGTTTCATTAGCCCAGAAACGACTTGAAGGGTGTCCCTGATCAAGTCGAAAGTTTGTACATCATCCACATCCACTGAATTTTCATGATCCCCTGGCAAATGCATGTTCAAATACGTATCTGGAGGCACGAATTCTTCAATCGCCATATTAGGGTTTTCTTCAGAAATTCTAGACGGTTCACGAACAGAGGGTGTTGTAGTACTGGCGGAAACATCATCTCTTTGGGCTGCAGCATATTCAAACCTAATATCATGTGGATTTTTTTGTGAAATCTACCATTTGATTGAGATTATGAAGTTTCTGCAGAAATGGAAGTCGAAGAGTGAGATTGTGAAGTAAGAATGTGAGTAGGGGTGTGCATCGGTCCAGAACCGAACCGAACCGAACCGATAAGGAATAACCGATAACCGATAATTCATCAAGATTGACAACTGATAACCGACCGAATAGAATTAAAACCGACCTGAAACCGAATAGAAAATATCGGTTCGGTTTCGGTTAAAACCGATAACCGATAATTTTTTGAATTTTTTATTTTTTGTGCAATAAAGAACAATTTGGGGGCTAATTTGGGGGGGCTAATTTTATTTTACTTTCTTTAGGGGCTAATTTAGGGTAGTTTAAGACTTTAAGGGTACCAAACTAAAAAATAAATAAAAAATTATATCAACTTTTTAGTTATCGGTTCGGTTCGGTTATATATCGGATTTTTGGACTGATAACCGAACCGAAACCGATAACCGATAATTTTTAAAACTTAAAACCGAAACCGAACCGAAACCGATATAACCGAACCGAAATTCAGTTATCGGTTCGGTTCGGTCGGTTATATCGGTTCTGGCCGAAATCTGCACACCCCTAAATGTGAGAGAGTGAAGGGGATGTTTGTTTTTGTAAGCCCTCTTTAATTGAGGATAAAATACGGGCTATATCCTCTTCCGAATCCGACATGTTGATAACAATAAATCAGAATAAAAATAATGCAGAAGCTCAGATTTTATACTCGCAAAAAAACAGTTATAAACATTTCGAATTTGAGAAAAAAAAGATAACTTCCCCTAAACGTGTTCCACCACTCTTTTTAACCACCATCATTCTTCTATCAAAATAGGGATTAGGAAAAGTTCAAGGGATATACCACTAATTTAACAATTGCAGATATTTTTAATAAAGATTTTCGAGAAAAAAAAACTGTAAATACGAATTTAAAATAAATAAAAATTATTTTTATGGATTTTTAATTTTTTAAATTTTTATACACATAATTTTATTTTCCTTTTATAACAAATAAACATTACAACATTACAGAATTTTTTTAAGTAGAAGTAAGACATAAGATGATTCATAAAAGCCAACCAGAAAATGGTGTTCTACACAGTGATCCAACACTTGAAGCAACACCTTAGTTCAAGTGTTTTTCTCCAAAGTAAGAGAGAACTTGTCACTAAATTTCAAGTTACTTCTAGATCATCATCGGTAGAATCTGAATGTTATGAAAATCAGAAGTGGATGATGATTTTGGTAAAAACAACATATGAACAAGGGAGTGTATAGATTACTCATCGTGATCAAGCTTCAACAGAATCATCTTTTTTAGAATCTGTCCTTCCAAAAATAATTCTGCAAAGTGTAACAAGAAGAAAGCACAAAAAAATAAAATGGAACACATATGTACACTAGGGTGTTAGAACACCCTAGGAAACACTACATAATTAGATGATACACAAACCAAGAGATTTCTTTTGGAAGGAAAATCTCTCAAAATCTAATGCTTTAGTAAAAATATCTGCAAGTTGTCTTTCAGTAGGTATATGATTTATGTTCACAACCTTTTTCTCAACCAAATCCCTTATGAAATGATGACGGATGTCAATGTGTTTTGTACGAGAGTGTTGTACTAGGTTTTTGGTGATATCAATAGCACTAGAATTATCACACTACACCAAAAGACCATTACTATTAAGGCCATAATCATCTAGCATCTGTTGCATCCATAATAGTTGAGTACAACAACTCCCTAAGGCTATATATTCTGACTCAGCAGTGGACAAGGAAACACAATTTTGCTTCTTACAATGCCATGCCACTAAGTTGTTTCCTAGGTAAAACATCCTTCTGAGGTACTCTTTCTATCATCTACATCTCCAACCCAATCAGCATCACAAAAGACCAACCAAATCAGTGTTAGTGTCCTTAGAATACCAAATACCTAAATATGTGGTTCCACTTACATATTTCATGATACATTTTATAGCATTTAAGTGGGTCACTTTAAGAACAACTTGATATCTAGCACACACTGAAACACTATAGCATAAATCAGGATGGCTAGCAGTCAAATATAATAAACTCCCAATCATACTCCTATACAAGGTGTTTTCAACACCTTGTGAAACACTGTCTTTGCAGATTTTAGTACAAGAACTCAAAGGAGTTTTCATTGATTTAGAGATCATCAAATTAAACTTGTACACCAGATTCTTGGCATATTTTGATTGACTAAAAAAGGTTCCATTTTCATTTTTTTTATTTGCAAACCAAGGAAAAAACTCAACTCACCTACAAGACTCATTTCAAAAGATGTGGATATTTGATCAGTGAAATCTTTCAAATCTTTTTCACAATTAGATCCAAAAAATAATGTCATCCACATAAATTTGGGTAATAGTGATATGAGAACACCACCTTTTTATAAACAATGTTTTATCCACATTGCCCCTTTGAAAACCAAGTGAAATGAGAAATTCAGTCAACCTATCATACCAAGCTCTACGTGCTTATTTTAATCCATATAATGCCTTTTAAGCTTAAACACATGATCAGTTTTATATGGATCAACAAACCCCTTGGGTTGTTCAACATAAGCTTCTTCATTTAAAATGTCATTCAAGAATGCAGTTTTATCATCCATTTGATATAGCTTGATGTTGAGATAACATGAAATAGCAATCAAGAATCGGATGGATTCTAGTTTGGCAACTGGAGCAAAAGTTTCATCATAGTCAAGGCCTTCAACTTGTGTGTACCCTTGTGCCACAAGTCGAGCCTTGTTACGAATCACTTGTCCATGCTCATCCGTCTTGTTTTTTAATATCCATTTGGTACCAATGACATTCACATCATGAGGTCTAGGAACTAAATCACAAAAATCATTTCTTGTGAATTGATGAAGCTCTTCATGCATAGAATTTATCCAATTTTCATCTTGTAGAGCTTCATCAACATTCTTTGGTTCCAAATGGGATTCAAAGCATGTTTCATGTATTTGCATGTAAGTAGAACAAAGGCAAGCAAGTTTTACCATTTTTGAGTAGTCAACTCTTTCCTTATGACGAGTACAGACACGATCATTAACATTACCTATGATTTGAGAGACTGGATGAATCTTACGAACTCTACCAGGTGGATCCCTTCTTACCATGACTTCATTTCCTACATCATTGATTGTAGGTTCAGTTTCCCTTTGATCTTCTTGAGAGGGAGTGTTTGGATTTGTGGGATTCTGATCATTATCACCAGGAGGTGTTTCAACACTTACTGGAACACCTTCAGAGTTTTGAGATTGTTTTTCAACAAGATCCAATACATCATCCTCAACTCTATTTCCTGCAATGTCAGTAAGATCATCAAACACAATGTCGACACTTTCTTGGATGGTTCTTGTTCTTAGGTTAAACACACAATTTGCATTACTATTATTTGAGTAACCTATGAACAATCCTTTGTCACTTCTGGAATCAAATTTGTTTAATTGATCACGATCATTCAGAATGTAACAATTGTACTCAAACACATGAAAGTATTTAAGATTAGGTTAACTACCCTTGAGTATTTCATAGGGTGTCATAGTACTACCCGATCTTAAGTACACTCGAATAGAAATGTAACATGCAGTGTTGATGGCCTCAGCCTGAAATCTCTTTGACATGTTTTTAGCACACAACACAACCCTAGCCATTTCTTGTAAAAGTCTATTTTTTCTCTCGGCCATGCCATTTTGTTATGGTGTTTTAGGGGCTGAAAACTCTTGAATTATGCCTTCTTTTGACAACATTTAGCAAATGATGCATTTTCAAATTCCCTACCATGATCAGTTATAATTCTACCTATCCATATTCCATATGAATTGTGAATTTGAACAGCATGAGCTTTAAACACATCAAATGTTTCAGATTTTTCTTTAAGAAAGAAAACCCATGTAAATCTGGAAAAATCATCCACACACACTAAAACATATCTTTTTCCACCTAGACTATCCATCTCTACTAGACCCATTAAGTCCATATGAACAAGTTCAAAGCAACGTGTTGTACCATGATGTTGCAGCACCTTATGAGACACTTTAGTTTGTTTACCTTTTGCACATGAATTGCATACTTTATCAAACCTTTCACAACACTTTGGCAAACCTTTCACAACCTCCATTGAAGCAAGCCTTTGAAGTTGACGATAGTTCACATGGCCCAACTTTTGGTGCCACAAATCAACTTCATCAATTTGCGCCTTGTGACATGCTATTCCTTCCTCAATAGAATAACAATTATTGGAGGCTCTTGTTCCTGTCATAATACACTCATTTCCACTGTCAAAGACACTGCATAAGCCTTTTTCAAATTTGACATGAAGATTTTCATCACAAAGCTGACTTATGCTTATCAAGTTTGCCATAAGACCTTTCACATGCAAGACATTTTTCAAGTTGGGTAAACCTTTGACATCTAAAACACCCTTACCAACAATTCTACCTTTGGCTCCCCCACCAAAAGTAACACTACTAACATCAAAATCTTCATAATCTTTTAAAAACCTTTTGGTGCTGTCATATGCCTAGAGCATCCACTATCAAAGTACCATACTCCCCTAACATCAGCAATTAAAGAAGTGTAAATCATATTACAACAACTATCAGAAGATTGCTCAGGAGGAGAAGTGGTTTTAGGCTTGGTGCAGTGTGAGGTAGAGTGTTGCAACACAGACTGTGACACTCTAGAAAGTTTTTTACGAAGTAACTTTCTTTTTCTCCTGAAACAATAAGGTCTTTTGTGTCCACGAGTAGAACAATAATCACACATATTCTTTATACATACCATTAGACTTACTATTGATCAGATTTGAAAGCCTATTGGTATCATTATCATATATTTTTGTGTGATTGCTACTTGATATAGACAACCTTTTTGTTTGTTCTAATAATCTAGCAATATCTAGGTCAACTTTTAACCTCTTTGGAGGAGTGTCTTCTAAACAAAGTTTTTGAAACCTGTTCTTTTATCCAATACATGCAAGTTTTTTGTAATCTTCAAAATATGATTGGAAAGAACTTTGAAATGCATGATCATAACTTATCTCAAATGAACCATGTTTTTTAACAGAAAGATTTTCAATCAGTTTTGAAGTGCCAAAGTTAAAAAGATTTAAGTAGTCAGACTTTCTCTTAGGATGAAAGATATCATTTCCAGATTTTTATCTTTTCGAGATAAGGATCTCTCCAAGTGAGAGATTTTATCTTTGAGAAAATTGATCTCTAATCTCGGTTCATGTAATAAACTGGCAGAGGCCACTAAATCATTATGCGTCTCTCTGAAAGTCATCGGAAACCATTCACGCTTAGGGAGATCTGAGTTAGAGTTGCAGAAATCAGGTGTTTCATGGGGTGTTTCCACACTTTAGTCAACACTTAGGTCATCAAGTGTTACCATGAGTGCTGCAACATCCTGTGAATCACTGACCTCCTTTGCCTCTTTACTGGAGTCATTATCACGAGGAGTGACAATGAGATTTCTTCCTTGGTTCATAGGATAGTTACTACATTGATTTGCAAAATGACCATGACCACAGCATGCATAACACTGAACATACCTAGTAGCTTTGGGAGAATATCCACTTTTATTAACTAACCTCTCATTATTGATGGGATGAGTTCCCATTTGGTGTGTTCCACAGCGTGTTGCTTCCATCCTCAATATTGATTTGCGAACCCGTTCCAAACCTTCACAATATTCTTGAAGGATCTCCCAAGCCTCTTTAGCATTATGCAATTATGAATCATCCGAAACATTGATGTCTCAATTGACACAAAAATGGCATTCAATGCTTTAGAATTGCAACATGAGAGAACACCTTCATCATACGTCTACTCAGCCTCAGATTTGAGCACCACATTACCATGTTCGTCTTCCTTACTAGGGGGTGTCCAGTCAACAACTACTGATCTCCATGCTCGTTCATCCAACGACTTGATGTAGGCCCTCATCATTATCTTCCACATGGAGTAATTTGTTCCATTCAAAACGGGAGGCCGCATAAAGGCTATTCCAGGCACGCCCATGATTCCTTTTTGCCGCAGAATCTCACTCAGTAGCGTCAAGCGATGGCTCTGATACCAATTGAAGGAATTTATGGACTGGTCATGAAGAGTGTTATTGAGAGTGTTGTAACACTTGGACGAACACACTCCTTGTTTAAAGTTGAATTATGAATTGTACAAAACCGGAAATGATAAACAGAGACAAGATAATTTAAACTCAGACAAAAACGAAGCCTGAGCAGTTTTATCTTAATCACAGCGGAATAAGTTTTATACAAAGCCTTTGAAAATCCTAAATTTGATCATACAAGAAATGATCAAATTTACACTCAAACTATATCCTGCATACTGAGCAATCCTCTTTTGAGAGAGGGATTATACAAAGTCTCACAACAAAAAATGTGAGAAATATGAAGAAGATAGCCTTCAACTTTTGGTGTGAAAATGTCTTGGAGAAATTCTGATCTTTACACTCGGACTCTGTCTCCCATTTTCCACACACGATCTTCTCTTGTCAGCCATATAAATATCCACTAGGAGAGGTAGTTATTTCCTGCAAGATAAGATCAAAGAAAATAACCGCCAATCTTCCAAAGGAAGATTTTCGATTTGGATAAGTTTCTCATGCAGTTACATATGAAAATCTAAATTTATCCGAATACACACACATACTAAACATATAGAGTAAACGTACAAGGACAGCAAGGTAAAATTAGAAAGAAGAGCAGAACGTGTTTCCCAGGGTGTTTCAACACAAGGTGAAATACTTAACAGAACACTGAAGGAAACAAATGTTCTAACAATGAACAACACAACCATATATATATATATATATTTATATATATATATATATATATATATATATATATATATATATATATATATAAATGAATATTCGATTTTCCTTATTAAAATTTTGGGTATTTATTCTAAATAAAATTTATTAACTGTAAACTTTGGAATACATTTATTTAATTTTAAAGAATAACACTATAAAATTACAAAATCTGATTAACAATAACCACATATTTCTTATAAATTAAATTTAAGTTTATATGATAGATTATATTTTAATAAAATATAACATTTACTTTATTAAAAAGTTGATTTTAGGAGTATTTTATTAATGGTTGGATAATATCCCCTTGTTTATTGAGAGGACACTAATCGTCCGCCAAAATGTTGGAGGAGGATTGTGTAAAATCTACCATATTAATTGTGTTATAGTGTTGGGTTAGAGTGAGACAGGTGACTTTTAAGCCCAACCGCACATTACTCATTTTACGAGGACTATCTACAGTATCGTCGTATTGGAGTTTTTTCGCAGATTTTAATTCCGCTACATTTTCTAATCCGGGACATTTAAAAGTGGTTGTCGTAGACCTTCTGCTGAAGGAAGTTGAATTCCTAGATTCATATCAAGGTGTTACAACTCTGAACGACGAAACTAAATCAGTGGTTGATATTTTGGTGAGTGTATGGGGGAACTCGGTTACTTTCAGATTAACACGAGGAGCTTGGTACAATAACAAATATTGAAATATTCCGCAGATGGGGATGCTACAGAAGCAATATTAGAAGGAACTAGAGCTCAACATCGTTGGGAATCTTAGGAGGTACACAGTTTGTATGGTTATAGGTGGCGAGAAAAAAGTTCAACTCGTAAGTTTAATTAATGTTAATAAATACATAACATTTTAAATTATTTTTAGAAGATAAATTATTATTCGTTTTCATGAACTGAATGATGCAGGGTCTGATTGCGGCCTGTACGTCATAAAGAATATGAAACGTGCGAGAAAGATAACGACCTCAACTTCCTATAGTGAGAGTGAAGAGGAAGACAATCAATGGGAGGTAAGGGTGTCCTACTATATACTGAGATACTTAGCAGCAACGAGGAATTAAACCCCTGAAAATATTCATTGGTTTATTAAAAAGTTCTTCGATAGGGTGGCAGCTAAGAACTTAGGGTTAGACGAAAATATCGGTGATTACGGAGATATCAGTGTTTCAATTTAGGGAGATTTCGGTGAAATCTCGTTAAATATCGAAATATCGGTGTAATTTTTTTAAAAATGCCGAAAAATGTATTAAAACATATAATTTGTCACTATATTTAATAGATTATTATAAACCTACTTAAATTCAAATATTTAATCTAAAAATTGAGCCAAATTTACACATATACAACTAGTTGGTAAATTCAAATATATTAAAGTCTTTATTAAAATTATTTCAACATTATGTAAGTTAAAGTATTGAGAATATTTACAATATATAAAGTTTTTCTTGCTTGACCTATAACATTTTTTATTCAAGAGCAACACTAATTAAAAGCTAAGGCCAAATAAATGAGGAATATATAAAAGCTAAGACTAAATAAAATTAGGAAAGGTAGAATTCATAATAAGTTCTTGACTTGGTCTGATGGTTAAAGTTTAGAGCTTTATTCAACAGGTCCTAGGTTCGAATACAAATGACAATGTTAAGCGCTAATTTATAATTTATAAATATTAAACAATATAAAAGATGTCTGACAATATGATACAAAAATATTGACAAGCTGTTGTTTTTCGTCAGAATTTCTTCCTTTTCTGTGTTCAATAATGTCTTTAGCTCACAAAAGAACCAATAGCATATCATGTCAACCATTTAAAAAAAGTAAAAAAAATCCCAAAATTTCAACGAAATTAACCAAAATTTCACCGAAATTAATTGATATTCACCAAAATTCATCGATATTCACCGAAATTTCTATAAAATTTCAACAAATTATACCTGGAGATAGCCCAAATCGAAGTTTTTGGAGATTTCGGAGAAATTCTGATAGAAATTTATTACATCCGAATAGCGTTTCGGGATCGCCAAAAAAGAGAGATTTCGGAGAGATATCGGTGAATATCGGAGATATTTTAATCCTTGTCAGAGTGCTTTTGTGGATCGTGACACATGAAAGCAACCTATTGAGGAAACGAATGGAGGACGACGCAATCACTTGGTTTCAAACTTTTATTAGTCAAGGCGGATATTCAGCACCGGAAAACAAGCAACAGTGGAAGGATAAAGGAGTGGTTTTGTTACCGATTTTCAGAAGCAACAAGATGACAACTAGATAAACATTATTTTTGTTATGTGTTGCCATTTTGTGGTCCTTGTATCTTCGGGTAGTTGTGGCCCTAAATTATTTGGACAATTAAGTTGATGCAATTTATTAGTACTTATCTTTAACATTTTTTGCTTTCCAATTCGTTAGTTAAGTCAAGGGTCAGTTAATAGCTTCTTTCTGATGTCCTCAACTATATACATATCTACTGTATAAACTACAACAGTGTGATGCTTTCAATAAAGGTCATTAATTACCGACAATCCGCAGTGGGATGCAAGCGGGTTACTACGTCAATAAAAGATACAAAAGGATAAGAGCAAGAGGCAATACCTTGTCAGTGCATCTCATACGTGTTGTCATTTGTTATCTCGTACGAGCAAGGTCCCTTCGACATACAATGACTGAAAAATTATTGGAAAAAGACATGCCATACAAACAGATGGAATGCAGTATCAACTAATGTACCCTTTTGAATTGAATTCATGCCACGATAAACATTCACCAAATTCATTGAGAACATCAAGGCCACCCAAGATGGGACCTTTTCCATCCAGTTGGTGATGGTAAGCTTGGTGCATCCACCAAATATTCCTACAACACAAACAAGGCTTAAAAGCTAGAGTAGCTTGTAAAACTTGAATACCCTAACTACTGACTAAGCAAGTAATTCATGAATATTGCACCCACTATGCTTCCTATGAGAAGCACAAGTGTTTTGGGCTTATATTTTTAAAAGAACGGAAAGTCAGATTTTGAATAGAGAGAGTTCTATAGTTGTCACTAAAATTATACATTGAGTTAACAACTGAGATTGCTATCTACAATAATAAGGCATAAAATAATAATAGTGTTTTTAAAGATAAGAGGAACAAAAGGCCAACAAATTATTAGTAACTAAAAAGTAAGACAATTATGAGTTACTAATTTTGGAAACAACAAGTGGCTTCTGGATGACTAACATTCTTGCATTGACTTGCGCAATTTCAAAGTATAATTGTATATAATATGCCATAATATACCAGCAACAATTGCTAACTAATTAAATAATGTTGAGGTCTGGGTATTTATTTTTTATTAATTAGGACAATGTGTTTCCCGTATAGAATTAATTAGGCCAACGACTTTTTCACCAAAACCCTAGATAGTGTGGCCAACGCGGTGAACCAAAATGCGGTCCAATTATAACTTGGGTTATAAACTCGGTATGGTTTACAAAGAGTTAGTTTCATAATATTATTATTGTAATTCTCACTAAAATATGAGGCGCCCGAAACATCTTTGACCGTTTAAGAATCGTTTACTCATAAATTAAGGATAACTGAAATTCCTATACAAAAGGAATAGATGGATTCCTAGCGACAATGCAACTAAACAAATTATACAAGTGATCGAGTGTGTTCGTGGGGTGAGTTTCACACTTACGCTGAATTTTCTTGTGGAGTGCAACCGGTATATTAGAGGAATATAGTTTTAGTTAGGTATGATGATCTAGATTAATAAAATTAAAGAACTTTGACAATTAACCAATTCAATAGCACAATATAGAAATTTGTCTGCCAATTCTCAAAGAATGGAAGGATTTGTACCGCCAAGCAGATAAAGACAGAGTAGTAAGATAATGGAAGGAACCAATGTTGAATGCCATGTCTGGCATCATTGGCTCACACCACCATTGGCACAATGTCCTTATATACAAACATAGTAGTTTTGTTACGTAGTATAATATTGTCGTCTTAATTGTAGGGGAAATGGGGGTGAATAAATACTATAGGAGAAATGTTCGCACCCCATAAGATTTTTAAGTAACTCTGTTCTAAACTATTAGTCTAATACATGAAATTACCATAACAAGTGAGGCCCAATGACGAATACCTTCCACCTCGACAAAATTGTTGAATTTGAGAGTTTTTTATCGACAATGTTTATACTACTTATAAGGAGGGAAAAAATTACCTCCTATCACCGTGTTGTTGGAAATTGGGATAATCCACTAGTGCTTCAATTGAAGAATCGCACCATGAACAGAGGTAATAGTCAAACCAATACTCAAGATAACAATATTGGGGTTTTTGGTATTGAGCGTATCGAGCCTTCAGTGCTCCTCAATCACACCGTCATGATACCTTGTGTTGTAGAAATATTTTACAGCCACCAATAGCTTCTGTGATGGAGGATTTATCGAGGATTTTAAGACATTGGCTCCATGTACTCTTGGATATCTTACGACCGACTCCGCCTCAATGGATCCTACTTTGTTTGATCGATCCAGCAAGGGTCTTCCAACATTCGTCACAATAACCATGCCAGGCTAGATGAAACACGTGCCTCAGGAGCAGAATCATGATATTGAAGTGAGACTTCAAGATAGATAGGCGATTTCGACTTCTGGAATAAACACATAGCGACATAAGGAAACGGCTGCAACAATCTTTTGACTATTAAAAACCAATGAAGCGAAACAATAAATCTATTTTTCACCAACAATTACGGGGGAAATAAATGTACTACAAGAAACACAATTTTCCACCAACAATTACGAGTGAATCAACTTAGGACGATACTATTGGATCCTATTTTAAAAACAAACACCACTTCAAAGTCAGGTTCTTGACAACCGTGGATACAACGACCTTTCTACAGACAGATCTTGTACGAGCAACTTAGTGTATATTGTAATTTCTGCACAACCTAAACCTTCAACTACACTACTGAATAGTGCACACTCCTTATTCAAAAACTCCCAAACCAAACTTCGAATTTCTAGCCAGTTATACCCAAAAAAGAACCTCAAATGTTGCACTATTTTTGGAGCAATTTACAAATACTGAATGCTAATGGGACATCTTATGCAGATTCAAACATCTGACTGATAAACTAAACATAAAATGCTTAGGTACCATTTACGATTAATAATTCCCACATAACCGACTAAACAAGTACACTTAGAATCTTCAGTGACCACAAGGGTAAGCCATGGGACCACGACAAAAAAGTTGGACAGTAACATACAATACATGGGTACTAACAGAATAACCGCTACAGATTTTCCTTTCACTCACCTAAGGTATATATATCCTGACAACGGATTCTCTGCTGCCTCAATACATGAACGCATATCCCCCCACTACAATTACAAAACTAAGAAAATATTATTGGATGAATATGTCCTGACAAGACAACCCAACAAAGTAAGTCTGTTTCTACAAAGCACAATCTCCGCCCTACAAGCATCCATACCTTCCTTCAGAAATGGGACTAAGTAATACACAAAATAGAAATAGATTTGGCCGAGTATTGTTTGATGCTATTGTGCCATTTAGTAATCTTAATACAACTCCACTAGACATAGTTCCAATACTGGTATGAGAAACCAATGACTATATTTCGTACTTAACAACCCATAAAAAATGCTCTATAAACATAGAGAGCAATAACCACCACTTCCTACAATACAAAGAACGCTCACACCCCACCTAAACTCATCCGAGCTACTTCCTCACAAAATAGAAAATTAATAAAAGGATAACAACTTAATGCTACAATTGAGCTTGTCAGCTCAACTGATCTCCATATCTAGGTCACTCCACATACTTAATTAAGCCATCTGGTTCTATCAAACCCAAGCTTATTCTAGACTGTGATGATTCTAATGTTACATCAAGGATTACTCAAAAAGTCAGTTTCAACTGTTGAACATGGTTGCTTATAGAAAACATAGCGTCAAAGCTAACCCGAGGAAGAAATCACAAGCAAATTAACACTAACTTTATCAGACAATAGATCCAAAACCCACACTGGAACAATATTGAACACAAAATTGGGGCAGACCAAAAATCCCTAGTAGCTTCGGGAACATAAACACAAAAATAAAAATCGCAATAACACAAGACGAATTAAAGAGTAAGAGTCTCGAACCTTCCGTAAAAGGGAATTTGGCGAGTTCAGCGATATAGGAAAAGTCAAAGTACGTTTGAATCGCTGGTGATGCCGAGTGGTGGTTGCGCCGGCTACGAGCAAAACAGATCCCTCAACATACCCCTACGTCCCTGCTCCTCTACCTTCCCATTGCGGAACAAACTAGTCCCTCCATCCATCGCTCAATCTCTCCAAAAGAACGAAAAGCCAAAAGTTTTATAATCAATACACTAATATAAAAGTGCCTTAAGTTTCAGCTAATTTTCGTTTTGCCTATTTTGTCCCTTTTAAATTAATTAGTATAGGGTTAGTGATGTAATTTCCTTCAAAATATCTTGATTTTATTATGTCTTGTATATTAACATTCAAATCTCTTCCATATACAAATATATACTACAAAAACAAATCATATCCCTTAAAAACACACGCAGTCGGATATTTTATGTTTGAATCATACATTAATTAATATATATATTTTTTCGTTTTGCCTATTTTGTCCCTTTTAAATTAATTAGTATAGGGTTAGTGATGTAATTTTCTTCAGAATATCTTGATTTTATTGTCTTATATATTACATTCAAATCTCTTCCATATACAAATATATACTACAAAAACAAATCATATCCCTTAAAAACACACGCAGTCGGATATTTTATGTTTGAATCATACATTAATTAATATATATATATACATACATATTGTTTGGTTTAAAAATTGGCTTACTAGTCCAATATGTCTTTTAAAAAAAAAAAAAACCAAGAGACACGACTATTAAATTAGACAATTGGTTTCCAACTAAACAGATGTGTCTTTTCTACGAGGTTAGTCGTGTCTGTTTGAGGATCCTTTTAAGTCTCTATAAATTAGAGAGTATAGAGTGGCAAAAAAAGATTCTGAAAATGAATCGGAGATACACCGCATCAGAGAAACACATAAAGTACAAAGTTCTGACTTCTTAAATTTTAGAGTGCGAAATTTAAAGAAGAATACACAGTTGAATCCTGAGGATAGAGCACCCGTAGTCTTCAGCACAAAAGAGAATGGTTGAATATTATGTTTTAGGATATTGCCAAAGGCAAGCCTTTATACCAATTTATTTATATTATTTTATTTTATATATATGCTATAATTTGTTTCAACACACACGTCTCACACAGGCCTATATACATATATGTTATACTCCCTACGTCTCGGTTAACTTGTCACAGTTGACCGGACACGGATGTTAAGAAAAAATAGATTTTGTGGAATCTTTGACTTTTTTAAAGGTGGAGATTGAATGTGGATATTTACAGGGTGGAGATTGTTGCTTTTAATTGCCATTTATGGGTGTGACAAGTTAAGTGGGATGGACCGAAATGGAAAGTAGGACAAGTTAACTGGGATGGAGGGAGTATGTATCAATCCATATTCTTTTAATTTTTATAGACTCAGATATAATATGGGTAATATGTAGGTCCCAGCATATAAAGAAGAGACTCTTGATTGTTTTAATTATTCCACGTTGCATAAATCTCATACGGTACCCATGTACTATTTTTTAATTTATAATCCAACTTATCCTACTTTTATTATATGTATCCTATAGAATAAGTGTATCATTTATTTGTCATATTTTATCCCCTTCAACCTAATTAGTTTTTAGTTAGCAATGGTTCAAGTAGATGGTGGTGATATATTTTGGAGAAAAGGAACAGTTTGGATGGGGTAAACAATTAAAGGAATAGATACCATTGTCAAAGTGTTCGTCTTTTGAGCCGATACCAGTAGTATCATGACAAGAAGAGTAGTAGAGTTCATCACTCTCATCTTGATCAAAGGTGGAAAGCCATTTGTAGAGGGTGAAAAAGGGAGAAGGGCCCACAAAGAAGTAGGAGATGGTGTATAACTTATGGGTCTATGAGGAAGAGCACGAAGGAGGAAAGAGGAGAGAAGGCGGCGACCGAGCTGAAGAAGTCGGAGAAATCCAACTTAATAGGTGGGCTAATTTTGCAAACGGAATTAGGTCCACAACACTAAATAATAGAAACTGATGGTGTTAACTTAAAATGATGACTAATGTGTCAATTTGTTAGAAAAAAAGTAAAGTGTTTGTTGGTCTAAAATGAAAAAGTTTAGGTGTTTATTGGACAAAATGATGGTTTTAGGTATTGATTTGAGTTAGAATTAAAATTTGGAAGGCCTATTTGTCCATTTTCTTGAGAAAAAAAAAATAGAGTGAACATGAGAATAAAAAAATAAAATTTTAGATTTTTATATATTCCTCGAATATAACTAAAATTACATATAATATATCGAGATCTCAATATTATTTGTATAAGGATCTATTTTATTTTAATAAGTTTTTTTAAGTATTACAGTTTTATTTTATGATATTTTTACTTTCCAATTATAGAATATTAGGAATATGTTATGAATTTTTCTATCAAATTATGACAATCATAGATTGATCACATAAATATTTAGCGCTTAAAATATTTTATTAAATCTTTTCATTATGTTGTTTTAACAATATATATGAAAATTATAATATCTAAAATAATTTTAAATATTATAATTAAATAACAATGATATAAATTAATTGTATAAAATATATTATTTGAAAATAATATTTATCAGAACTACATAATAATATAATATTTCAACAAAATATTAGAATCACGTGCAACGCACGTGATAAATTGCTAGTAGAAGAAAATTAAAAATAAGAATGAAAAAATAGTTGAGTGGTTCTTTAACTTCTCCGGTGACTTTACTCCCATTGAATGGAACCCACCTAACTATCTCTCTTTCCAACAGATTCAAATGGATAATCAGTAAGTTTAAGAATTTACTTTGCATGTGAATAAAATATTATATTAAAATAATAATAAATAAATAAAAACCCATCAACAAATGTGAAAAGACATGTATACTCAACGGTTAAACAGCAAAAATCACCCCAAAGTTTGTGTACCTTGAGTAATTTGTTTATATAAACATTTGTATTACATATAAGTAATATCTCTCTTTTTCTTTTTTGGAAACTTAACCATATTCATATCTGATTGTGTACTATTTCGGGAAGACTGGTAGAGTGTAAAATTATTACCTTTAGAGCGATCACTTAGCAAGCGAATATCGAAGAAAATACATCCCCTCTCTCTCTCTTCTCTTTCTTAACTTTTTTTTTTAAAATAATTTTAATCATAAAGTAGTGTAAAGAAAAATAAAAGAAGTATTTGAACAAGTGAAGACTTGCAATTCCTAACCTGGGAGGAGGAGCTTGCTTGACGACACTCAGAACACTGCACACAATCAAAAATGCGTTCGCCACGAGGTTCCGTCGGGCTTGGAATCGCTGCAATAGCGTATGTGGGCATAGACTACCTCCGGCACTTGTCGCCGGCGTGGCACGAGCTCCTGCAGCCAGCTCTGTGGGCAGTTCTGGCTATTGCCGCCGTAATTCGTGTCCCATTTTACAAGCACTGGTCGTTGGAGCTAAGCGCCGCCATTCCTTTCATTATTTCGATACTATTTATGCTCTCTGCTCTCCTCTTTGAAGCTATTTCAGTTCGCTCAGTTACGGCTGTTCTTGGTCTCGATTGGCACAAGTATGTACTTCTTTCAATTTGGGGCTTTGCCTATTTTAAGCATGTTATCATAGATTTCCTTGTATGAGATGCGATTTTGTTGATTGCATCTCAGATTTGGTGTCTGAAAATCAGTGCTTCTGTTTACTCGAGTCAAATAGTTATCTACGTATTTATAGCTCTTAATCTCGTTTTTGTCTTCTACTTTTAACTCCTTTTCCCCCTTTCAGTAACATTTATTGAGTATTAGGATCAATCAAATGGTTTGGGATCATAAATGGCGCAATTATGATTTTTTAAATATTCTTATTCTTTTCCCGAAATTTTGTAATTTTCGTAAAAAGGGTAAGAAATAAAATTTGTTTAAATACTGGACTCAGACATGGTAAGTGTTAATATTCCCCAATTAATCTCCGAATTCCAGTAGAAGATCCGGATTGAGTAATCTCACTGCTGCATTGGCAAGTGCATATCTTTCCAGTCATTCAAAATAAATTAGCTTGCTTCTTGACATGTTATAGAACATAATGCTACTTTGCTTAGTCCTAGTGCTTTGTAAATCTGTTCAAACATGTCAAATAGAAACGATGATTTTTGCGAGTTTATGCTAAGTTTCCAGGAATTAAAGAATTAGATGTAACTGAGTTAAAGGTTTTTAGTTCCTCATACATGATATGTCCTTCGGTAAGTACTTGAGCTGTAAAGTTTGACGATAAATTCCTACACATCTTGTTTTAGATTCTGTGCATTTGTTGTTTAGTTATTTGTAGTGGCATTTGAATGAAATCTGGGCGCATAGGTAATAAGTTGAAAAATTATCTCTACTTGGATTCTATTTGCTGAGATTAATAGGGATCCTAACGTCCGACAGTGGTACACCACCTCTCCCTGACGTTGGACAGTGGTTGCTGCTTGCACTGAATGAGAAGCTGCCTCAAATATTGGTTGATGTGTTGAGAGCTCGTATTATTGGATTACACCATTTCTTGATGTTGTTTGTAATGCTTGGTTTCTCGGTTCTATTCAACTCGGTTAAAGCCCCTGGCCTAGGCCTGGCAGCAAGATATATGTTCACAATGGGTGTTGGGCGTGTTCTTCGCACATTAGCTTTTGTATCTACGATTCTTCCCTCAGCACGGCCATGGTGTGCATCGGCTAGATTCCAGGTCCCTTCACACCCTCATCCATGGGCTCAGAAGTATTATGTTCCGTATGCTAAAGATTCCACAGCTATTCGCCATATTATACAACATGATATCGCTTATGGTCTCTCTCTCTCTCTCTCTCTCTCTCTCTCTCTCTTGTCTGTTGCTTGCTGGAAGTTTTTGTTGATATGGCTGTCCTATCTTTCAGGTGTTACAGGGGAATATGCAGCTGAATTCCAACCAAACTGGGGAACAATGAACTTTCTTGCTGATTTTCTACGACCTGCTGCTTCTGAAGGATCTTTGCCGTGGTACCATCTTCTAAAGAAAGCTGGAGGAGGGTGCAATGACCTACTTTACAGTGGTCACATGCTTGTTGCAGTCCTAACAGCTATGGCATGGACGGTATTTATATAATTCCTCCCATAGCATTCTTGAAAAGGAAAAATGCATTTTCAAGTCCCTCGTTTTTCATGTTTTGTTTTATTGAGCCCTTATTCTATTGTGTTATATTAAGGCCTTAAACGTTTATTTTTACTCACATTCGATTTGAGGACGTTTTAGGAGCTCAAGGTAAGCAAAACTAAAATTCAAGGGCTCAATAAAAAAATTGTAAAGAAAAATGGATTGGCTATGAAGGCCTCTACGAATAAAAGCCAAATTGTGTGGGACTCAATAGAATAAAAGTACTAGGGCTCAATAATTAAAACATAAAATCAGGTCTTAAGATAAACTATCCCCTTTTTTAGATGAAGTTTTAGTTTTATATAAGAAAATTTAGAGGCAGGAGAATCAACCTATTAACCCTTTCAACTAAGTGCATGTGTAAAGTATGTGTAGTGTGTGAAAATATGACTATACATATATTAGAGAGGATGGATTTCAAAATGATTAGGTTGTGGGAAGGATTTCAAATCCATCCAAAATGATATAGAAATTTAAGAGAGATTTAAAATGCCTTTATTTGATTTATTTTGTCAAACAAGTTGGATGGATTTGATTGTAGATTTCAAAAAAAAAAAAAAAAAAAAAACCTCTCAAATCTCTCCATCATTATCGCTCCTCCTTTTCTAGGGAACTCTTCTCTTCCTTTATATTATCACTCATTCCATTACTTTATGGTATTTGATTTTATCAGTTCAAATTCTCTGTCCCACTTTTAATGTGTTCCACTCCAAAATCGAACCTTACAACATGAATCATAAACCGTGAAAGTATAAGTCAGGAGCCTTAAACAATGAAACACTAAATTATGAACATTGAACCATTAAATCATGAATCATGAATCAGGAAATTATAAATCTTAGAAAATATACTCTAGACTCAAAAAATGGAACCCTAGAACCCTTAAATATTGAACCATAACATAAATTATGAATTATGAACTTAAATCATGAACTTTGAACTCACAAAAAACACCACCAAAAAATAATTTTTTGGAGTGGAACACATTTTGTGGAGTAAGATATGGTGGGACACAGTAAAAAGGGTCTTATCTGATTTGATTTGATATGGAAGGTTAGAAAATTAGAGACTTTTAGGGATAATGATAGATATAGTAATAAAAAATTAAAGGAAGCACTTAAAATACGAACATTTGACAAAATCTAAAAGGCAAAATCTCATGTGCATCAGTGGCACGAAACAATTTGGTTGGGTATCACCATTTATGTTTAAAGGTATTACATGTATTAAGGTATAGGTATTGTAATACATTTACCCAGAACATGTAATACTTTAAGCATAAATCGTGATATTTTTTCACACATGTAATACCTTTAGGCATAAATAGAAATACTTACATTTTGACCCCATGACTCTTTAGGCATAAATAGAAATACTTACTTTTTGACCCATGACTAAGGCGGATCCATGCAACTGATGCACAAGAGACCTCCCCAATCTAAAAAAACGGAGGGAGTATTATTCCCCCAATATATACCATAGATTAAAGAGGAATCCCCCAATCTTATTTTATTTTTATTTTTTTTCATATTTTGTGTTGACAGGAAGCTTATGGAGGGTTTACCTCAGTCCTTATCTGGATTCTGGTTGCACACAGTACCCAACGGGAAATCCGGGAGCGGCACCATTATAGCGTGGATTGCATTGTGGCCATCTACATGGGCATTTTGTTGTGGAAGATCACTGCTCTGTTCTGGCCAATCAAGGACACATCCAAATATACACGCCTAAATAAACTAGACAAGATCCACAGCAGACTATTACAAGCAGCCAAAGACTCCGACATTGTTCAAGTCCGGAAACTCCTAGAAGGGGTGGAGTCGAGCAGTCGAGTTAGTCAGAAGCTGAGTAGTAGAGTTATGTGGTTGTTTTCTGGTGCAACCATTTTCTTTACAATAGTAATCGTCCTTCTTGCCTTCACCTTGACAAGCGATGGCTGATTTTATTTCATAGGGTGATTTTAGTTCTTTCCTCAGGTTCTGCATTTTCTGCCGTAGCATTTTGAAGTTAAGATGGAGGCCCATATTTTCCCAAATGAGATCCTCTATTCCAAGTTGTGTTTCATCTGGTATTCCACAGCAATCATCATAAGCCATGTGGCATGTGATTATTATTATTTTTGAATACCAATTGAATCTCAATGTGAAATAGAGGAACCATCTGCAGAGTTTCCATGTTTTCTGCGGTTTATGAGATTCAAATTCAAATGTATGTTGTGTATTGTAAGTTGAACCTTCAACCTGTACAAGGGATTCAGATCACACCATTGGCAAGGGTTCGGGTTTTATTGAGGTTAATGGGCCACAGGCCCATGACACAATTTTAGTCCCAATAACCTAGGTACGGGATCAAGGCCCCTATGGAACTCATGGGCTTTATATCCAGCAAGACTTGTGCAGTGGCTTTGGTTATTATTAAGTATGGCTGGATAACCCGGCATATAAGTGACTCAATAAATTATTGGCAAAATTATGCGCGCTAAGATCCTTAAAAATATTAAGATTTGTTTAGTTGGTGTTTAAAGTACATTTCTGTTTTAATTAATCCTGGAAGTTTTAGAATTTTGTTTCATTTTGTTCATAAAGTATTTTTTTGTTTCAACAAGTTCCTAGTTTATAAAATTGTTTCAATTGGTCCTTAAGGGGATAATTGGAGTAGGATGTCCCCATTCGGGCGTGGCATGGGACATTCTCAATATATTTCATTTTACACTGGATGGTCTATCCCTCCATATCCGCACCCTATTACCTACCTCACCTTTTACAATTTTCAACACACCTTTTACAATTTCAAATACACCTTTTACAATTTCCAATACACATCATATCCTACTATATCCTTAAACTAAAATACCTTTTTGGATGTCCCGTCCGTGGATGTGCTCCATCGGATGTGGTACATATCACTACATCCCAGTCCAATTATCCCCTAAAGTATTATCTATCTTAAAGAACTAGAAGAAAAGAAATACATAAACTATCTGAGATCGCCTATTTACTTCAAAATAATACTATGACATATCTTTTATTAAAGAAATATCGTGTAGTTTTTCATTATGATATTATTACCCCAAAGGAAGATGAATTATACTGGAACATGGATCTGAACAAAAGTTCTAGATAAAAAATTTCAAGAAAATTGTTCATGGTCAAGACATACTTAAGAACCTTCAAACAAAAGTGATACTTTGAGGACTTTTTGCAAACAATAACTACACTTCAATGACATTTTGAAATAAAATAACACTTTAAGGACATTTTAAAATAAAAATTCATACTTTAAGGACAAAAAAAATGTATTTTGTTAAGTTATTTTTCTTTATTTCATGGTTCTTGATGAAGAATAAATTTGTAATTATACATGTGGACATGTGACAACATAAGATTGTAACACATCTATTACAAGTGAATATAATCAGAAGATATCATTCAATGTCTCCTAGTCCATTGTGATAACCTCGGGAGATATCATCTAAAATGTTGGTCTAGGGCAAGGATCCAAGGTCTCCTATGAATAGACCTCAGCCAAGGTAAGGCTGGAGAAAGTAACAAATAACATAAACCAAACATTCATTTACCCTACCCTCCTAAAAACCTTCGTTAGATGCTAACTTAAAAGTATCGGAGGATCTACCCCTGGGAGCTGGGGACAACCCCGGGGTTCTGTTTTGCAGGTTGACATTGACGTCCAGCCAACCACGAAGATCTCAAGCGTTCGTCAGATCTCGAATCCGACTTTTCTAGCTCCTGAAATTATTAGTTTGGCACCTACCATGGTCCTGGTGATCTGATCTAAGCGATGACACCACCAGGCAAAAAATATTGATGCTAGTTGAACTACACGTGGTGAAAATCGAAGGGTTAACCCCTAGTCATGGCAATGCCCAAAACTCTCAAAGCTCCAAGCTTGAAGAGGACATGGAGGAGAAGCGAATCCTGGGAAACCAAGCAATAATGCCAAGCCATCGATATCCAACGTGTAAATAGGATGAAGACCGATCTCCAGGGCTTGAAACTTTTGTTGAAGAGACTTATCAAGAAAGAAATACCCAACGAGCTCAACAACAAGCGAGATGTTAGCCGTGCTCAAGGGTCCAGGGCTATGAACGACGAAGTCAGGATCCGACCAAATCAGGACCGTGGCAAAGCCGTCACTTACTGAAAGAGATAACCGGGACAACCTACGGTTAAAGTTGGCGGAGATGGATCAGAGATTGGAGCAATATGAAATAAGGTTAAGAGGTCAGATTCTGACCTCTTCGCTCCTATGGAATCCTCTTTTGTGGAGAGCATCAGGAGAGAAGAAGTCCTGTTGGACTTTAAGTGTAACATCCAACAATTTATGTGGCATTTTAAATATTAAAATATTCATTTTTTTCATGCATTTTAGATAATTTTAATTTATATTGGGTTAAGGCTTGTAGTTTTTAAGCCCAATGAATAATTTATCCAATTAAAATCATAAGCCTTTTTATTTAAAAGACCCAATTTAATAATGGTCTAGGAAGACCCAATTTCTTTAATAACAGGCCTATATATATTAATAGAGAATTTATTTATTTTATAAATTCCAACCCTATTAAATTATTTCTTATAAGGTTAATGACTTTATAAATAATTTTGTTTGTATTTTATAAGTCCAAATTATTAGTTGTAATTTATTAAAGCCCAATTTTAAATAATAAAATCGAAATTAATTTTAGGTCTAAGCTTAGATGTATTTTCTTGTAGAAAGTCCAAAGTAGGTATATAGCCAACATATTATTACTAATATATGTGTGTGTGTGTGTGTGTGTGAGAATTAATTAATTAAATAAAAATAAAAAGAACATAAATGGACGCACAATTACAACGGTAACGCAGCATTAGACTTTTCTTCCTTCTTTCACTCAACTCATCCATGGAAGAAAGGACAAATTTTGATCCCAATTTAACCATTGTTTGACCAAAAAATCAACCATTCTTTCAATAATCAAACTCAAACCTCTATAAATTGTAAAAAGAAAAACATTTCAATTCCATCTCATTAGTCAAAAAGCAGTTTCATATTTAAAGGTAAAACAAGTTGATTTGTTATACCAGACACGAGAAAGAACACATATAAACGAGAAAAGTAAATCGACACAAAAATTACGTAGTTCACTAACAATGTGTTAGCTACGTCCACGGGTAGAAGAAAGGAATCAATCCACTATATTTGACGAATTACAGACAGGCTATTAACCGACTACCTAGTATTCTAACAGATTGAGTACGTAATCAGAGTACTCACAGACATAATTCGGAATACTAAATATAGACTAACAGATTGAATAATCTAATTGACTCTCAAAATAATCCAGATTTTAACCTAGAACAGCTATGAGACCTTTTATAGGACCCAAATAGACTAAAACTTAAAATAGGCCGAAATTGGGCCTAAACCACGCGAGGTCCAGAATTGCACCGCCTAAACCGTCGCTACCACGTCAGCTTCTTGACACAACAACGTCCAAATCAGCTTGGACTTTTTGCGACCGCGACACCCAACTGTCACGCCCATGTCTACTTCTTGTCACGGCCACGTTCACTCCACAGTGTCGATGCCTTTTCCAGGCACAACTTATCGCCGCCGCGATCGCTCCGACGCGCCCAAATCCAACAACAAACAGATTCAAGGCTTCGACTGATCAAACCCTCCACCTTGACGATAATCATGAACTAAAAATGACAAGATCAAGGCATAATTCAATAAATCTCCATATTGACTTGAATCTTCTCCAAACACAGATCAATCAATGTCCTCTCATAGACCAAACAGATATCTTCCACAGACCAAACAGATGTACTGGAAGTAAACAGAAGCACTTCAACAAATACCACATCTAACAGATGAAAATAGATGCACACTAAATGTGCCCAGATCGTACGAGCAACCTCTTGTACCAAGATTCGTCCCAAATCAATAGAACCACTAACAGCTTCAGATATTCAACAGGTTTAACGTTTCAGAAATACCTCTATGATACTGGACAAACCTCTTCAGACGCATCAAACTTCCCTTTACGCTAGTGTAGGGAACTCGAGGTAATGTAACAACAACAGAATTTGAACCCTCTTCGGGTACCTCAGACCACCTTCATGTGGATCTCCATCTCAGATGGTGATTGACATTACCTTCTTGTGACTCATTCAGCTCCACCTGTTTATCAACACTAGACACAACAACAAACTTCACAGTAGGACTAACCTTAGACATATTTTCCTTTAAAACCTCAGACGAAGCAGCAACAACAGAAACAAACAAAGTTGAACCTTGCAATAAATAAAAGTTCTCCGCTTAACACCTTACAACACCACGTTCGAACGCTTGCAGACACATAGAACTCCACATTCACCTTTGAAACTGAACTCTTTCTTGTCCAACCGACTAAGTGATATCAGATTCTCCGTCATACGTGGAACATGTCTAACCTCATTTAACGTGCAAACCTTACCATTATGTGTCTGTATCCTAATTGAGCCTATCCTAACCGCCTTGCAAGTAGAATTGTTGGCCAAACCAATATTGACATATCCACCTCCTCGTACACTCTCTGCAGGGACATATGTGATAGGATGCCCCAGAGTCAAGAACTACACATCTCTACATGTTTTGTTCAACAGCGACTAGGGCCAATTCCTCCTCGGAGCTGGTGTCATCTCTATCAGCAACAACAATAGTACCTGCTTTAGCTTCTTCCTTCCACTTCTTCTTCGAACAATCATTCTTCCAATAACCTGTCTCCTTGCAGTAATTGCAAGTATTAGTCGGCTTAGGACCTCTGAAAACAAATTTCTTCTTCCTCGAATTTCCAGACCCCTGCCCTCGCTAGCTACTAGCCCAACGACCTGACTATCTGAACTCGTACCAGCCGCCTTATGGTGCAGATCCCTTGAATGCAAAGCTGATCTCACTTCCTCCAGTGCCATAGTGTCTTTCCCAATGATGAAAGACTATACTAAGTTCTCATATGATAAGGATAGAGAAACTAATAAAATCAAAGCAGCATCCTCATCTGCTACTTTTACCTCCATATTACGCAATTCCAAAATGTTCACGAAGCGACTGACCTTCGTGCATACTCAAACTAAACAACCGTTGCTTCAGCAACTTCTTGTTGGTGAGCGACTTCGTCATATATAAAGTCTCCAATTTTATCCACAACCCTGCCGCAGTTTCCTCCTCCGCAGCTTCAGTAATGACGTCATCTGCGAGACATAACATGAGCGATAAGTGCACTTTGTCCTCCAGACTAGCCATCTCAACGTCAGATACAGCAACTGTCTTGCCCTTCTTATCCTTCACCATCAGCAGTGCCCACAGCCCTTGTTTCAACAAGGCTCGCATCTTGATCTGCCATGGATTAAAGCAATTCATCCCCGTGAATTTATCGACCTTCACATTTATCCTGGACATCTTTCTCGAACAAATTGCGAAACTCCCTTCAACAAGGCTCTGATACCAATTTGTTATATCAGATACAAAAAAGAACACAAATATATGAGAAAAGTAAATCAACATAGAAATTATGTGGTTCACTAACAATGTGTTAGCTACGTCCACGGGTGGAAGAGAGAAATCAATCTACTATATCAAACGGATTACAAACAGACTATTCACCGACTACCTATTATTCTAACAGACTGAGTACATAATTCAGAGTACTCATAGACAGAATTCGGAATACTAAATACAGACTGACAGATTGAATATCTAATTGACTCTCAGAATAATCCAGATTTTAACCTAGAACAGCTATAGGACTTTTTATAGGCTCCAAACAAACTAAAACTCAAAATAGACCGAAATTGGGCCTAAAACACGCGAGGCCTAGAATTGTACTGCCTAAACCGTCGCGACTGCGTCATCTTCTTGATGCGACCGTGTGCAAATCGGCTCGGACTTATCGCGACCTCAACGCCCAACTGTCGCGCCTGTGTCTACTTCTTGTCGCGGCCATGACCAGCCTGTCGTGGCTACATTCACTTCACAGTGTCGATGCCTTTTCCAGGCACAAAATTATCGCGACCTGGTCGCGGTTGCAGCCGCGCCCTTTGACACAGCTAAATCCAACAACAAAAAGATTCAAGGCTTCGATTGATCAAACTCTCCACCTTGACGACAATCATGAACCAAAACCGACAAGATTCAAGGCATAATTCAACATGATTCTTTAAAATTATGTCTGTCATGGTCGGCGAACCGCCGCCGCCTTGTTCTTACCTCCTTTTATATATGCCTCCCCTTTCAATTTCTTAAATTTTATAGCACATCAACACACATACACTTGGATCAATTTTTTTTTTTTAAAAAGATGAGGGGTAGCAAGCCGCACAGTGTGCACGCGGGCGGCCGTTGCCCGTCGCCGCCGGTTGTTTTACCAAACCCTGATTTGATTTTTTTTTCTTTCTTTATTTTTGTTTTCTCTTATCCTTTTGCTTTTGAGTTGGAAGAGAAAATATATGTATGTATATCTAAATATATTGTATCAGAAGAAGGGAAGAGGGGGAGAAACAGAAAATAAAATGAACAATGAAGGAGACACCATTGACGTATCTGTAGAAAATTGAGAGCGGAAAGGGGGGGGGGGGATCAATTAAAGATGTTTTCCGTCAGTTTTTGGGTGAAGTTCTTTTTAAAAAAGTTCTTTTCCTTTAATTATTTATTTTATCCTATTTAATTTCCTATGTTTCTTTGTAAACTCAATTAAGTATATAGCTTCTTTAAATTTATAGTTTTTACCCCATCTCCCTTTTACCCCATATTTTATTATATCCCTTTTAAAACTCATTAAATATTCTACACTTATAGTGATTATTTATTTATTTATTTTTAGAGAACCAACAAATTAAACCCAAAATAATATTTTATTTAAATTTCATTTTAGATGTCAATGAATTCCCTTTTTTTCAAATATATTAAGATAGATTATTCACTAAAATTATAAATATTTATAAATGTAGTAGCAAATAATTAAGGTTGTGAGGCTTAGGACAACACTCATCTTTCTTCACGCACTCAAATTTCTTAAGGTGGAGTTTACTTTCAAGTTTATTAAATTAAATGTTAAAGATGTATGTTGTATTTGTGTATGCATGTGAAATATGATCATTTTATGATCCCCGATATGATATACTAGCCATTTGATGATATGTATGTTTATGAATGTTGATAAAAGTCATGTATGATGCAAAATTATTTCAAATGTTTTGAATGTTACGCATGTAACACAAACACGCACACTATGCGCACGAAATGCTTTATTTTTCTTTGTATTTATTTTTGACAAATTGAGCCCACGAGCTGGATGAAGCTTAGCCCGTATGAAATTAAAATTTTAGGATAATGGAGTCGACGTAGGAAGATGGATGGATTGATGCCTCAAGATTCTTTTTTAAAATTTATTTGAAATAAATTCTCTTAGAATGAGTGCTTCCGCATTAAAACTGTGATTTATATACATTTATAAAGTTAGTTGTGTTGTTGAGATGATTGGGTCACTTGCTATGGGATATTTTCTTTGGAAAATTAATTATTTTTAACAGATTCGTAGTTAATGCTCGATGATTGATTTAGTAGATTGTTTAAGATTGAAAAGTTTGATTATTTCGAAACATGTATTTAAAAAAAAAAAAAAATCTCTGGAAAATGGGTTGAGAATTTAGGTCGTTACATTAAGATTCCTCAAATGGAGAACTATGATGGAATCTCGAACCCTCGTGATCATCTTAAAAGTTTCCAAGCTCCCGTGATACTTCATGGGAGATCGACGCTATCAAATGTTGACACTTTATTGCCACCCTAAGGAAGAATACAATTTCCTCATTGTCGGTCGCGTTAATCAGTTCTTTCGAACAACTAGCACAGTAGTTTATCATCCACTTTGCAAGTAGTAAGTGGTATAAGAAGGCCTCACCACATCTTATGGGTGTTTTCTAAAAGCCAGACAAGTCCTTAATAGAGTTCACTCAATGATTCAATAGAGAAGCCCTTGAGGGATAAAATAAGGGGAGACACTTGCTCAAATACCTTAAGAGTCACACGTGGCTTTCATGTTTGGTAAAAATAAGCACATTAACATCTCATGCAAGAACACACAAATTCTAGACTGAAATCAAACTTGCCCCCAAACATCTCATGCAAGAACACACAAATTTAGTTTTCTTTTTATTTTATTTTTCTCTTTTTTTTCTTTGGGGTGAGGTCGGCAACTCCACACCACTTGTAGGTTGGTCCTAGTGCTATTATTGATTTTAGAAGTTTCTTCTCTTTATTATTTTTTTTTTCACACTAGGACCCCTAAAAGCAGGCAGCTGATTCAACCCCTTACCATCTTTTCATCAATTTTCTTTCTTCAACTACACTTCATTACCCCACAACTTATTTTCCAAAGGGTGATTTTACAACTACTCCATCTTCAAACTCCAACCCAAATATTTAGCACAAGAGATTAACAACAATAACAATCCAAATATGCTCGATGGACCAAATCACAATCGTTTATATACTTCAAACTATTGCAATACTATCCTTTTACTTATAAAAAATTTGGAGATGTTCAAATTCAAAAAATTTAACCAGAATATGTGTTTCCTATTTAACCACCCGTGCCTTCTACGCAAACAATTTTAGACACCAAAATATAAATAACACTCGTATCATCATAGCAAACATCTTCTTCCCCCATATTTTTCTTTTTGTTTTTGCGATTTTTTTTTTTTAATTTATAAATAAACTGAAGTAAGTAAACATGCATGCTACTACGAATATGTACAATCCTACAGAAAAGTAACCTATATGCAAATACAATGCATGAAATACAATAATCAGGCCTAAACCACACGAAATTTCTCCCAAACTTAAAAACTACCAATACAAGTTATTAAACAACTCAACAAAGATAGTTCAATGAAAAGAAGGAAATAGCATAGGGTTTAGTAAATTTATCTCCCGAGTTAATGTGGTGGTGGAGGATAATGTCGAGCGTTACAATGTCACTTTCAATAAACACACCAAGGGGGTTCTGGAATTGGTCTCAAAAAAGACATCGAGAATTGACATATTCAACCTTCTATCAAACTTACGTCCTTATACTGCTTCCAACATTGAGAACTCAATGAAAGGTACTTTAGAGGGAATAGATTTTGAAAAGTATCCCGAAACTTTCTTGGCTTCGTCAATCAGTGGAATGTTGATCTCTACTTTCCGATAAACTTCCAAAATCTGCTTCTCCTTATGTTCTTTAAGGTACTTGTCAATTCTACAAGGAAAAAAGAAGTGGATTATTTTGAAAAATGACAGAGGGAGGGGTATGTAACTTATTTTTACTGTTCTGTTGCTCGACACTGGATGACCCTATGTCGGTTTCAACACTGGGTGCCCCATTGTCAGTCTGTACAGTAGCCTTTTCTGTTGGAAGAATGTCGGCACTGGGTGACCCAGTGTCATGTTGTTCAGTGAGTTTTTGCCCCTTGTTTTCGTTTTCCAATACATGCCCGGGCTTCTTAACCACTCCAAGCTGCTTCCCACTTCTTAGGGTAATAGAACTGGCATTTCTTGGATTGATTTCTAGTTGAGATGGTAATTTCCCACTATTTCGGGACTCAAGGTGGCTCAGTGCTGTTGCCAATTGACTTATTTGTGTCTCTGTATTTTTAATACTCGATTAAATATCCTTCTGAAATTGCACTATGTTCGAGGTCAGAGTTTTCATCATCTCCTCCAATGTCGATGAGGGAGCAGGTTCAGCATATTGCCTTGGGTAACACGATACACGCTGTTGTTGCTGACGAGGTTGCTCCAAGGGCTAGGACGATTGATGATTCTCATACCTCATATTAGAGTGCTCACTCCACCCTTCGCTCTTATGTCCCCCAAAGAAAATCGGACATGAATCTGTAGTATGCTCCAATGTGTTACAAATTCGACATGACCTAACCTCATTCACTGACTTAATTGGCGCTTCATGGGTATCAAATTGCTGTGAATTTCTCGCCATATTCCCAATTAACGTCTTTGCTGCATCTAGAGTTCTATCAAATAAATCTCCATCACTTGCTGCATGTATCAAGTTACGGTCCATCATCGTCAAACCCTCATAAAAATATTGAATTATCAATTGCTCATTGATTTGGTGATGTGGGCAACTTGCGACCAATCTCTTAAAGCGCTCCCAGTACTCATAAAGAGTTTCTTTGTGCATCTGCATTATACCACTTATCTCCTTCCTTATATTTGTTATTCGAGATGCGGGAAGGTACCTCTATAGGAAAAACATTTCCATCTGAGCCCATGTGGTGATAGATTCTGTCAAATAGTACAACCAATATTTCGCCATGTCCTTCAATGAAAATGGAAAAGCCATCAGCTTAATTTTCTCATCAGTCACCCTTGCAGGCTTCATGCTTGAGCAAACCACATGATACTCTTTGAGGTGTTTATATGGGTCTTCACCTGTATAACCATGAAATGAAGGCAACAAGTAAATAACATCATATTTAAGCTCAAAATTTGTATTACCATTAGTTTCAAGAAAAGTAATGCAAAACTTTTGTTAAGTAATGACAGATGTGGCAAGCTCCCTCAAGGTTTGAGTTGCAGCCATTATTTTTTTAAGAATCAATATAAGCCTCAACCTACACACACTTCCTTCAAATGCATGACTAAAATAGACTAAAATAGATACTAAAAATAAAACACAAACTAAACTAACAGATCAAAGGCTGTCACCCAGTGTGACACCTGCTTCTAAAAATAAATAGTTTACGACAAAGAAAAACAATCAAGATTAATAACTAAAAAAAGAATTAAACTAATCCTAAATTAACTATTACTAATTAATACTAAAAATACAATTAATCTTGCACAGCTCCCCGGCAACGGTGCCAAATTTTTGACCGCACTGTCGACGTGCAGTGAAATTAACTACTCCTAAGCTTTCCTCTTCTAATTTGTAGTAGCAGTAAGTCAGGGTCGATCCCACGAGGATCAGTCGATTTATCGTGTTTTATGTATTAATTAAACGGAACGAATAAGAACAATAAGGTTGGGGGTGGGTGGGAATGGTTTGATTTTATCTAACTAACTATTAATCAAGAAACGAAACAAGTAAATAAACACAAAAGTGATTTCAAACAATTAAAACGACTTCTCAGCCCCTAATCTAGTTATCCCCCTAGTTCGATTAGACCTTGTAATTAGTGCAACTATCCTTAAATTAATCCCGAAACTTCTACCCCTAAATCAGCAACAAGCTCTGCTAATTCGAATTATCCCTTAATTTTAATAAACCAAAATAAGCTCTTTTATTTATCTAACCAAACAATCTAGAATAAACTCCCTATACCTAATTGGTCAAACACTTAAAGAACTAGAATAATAGGATAGACGAAGTGTTGGACTCACAAGCTTGGTCCAATTGACCTCGATTTATATTACCTAGTAAATTAATTCACTATTCGCTACCAATATATATAAAATCAAAGCGATTACATATTATGATAATACCCTAGCTATAAATATGCGGTCTAAATTGACAATCCACATATAAAAACGATCAAATTCAATAACATAAATAAATTCTAGAATATAATTCAAAAGCAATCACCGTAAGAATTACAAGTTAAACGAACTAGAGTTCAAACATCGATTAGGGACTGGAACTAGAAAATTAGCCGGACATATCGGCGTTCAAAAACATAAATACGTTATTCAACATGAAATTAAAAGACAGAAAATAAAAGAACCGAAGATGCGAAGTTCCAATCGTGCGCCTCCAATTCTGCGTGAGTTCTGCTCCTCCAGAATCTATGTGTGTCTCCCCCTTTTCTCATTGTGACCAACTCTTAAGTAGATTTGTTCTCACAAAAATATGGGCTAAAGCCCAATTGCCTTCGCATGGCCGAATTCAACTTGGAGAATCAAAATTGGGCTTTGACTTTTTCTTCCAACAACTCCCAAGCAATATAATTAAATAGCACACGTTGTTGTTTCTACATCACACAATGGTTCAAGGCTCAATTTGGCCTTCAGCTATCTGTCACCGATAGTGTCTTCGGCTAGAATGCAGCTTGGGGTTGGGCTTGGCACTGAGTCACCCAGTGTTAGGCTCAACTCGGTACGTGTCTCTTCGTCTTGATCCAAAATATCTTAAAATTCACTACAATAAGCACTAAAAAATGTAATCAATGTAATTCGGGCCAAGAAGGTTAGATAGGTAGAAAAGTAGTAAGTACAACAACCAAAATTCACATGAAAATGCAATCTTAACAACTAAATTAATGCACAATTTTTTACCTATCAAAAAGATTTTTAACGATTTCACTATGAACAAATCCAACAGAGTGTAGATCACATGATATAGTTCAAGAAATGCAGGGCTAGGGTTAAGTTTAAACTAATTAAACATAAAGGAGAAAAGCTCCAACTTTTTTGAATTTGTAAGGCACACAAAAAAAAAATCACCTTTTAGAAAACCCAACTTGATGCGTCGTTTTGTTCACGAAAATAAAGATCACTTCAGTAAAGTGGACGATAAAGTAAAAGGAACTGATCTAAATCTAAGTTATTTCATGTTGGCTCTTTTATTTGCAGTCCATTAATAAGAGGATAATTGGACTGGGATGTCCCATCCGGACGTGGCATGGGCCATCCTCAACGTATTTCATTTTACACCGGATGACCCATCCCTCCACATCCACTACCGATTACCTACATCACCTTTTATAATTTTCAACACACCTTTTACAAATTTCAATACACCTATTACAATTTCCAATGCACATCCTAACCTACTATACCCTTAAACTAAAATACCTTTTTGGATGTCCCATCCATGGATGTGCCCCATCGGACGTGGTACATGCCACTACATCCCAATTCAATAAGGATTTGTCAAAAAACTGGACTGCTTTTACAGGGTGAAAAAAGTAAATTACAACATACTTACAAAATCATTCTACACATACAATAAAATCACATAGATTTATAAGAACACTAGAAACTGATAAAGAATGTACCTGTTAAAAGGACCAAAGCAGCTGGAATAGGAATTTGGATTGGTTTTTTCTACTAACACAAAATTAGACACCATAACAGCATAGGGAGTGAGTCTCAAGAATTCATACTCAAATCTTGAAATTGAGAGAAATATTAAATATCACATGAATCCCAAATTCAATCCAATTCTCCTACATTAACTTACAGACAACGATAGTTCGTCTACCATCAATTTTAATTTGTCCTCAACCAAAATCATGAACTCAGAAGGTAGAAAAACAAAAATTAAAATAAAAAATATACAATAAATTGACTGAAAAAATAAAGCAAAGTCAAGAAAAACAAACCTTTGAAAAAAATTCATCAGGCAAAGCCTAGGAAGCCATTAATCACTCGACAGCTTGTTTGTAGTGCCCTCATTCACCTTCGACACGCACAGCCGCGTCAATCTGTCAAGTCTAGGTGAGTGACCCAATTAGGATTTCTTATAGAAAAAAACCCTAGGCGGTGAGATGTCTTCTCACGCCATAGCCAAAGAGGGACGTCCTGGGAGACATCACAAGATCTAGATTCAGAGAAGTGAGGCGAAAACAGGCTCAAAATCAGTAAAGTATAAGAGAGGAACTATACACGATCAAAGATCGAGAGAAGGAAACCTTTTTGGCAATTTTAACAAAATGATGTACTGTTCACGATGGGGTTAAAATTATACGTGTGCTTTTTTGTTATTTAGTAAAGTAAGTGAACTCGCCTGTGCCACAGGCGAGTTCACTTTGGACTAACACAACAACAGTGATCTCGCCCCTGCCAGGGGCGAGATCAATAGATTTTTTTTTTTTCTTAAACTCGCTTATGGTATAGGCGATATACGGTATATGTAGGTATTCATACGGTATGTCGCCCCTGGCAGGGGCGACTTCTGATATCATTTTATTTTATTTTTTTTCCTCCATACGTGAACTCGCCCATGGCAGGGGCGAGTTCAATTAATTCCAATTTCGCATGCATGCAATAAAGACTGATTTTCAAATAATTTATTATTTTTGTGAATAAGAAAATTATAGAAAAAATGAGAATAAACCAATTAAATAAGAAAATTATTTTCTTTTGGGGCGTGTTATGCATTTTATTTTTTTAATTTTTGATTTAATTATTTTTTAATTGCGTGTTATGAATTATCGTGTGTCTATATATATATTTCTTAGAAAACACTAGTGTATTTAATAGACATTCAATAATTTGACTCGCACCCAACTATTTTTTTTATGAAAGATTAAAATTCGCTTAGTGAAAAATGGTAATATTTAGTTTAATCATAAATTCTTAAATTATCAAGTAATCTTTACGCTATTATTACAAATAACTTGAAAAAAAGACAAAATCTAATATTCATGACCAGTCCCGCATCTAGTTTTTTTTCTGTTTCGTTTTGCTCTCCCTCTCCGGTCCTCGATAGGGGCATCGGATTTCGTGTCTTGGGCTCGTTGTGATTGAACATCATCTTGTGTGCTGATATTTAAAATGAATGTTGGCTGACCAGATGAAGATGATGTTTGGCCTAAATATGGGATCGGGGACGTATTGAACTGTCCTGGATGACCGCCCAAATTTGGATGTTGCGGATAAAATGGGTCAGGTGTTTGATAGTTGCCGACTTCCAGGAGCGAAGTGAAAGACTGATCAAACCGCATTGAATCACGATGAGGAGTGAAAAAGTCTTGTTCGTTCACCATTGGAGGCACATAGTAGCCTGACTGCACGTCCACTCTATGATACTCATGAACGGTGGAACGGGAAGGCCCAAGAACATCGTCTGATACACACCCAAATGGATGGGTACCACTAGCTCGTTGTCCGTAGTTAGCACATGTAGATGTACTACCTCTCCTCCTTTGTTGAGGGGCGTCATGTGGCATGGGCATCTCAGCTGCTTGTTGTGCTGTCGGCAGTGGCTGATGGTAGGCTGCACGGTGATCATGAAAATTTTGTTGTGCTTCCTGATATAACTCCTCAAACGATCTTCGGAATGGCTCTCTCATATAGTCCCGCTCTCTGATAGCCAGTTGATTCATTCTATCAAGAATTCTTTCCTAAAAACAAAGGTTGCAAATAAACATATATGAGAGGAGTTGTAAACGTTTGATCTATTTATGTGTAAAGTCAATAAGAAGTTGTTTACCCACCAAATTTTCAATATATGCATTAGTTGACGGTTGAGATCCCTCTTGTACACCTACTCCAGGAGTTATCAACCGACGTGTGATCTCTTGATACCAACCCATGTAGCCAACGTCCACTTCGTCACCTTGTGCTCCGATCTGGGGAGCGGTCACAATCGACTGAGCTCTGGTGTTCCAATGCTCCACATACTGTGCGTGTGTCTCAAGCTAATTTTGACTTGAACGTCTGGGTCTTTTTGTTCTACCATGCAAATTTCTGTGTTCAGCTGAAATCGACGGAGGGATTGATTGTCGCATACCGAATTATCGAAATACCCGGTCAGGATAATACAGCTCAACGATATAGTGATGGATAAGTGGACATTTCGATATCCATGTGTACGTCACAATAATGAGGTTGTCGTCAAGATATGATTGGACTGTTTGGGGGATTGGCTCATAGGGTCTCCAAATAAACTATAAATATAAGCAAATTTAACGTTACATTAGTGCATTAATTTTATTTTAGGATGATATAGAAGAAAACGTAGATTATACCTCCTCTGAGGTTTGTCTATCCAAGTACTCCCAGATAGTCTCCACGTTGCTGTTAAGGTTGTGCGTGAAGGTGTGATATTGCAACCATTCAGCTCCATATGGTGCAATAGGGAGCTCACCGTCCACACCATCGATTGGGCCTAAATCGAATCGTCTCCCCACATTTCTGGGCCTCAGAAATGTTATACGCGTCCATGCCCAAATCTGAACGACATTTCATAACATAATTGTAAGTGTATAATGCAATAAATAGGATCAAACAAGGAAAAAATAAAAAGAGGTTTACGATGTACCTGAAGCAACTGCATTGCCCCTCCAATAGACTTTCTATCTCTGCGTGCTGCACCATACAATTGGTGGTACAGATATCCAAGTACGGCACTTCCCCAACTATATTCATAGCATTCCGAGACATCTTCCATTTCTATCAGGTATAGTAATGATCCCATATTTCCCGACGTGTCGGGGCACATAATGGAACCCAACAGAATCAATGTAACCCCTCACGAGTACTGCTCAACTTCAATGTCTTCTGTTTCATCATCAACTGGGTTATCTCTCAAATGTCGTCCAAGGGCTGTCAATGAGAATCTAGAGCCAATAATTTCATTAGTATCTGGACTCCAACCTAATAGAGCCTCGTATCTACCTCTCCAATAGTCAGATGTGGATTCTGTAACTTCGTTAATCACCGGCCTCCCATCTACCCTCAGTCCCCAAATAAAGGCTACATCCTGCAGTGTGACGGTTGCCTCCCCAACTCTAAAGTGAAATGTATGTGTCTCTGGCCTCCATCGTTCCACCAATGCAGTAACGATAGCTGTATTGATGACGTAATCACCACAGCGATAAACTCCATAGAATCCCATCTCATGTAACATCGCTATAACTCGGTAATGAAACCTCTGATTACGCTTCAGTTTCCCATTACTCTCATCATCATCGTACTCGTCAGCATAGTCATCGATCCTCCAAAAAATTCCACTACCATGGCGACATTTCAAAGTCCTACTAATCTCTCCCTCGAATACCTCTGCAGAACGGTGTGTTTCCTGCTCCGTTAATACCCTATTATCGATGGGACCATAATATCCGAGGTGTATTTCGTATTGATACCTATCTCTGACTTGCTGTTGTTCCAACTTCACCTCGTAGCCTGGGTCTATCTGTACCATACCTGTGAGCAGCATAGCGATCATGTTTTTACACAGGTTATGATGGTCAACGGACACGGCATTCATAAGACATGAAGGAGGCCCCGACATATTGGTAATCTGCCACATATTGATCTTGTTCTTCAAGACCGCTCGTAAACCCCACTCACAGCTACTGTGCTCCCCGCTTCTCTTGCACCTGACCTTCCATAACTCTGGCGTACTTTCGACCACTACATATTTTTCGACGTGCAATGCGGACGGAAAAATCCTTCACAGCCGATTGAAGATTCTTCTTATCAGTGAATACCATGCCCTTGATTAGTATTCCCTCATTAGCGTCATACAGCCTAATCTTCTTTGGTCTGTCATACGAATCTACCAATATCTCTGGATAGGATGAGTTGAAAAATGGAATGACCTGTTGCATTAATGGACGTACTTCGCCAGCAACCTCCGAAGTATGCCCCCCCATTGTTGCGTCATTGACCGTTTAATTATATAGACCATTGAGGTCCTCAATATTCACGTCATCTGTTTCATCTTCACTCACTCTCTGATTCACTATCAGTTGAGTCGGAATCTTCAATTTGATTAGGACCATGGCTGTCAACCAACGGATCAATTGCATCATCCCCGGAGAACTCTGCCACAGTGTCACTGGTAGCATCTTCTTGAGCTTCAGGGTCAATGGGAATTGTAGTAGAAGTGCCTTGTGTATCGAAAAGAAGACTGGCTGGACGGTCACCACTTAGATATGCCGCGTATTGGTAGTAGTCATCCGTCAATGGTACATTTTGTTCGGTAATCATCTGGAGTAGAACACTTTCGACGTGAAAGTGAACGAAACGATTTCCAACTTCCAGATCAAAGAAGAACCATAGATCTTCGTCACTATTGATCGATATTAATTGTAATATATTATCCTCACAAAAGACTGCACATACTTTCAATATATGTCGTTCAGCATCAATTTCCAACATTTGGTATAATAGCGAAATTAGTCCAGGGTAGCCAATTGAACGATACACCCTGCGACCACCAATAGGTGGTCCTTCGGTACCACTTCCGCGGTGCACGATTATTCCCACCTTTTTTTACGGCGCCATTTTCTTCAAATTTAAGCATTTTAACGTACATAGAGTTAATTTAGTTTTTCACATGTAATAGTAATGACATAAACCAAAACATAATGTGGCTTGATAATTATCTTTATGCTAAAGTTAATAATAAAATCGATTAAAGAATTAGTAATAATAATAAATATAACATTTCAACACAAAAATAGCAACAGGAGAGTAGTAGTAATAATAATAATAATAATAATAATAATAATAATAATAATAATAATAATAATAATAATAATAATAATAATAATAATAATAATAATAATAATAATAATAGTAATTATAATATTGATATTTATAATAAGTTTCATAATAATTATAATATTTCTAGAAAAAATATCGTTAATAATAATAATAATAATAATAATAATAATAATAATAATAATAATAATAATAATAATAATAATAATATATTTAAATAAATAAAATTACCAATAATAATATTGATAATTATAATATGGATAATAATAAATATAATATTTCTAAAAAAATAATGATATAACGTATAAAATAATAATAATAATTATTAATAACAATATTGATACTAATAATCCCGTTGATAATAATAATAATTCTAATAATCCACATAATAACAATACTAATAATAAAGGTAGTAAAAAATAGTTTCATAATAATTATAATATTTCTAGAAAAAATATTGTTAATAATAATAATAATAATATTAATAATAATAATAATAATAATAATAATAATATATATATTTAAATAAATAAAATTACCAATAATAATATTGATAATTATAATATGGATAATAATAAATATAATATTTCTAAAAAAATAATGATATAACGTTTAGAATAATAATAATAATAATTATTAATAACAATATTGATAATAATAATACCGTTGATAATAATAATAATTCTAATAATCCACATAATAACAGTACTAATAATAAAGGTAGTAAAAAAAGATCTATATATATAAAAAACAAACAGTAAGCATCATAATAATAATACCCTAAAATGTCACTAACACAAACCTAAACATGTGTAACTAAATATGCACATCCGAGATATGCATGACAAGATAAACTACAGTAACGTTACTAAGAGCAACAATAAAATATATGTTTCGTCAACTGCACATACATAAATGTTGAACGTGATTTTTTATACTGAATATCCATCGGATAAAACAAATAGAATTACATATGTAATTTTGATACCTTAATGAAGTTTAGTACTAGCTGTATTTCTAATCCTTTCTCCGGGGCAAACGAGAGGGCGCACCGTGACCACTGAAGAAATTGTTACCGAATTTCTGACGACCTTCAAAATTATTATACAGTAATTACAAAAAATAAACCACCGATATACCAATCGAAATTAAATCTAAACATCAGAAAAGCGTTTAAATATAAAAATTTGTACCTTAACAAATAATCTTCAATTTCTTTTGAGTCGTATGCACAAAAACTGTGATGCTTAGTGAGGGAAAAAGAAGAAAAAATTTGAAGAGAAATTTTTTGTTGATATCTGCATTCTGTAAATTTTTTTGCTGGAATGAGAAATGACGTAAGAAGATGGGTGGGGAGCTGATATAAAATCTCTCCCGGTCAAAATTTTCCCCCAAAGTTATTCAATTTGATAGTGACAACACACTGCCACCACCCCACCCACCACCACTCACGCTGCACCCTCTGCACCCCTCTACTGAACCCTCTGCACTCCTTTATTCTGGACCGCTGCATGCATGCGAAATCGGAATTAATTGAACTCGCCCCTGCCATGGGCGAGTTCACGTATGGAGGAAAAAAATAATAATATTAGAAGTCGCCTCTGCCAGGGGCGACATACCGTATGAATACTGTACATATACCGTATATCGCCTATACCATGGGCGAGTTTAAGAAAAAAAAAAAAAAAAAAAAGAAATTCTATTGATCAGGGGCGAGATCACTGTTGTTGTGTCAGTCCAAAGTGAACTCGCCTGTGCGTTCATTTACTTTACTAAATTAAAAAAAACACACACGTATAATTTTAACCCCATCGTGAACAATACATCATTTTGTTAAAATTGGCAAACCTTTTTCTTTATCTGTACACATTTTCTCTTTACAATCTCTATTCTGTTCTAATTCTAATATACCTCAAATACAGAAAGCCAACAAGTTTGCTTAAGGCTGAGGAACGTTGAGTCAAATTTAATTGAGAGAATTAATGAATGTGTTTTATTGAGATTTGATCTCCTAAATTCAAGAAAACACACTCTTAGAATAGGTAATTGGCTTCAAATTAATCTAAATTATTAATTCCTTAATATATTATTTTACTTTTTTTTACAAATAATTTATTATTTTCCGGAACCCACTATATTAACTTGTACCTATATTGACAATTTATTACATTTATTTTTTTACTTTTCAACTAAGTGAGTATTTCTTTTCTCTCTTACAAAAAATTCTGATTATTTGTGAGAAAATCGACCCGGCTCGACGGGCCAGTCTAGTTGGCCAGATATTTTACATAGGTTGGTTCATATAAATATAGATCATTTTGGCCCGACAAGCCCGACCCAATAGGCCGCGGCTGGCCTGATAATCTTAGTATATTATAAGGGGACACGTTGGGCAAGGCTGACTAATTTTAGGCCCGATCAAATTTTGGCCCGGCCCAACTTAAAATATGGCTTTGGCCCAACGGGTAGGCCCCACCGAGTCGGGTCGCCCGAATCGTTACCTCTAGCTTCGATTAGTCCTCACTTATGCATTAGGAACCTTCATTGACCGACTATAGATTTTGTCGATTCCTTCCAGCCCAAGTACAACTATGCCCCGCCAAGCTCGGCTGGATCCCTACTAATCGTTAAGCTCCCATTCACGGTCCAATTAGCACCTAGCGATGTTTACAAAATTACTTCTTTTTCACATGATCATTAGATAAAAAATATCAATTAATTGAAATAGTATGATAAAAATTCCATTATGGCACTAGTAAGTTTAGAAAAATGGCGAAACATTACTTAGTTTTATATATTCCTATCATTTATAGAATTTTACATGATACATAAGTCATAATCTATATAAAATATATCTAATGTCTTTGGATTAAGAAAGTACTATGATTCTTTTATAAATACATTATGGTCTTGAATAATGTTTTGCAAAAGTAAATTAATTTATGATAATGCATCTCGGAATAAAATAAGAAAAAAATTTGTATCTTTAAGATATCCTTTCATAAAAGTAAGTTACTTTTGTAATGTGGTTGAACACTCCAATTTGAGCATTTAAAAAGTTACTATTAATATTATTTTTATAGTTATATTTTCCATATATTTCTAATGTTCAATTCATATTAGTTAGACAACGATATATTATTTTTCACAAAACAATCATTACTTAAATACATTTCATATTAATCTAAAATATTAAAAATATATGATTATTTGTTTTTAAAAGACAATCAAAATGATCATTTGTGTTAGAAAGTAAATCAATAATGATTATTATCATTATTTTTATTCTTTTTTAACTTTTTTCTACAAGACAACGATTATACAAACCATTGTGAATATCTTTTAGCAGGCTTTTAGATGCTATTAGACAACTGCCTGTTGCCATTGCGAAACCGATGTCTTTTGGGTCATGTTTTCACTAAAGACAACAATATTAGAAACTGTTGTAGATACCCTTGTTTATTAGGACAAAAATGCGTTGATAGACAACGCTAGCTTAAAACCGTTGTCTATCTTTAAGAGACTGTTGTCTTTAAGCGCAATTATGATAAAACAATATTGTTAAAGTTAAAAGACAACAGTTCTTTTAAAGAACCGTTGTCTTTTACGTGTTGTTATTTAGCATTTTTCTTGTAGTATTGAAGTCAATCTCGATAAAATCAAAGCATTTGGAGATGAAACCTTATCCAACTGTATGTAACATACAAAATCTCACAGAGAGGTTTGCAATGCTTAGTCATTTTTTATCAAGGTCCAGAGAGAAGAGATGGCCTTTTTTTTTTTTTTTTCAAATCTTAAGGAATGCAAAGAGTTCTTCATGGACAAAAGGACTACTAGAAATCCTTTGAGGACCTTAAGTCTTATATAGGATCTGTACCACTCTTAATGAAACCTTGGCTGGGAGAGGTGCTCTACCTCTACCTTGGAGTCTTGGATACAGCGGTGAGCCCAGTTCTGTGTAGAGAAGAGGGCGGTGTTCAACGACTAGTCTATTATGTAAGTCGAGTCCTTAGAGGTGCTGAGATACGCTGCTCTAAGCCTATTGAATTTGATATTCACTATCAACCTCGGATAACCTTAAAGGCTCGGGTTTTACCTGACTTTGTAGGTGAGTGCACCACTGAGGACGGAGCCCACACTCCTATGGAAGAGGTCGTATTAGATGAAAATGCACTGAAGAAAGATCTCTATGGACATTATATGTCGATGGTGCCTCCAACCCTGGTGGAAGTGGCACTGGTCTAACCTTAACTAGTCCTAAGGGAAATACCCTTAAATATACCTTAAGATTTGACTTCAAGGCATCAAACAATGAGGCTGAATATGAAGCTCTTATCACATGACTAAGGATTGTGGCAGAGGTCGATGCTAAGCAAGTGGCATCCTATAGTGACTCATAGTTGGTGGTTCACCAAGTTAAAGGAGATTACAAGGCTAAAGGCTCCACCATGACTCAACACCTCAGTAAGGTCCATGACTTAATTGGCAACCTTGAATACTTTGAAATTAATCATATATCTCGAGCAAAGAACACCAAGGCCGATGCATTGTCTAATCTTACAACCTCACCCAATCATGAACTCATTAAGAGAGTCCCAGTGGAGGTTCTTCCTTGGCATATCATAGAAGAAACTGAAGTCATGTGCTTGGCACCGAGCCCAGTTGGACAGATCCTATTAAGGATTACAAGAAGGATGGAACATTACCTCATAGTAAACTAGAAGCAAGAAGGATTATGTATTGATCTGCCCGTGGGTGACAATTTGTACTAACTTTCTTACATAATGCGTTACTTTAGGCGCCTTAGTGAAGATAATTATACTCTAAGAGAGGTCCATGAAGGAGTGTGTAGTAATCACTTGGGGGGCAGAGCCATAACACAAACAGTCTTATGCTAAGGATATTATTGGCTAACAATGAAAGGAGATGCTATGAGCTTGGTAAAAAAATGTGAGAAATGTCAGATGCATGCTAACATTCTTCACTCATCTGTGCTCCCAATATCTTCAGTCTCTACACCATGACCCTAATGGATATCCTTGGACCATTTTCTCAGGTCACCGAACAAAGAAAGTTCTTGATCATTGTTATTGGCTATTTCACCAAGTGGGACAAGACTGAACCTTTGGCCAACCTTACGGAGAAAAAAATTGAAGCTTTATTCGGAAGTCTATTGCGTGTCACTTTGGAGTTTGATAAACGCGTCTATGCATGCAATTAGGTCTATTTAGATGAGCATTTTATAGTATTTGCATGCATTAGTGGTTGATTTATGCTTATATTCATTATATTGTTCCGTATGATGTGTGTGTGCTTGTTTTAAAGTTAATTATAAAATTTTTTAGCCAAAAAGTCCTTTGGGACGAAATTTGATGAGCATAGGGAGTGATGAAATGAAGAAATTTGGAAGATATCATGCCAAAAGACCCACACGTCGATGTGGAATAACCCACTCGGTTGGGAAGATGAGCAAAAATAGCAAAAGAAGGCTGGAAGAATAGACTTGACTAAGTCACTAGCTTCAACTCGTTTGAGTGGCGGGGAACAGGAGTCAACTCGATCGAGTCAATACAATAACTCGGTCATAGCAAGATCGAGGCAAACTATGAATGTGGCACGATGAGTCAACTCGGTCGAGTAACCTTAAGTAACTCGGTCAAGTTGGTTGAGGCCGTTCACGCATTTTACATGCGTTTTGGCCTATTTTCGGCACGTTTCAACCCCTATCCTTCCCAAACTTTAAATAGAGGTTCGCAAGTCCGAATATAATGATCTCATATAATAAGAAGTACTCCAAAGGCTTGGATCGAAGAGTAAAAGAATGCGAAGTGAAGACGATCAAAATTTAAGTCTTCGGGTTTTGTTGTTTCGTCTTTGTTTTTATATTTAGAGAATTTTTATCCATGAATATTTTTTGTATTTTAATTGCAAACATGAATAGCTAATTTTCATTTGTGTTCTAGGACTAGAAAGTAGGTTATAATTGACTATATTTTGATTCATTTATTTATTCTAGACTCCATTCTATGTGTTTATCTTATATGCTCGTTCTTATTTATGAATTTATTAATATGGCCAATTGATTATATTCTACTTACTTAATAACTCGACGTCTGAGAGGAAATAGTTGTTAATAGATATATGACATATAGCAAAGGTATCAATAGTCGTCCGAGAGAAGTGAGATATATGTGTAGGCAATGGGCATTGGTTTTAGGGTCTCTTTGGAGTCGCGTATGAATAGTTAGTCCGAGAGGGTAATTGTTCATACGTGATCAACATGTTAGCATTGTCTGAGAGGAGGACTAACTAGGGTAGTGTCGCCTAATAAACACTGAATTTTGGTTTAAAAGTCTAGAAAAATAAGATAATCATACATAAGAGACTGTAACTAAAATCGAAATCCTAGAATACGTCTTTTATCTGATTCGATCTTTTGTGATTACTTGCTTATTTCTTTTTAAGCATCTATTTTACTTTATTTATTATTTTTCTGCAAGTTTTAGGATAGTTAAACAGTCGATCATCTTATTCGAGAGTCTAAATATTGTTGGGTTATTACAATCAAGGTACTAAGTTGACATAAGTAAACAGTCCTTGTGGGATCGACCTTGCTCACTACAAGCTGCACTAGCACCGTTCACTTGCATTACTACTAGGTTAGGAAATAGTGTGTCAGAGTTCCAAAGCTTCTTGTCAAAGACAATGAGAAGCAGTTGGAAAACGTGCACTTTAGGGGGTTCTACTCAAGCTTTAGTATTGACTTTAGGACAACCTCTGACAAATTCACCAACAGAATGATCTTCCAGGGTCTGGAGGCAAGATTGGACAATGCCAAAGGTCTTTGGGCAGCTATTCTCCCCGAGGTCTTGGGGGCTTACCGAACTACGTCGAGGACCGTAATAGATAAGATACCTTTCAGCATGGCCTTTGGTTTAGAAGTAGTCATTCCCGTGGACAGTATTGTTATAACCAAATCGGATTGATGATTTTTTATTAATTATATAACATACACTATTTTAAAAGTTAATTA